>JANUYF010000004.1:205931024-207131024 GCA_026167975.1 Phrynosoma blainvillii
TAACAGCCTGGGTGACTCCAACAGCAGCTCTGAGACCAGTTGTGTCAGCTCGGCTAAGGAGTCTGTTAGGCAACGGGATGGATGGTATACCAACAGAATCCCTAGACTCTCCCTAGTCTTCAGGCTAAGGTAAATACACTCAACATGGTCCATTATATGACTTCGGAGAGGTGAAAAAGATAGGCAGGAAGGAGCGGCCAGAAGCTGTTCCCAGCCTCATCACCCTGGGGCCATGGTGAACACATACTACAGCCCCAAGGGCACCTCTTGCTGCAGTCTCAAATGGACCATGGCAAGGAACGGAAAAGATCAACTCCTTTGGAGGCTAGTTTTGGGCCGCCTTAGGCAGCCCCTGCACAGTCCTGAGGAGGCTTTTGGGCACTACAGGGACATGTATCATCAAAACCTCATGTCCCTGGAATGGCTGGAAGCCACCCCTGTCTGCCCATCTGTTATGGGCCAAAGTCTTGCCATGACTAACATCACTTTGAGATCTTTCTAGGGCATGTAAGGTGAGAAGAGGTACTTTGTCTATGCCCAATCCATATATACCATTTCAATGCCAAACTCACATGAACTGTAATGTTTAATGACCCAGTTCATCAGACAAATTAGAAATAAATCAGAGCCTGAGCCATATATATATATATATATATATATATATATATATATATTCCATACATACACTGAAAATGCTGAGCAGAGAAAGTGAGGCTGTTTCACTAGTGCTTCCTTGAATGTTATAAACAGCTCTGAATCCACAACTTGTACATTCAGTGTGTCATCTGCAATAAGGCACTTATTTAGATACACAGAGAGAAATTCCAGAGGTGCAAGTGGGGTTCAGAAAATGGAGAAGCACTATGGATCACATTGCAAACATATGCTAAATAATGGAGAGCACCAAAGAATTTTTAAAAAACAGCATGTGCTTTATAGACTATAGCAATTCCTTTCACTGCATAGATCAAGAAAAGCTATGGAATGTCCTTAAAGACATGGGAATATCTCCACATCTGACAGTCCTGATGACAAATCTGTACGTAGGACAAGAGGCTACTGTCAGAACAGAATATGGAGAAACAGAATGGTTCCCAAATAGCAAAGGAGTAAGGCAAGGCTGCATTCGATCACCCTGTTTGTTCAACTTGTATACAGAAAATATATGAAGAGCAGGTTTAGACATAGAAGAAGGAGTGAATATAGGAGGAAGGAACATCAACAATCTAAGATATGCAGATGACATCATACTGCTAGTGGAAAATATTTGAGGCAAAAAACTTGAGACAATTACTAAGGAAGATCAAAGAAGAAAGTGTAATGGTAGGCTTGCTGCTGAACACAAAGAAAATCAACCTAGACAATGAAGAAACTGAAATAGTTAAAGAGTTCCTGTAACTTGGATAGAACACTGATCAGAATAGAGACTGCAGTCAAGAAATCAGAATAGGAATGGGAACAGCAGCTTTGAAAGAACTAGACAAGATCCTAAAGAGTAAAGATATACAACTGAGCACTAAAGTTAGATTAGTCAAAGTCATTGTATTCCCCATGACCATGTTCGAATGTGAGAGTTGGACAGTGAAGAAAGCAGATAATGATAAAATCAACTCTTTTGAGATGTAGTGCCAAAGAAGAGTGATGCGGATGCTATGGACAGCCAAAAAGACTAACAAATGGGTCCTTGAGAAGAAAAAGCCAGAAATTTTCCTTGAAGGCAAGATGACCAAATTGAGGCTGTTGTACTTTGGCCATCATCATGAAGGCATGATTCATTAGAAAAAACAATAATTCTAAGAAAGGTAGAGTGTAATAAAAAGAGAGGAATATGCCAGATGGCTAGACTCAATCAGGGAGGTCACAGGCCTGAAATTACAGGACCTAAATAGTATGTATAGTGAAGGACAGAGAGTCTTGGAGATTTCTCATACATAGGGTTGCCATGAGTTGGAGTTGATTCTAGGTCTGTCAACAGCAACAAGTGTGTGGGTAGGGATGTTTCACATAAGTAGGAATGCAGATCAATTGTGTGCCCCATGGCTATAGCTCATGGGAGTCATACTCTCTCACACACAAAGCAGGTCTAGAAACATATGCAATACTTAACTGATATCAAGCCAACTTTGGATCATTTAGATTTTTGGAAGGTCTGTGATTTTAGCTTATACTCTTCTTAACCTATCACCATTAATTCTAAAGCTTTAGAATAGGGCCACCTAGAAACTGAAATCAAACATGCTCAGTCCCCCGCCCCCATTTTTCCTTTTGGTTTTCTTCCTTCTCCTCTTCCTCTTCAACCCTCTGTCAAAAGCAACCCTATTCATTTTGTGATTTATCCAGAAAAAGATAGTTCACTGGATATGTCTGATGGGTCACCACAGACTGAGGATATGTCTTAATGCTTCCTGGTTTTACAAAACCAATTGGCTCTAAAATGCAACCCTGGAGAAGAGAAGGTTAAGAGGGGATATGATAGCCTTGTTTGAATATTTGAAGGGATGTGATATTGAGGAGGGAACAAGCTTGTTTTCTGCTGCTCCAGAGACTAGGACCCAGAACAATGGGTGCAAGCTCCAGGAAAAGAGATTCTACCTTAACATTAGGAGGAACTTCCTGACAGTAAGGGCTGTTCAACAGTGGAACACACTCCCTTGGAGTGTGGTGGAGTCTCCTTCCTTGGAGGTCTTTTAGCAGAGGCTAGATGGCCATCTGTCGGGGATGCTTTAATTGGGAGTTCCTGCATGGCAGGAGGTTGGACTGGATGGCCCTTGTGGCCTTTTCCAACTCTATAATTCTATGATTCTATGATTCTATGATTTTAGCCTTCCAAAACAAACTATTCCTCAGGGTAGTTTAAACTATGAGAATCTCATAAGAAGACAACAATATAAAACAAAATAGTGTAAAATGGAAACAGATTCAGCAGATTAAAATAAATACAAGTTAATATTTTTATATGGTAAACTCTTTTTTTCTTTTTTCTTTTTTCCTTTTTTGTCTGCCTGACAAAACAAAAGCTTGAGGAAAGAGAAAAGTGTTCAGCAGTCAGAGCAAAATGGTTAAGAAGAAGACTTTGCGTAGGGCAAAGTAATCTGCAATATAGACCCAAATCTGAAAAGGCTCTTTCTTTTGTCCCAAACAAATATTCCTTCCAAGATACAAAGACCTTTCTTTCTGATCAGGAGGTGGACATGGACAAGCTGCTGTAGGAGACAGCAGCTGCTGTAGTATTTTTAATATGAGATTTGAAATAACATCTGAACCATTTCCATGTCAGGGGAGGGAAAGGATTTCCCCCTCAATTTCCACTCCTCCTTCAGTATTTAGAGTCTCAGAAGACCATTCAGGAGAACAAAAAGAAAATAAATAAAAATATTGCCACCCTCATGATAGGTTGTTGTGATCTTTTGAAATCTTCTAACGTGACACCCTGTCCTCCACTGCTTTGTTTAGGACCTGTAAATTCATACCAGTGACCTACTTAATAGTGTCTATCCATCTAGTGTCTGGTGTTCTTCTCTTGCTACTTCCCTCCACCTTTCCTATTGCTTTTTCTAGGGAGTCATGCCTTCTCACAATGTGGCCAAAGTACGACAACCTCAGTTTGATCATCTTGGCTTTCAGGGAGGTTTGCGGCTTGATCTGTTCAAGGATCCATTTGTCTTTTTGGCTCTCCACAGTACCCTCAAACTCTTCTCCAGTACCACATCCCAAATCAGTTTATTTTCTTCTTATCTGCTTTCTTCCCTGTCCAGCTCTTGCATCCATATATGTTGATGGGGAATACAATGAAGTGGATGAGTCTGACTTAGTGCTCAGTTGTAGATCTTTAGAACCTTTTCTAGTTTTTTCATTGCTGCTTTTCACATTCCTAGTCTTCTTCTGTTTTCTTGACAGCAGTCTCTTTCTTTTTCCTGATTGATTGATGTGAATGAATGAATGAATGCCTTTATTTCAGTTAACAAACCATAGGCAGTTTTAAAACAGACAAAAACAAACAAACAGCAAATTTTCTACAATTACCAGTAGAGTCACAGTAAGAGTGATTGATTGATGTTTGATCCAAGATACAGGAATTCTAATTATTTCAATTTCTTGTCTAGGTTGAATTTAAGTGGGTTTGTGTGTGTGTGTGTGTGTGTGTGTGTGTGTTTTGCAGTCAGTATTTTTGTTTTATTTATGTTTAGCATTAAGCTTGTCTTTGCACTTTCTTTTTTGACCTTCTTTAGTAATTGTTCCAAGTCCATGATATGTTCTGCTAGTAGTATGGTGTCATCTGCATATCTTAGATTGTTGATTTTGCTTCCTCCTATCTTTACTCCTCCTTTTTCCAAGTCTAAGGCTGCTCTTCATAGGATGTTTTCTGCATACACGTTGAAAAAATATGGTGAGAGAATGCAGCCTTGCCTGACTCCATTGTCAATTGGGAACCATTCTGTTTCTCCATATTCTGTTCTTACAAAAGCCTCTTGTCCTAAGTACAGATTTCTCATCAGGATTATCAGATGTGGTGGCACTCTTTAAAAGTGATCCATAGCTTTTCATAACTTATGCAGTCAAGGGCTTTGTCATAGTCTATTAAAAATGCTGATTTTCTTTTGGAATTCCTTGGCATGCTCCACTTAAGGTCCTGCAAAACTGGGACAGGGTGATGGGACCCATTGGTCGCATACTGTCCACCCCTTATGTAGACCATTCTTCTAGTTGCAGGAGTAAAGAACAGAGAAATATGGATAAGCTCACAGGACTCCTCTAGAAATATAGTAAGGTATAAGTGCTTCAAAGCATGCATCCTTTGAAAAAAGCTTTAAATTAAAGCATTTTTAGGGTTCAGGTGTGGGCGAACCACTGCAGGTGCGTCTGCATCAGAACCCTAGCCCTAACCCTAATTTTCACAGTGCACATGTGCCAGAGTGGGAAGATGAAACTGTTGCTACCGGATGTTACATTGTGTGAAAGAGATAAAGGGAAAGTTTCACTTTTAAGCTGGACCCCCCCACACACATTCCAGCGCCATTTTGCCAGTGCACCTTTGTTCACTGCAGACCTCCACAGCTGTCCACTTCAAGGCTCCTCTTGTCCACAGCAGGAACAATGGCAGAGCCATCTACAAGCAGAGAGCCAAAAAGAGGGAGAGGGACATCATGGTGCCATGCAGAGACGGCTGACCTCAGAGCTCTGTGGTCGCAGCCACACATTCTGGAGAAATTGAGAAATTCCTTCTTGAATGCCAATACATTTAAGGGGTTGGCACAAGAAGTTTAGGGATCACAAGGCCAAAAGCAGATGGGGTCCCTCCTCTATGCCCTTCTACAAGAAACTCCATGCCTTCCTCACCAAGGACGGCAGCATACGGCCCAGCAGAAAATGAACCAGCAGTGAAGTCGTGAGGGTCCCAGTGGACCAGCCAGCCAGAGCGGAAACTGTGGAGGACATCTCTGAGGGAGAATGCACCCAGGAGCTTTTGACCCCTCAAGGTAAGATGCACCAGGGCCCTCAGGAAGGAGTGCAGGGGACAGCACCAGAGGGCAGAGATGACCACATCCCTTGTCATTTTTAGATGACCAGGAGGAACACCTCGACTCAGATGAGACATCCTGCAGTCAGAGGGCTATGGACATCTCTGACATGAGACCACCATCCCATGCCACTACATCTTCCACCAGCAGGCCACCATCTCGTGGTTCCAAGTGGACCACTGTATCTTCCAGGTTTAGTAGCCACCGTGACCGCTCCCCTGTCCCAGCGACAATGAGAGTGAGGGCGAGGAGAGGGCACATCCTGGAAAATTCACCCAGTTGATACAGCAAGTCCAGGCTGCACACAGTAAATTGCCTGTTATGACAAAAAAAATGCATTCCATTGCAGGTACGCCTGCACCCCAAAAAGCAAAGCAATTTGTGTGGCTTTTGTGATTTTTTTTTTTTTTTTGCGTAGTTCGCAGGTTTGCAGAATCCCCCCACACGCTGCTTTTGCACCAAAGCATGTGGGGTGGTGGTGCGTGGAGGAACGTTTGTCTGTGTGTCCCATTCACCATGTCCTTCACATGACCACCACCTCCATGTATCCAATGTGCCTACACAAACCTCCCTGGCATGTATCTCTCTCCTACCCCCTGATATGTGCAGGAGATGTTGTGTGTGCAAATGGTGCCCTCTGCCATATATGTCCCTAGAACGAGAAGTAGCATGAGAGAGAGAAGAGGAGGATGAAACAGCTAATGCCAGAGCTGCAATGCCACTGGCAGCCTGCCTGGCTGACATCAGAGGGAAGAGGACACGTCGCTCAGCAGCCACACCAAATATGAGTGTACAGCATGAGTTCATGGAACGTAGCACAAAAAAATGGACAAATCTCTAGAACAGGGCAAACATTCCTGTCATCTCACTGAATGTTCCTATCAGCTGAGGCAGAGTGAGACAGAGGACCGGAGGGAGTCCCAGGAGCAATGCCTCCAGCATAAGCAATGCATCGCCCACAAGCACCGGTGTGTCGCTGACTCCCTACAAGTGCAGACCAGTCTGCTGGCCTGGATTATGGATGTCATAGAGGGGCCCCAGAAGGTCATTGGTGGCAGCTGGGAGGTATGCAGGAGGGTGGAAGAGGGAGGGGTATCCCCCAGGGCCAACAGGATGTGGTTGTGGTGCTGGGCAGAGGAAGAAGGGGTCAGTCTCCACCCGTGGATTTTGAAGGTGCTGTGGCCAGAGGGAGGAGGGAGAGGTGTCCACCCATAGAGGATGAAGCTGTGGGGGGGGGGGGTGAGAGAGAGAAGGGAGAGATGTCTACCCATGGAGGATGAAACTGTGGGAGGGCAGAGGGAGGAGGGAGAGGTGTCCACCCATAGAGGATGAAGCTGTGGGGGGAAGAGGGAGGAGGGAGAGGTGTCCACCCATGGAGGATGAAGCTGTGGGGGGAGGGGCAGAGGGAGAGGGAGAGGTGTCCACCCATGGAGGAGGAGGCTACTATGAAGGTGGAGATCATTGAGCAACACTCCATAGATGAGTCTGCCAGCCTTTTCAGCAGTGGTGTGGCAGTGCCACCACCCTCTCGCTGTCCTCAAAGGCAGAGATCAAGTAAAGGGGGATGGAGATGTAACAACGATCACCACTAAGTATCAAGGCAGCCATTGCCAACTACCCCCCACTATGCCCACCTCACTCCTTGGCACCGCACACTATGCTCACCTCACTGATGCTGCTCACTGGTTTCCTGCAGAGATCCTGTGATGAACCTATACACCTTTGCATAAAACGTCACAAGCTGTTTAAAAATGGAAAGTTTATTCATAAAATACAGCTATTGCTGAACCTACGTACGTGCGCAGATTGCGGCATGAATTTTTTAAAAATAATTTTTTCTTTTGATAAAAACAACAATCAAATAACTATTTACAATGATTTAAACATTGGGGAAGGGGAGGGGAGTATTTACAATGGGGGGAATTAAAATGGGGGAAGAAGGGGAGGGAGGGGGTGGAAGTATGTACAAGGGGAAGGGGAGAGGAAGGTGCATCAGGGATGGGGAGGGGTGGGTCGGGGTGGGGGTGGGGGTGGGAGTAGACCCAGGTGGTCCATGATGGCTGCCATGGAGTTGCTGAAACATTGCATCTGCTCCTCCATGGCAGCCATCCTTTCTTCCATCCAGTGATCTGCAAGGGAAAAGAAAAGAAAAGAAAAAAAGTCCAGTCAGGAGGTTGCTCTCCACCCCATCACCCAAAGGTACAGGCAGGGTTCCTGCCCCCCCCCCACTCCCTACCTCTGTGTGCCTGCCACTCTTACCCCACTCACGGTCCTGTTCCTGGATGCTGTGTATCACGGCCAGATGGGCAACACCAAGGGGCCCCTGCAGTTCTCTGCCTGGTGGACAGTGGCTCGGCCCCACCACCTCCTCCTCAGCAAGTCCACCTGTGAAAGGAAAAAAGACACCATTTAGGAAGGCAGCATGGCAAGTGGTGGGGGAGGGGGAGGGGAGGGACAGGAATGCCATGGAGGCTGCAGTCATGCAGCCATTACCCCTCCCCTCAGGGACCTACCTTCTGCCATGGGCGGCTAGTGTGGCTGCAGAAGGACAGCACGGGCTCCCTCTGCCTGGCCCTCCCTGTCTGGCCTGGCTTCCCCGTCTGAGGAGGAGGAGGAAGAGGGGGAACCGACATGGTCCCTCCTCTGTCCCTGTCACTGCCTCTGCCACACTGCCTCTGCCACACGCCTGCATTTGGGGAGAAGGGGGACACCATTAACACCCATGGGCTGGGGACAAGAGGGAGGGGAGGCATAGGGAAGGGTGAGGGGAAGGTAGGGATGGGAATGAGGGACCATGGCAGGGGCCCAACACTTACCAGGAGGAAGATGATCTTGCCATCTTGGGTGGCCTGCCCTCACCCACAGGTCCCACAGCCGGTCATAGAAGGGTGGCCTCTTGCGAACCAGAGGGAACTCCCCACAGTCCTCCAGGGCTTCAAAGAAGACCCCCTTCAGTGCCTTAAAGTACTCTCGGTTCAACCTGTTGGTGCTGGCCATCACCCTTCTCTCAGCTGCCTTGGGGGGTGAGGGCATGAAGGAGAATGTCCACCTCTTCATTACTACAATACACTATCTGGATTGGCACTCTCCTCCTGGTCGCCATCGTCATCCTAGGGATCTGCGGGTCAGCAGGGGCATTTATGGGCAATTGTTGCGGGAGCAGATGGCCTTACCTGGCTCCTAGCCAATGGGGACCCTCATAAGAACAGTTTGTATGTAAGCCCCAATGGTAGCCCTCTGGGCTACCACTTGTTACAATCGAATGGGCCATTAGGAAAGCTGACTGTTGGGAATTTTGCAACATTGTCAGAGATTACAGTTGGTGGTTTTTGCACTGTATCTTTCTATTGCCAGGAAATCTGGCGCCAGGTGACCCCCCCCATGCCCTTTTGTGTGTCTGTGTGTGACTCCCTTAGGCTCATGTTCAAGGATAACCGCATAAAAGCAGGAATGCTAGCCATACACAGAGTGTGGATAATAGGAGATGTTTATTAAGGTGCCTATTATCATGCCATAGTGCAGTAGTGTCTTACATAAATGCTAGCCATACGCAGAGTGTGGATAATACGAAATGTTGTGTTCAGGTGCTTATTATCATGGGATAGTACAGTAGTGCCCTAGGCTCACAGATGGAGGAGAGGGGATACTTCAGATCCTCCTGGTATCAAAGAACTCTGCCAGGGCCTCCCTTACAACCTCCCCTTCTCTGCCTCACAACGTCATTGTCCTCCACGGGTGCCCCTAGAGTGGGCAGCACAAAGCGGTGCTTGTAGCACCCTCCCTCATCCAAGACCCTTCCCTTGGTCTCGCAGATGTTCTGGAAGATGACACAGGAGGCGATGATGGGGGTTCAATGGCCCTAGCAGACATTCTCCTCTGCCACAAGGACTGGGGCAGTGAGGCACCTCCACCAAGCCTTCAGCCGCCCGAAGGCCCTTTCCACCACATTCCTGGTGCGATTCAGCTTCCTGTTGAATCCTTTCTGTCTGGCATTGGTGGTGCCCAGGTAGGGCTCAATGAGCCACTTCCGAATGGGGTAGGTGCTGTCAGGGAGCAGGAGGGGGCTAATCTGTTGGCCCCTCAGGGTGACGGTGGGGTTCCCTGGCATGTAGATGCCGGCTTCCATGGCCTGAAAGATGATGGAATTCCATGCCACCCTCGTGTCATGAGTCGATCCAGTTCAGCCCAATTCCAAATCCACAAACTGTCCTCGATGATCCAATGTCCCCTGGAGGATGACAGAGTAGCTGTCCTTTCGGTTGACAAACTTGTTCCTCCTCCCCAAGGGTGGCATGATCAGACAGTGGCACCCATCTACGGCACCCACTACTTGGGGGAAGCTGAGATCAGTGAATCCTTGCATGATCTGTGGGTGACAAGAAGGGGGAGAAGCAGAGGATGAATGATAAAAAGGCACAGCATTTGCCAACTGATGACGTTTTTCGCGTACCTGCGCAGGTTCAACGATCCTAGCAGCTGAATCTATACAGTAGGAGCCACACTGTATGCCAGGTCATGACGTAATAGGCATACCTGCGCAGGTTCAATGGCCCTAGCAGCTGAATCTATACAGTAGGAGCCACGCTGTATGCCAGGTCATGACGTAATAGGCATACCTGTGCAGGTTCAACGGCCCTAGCAGCCGAATCTATACAGTAGGAGCCACACTGTATACCAGGTCATGATGTAATAGGCATACCTACGCAGGTTCAATGGCCCTAGCAGCCGACTCTATACAGTAGGAGCAACGCTGTATGCCAGGTCATGACGGATTCTGTGTAAGAGGGAAAAGTGAAAAGTGTGTGCGACTGTCCTTACCTGAGCAGTGTCCCTCAGGTGTCCTCCACACTGTGACAGCAGCAGTCTCTCCATGGTGAGGGCGAACTTCACCAATACTTCCCCCACAATGGTTTGGCTGACCCCAAACTGCTCTGACGCCTGCTTGTAACTGACTCTGTGGGCGAGAACCCAGATGGCCATGGCAACCTTCTTCTCTACCAGGATGGCCTTCCTCATTGTGGTGTCTGCCTACTGCATTTGTGGACGCAGAACATCGACCAGCGGCGCGGGGCTCTCACGGGTGGCATCAGAGCGGCGGCGGCGGTAGTGGCAGCAATATACCATGTGATGCATCTTGCAGCACCCACTCTACCAGATCTCACTTCTGGGTCCTCGAAGTCATCACTGCAGTCTTGCATGAATGCACCTGCAGCAGGAACCATGGTGGAGGCTCCTGTGGCCGTGCATTGCAGTCTGAATACCAGTGTAGACCACTCAATTGCCATGGCATCCATGATTTCTCTACAGCGCACAGTGTACAGGTCCTTAGCAATACCAACATTTCTGTTTAATGGGCCGTGTTGTGCCTGCGCATGTGCGCATGCGCCGCAGAGACCATGAAAAAAAAATAAAACCGCTGGTACCGGCCCGTGCGGTTACTCTATTCCTATTCAGGGAAACCTTGGGGCCAGCAGTGCGGGTGATGAGGCTTCACTGCAGGCTCGGAAAAGCTGCATTAAGTGGCCCCCAGTGTGGTTGCTCCGTCCCCATTTAGGGCAACCTCAGGGCAGGTGATGCAGTTGCTGCAGTTTGGGGAAAAGGCAACTTCAGGTCACCTTTTCCTGCCCATCTGCATAGCCCCTATGAGAGCCTTAAATCTAGTCTTAAATTGGCACACTTTTTTTTAATGGCTGTGCTCTAAGTACTGTCAATGTTAACAATCATGTTGCTGGCCTCTGAACTAAGGGTGTGTCTACACTGTCAAAATAATGCAATTTGACACCACTTTAACTGCTATGGCCCATCCTACAAAATCCTGGAGTTTGTAGGTTTTTTGAGGCTCCAGCAGAGAAAGCTAAAGACCTCAGAAAACTACAAATCCCAGGATTCCATAGGATGGAGCTACAGGACTTAAAGTGGTATCAAACTGCATTATTTCTATAGTGTAGATGCACCCTAATGGCAGTTTCAGAGCAGTAGTCTTAAAATGTAGTTCTTCATGCAACCCATCACAATACTCTAGAGGAAATACTATGAGATCTTGAATCACTACAGCCAAGCATTACCCACAATTAGCATTGTTTTTAATAGTAATACACATCCAAACAAAGTATATTCCACAATGCATCAGGTTGGTTTTAGATATTGCCTATAGTTATTTTAAAGTGGTGCCCCCAATTAAGAAAGGAACCCAAAAATCTGCATTTTACAGTATAATTAAGCCTGACATCATCAAATGCTGTAGGCATATAAGATGTGCAAAGCAGCATATTTCTACTGAATGAGCAATAAAAGCTTTACGCTAAGGAAGTCAAAGATAAATTTCAGAAATGAAAGGATAGCATTCATGGCTTCTATTTCAGCTTACAGTAGCAAGGAACACAGAACTAAATAATCAGCAAGAACTTAAAGACAACTTTGGTTTGGTTTGGTTGATTGTTTTTTTCCAGGATTCAAACAATTTTGTGTGGGAAGGGGAAGTCAATGCAAAATGAATGACAGGACACACAATTGGCAGAAAAAAGGCCACAACTTTATTGGATACAGCTGACAGGTAGGGGTTGACCCAAAAGCATGGGCCTGGATCTGTCATTGTTCAACCCACCTGTTGTTCAATTAACCCAAAAGGCCCGGTCATAGCCAGGCTTTGGGATGACAGAAGGGCTGACCTGTCAGTGTGTGGATGATGGGTGTTGCAATGATGCTCTTTGGCACCCAGCAGAATCTGCAGGACAAGCTGGCTGCTGTGATCCACAGCCGCTTTGTAACTCTTGCCATCAACTGGCTCAGCTTCTCTTCTTCAGGATCCTGTCTTCCTCAGTCAAGAAGACACATTGTAAAGTCCAAAAGCATAGTTTTATTAATGCATATAAAAGAAAAATAAGATAGCTAAGTAAAATCCATTGTGATGAACTAATCCAGTTCAGCCATGAAAGATTACATCTTTAACAATCCAAAAGCATTAGGATCCCACTTGTTGCAGTTAAAACCACTGCTGTCAGCCACACACTCACATCTTGAACAATAACATTCTAGACAAAGGCTTCTCTAGGCCCTTCCCATACTCCACCTTCTAGGTGTTAACCTTATGTTAATTGGATAATGCCTGTATGATGTATGTTAACCCAGCCTCTTGCTGTCCATCATCCACCTCGTGACTATTTTCTCAAGCCTAATGATTGTTTACCTTTTTGATATCACTTGCTACCCATAACAAAGTCTGTGTCCATGAGTTCTACCTTTGGGAAAGTATATGTTTATGTCTGTGTAACCATCTGGTGTTAAATTCACTTTGTTTTTCTAGATGTTGTTCTCATGAGGAAATTTCCACACACACATCTCTACATTTCACCTTTGATTGTATAACCCATCCATATCTTTACTGGTCGCCAATCTACCTCTCAGCCCCTTTGTCACCGGGGGACACTATTTAGGAGTTGCCCCTGCAATGGCAACACCTCATTGCTCCCAGCACCCCTGGGTCCCCTAGGGACTCCCGATCCTGCACTCTGTGCCCCAGGAAACCATGCCCATCAGATTCATGGCCCATGCTACCTCTCCCGAAAGTTGTAACAACACCCCATGACAACCTTGACCCCAACAAGGACAGGGGGGAGAGAAGAGGTCTTGGCTGGAGTTGGCCACCCTGGTCACATGGCCTTTTATAGGTCCACCAGCCAATGGGGTGCCAGTGCCAGGTGGAAGTCCCACCTTCCCTGGCCTTGCAACCAATCAGGGAGGCCAACTGACTGGAAGGGGCAAGACTTTCAGCTACAGAAGCTGCTGGGACTTGTAGCCCAACTTTGCCACCACAATTCCCTCCCCCTACCCTGCCCACTCCACCAATCAGAGGCCGCCAAGCTGCCCTGATTGGATTCTGGGAGCCGGCCAACTTCTTGAGCGGGCCAAGAAGGCCCATACCGGTTGCTGGCTCCCTGCCACATGCAACCCAGCTGCTTCAGTGAGTCAGGCAGCTGCCTTTGCATGGGAAGAGGAAGCTGATGCTGAATGAATGACAGAACACATGAATGGCAGAAAAAAGCCACAACTTTATTGGATACAGCTGACAGGTAGGGGTTGGCCTGAATGCATGGGCTTGAATTTGTTATCATCCAACCCGCCTGTTGCTCGATGAACACAAAAGGTCTGGTCACAACCAGTCTTCGGGATGACAAAAGGGGTGAACACCTGGTCACCAATCTGCCTCTCGGCCCCTTTGTCACCGAGGGATGCTGTTCAGGACTTGCCCCCGCAATGGCAACACCTCACTGCCCTCAGCACCCATGGGTCCCCTAGAGACTCCCAATCCTGGGCTCTGCAGCCCAGGAAACCATGCCCACCAGATTCACGGCCCATGATACCACCACAAAAGGCCACCCCCCCAGGGGGCTGCCTTCTGCCAACCCCCATGGGAGCTGCATCCCCCCTCTTCCATCCCCCACAGTCATCATGGGATTGTTGAGCATGGATCCAAGCTCAGGCAGAAGTAGCCTGCAAACACACCAGACATCCACCTCTCTATCCTCTTGATAGAGTCCACACACATGCCACAATCCAACACAGTGGCAGCAGCCCCATCCAGAATGAGCATCCACCAAAATCCTCTGCTGGCAGCCCGGTCTGCCACAAGGCCAAATGGAGCACCAACACAAACTGGAACCAAGTTAGTGGCGCCCCGTCATCTTTGGTGAATAAGAGGCCTGATGTATGCAGGCCAGATGCCAGCACTCTGTGTAAGGTCTGGATAGGGCACAGGTGGCAGCCACGAAGCCTCCTCAGCACAATGGTGTACCTCTTGCACAATTGATCACATTTGGACCTGCAAAGAACTAAAAACACAGCGTTGCTCACCACAGACACATACTACCTCTGAATTGACTGCTTGGACCCATCCATGCTAGAGGATGGGACCAGCTCACCCACCTGCAGCACCCCAAAGAATGCAGTGACAAAGGCTGCTCTAAGAGGTGAGCCTCTGCCCTTAAGTGGCAGACGTGGTTGAGGAGCAGAGAGAGCTTGGTAAGCAGATTTAAGCAAATGGGCTTTCTCCCATCTCCCCCCTTGTTGCCCATCCACCTCCATCCCTCCAGGGCCCTCCTAACCAGGAAGGAAGCACGAAGATCCCTGAACCCTCCAGCTTTGGAAAAGAAGTAAATCCCAGTTAATATTACTGACATTGTGCGGGACAGGAAGCCAGACTCCTTGAGCAGTACAAGGAATTGTAAGATGGTGTGGGACTGGCCTGGCCCATGTGGTTTGGTGCCTGATGACCCAAAAAAGATGAAAAGCTTGGACACCGCCCTCTTGTAGGCTCTGAAGGTAGTCAGGGCCAGCGAAGACAGGATGCCCTGCATCACAGCAAGCTTCCAACCTCCCACAGTTCCACTGGGAAAAGCATTGGTGAGGGGTTTGCTTCTGGTGCCAGCTGCCAGAAGCTAGCCTCCTGAAAATGAGAGAAAGAATCTGTGATTTGTTCTCCAGACCCCATATGAAATGGGCCTTGAACATGGTGTTGTTGCAGAGGCACAGCAGGAAAAATCATCACACCAGAAGGATGACCCACTCTGATTTGGAGGTTTGGTTATTGAGCATACTGACCACCGCCTGGTTATCACATCAGAAGCAAACAGCCCTGTTGACAAAGGCTTCCTTTCAAATGTGGACCACTACCAAGATGGGGAAGAACTCGAAGAAGGTGAGGTCTCTAAGAATATCCTTTTCCTCCCAATGGGGAGGCCAATGCTGGGTACACCAGTGCCCCTGGAAGAACACACCAAACCCCAAGCTCCCCACCACATCAGACTGGACTTGAAGACTTCGCCTGAAGTCCCATGGGCATTGCCACAGTGACATCCCGTTGAAGTCCCTGAGGAATTTTCCCCATGGCCTGGGGTCTTTCTTAATGCCTCTGGTGAGGCAAATGTGGTGGTGTGGAGACTTGACCCCTGCAGTCACCCCAGCAAGGTGGGTACAGAATTCCCTACTCGGGGAAACCACCCTGCATGCAAAGTTGAGGTGTCCCAAGAGTCCCTGAACTTACCTGAGTGTGGCCTTGTGGGCTGTGTGGTTGGTCTGTACTATGGAAAGGAGGGAGCAGAGTTTCTCATCCAGGAGGCAAGAAACCCCTGTGACCAAATCCAGTTGAATTCCAAGGTAGGTGAGGGAGGTGGTGGGACTCTCAGTCTTTTGATTGCTAGAGAGATCCCCAATTCTGCCACCAGTGTCTGAAAAGATGTCATTGGAGAGGTGCCAGCCTCTCCAATGAACAGGAAATCATCAAGGTAGTGTGTGACCAAGGGGGACGTTACACAGCCTTTCACGTTCCACTCAAGGATGGAACTGAAAGACTCAAAAGCTGTACAGCTTACTGAACAGCCCATGGGCATGGCCTTGTCAAAGTACCATTGGCCCTCAATCTTTAAACCCAGTAGGAAGAAATTGTCAGGGTGGATGGGCAACAGTCAGAATGCCAAATGAATGTCACATTTGGCCAGAAGACTTCCCAACCACATGCCCGCATGAGTCAGACAGTGTGGTCAAAGGGAGCGTAATGCACGGTGCACAGCTCTGGTGGGATGATATTGTTGAAGGACAACCCTGGGGAGTAGGAAAGGTGGTGGATAAGGCAGAACTGTCCTGGTACCTTCTTAGGCACCTCACCCAGGGGAGACACCTGTAGATTTGGGGGGGGGGGGTGAATCAAAAGCCACCCTGCCGGCCTCACACTCCTTCATGATTTTGGCCCTGGGGACTTGTGGCATGTCCCTAGCAGATTTTAAGTTGGGTGCACCGTGGGGATCCTGAAACACTGAATGAAACCTGCTGCCAAGAAAGTGGCCGCCTTCCTGTCTGGGTAGTGTGTGAGGAGGGACAATAGGGAAGAGAGGCACACAGGGGTGGGTGCAAAGTCAAAGGGGTCCTGGGCAGCCATGGGGGGCTCACTTCAGACCTCCCAGCCCTCTAGTTCTGGAGCCAATTGCTCCCTATTTCCTTCCAGAGGCTGCCAGTCTGGGGCATCCTGGGCAAAAGGGCTGTTGCATGCCAGCAGAGAGCAAGCAGTCGAATTTGATCGGGGGGGGGGGGGTAATATAGTTCACATCAGTGCTCAAACTTGCACTGCACCCTCACGCATTTGCCCAGGTTAAACTCCCAGCACAGCAGCCTGCAAAGATCTTTCTTTCCAGCACTTCTGGATGAACGAGAGGGTTCACCTTTTGACTTGATGTGGGGCCCCACCTCAACAAGCCAGATGGGATTGTTGATGATGTCCCACCTGGCTTGGTGCTTTGGTAAGTCTGCTTGCAGAAGGTGATATCATACGCGATGGTCGCTGCCTCCCCAGCAATGTCCTGTGCCTTGAGGACATTGATCTTGTGGTTCTTGAGATCAAGAACATGGTGACCACCCCCATGTAAATGGAATAGCCCATCATCCAGTTAGTGAAGGAGCACTCTGCCAGAATCCTCTTGGTATCCTGCCTTCCCTTCTTGCTAGTCCCAGGGGAACAACCCTCCTCCTCAGGTTTCAACAAGGTGAAGACATTGAAATAGAATCCTCTGATAATACACTTCCTAACCTTCTTGGGCAATTGAAGGCCCAGGGGCTCTTCATTGTCCATGAAGATGGGGAAGGTGGCTGCCTGGGGATCCTCCCACACCCCCTCCAGCCCCAGGCATCTGGCTTGTCACCTGGCAGCCCATGGGTTTCGCCCGCAATGATCACATTGTCAAGCCAGTAATCATCCCTGCTGGCTAGCTCGGAGGACTTACCAACCCTGTCCCTTTTAGCCCATGACCAATTGGCTTTCTTTCCACATATCCATTTTTTCTTATGGCTCCTCACCTTGTCAGGTGATGAGCTGCTTACTGAGATCTGGCTGGATGAACTGCTGCTGCTGCTGCTGCGGGGTGAAGCCGCCATGTGCTGCCATTGACCTTTGGATTTTCAGTCCCTAGGGTGATGAACAGTGGCAGCAGGCATGCTATGCCCTGCAGGAACTTGTGTGTCCACCACACTGGTAGGTGTGGCCCCAGTTCAACCCATCTGCTGTAGAAAGACTGAAAATGTGTGTGAGAAGCCTTCGAATACCTCATCACTCATGGCCAAGGGTGAGCCAGGGGCAGCTGATGGTGGTGGCATGGTCCACCTCTGCCTGGGCATGGGGGCAAGGCCTCCCAGGACCTCCTGGGTTGATTGGCCTGCCCCCGTTGGAGGGGCATACTGGCACTCCTCCCCATCTTGCCTTCCTTGGGGCCATGGTGGCTGTTAGGCCAAACCCTGGTTGAACTAAAGTGCTGTGCTTGTTTCCTGGGGGGGGGGGGGGGGGAGTGGGGGAGGCAGGGGACTCCCAAGGCCTGATAGGATGCAAACCAACCCCCCCAGCATTGGGGGGAGGGGTGCTGAGGAGGCTGTGGGCTTAGCTGTCCCCAAGGTCCCTTAGGGGAAATTAATGACAAGAGGGGAGGCACACTCCCAGGGCACTGGGGAGATGGTGCAATGTCTCCAAGCAGAGGGGAGGGGTGAGCAGGCTGCAGGACTGCCTGCCAGGTGTGCCAGCCCTGAGGGACCCGGTGGTCCTGGGCCCCACACATGCCTCTGGGCACCCATCAGGCCTGTTTTGTCTGAATGGCAATTAGGAAGCTCAACTCCATCATCGGCAGCTAGATTATAGAAAAGTTGCAATGTAAAACCTGGTGCTTAATTTCATTCAGTAAGCTTTTAGATGAAGAAAATTAAGGACTATAATTTTATATTTAATGAAAGTTTTCCTGTTGAGGATTAGCTATAGAAAGTTCTGCTTTGGCTGGCTCCACTTTGCCAGTCATAATAAGATGCATTTCACTGAAAAGGTAGATCTATACTTCTCATTACAATTAACATTTAAATGTTCCTTTCACACCTGTAAATAAAGGATTTTTAAAAAAAATCAAAACAATACTGTTCTTTTCCTCATCTTTCTCACTATTTAAAATGGCATGTACAAGTTTCAATCAGCAATATTCTGTTTGCATATACATTTGCTTCAGTGAGGAATGTCTTTGAAATTATTCACTTGAAGATGAATTAGTATCACGGGATAGATAAGTAAAAACCAGTGCAAAAAAACAAACAAAAACACACCAATGTATTGAAACTGTTCATTTCTAATTGCCCCGAACAGTATTTGTTTCTGATGGCTAATGCATCATATGAAAAGTTCATTTCAAAGGTCACATCTGCTTAGGTTAGCTGAAAAAATATAGTTAAATATATTATTTTCATGGTAAAATTTGGTAACTACTATCCTTGATAAGATAAAGATGATATAATAACAGTTTATATACAGAGAAATTCAGTGGCCTTATTAATATTTGAGTGAGAATGTTTGCATAAGAATAACAGTCCTTCCAGGGAGTTCCCCTGTTCAGCAAGTCCAGGAATGTCATGACACTATAGTCAACAATTTAGATTTCCAATTCATGCTCAAGTAAAAATGAGATCAATGAGACGTAGGGTGACCTGCACTGCAGAAATAATGCAATTTGATACCATTTTAACAGCCATGGCTCCATCCCATAGAATCCTGGGTTGTAGTTTTGTGAGGCACCAGCATCCTTTGGCAGAGAAGACCTTGTACAACTATAAATTCCAGGATTCCATAAGTTGGACCTATGGACCAATACATCAAAATGGAGACTGCAGTCAAGAAATGAGAAGAAGACTAGGATTGGCAAAGGCAGTTATGAAAGAACTGGACAAGATCATAAAATGTAAAGATATAACTCTGAAATCTAAAGTGAGGACAGTCCAAGCCAGGGGTAGGCAACCTAAGGCCCGGGGGCCGGATGCGCCCCCCCGAGGCCTTTGGACCGGCCCCAGGCTGGTTCTGCTGCCGCTGCCGCAGCCGCCTCCTGCCGCCGCCGATGCCTGCCATGATGATATTGATTATTGTTGTTATTACTTGTTCTTGGGGTTTTCTTGGCAAAATCTCCACAGGGGTTTTGCCATGCCTCTTCTGGGGCTGAGAGAGTGTGCATGCATTTTTTCTTTAATTTTTAATTTTTTTAAAAAAATTGTTTTTTAAAAAAATATTTTATTTATTTATTTATTTATTTATTTATTTATTATTGTTGGTGGTGCTTCGGCCCCCCCAATTGTCTGAGGGACAGCAACCCGGCCCCCGACTCAAAAAGGTTGCCTAGCCCTGGTCCAAGCCATTGTAATCCCCATCACCATGTATGGATATGAGAGCTGGACAGTGAAAACAGCTCATAGGAAGAAAATAAACTCATTTGAGATGTGGTGCTGGATAAGAGTTCTGTGGATTCCATGGACAGCCTAAAGGATAAACAAATGGGTCCTAGAGCATATCAAACCAGAAATCTCCCTAGAAGCCAAGATGACTAAACTTTGGCCACATCATGAGAAAAAATGAATCATTATAAAATACAATGATGCTAGGAAAGGTGAAGGACAATAGAAAGAAAGGAACCACATACCATGTGGTTAGACTCAATAAGGTAAGACACAGGCCTGGGCCTGCAGGATTTGAGCAGAGATGTTAAGGACGGAGGGGCTTGGAGATGTCTCATCTATAGAGTTGTCATGAGTCAAAATCGACTTGAGGGCAATTAACAACAATAATATATCTATTGTAGCCATACCAACATCTAGGGCAGCATGCCAAGGCTTTCTGATTATCAAGAACTTTTCTTAAGAAGGCTATATCATTGCCTTCTCTTCCCATGTTGGATGTGTACCTACACATTCTATGTGACTCCAACTTAGCTCTTAGTCTCTGTTAACACCTATGTTTATCCAGAAGTTTAGAACCTATATTTTTGTTCAGTACAATAGAATCCAGCTCACACTCCACTTTTAGAATACACCATACTACTTGTCAGAGAGTGACATGAGGTCATTTTTTTGCAGTTTTTGTTTACATTTTTTAAGACACATCTACCATTCTTTCCAGACTTGAAATGTAAACAAGCATTTCCCTTTCTTTTATTATGAGACAGGAAATGGCAAGAATCTTAAGTTCAATATTCTACAATCTATAGGTTTCTTCCAGGTTAAATGTTCTTACTTAATTTTTAAAATATTACTTATTTATTAATTTTAGAATTATAGAATCATAGAGTTAGATGAGACCACAAGGGCCATTCAGTCCAACCCCCTGCACTGCAGGAATACACAATCAAAGCATTCCCAACAGTGGTCATCCAGCCTCTGTTTTAAAAACTCCAAATAGAGAGGGAGAGTCTAATTCACAACCAAAGAAATAAACATTCAGAAGAAGAAAAACAAGAAAAAGAGAGAAAAATTGAAATAGATATATATGGGGATATAAATAGCTATAGATATAGACACACACACAAAAACCTCTAAAACACAATACTAAAACACTAAACTAAAACAATAAACAGAGACTGACTAAAACACTGAACACTAACTAAAACACAAAAAGACTCTGACCCTCTCAATCCAAACTGTAATAAAAGAAATAAAAATAAAAGAAATATATTATTCTACCATCACAGATCCAACTGAATAAACTTAATCATAACGAAAACCACAGATTATTATCTTGATAAATATATCAATGCTCAGAATGTCCAAAAATGGTTTCCAATCTTTCAAAAAAAATTCTTCAATTGGCATATCCTTTAGAACCCATATTAATTTGGAAATCAGGGCTATCTCAATAACTGTAGCAATCCATTTTTCTATCATCTGTGCTTAAGTCTGCTTCCAAGTTTGAGCGAACAGTTTTCTGGCTGCTGTTATTATATACTGAAGAAATAATCCATATTTATTATTCAATTCTTTATCCATAATACCCAGCAAAAACATTTCTGTTGACATTGCAAAATATACCTTTAATTTTTTTTTTGATTAACATATCAATCATGGACTAATAACTTTTCATTTTCTTATAAACCCACCTATGAAAAAGGAACCCTCTTTATCCACAACATTGATTTGAAGCATTCTTAGACATTTTTGACAACTTATGTGAAGTTAAATATGAACTGCCTATAATTTTTTAACATGTTTTGTTTAATTGCTGCACTGTAGTCCACATTTTTTTTACCCATACATCTATTTTGCCCAACATTGCCCAACTTTTGTCCAACATTGGGAACATTGTGCCCAAAATTTTGCCCTACTTTATTGTATAAATTTTTCCACATTCCACATTTAGTTTCAAAAGGTATTTGCAGACTTTCTAAATTATATTATCAGGATCCTTACACAATTCTAAGATGAATTCATTTTCTTCAACCAATATGGCTAAATATCTCTTATCTTGATTAAATGTCTCCTTAAATTACATATAAGCAAATCAAATAAGATTTTTGCCTTTTTTGAGAAGCATTTTCCATGATTTAAGCTCAGAACTATCTTGTTTTAGATACCAAACATCACCATAAAATAAACATCTCTGATTTTTTACCCATTCTTTCCTGAAAAAAGCTTCCTGTGCTGAGGTAGCTTATATTATCTTGGGAAAAATCTCTGCTTGTATTTGTATTGCCTAAGACAATAATTTTTAAATTAAGCATGTGCCTTAACTTTATCATACCAAAGTTATCCATGCCACCCAAATCTTAAATCATGACCATAATGCTCCAAAAGCCTCTCAATATGTCCTTGTTTAATTATATAAAACATTTTAATGGTACATACACAATTTGAGGAGTTACCAACTACAGTGCATCTGGCCTGTAACACCATTTTCATTCCAGATAGTGAGATTTTCTGCTCTGCTTGGAAATTTATACATATCGCATGTGTATTTTTCTCCAAAATATACATTTTAAATATCTCCATTCTCTCTTTTAAAAGAGAAGTACATTTTTTAAAAAGTAGAGGGAGAAGGGGGGGGAAGGAAGAATTTTATATGATGACCATGAGCATATCTCCATTGCATCATAAAGCAGTTTGATGCCACTTTAATTGTTCTGGCTCAACCCTATGGAATCTCGAGATTTGTTAATTATTTAAAATTTTCTCCTAGAGAGCTGTAGTTGTCAGAGGAGTACTTCAGAGGAGGAGATGAAAACTCTTCCACAGCAAATTCTAAGTATCTCACTTAACTACATATCCCAGGATTATATAGAATACATTCATGGCAGTTAAAGTGGTATCAAACACCAAAGGCTGTGTAGTGTAGATATTTTCAGTAAGCAGATTTGTATTGGTAACATGTGCATGCACAAACACAGGTTGTGTATGTCTATGCCGTTTTTTAAATGTTGCAAATAAATTATTCTATACTGTCTTGTAAAATAGCCATACCCCACCCCACAGCTTCCATGCAATGACCCCTATGAGTCTGGCCCAGTGGGTGGGGAAACCTTAAGGAAGGGGCTGTACTTGCTGGTTGAATTCAGAAAAAAGAGTGAAAGCTGAGACTAGAGAGGAGCTGCAGTTACCAGGGATTTAGGAGGGAATGATAGGGTAAATTATTTGTAATGTTATTTCTATATTGCATTTGCTTCTACACACACACACACGGCTTTAAGGTTTCACCAAATAATATTGAGCAGCACAGACAGAAGAGTTTTGGAATCAAGTCCCATACTGCCATGTCATTGGATGCATGGAACCTTTGGGACTGTGCATACACTTGTATGTATCAACTTTTATATATATTGGCCATAATCCTGAATGAGATTTACAGATGCATAAGCAGCAGTTACAGTGCAACACAGTGAATCCCAATCCAATCCTCCCATTCCAACTTATCTCGCACCAACTACTGTGGTTAATGGGGATCTATTCCCTGTCACTTGAGAAGCAGCTGGCTGCCATCTCCACCCACTCCTGTGAGAGATCTCCAGTGTGATAGGCAGAAACACGACCCCTGTCCCAGTTCCTCCTCTTACCAGTGATCATTCATGTTGGGGGTGGACCATCAGCCAGCTGCTTCCTAATTGACAGGGGAACAGACCTCCACTGATCATAGTAGCTGCTTCCCAGTAAAAGGGGGTTGGAGGACTTTCATATTCCCTACGTATTTACGACTCTGGAGATCAGGATTCAATTCACTTGTCATTGAAACCCACTTGGGCAAGACACATGCTCTCAGCCTCAAGAGAAGGCAATGGTAAACCTCCTCTGAAAAAATCTTTCCAAGAAAAAAACAGAGTAGCTGTAAGTCAGAAATGACTTGAAGGCACACAACATACACACATACACACACAGCCCCCAAACAAGGGGTTATGTAGGAATCATGAATATGTAATAGTCACAAGTATGTATAAGAAAGTTACACATTTGTAACTGCCAAAGAGGATTCCACCCAATATAAGCAATAGATAGATAGATAGATAGATTTAAAATGAAACCCAGAAATTGCTATACTGTCATAGCCATTGACTAATCCACACAATTCCCTATCCCTGAAGAAGAATGTTAAGAAGGTGCATATGCAGCACTTGGCTGCAATTCTCTATTTGGGAGAAGAGAGCTGATGCTACCTTCCTAGATCTCCAGCCACTTGGAGGAAAACTGGAAAAGTAATCCTAGCTCTCTTCCTGTAGTTAGAAAACTGAAGGTTGGGACTACCTGGATGTCTCTCCCAGCCCAGCCAGGGCTGTGAAACTGTCTGGTCAGAGTATTACACTCCATCAACACAATGCAGAACCTCAGGCAATATGTGTAAAAATTTATTTACTTGGATTTGACATCTGTAGAATGTCTGTTTATGCCTGACAAAAGCAAGACTTTCTGATGGAATCATTGCTGTAATTAGGGGCTACAGGGTATACAGTCCATTCTGGGTGGGTCAAGAGGGTCAGCCTGGGAGAGTTGCACTTATAGAGGCCATGAATCTGGGAGATATTTGCTCAACTTCTTCCTTTATCACCATGGTGGTGGGTTCCTCTTGAGGAGATAATAATAATAATAATAATAATAATAATAATAATAATAATAATATTAATAATAATAATAATTTATATCCCGCCCCTCTGCAGAGCAATCAGCGTGACTTACAGCATTGAAAATTTCCATAAAATACAATCACAATCAGACTTCTCGTGGAAAATGCTCTCCTACTACCCTAAACCGTTCTGCTGGATGGGACTCTGCAGAAGCAATACGTGCAGAGAAAAAAAATCTCTGCACTGCACGTATTGCCTCTTGATAGGAACAAAGGAAGTTCCTATGATGAGTCTTGTCAGATAAGAGTCTAGTTCTCTGCCAGATGCACTGCAGTCATTGTCCATCTTTCTAAGCTCTTCCGTATACCAAGGCTTCTGGTTTGAAGCGGGTTGGAAAGGATGCTTGGGAGCAATTGTGTCGATAGCCTTGGCAAGATCAGTATTCCAGGTATTCACCAAAACGTCGACAGAATCACTGGTGTTACCAACCATTAAATCCTGTAAGGCTTTCTGGAATCCAATAGTTTCCATTAGCCTTTGAGGATGGGCCATTCCAATGGGTCCACCACCCCCAGTGGGGCGGGCAGTGGTTCTTAATTCAGCCTTGATCAGGAAATGATCCATCCATGACAATGCGGAGGTTTTTATTATCTCCGCCCATGGACATTCCTGTTCCGTACTAAAGACCACATCGAGGGTATGACCCACACAATGAGTGGGCCTGACAACCAATTGGGATAGGCCCATGTTTGTCATGGATTCTATAAACTCCCGAGCTGCACCTGTTAGTCTTCACAAACTGGTCTCGAGTGGAATGTTGTAGTGGCCCAAAACCAGAAGTCTAGATGACTCCAACAGCAACTCTGAGACCAGCTGTGTCAACTCAGTTAGGGAGTCTGCTAGACAATGGGGTGGTCGGTATACTAGCAACATCCCCAAACTACCCTTGGTCCTCAGGCTTAGGTACATACTCAAAGTAGACTGTGTTCCAGACAGGTATCCTGGTCAAGGTTAGGTTGTTCTTGTGAACTGCCCCCCCTGCCCACTTCCCTGTTAGGATATGGATGGGCTATGCAGTCAAAGGTGAAATGTAGAGATGTGTGTGTGTCTGTAATTTTCCACTTGAGAACAGCTTCTAGGCAAAGCACAAACAACATCTAGAAAAACAAAGTGAATGTAAAACCAGATGGCCAACACAGACATCAACATGAATTTTCCCAAAGGTAGAACTCATGGACACAGACTTTGTTATGGGTAGCAATAGATATCCAAAAAGGTAAATAATCGTTAGCTTGGGGAAATAGTCACGTGGTGGATGATGGACAACAAGAGGTTGGGTCAATATACATCATACAGGCATTATCCAATTAATATAAGGTTAACACCTAGAAGGTGGAGTATGGGAAGGGCCTAGAGAATCTTTTGTCTAGAATGTTATTGTTCAAGATGTGAGCGCGCGTGTGCGTGCATGTCTGTCTGACAGCAGTGGTTTTAACTGCAACAAGTTGAGATGCTAAGCTTTTGGGATTGTTAAAGATGTAATCTTTCATGACTGAACTGGACAAGTTCATCACAATGGATTTTATTTAGTTATCTTATTTTACTTTTATATGCATTAATAAAACTATGCTTTTGGATTTTACAATGTGTCTTCTTAACTGAAGAAGACAGGATCCTGAAGAAGGGAAGCAGAGCCAGTTGATGGCAAGAGTTACAAAGTGGCTGTGGATCACAGCAGCCAGCTTGTCCTGCAGATTCTGCTGGGTGCCAAAGAGCATCACTACAACACTCATCATCCACACACTGACATTCCCTTTACCTGCTCATTGACAGAGTACCCAGGTGGGAGGGCCTGCATCCAAATCATGGTGCTATCCTCTCCCAGCCAGGTCTCTGTAAAGCAAGGCAGGTCGGCATCCTCATCTAAGAAGAGGTCACAAATAATATGGGTCTTATTCTTGTCTGACCTGGCATTGCAAAGGAGCAAGGTAAGGTTCTGTGGAATGATTGGTGCGCTCTCCAATCCATTCTAGGAAACAGAGTGAACTGAAGGTGGGATAGCTTTCAAACATCGATTCTGCCTTCTTTTGTAACAGCCCTTCACTCTATTGCTACCATACCTTCCTTTCCTCTGCACGACTTCAATTTCCACTCCCATATCATTGCCAGCCACTATAAGAGGTGAAGATGTTGAAGCAGCCAAAATAACTTCCTTCGCCATGTTCTCCTGACAGAAGATGACCCTCAGTGGCAAGGCTCGGGGGCCCCGGTCTGTTTGCTGTTGAAGGCAGGAGGGTTGGGGTGGGCTAAGTAGCCTCTGCCCAGTCCTGGCTCCCAGCCCAGCTCCCGGCAGCAGTGCTGTGGCTGCTGCTGGTGATGGAAGGGCTGGGCGGGCTAGATGGAAGCCCCCATCCAGAACCTAGATCTTGGGCCCACTGATGCTGCCACTGTTGAGGCAAAGGGTTAGGGTGGGCTAAATAGCCTCCATCCAGTCCTGATTCCCGGCCGGCTCCTGGCATTGCTGCTGTGGCTGCCAGATGGTGGTGGTGTTGGGCGGGCTATGAAGGCTCTGCCCAGGCCTCTCCTGGCCCTGCTGCCACTTCTGCTGCTGTACTGCTGGGTGGTGGTGGTGTTGGGCGGGCCCTGAAGCCTCAGCCTCGGCCTCTCCCAGTCTCACTCCTGTTGCACTGCCAGGTGGTGATGGTGTACGGTGGACTAAAAAGGCCCCACCTGGGCCTCTCCCAGCCCCGCTGCTGCCACTGCTGCTGTGCTGCCGGGTGGTGGTGATGTTGGGTGGACCCTGAAGACTCTGCCTGGGCCTCTCCTGGCCCTGCTGCCACTACTGCTGCTGCACTGCTGGGTAGTGGTGGTGTTGGGCAGGCTAAAAAGGAGAATAAAGGCAGGAGAATAATTCTCAGCCTCCTCCTTCACCATGGTTGTAGAGGCCTCCTCCTGAGGAGACTGCTCCCACTACAGCAAAGCCAGAAGTGGTGCACTCCCTTCCGGTTTTGCTGCAGTGGCAGCAATCTCCTCAGAAGGAGGCCTTCACCACCATAGTGAAGAAATATACTGAGAACAATTCTTCTGACTTCACGGTGGTGATGGTCTCCTCAAGAGGAGGCTGCCAGCACCATGGTGAAGTAGAGGCCAAGTGCAACTCTTCCAGATTCACAATGGTGGTCATGAACCAAAGGGAAAGAGAAGTGCTACACCAGCAATCAGAGAGGCACAGAGAAAGCTGCTATTCTCCTACTCAATTTTGGCTTTCTTTTCTTATGTGATAAGGCTCTTTGTCTTCAATATATATATATATATATATATATATATATATGCTAAAGAGTAGTACATAGACACTGCAGACTGGATCAGCCAGAAAAATCAGCAGTAGCAGAAGACATTATAAACCATCCTGGGCATAAAATGCTATTTTAAAACACTAAAATTCTGGAACATGCCAACAACTATCAGGTCAGAATGCACAGGTAAGCCATCAAAATCCAGAAACACTTGGATAACTTCAACAGGAAAGAATAAACCTTTAAAGTAAACAAAGTTTGGCTACCAATCCTGCAAAATAGAAAAATCAGCACTCAGCAAATGCAAATGAGAAACCACCCAGGGTCAAGGGCTTTCCCAGCAGACAATGATAATCAATTAGGAGACACTAATCCTCATTTGCATATCCTCCCACCCTGAGGTCCTGCCATCAACAACAGAACAATACACAGTTTACATGGGAACCACTCCTCCCTACCCAGGGTCTCACAGTATATAAAAACCCACTCTCTTCCATTCCAGTATTCTCTGAAGATGTTAGCCATAGATGCTGGCGAAACATCAGAAAGAAACTCTTCTAGAACATGGCCACACAGCCCAAAAAAACCCCCACAAAAAACTACAGTAGTCTCCAACATCCAAACCTAGGAATCCAGTTGGATATACAGTCAGCCCTCCATTTTCTCAGGGGATCCGTTCCGGACCCACCCACCCCAGCGAAAATGGAGACTCTCTGATATTCAAGCCCCATAGGCTTGAATGGGGTGTGCCCCCATGGGCACATGCAGGGGCATGCCTCATTGATCCTAATGGAGGTTGTCCCTCTGTGAATATTCAAAACCACGGATCTCAAGTCCGTGAGAATGGAGGGGCAATTGTAGTTTATATGCACACATGTACAAATAACAGATCTTTACCAATATAAAATTAATTCATTGCAATACTTTCAGCCAGGAAGGAGTGATGAGGTGCATTCATATCATGTACAGAAGAAAGTATTAACTTTATAAATGTCCCCAATGTTTCTCAAAAGTGGCATTTTTTTCCTAAATAAATATAGTACTGTCCACAACAATTTTTGCTTAAACAAGTGCAACTTTAATTTTAAAGAGATTTTAGAAACTGAGGCTAAGGCCATTTTTATTTTGTTCATTTGCAAAGAACAATCAAATTCTTTATTCTATTCAGTTCTAACATCATTGACACTGACTTTAGTGCTTCCAACAAATACTCATGTCTATACTCATTGGTTTCATTTTCTCTGAGTATATAATTAGTGCTTCCAACATATCAGGAGTAACTGAGGCATTCAGAGCTCATGGGCACTGAAGTGTGTTGTAATTGTAGCTACTGCCATATTGCACCATAGGATAAAAGCTATGTTGACTGCAATATTGATTTTTTTTAAAAAAAAAATCCTGATGTGGCCCTATCAATTATCTAAGAGAGAAATCCAACAATAACCATTTTTACCATGACTAAAATATATATGCATTTTAAATTACATAGATTTATCAAGTATGCAAAGGGATCTGGTAGCATCTTTGAGACTAACTTTGAGAGAAAACACAGGTTGCTAACATAAATTTTCGTAGAGGCATTCATTTTTGAGTATTTGTACACCACTCTTCAGCCAGAAAGGCTCTCAGAGTAAATTATTAATTTGACAGTTCCACACCCTCAGATTTACAATCTGAGATTAAGTCCTCAAATAGTTGGTCCAAAAGGACCACCATCAGGCTGTGTTGTAGGTATGGTGTTCTGATGACACACGCCCTGAATAAGGCCGGAAGCCGCCCCAGATGAGACTCTTTCCCAAAGAACCAGCCCAAAACAAACAGTAAAATACTGTTTCTTTTTGGCACTCGGTTCAGGACCATGGTGGTGGCCTGGATCAAGGCTGGATATGTGCAGCTCTGCAGTCCTGGAGCAAATGGTGGCGGTGCAGTCCTGGCGCAGACTTTTTACACGATCTGCTTTGCCCCTATGCATTTGAGGAAGTAGCTTTAAGTCTATGGAAGCTTATGCTATCAACTTCTTTCTTTCTCATAGTCTCAAAAGTGCTGCAAGATCTATTTGTATACTGATACAGACTAACCCAGCTATGACTTTGAATTTTATATTTATCAAGCATATGCATAGTTTTGTGCACATTTTTTCTTTCTAATATACATGACAAGACTTATAAATGAGCAGAGTCTGAGAAAAAATGCATTCTGAATACTTCCACACATAAATGTGAACTCGATATTATTTCTTTTCCACCCCGATATGAGATCTGCAAAGTTCATGAAACTGCCCTACAAAATGCAGACAAGACAAGTGAAATAAGAGGTATTACAATGAAATTTGAATCATCATCATCATCATCATCAAACTTGATGTTCACAGTCTGATTGCTTCTTGAATGATCTGTACATTAGTGATGGTTTGGTGGTTTTATGTGGTTTCCAAATGAACATAGCTACCTTAAGACTGAAGAGCAAGACAGGGTAAAGTGAGGGGCCCCACTATGTACAGTCTAGGAAAAAGAAGCATGGATTTGGAACTCACAATTTAACTATGCTGCAGTCTTTTCCAAGTGTTCAAGTGGACATTTATCACCAAGCTCTGTTTCATTACCATATAGAACAGCAAGTTGTCATGAGACAGTTCTGGAAAACAACATCAAGAGGCAACTTCTGGAGTTCATCAGTCATCTCTGCTATTGTTAAATCTGTTACAACATGAGTTAGTAGCTCAGGGGTATACAAATTCCTTATTTTCCTGGTTGGAACTAATTGAATCCACCTATTTAAATGTGAAATTAACCATAATAGTTCTGTGTGGGGTTCAAGCTTCTGATTTGAAAATAACACATAATGAGTGCCCATGAATCACCATGAAGGGTCCTAGGCACTAACCTCCTGCTAGAAGGAATTTCTAACAGAAAGGAAATAAACCATGTCCTCATTTGTAATTGAATAGACATGCCGCATTACACTGCTAAACTGTGTGTCATTGACTTTAATTCATGAGTTACAATTGCAATATATTAGTGAAAATGAATGACACTATTCTCTCGTGGGAAATGCAATGATTTTTTTTTTTGCCAATATTTCTATTTCTTGTGACTCAGTTAAAATAATAAGTGTTGTTATTGCCCTCATCATCATATTGCTTCATTTTTCTCTGTTATACACAGGTATCCTATAAAACAACACAGTATTTTATTAGGATGGATGCTTTTTAGGCTAGCAAGAGCTATCAAGGAGTGTAAAACTAAGGAGTTCTTAAAGCTATTTATGCTTTGCCTAAGAAAGGATGCTGTTCTATTCTGCTAAGTGCCAATGAATGTAATAGCACTTATTTCAGAGTAAATATGAACTGAATTAGTATAAATCATGAGTAGATGACTGTGCAGTTCCCATGGTAACTCCTAGCAGTACTCGATAGCATAGCAAATCATAGAATCATAGAATCATAGAATCATAGAGTTGGAAGAGACCACAAGGGCCATCCAGTCCAACCCCCTGCCATGCAGGAACTCCCAATCAAAGCATCCCCGACAGATGGCCATCCAGCCTCTGCTTAAAGACCTCCAAGGAAGGAGACTCCACTACTCTCCGAGGGAGTGTGTTCCACTGTCGAACCGCCCTTACTGTCAGGAAGTTCCTCCTAATGTTGAGGTGGAATCTCTTTTCTTGCAGCTTGCATCCATTGTTTCGGGTCCTAGTCTCTGGAGCAGCAGAAAACAAGCTTGTTCCCTCCTCGATATGACATCCCTTCAAATATTTAAACACGGCTATCATATCACCTCTCAGCCTTCTCTTCTCCAGGCTAAACATCCCCAGCTCCCTAAGTCGTTCCTCATAGGGCTTGCTTTCCAGACCCTTCACCATTTTAGTTGCCCTCCTTTGGACACGCTCCAGTTTCTCCACATCCTTTTTGAATTGTGGTGCCCAGAACTGGACACAGTATTCCAGGTGAGGCCGGACCAAAGCAGAATATAGTGGCACTATTACTTCTCTTGATCTAGACACTATACTTCTACTGATGCAGCCTAAAATTGCATTGGCCTTTTTAGCTGCTGCATCGCACTGTTGACTCATGTTCAACTTGTGGTCCACCTGGATTCCTAGATCCCTTTCACAGGTAGTCTCATTCAGCCAAGTGTCCCCCATCGTATATCTGTACTTTTCGTTTTTCCGCCCTAAGTGCAGTACCTTACATTTCTCTGTGTTGAATTTCATTTTGTTAGCTTTGGCCCAACTTTCTAGTCTGCTCAAGTCATTTTGAATTTTGATCCTGTCCTCTGGGGTATTAGCTACTCCTCCTAATTTGGTGTCATCTGCAAATTTGATAACTATGCCCCCAATACCGTCATCCAAGTCATTAATAAAGATATTGAATAGCACTGGGCCCAGGACAGAGCCCTGTGGCACCCCACTGGTCACTTCTTTCCAGGTTGAAAAGGAGCCATTGTTGAGCACCCTTTGCGTTCGACCAGATAACCAATTACAAATCCATGTAACAGTTACTTTGTCTAGCCCACATTTTACCAACTTGCTTGCAAGAATGTCATGGGGAACTTTGTCAAAGGCCTTACTGAAATCAAGATATACTATATCCACAGCATTCCCTTCATCTACCAAGCTGGTAATTTTATCAAAAAAAGAGATCAGATTTGTCTGGCATGACCTGTTTCTCTGAAACCCATGTTGACTTTTTGTGATCATGAAATTATCTTCCAGATGTTCACAGACTCTCTGTTTAATGATCTGCTCCAGAATCTTTCCGGGTATTGATGTCAGACTAACTGGACGATAATTGTTGGGATCCTCTTTTTTCCCCTTTTTGAAGATGGGGACAACATTTGCCCTCCTCCAGTCCGCTGGGACCTCTCCTGTTTTCCAGGAATTCTCAAAGATTATTGCCAATGGTTCTGATATTACATTTGCCAGTTCTTTTAATACCCTTGGATGTAATTCATCTGGTCCTGGAGACTTATATTCATCTAGATTAACCAGATGTTTCTGTACTATCTCTTTACTTATTCTGAGATGAAATTCTCCTATTCTGTCCTCTGCTCCATTATCCTCAAGTTGAGCACCCTTTGCCTTTTCTGAGAAGACTGAAGCAAAGAAGGTGTTGAGTAATTCTGCCTTTTCTCTGTCCCCTGTTAACTTTTTGCCATCTTCTCCACACAGTGGCCCTACCATTTCCTTCTTTTTCCTTTTGCTACTGACATACCCCCAAAAGCCCTTTTTATTGTTCTTAACCGCTCCAGCAAGCCTGATTTCATTCTGCGCTTTAGCTTTTCTGACTTTAACCCTACACGTGCTAGCTATTTGTTTGAATTCCTCTTTGGTGATTTCCCCATTTTTCCATTTCTTATACATGTTCCGTTTAAAACATAGTTCACTTGCAAGTTCCTTAGTCATCCATCCTGGTTTCTTGAGACACCTCCCATTCTTCCTCCTCATTGGCACGGTTTGAAATTGTGCCTTCAGTATCTCCCTTTTGAGAAACTCCCATCCGTCTTGAACTCCCTTCTCTTTTAGTATTCCTGTCCATGGGATCACCCTCAGTATTTCTCTAAGTTTAGTAAAATCAGCTTTCCTAAAGTCTAGAATGCGTGTCTGACTATGCCTGGCTTCTCCTTTCCACTGTATAATAAACTCCAGGAGGACATGATCACTCCCGCCTAAGGATCCAACCACTTGCACCCCATTAACTAGGTCTTCCCTGTTAGTTAGGATCAGATCCAAAATAGCTGACTCCCTCGTTGCCTCTTCCACCTTTTGAACAATGAAATTGTCTTCGAGGCAAGTGAGGAATTTGCTAGACCTCAAGGATTTTGCCGAGTTTGACTTCCAGCAAATATCCGGATAGTTGAAGTCACCCATCACTACTATATTTCTCCTTTCTGAGTGTGTGGTCATCTGTTCTAGAAAGGCATCATCCAGTTCTTCTGCCTGAGTCGGGGGTCTGTAGTAGACTCCCACAATAACATCCCTGTTGTTTCTTTCCCCTTTAATTTTTATCCAAATGCTCTCCACCTGGCTTCCAGGATTGTTGTCCTGGATTTCTTCACTGGTGTAAATATCCCTGACATATAATGCTATTCCTCCTCCTCTCCTGTTTGGCCTGTTTCTCTTGAAGAGGTTATACCCCTGTATTTTTACATTCCAATCATGAGACTCATCCCACCAGGTTTCAGTGATGCCTATTATATCATATTTGCTTTGTTGCGCTAGGAGTTCAAGTTCATCTTGCTTATTTCCCATGCTCTGTGCATTAGTGTAGAGACATCTAAGACCATATGTCTCCTTTACTTGCTGCCTTAGCACGTTTTTTTGCCTCCCACTGTTGGGTCCCTCTACTGTTTGCTTTGTTTCCTCTATGACAGTTTGACTATTTTTTCCAGTCCTTTTGTCTTCCAGGGTGCTGTCTCCCTTCCCCACATAACTCAGTTTAAAGCCCTCCTGATCAAATTCTTCAGACTGTTGGCAAAAACGTTTCTTCCAACTGGTGTGAGATGCAGCCCATCCCTTGCCAGGAGTCCACCCTCATGGAACCGCAGCCCATGATCCAAGAATCCAAATCGTTCTCGACGACACCATCTGCGGAGCCAATTGTTGACATCTGCTATCTTCCTCTCTCTTCCTGGACCGTGCCCTTCAACTGGCAGTAGAGACGAGATGACAATCTGTGCCTCCATTTCTTTCAGCTTCTTTCCTAGAGCCTCGTAATCCCTTTTGATGTTTTGAAGGCTGTGTCTTGCTGTGTCGTTCGTTCCCACGTGAACCAAAAGGAAGGGGTATTGGTCGGTAGGCCTGACCAGTCTTCTCAGCCTCTCTGTCACATCTCGGATCTTTGCCCCAGGGAGACAACACACCTCCCGAGACATCTTGTCAGGCCCACAAATCACTGCTTCTGTCCCTCTCAGCAAGGAGTCCCCCACCACGACCACACGTCTCCTACGAGGCTTAGCAGCGACTGTTCCCTGTGGTGGTACTCCCAGCTCTTTCCCTGAAGTCTGTTCATGCTGCTCTTCCTCGTCCTCCTTGGTAAGGGAAAGAGCTTGAAAACGATTCTGTAGCTGCAAGCTCCCAGAACGATCTCTGGTCTCCCTACTTCTACGTGTGACATTCCTCCAGCTGTCTACCTCCTGTGTATGTGGTGTGACGTTCTCTTCCCCAGCAACTTCCACTGTGTGGTCCCTGTCCAAGACCGTTCGTTCCGTTCTGTCTAAGAAAGCCTCTTGCTCCCTAATATTCTGAAGTGTAGCTACCCGCGCCTCCAGCTGCTGTACTTTCTCCTCCAAGAGAGCTACCAACTTGCACTTGGAGCATGTGTAGTTCCCGACCTCTGTAGGTAGGAAGACAAACATACCACAGGTATTGCAGGTGACGGCAGCAGTTCCTTCAGTATCCATACTAAGTATTAAAAAGGACTATGGCTTTCCTCCTCAAAGAAAATCTCTTGCTAAAACCAATGTTAAAGTCTGCAGATGACCAAAAGTTTTCTACAATTGGTAGTGGTTATAAAATTCTGACCTCTGGGAGCAGTTGTAAAGAGCTAACTGCCTAGCCCACCCCCTATTGATTTGCAAATGCCACTCAACAAAGCCCCACCCGCTGAGTCACAGTCACACTTCCCCCAGGAGTTTTTAAAAAGAACTTAAAAACTTACCCTCTCAAGATGGCTGCCTGGAAACTGTTTTCTTCCTCTCTCCTAGCAGGAATTGGCCTGGAAAGCTTTCTTTCCTGGCAGAAACCTCTTTCTCTTTCTCTTCTCTTTTAGAAACTGGCCTGGAGAGCCTCCTCCTCCTCCTCCTTCCCTGTCCTGGCCGAAACTGACCTGAAACTGACCTCTGGGAGCAGTTGTAAAGAGCTAACTGCCTAGCCCACCCCCTATTGATTTGCAAATGCCACTCAACAAAGCCCCACCCGCTGAGTCACAGTCACACTTCCCCCAGGAGTTTTTTAAAAAGAACTTAAAAACTTACCCTCTCAAGATGGCTGCCTGGAAACTGTTTTCTTCCTCTCTCCTAGCAGGAATTGGCCTGGAAAGCTTTCTTTCCTGGCAGAAACTTCTTTCTCTTTCTCTTCTCTTTTAGAAACTGGCCTGGAGAGCCTCCAAATGGTGAAGGATTTAAGGGAATTGCTGGTCAGTTCTCCACCTTGGTTGAAATTATTCTTCCAGGCCATTGTCAAGAGTCTCAGTTTCAAACACTGCATGCTTAGTAACCGAAAGGGCATACATAACCAGAGATGGCAATATCCTTGGAGAGTGCAATTTTGCTAGGCTGACTGAAACTTTATTCTCCTTCCCTGAAATTAATTAAAATTTCCTGAGCTTTCAATTTTACTTGTTTTGTTCACTTCAACAAAATTCAGTGTTAACGCTAGTCTTTTTAAAAACTACTTTGTGAGTAACCAAGAACAATAACCAAGAATCCAGAAGCTCTAAATTGTTGGATTATATATACTGCATTGGCATCCAGTCAACAGCTCTCTGTGAAGAGTTTGCTCACTGTTTCGCTGATAAAATTGCTCGGATTCACCCTGACTTAGATGCCAGAGTTGATACAGTGTCAGTGGATGTAACTTTGGTTCCTACTTGTCCAGTATTGATGGATACTTTTCAATGTGTGCAGTCTGAGGATATGGACAGGATCCTTGGAGAGGTCAGAGCCACTACATGTATACTAGACCCTTGCCCTTCCTGGTTTATCAAACAAGCCAGAGGAGGACTGGTGAAGTGGATAAGGGAAGTGATTAATGCCTCTTTACAGCAAGGCAAGGTCCCAACATGCCTAAAAGAGGCTGTGGTAAGACCTCTTTTGAAAAAAACCTTCCCTGGATCCTACATTATTAGAGAATTACAGGCCAGTCTCCAATCTTCCATTTCTGGGCAAGGGGCTGTAGCATGTGGTGGCTTCCCAACTCCAGGTGTTTCTGAATGAGAAGGATTATCTAGATCCATGTCAGTCTGGTTTTAGGCCTGGTAATGGGACAGAAACAGCTTTGATCACCTTGGTGACCTACGTAGAGAGCTGGACAGGGGGAGTGAGTCCCTGTTGGTTTTGCTGGACCTCTCATTAGCTTTCGATACCATCGACCATGGTATCCTTCTAAGTTACCTCTCTGGGATGGTGCTTGGAGGTACTGTTCTACAGTGGCTCCATTCTTTCTTGGAGGGGTGTTCTCAGAATGTGGCACTGGGGGATACCTGTTCTACTCCTTGGCCATTGTCCTGTGGGGTCCCTCAGGGCTCAGTCCTGTCCCCTGTGCTTTTTAACATCTACATGAAACTGCTGGGAGTGGTCATCCGGAATTTTGGAGTAGAGTGTCACCTGTATGCTGATGATACCCGGCTCTATCACTCCTTTCCACCTAATTCCAAGGAAGCAGTTTCTGTTATAAACCAGTGTCTGGCTACTGTAATGGACTGGATGAGGGCAAACAAATTGAAGCTTAATCCAGACAAGACAGAGGTGCTCCTGGTCAGTCGAAAGACAGATCTGGGAATAGGAATTCAGACTGTGTTAGATGGGGTAACACTCCCTATGAAAACTCAAGTTCATAGTTTGGGGGTACTTCTGGACTCAGTGTTGAGCCTGGAAGCCCAGGTATCAGTGATGACCAGGAGTGCCTTTGCACAGCTAAAACTTGTGCGCCAACTGCGCCTGTTCCTGGAGAAGTCAGATCTGGCCATGATGGTGCATGCCCTGGTTACATCCTGTTTGGATTACTGTAATGCACTCTATGTGGGGCTGCCTTTGAAAAGTGCTCAGAAACTTCAGCTGGTTCAAAGAGCTGCAGCCAGGCTGTTAACTGGAGCTGGTTACAGGGAGCATACAACTCCGTTGTTGCAACAGCTCCATTTACTGCCAGTCCATTTCTGGGCACAATTCAAAGTGTTGGTTTTTACCTATAAAGTCCTATATGGCTTGGGTCCAGGCTATTTGAAGGACTGTATCTCCCTGTATGAGCCTGCCCAGAGTGTTGAGGTCATCAGGAGAGGCCCTTCTCTCTGTCCCACTACCTTCTCAGGTGTGCTTGGTGGGAACAAGAAAAAGAGCCTTCTCAGTGGCTGCTCCCAAGCTCTTGAACTCCCTCCCTAGGGAGGCCAAGATGGCTCCATCCCTGCTGTCCTTCCAGCAGCAGGTAAAGACATTTTTACATTGCAAGGCCTTATGTGACATGGATGCTGTTTTATTTTTGTTTTTGTTTTAAAGAATTTTAAACTGTAAAATTTTAAAAATTTAATGTTTCTAGTTGTTTGAATTGTTAAATTGTTTTATTAAACATTGCATTTTTAATGTTTTCTACTGTTTTAGCTTGGTCTGTTTTAGATTTGTTAGCTGCCTTGAGTCCCTGTGTTGGGAGGAAGGTGAGATATAAATAAACATAATAAACATAATAATAATAATTTATATGTGTTTTTTTTCTGCCTAATGGCCTATTGGCTGGAATAAAGGTAATAATAATAATAATAATAATAATAATAATAATAATAATAATAAAAATATAATAATAAATATAATAATAAATATAATAATAATAATAATCTCTTTAATTACTGTTGTTACTACTACCACCACTACTACTGGAGATACTTTCTAAACACACCAGGTCCCATCTGATCTTGGAAGCTAAGCAGGTTCAGGCCTGCTTAGAATTTGACAGAGAAAGCACCAGGGAACAGTTGTTGTAGGCTATACTTCAAAGGAAGGCAAAGGATAACCACCTCTATTTTTGCCTAAGGAAACCCTATGAAATTCACAAAGTTGCCATAAGTTAGCAGGTGACTTGAAAGCCTCATAATCTTTTAAGCACCTTATCCTTAAACAGGCATAAAAAAGCAATATAAATAATGAACAATAATAAAATATCACTTTTAAAGCAGCCAGTCTGAGACAGAACAATTTTGTGTGAAAACATAGATTGGTAAGGAGGGGGGAATGCTATCATTCAGAATTTTTCTGAAAAAGCACATTCCTAATTGTACCTCAGTGCCAACAACAGAGGAATGGGTGGTTTCTGCAGCAGGGGATTCAGCATCTGAGATGCTGCTATGGATCTGTCCTCTTGCAGGTCTTGATCAATGTCACCTTTGGCAGAAGAGGGATGTGCAGAGGTGTCAGCAGAATGTGGCAGGAAATACTGTAGTCTTTCAAGGAATCTGTGCCCAAGTCATTAATGCATTAGGAAGTTATAACCAGAGGTTTGAATTGAAAACAGATTAGAAGAAAGTCAGACTGAAACAACAACCAAGTTGCAACCAACTAGCTGTGGTCACAATGATGGCTGAAGAATTTTATCCCAGTGCTATTTCTAAAGTTCTTTGGAGGCATCACCATTCAGTAGCCCTGTAAATTAGTAACTCAATATTACAGTTGCACACTCTAAATGTGACTGAGGCTGCAATGTTTGTTGCCAGGGCAACCTTTCCTTAGAAAGCCAGTAAGTCTTTCAGTAAACTTAGTAATTCTATAGTCGAAGTCCATGTCACCCTGTCCACATCCAGTAGTAAAGCAAAGTCCAGGAATTATGTCCATAATCTTTTAGCTATGCCATAAAACAATTCAGGGTAAGTTATATTACTGTCAATAGATCAGCAGTCCAAACTACCAAGAACACTTCTAAATTAAGCTTCAATTTATTTGCCTCTTTCTGCTTCCTAGTCAATTTTGGACACTGATTTAGAACTTCCATTTTCCTCAGAACATTGTGAAAAGGAAGATACAAACTGGGACCCTCTTAGGGATATATGCTGGTGAAAGGGTCAAACACACCAGTGTACATCACTTTTGAACATAGCAGTACTGGGGGTGAGTGAGTTAAAATGGATGGGAATGGGTCACTTTGAATCAGACAACTACACAGTTGTCTCTACTCAGGGAATGAAAAGACAGGAAGAAATGGGGTGGCTTTCATACTAACAAAAGATGTGGCAAAAGCAGTCAGTGGATACAATGCAAAATCAGACCAATCAGTAAGGCTCCTTGGTAAACCTATGAATATTACCATAATTCAAGTATATGCACCAATCACAGAGGCAGAACAGGAAGAAATTGACAGTGCAACAACACAGGATGTCAAGCTGATCATTGGAGATTGGAATGCAAAAGTTGGAAGCAAAGAAGAATCAAAAACAATAGGCAGATTTGGATTAGGTAAAAGAAATGAAGCAGGTGAGTGTCTGATAGATTTTTGTGAAGCCAATAACCTATTCATTGCCAACATGTGTAAAGAAAGAAGGCTATACACATGGACATCACCAGATGGTCAACACAAAAACAAATAGACTATATAATTGGAAGGAAAAGATGGTGAAACTCTATACTGGTGGCCAAGACTAGACCAGGCACAGACTGTGGCACAGATCATGAACTACTCATATCAAAAATAAGAGTAAGACTCAAGAAGAAAACAAATCCAGTGATTATACCAAAATATGATCTAAATAATATTTCAACAGAATTTACTGACAACATAAGAAATAGATTTGCATTACTAAGCATAATGACCGAGAACCAGAGGAACTATGGTCTAAAACCAGGGATATAATAAAAGAAGAATGCAGACAGACACTTTCAATAAACAAAAAGAAAGAGAGGAAAAACAGAAATGACAGAAAAAATACTACAAGCAATAAATAAAAGAGAAGAAAAACAGTAGGGAGATAGGAACAAACTAAGAATTATGAATGCGACAGTGCGACGGCTTGTACGGAAAGATAAAGAAAATACTACAATGACCAATGCAGAGAAAAAGAAGACAACAACAAAAAGGGAAGAACAAGAGAACTATTTCACAAGATCCGGGAAATCAAAGGAAAATTCAAACCAAGGACCGGGATGCTCTATGACAATAAAAATAACATGATTCAAGACCAAGAAGGAATAAAAAGATGTTGGATGCAATACACATAAGAATTATACAAAAGAGATAACAAAATGAAGGACACATGGAAAGAAGAGCCATATGAAGATGAACTCCAAATTCTAAAAAGTGAGGTGGAAACTGCAATTAATAAGAGAAATAGTGAAAAACGAATCACCAGAAACAGATGATATTGAACTGCTGAAATCCACACTGAAAGAGTCAACTCTAGTGCTAACCAACATATGCCAACAGGTATGGAAAACAAAACAATGACCAACAGATTCGAAGCAATCAATATACATCCCCATCCACAAAAAGGGAGACACAAGAGATTGCAGCAACTATAGAACCAATTTGATTATTATAACCATTGCACTGATCTCCCATGCAAGCAAAAACATGCTCAAAATTTTGCAATATAGACTACAACCATACATGAAGAGAGAAATCTCAGAGGTCCAAGCGGGGGTCAGGAAAGGAAGAGGCACGAGGGACCACATTGTAAACATACAATTGCTAAGCAAGCACACCAGGGAAGTCCAAAAGAAAATCCTTTAAGAACCGCTACTGTTCTTGGTAGTGATTGAGAGATTAATTAAGGAGATTAAAAATGATGATACAACTAAAGGGCTAAGAATTAGAAAAAATAATTATAAAATTAGAGCTTTTGCTGATGACGTGGTTATATTTTTAGAAAATCCCCAAGATCAGATTAAAGGTTTACTCAAATCAATTGAAAGGTTTGGGAACATAACAGGATGTAAACTAAATAAAGGAAAATCAGCAATTATTACAAAGAACATGAATAAAGAGGAGGAAGAAGAATTACATAGAAAGACAGAGATTTGTGTAAAAAGGAAAACTAAATACCTGGGAATAACAATTACTAAGAAAACTTCAGAATTATTTGATCAAAATTATAATACAACTTGGAATGAAATTAAAAAACACTTGAACCAATGGAAGAAAAAACAATTTACTTTTTCAGGTCGGATTGAGATAATTAAAATGAAAATCCTACCCAAAATGATCTTTTTATTTCAAATGCTTCCGATTATTGTTAAAGAAGATTTTTTTAAAAAATGGGATAAGGATTTGACCAAGTTTATTTGGCAAGACAAGATACCACGAGTAAGATTAAAATTTTTACAGGATTCTCAGGAAAGAGGGGGATTAGGATTACCTAATCTAAAACTTTATTTTGAGGCAAGTTGTTTGACCTGGTTAAAAGAATGGATTTGTTTAGTCCCCCAATCGTAAGATTGATCTTCTGGATGAGCCACTAACACCATTGTTATCACCTAGGCGTCCAGTTATACATACAAATAAGAAAAGGAGAAGATCCAGCCCAATTATGATACCAGCTAGCCAGTGTAACAACAAATCAAGTAATAATAAATCAAGCAACCAGACTGGTAATACAGAAGAATCAAATATAGACTTTTGTAACAGCTCAAAGGAAGGGTTAAAAAATATTGATATAACAGATAAACACATGGACACTAAATTCTCAAAATTCCAACCCTGAAACCGGTAATCCCAATAAGAAGGAAGTCTACCTAAATAATTTTCTGGGAACAACAGCATTAACTCCCTGTCTGACTTCTAATGATTGACAGACAATCTCAACGGATTCCGCCCCTTTATCTATAATTTCTTGGAACATTGCTGGATGGAAAACAGAAGCAGAGATCCTTCTTTCATGTCCTTTATTACCAGGCATGACATCATCTTACTTCAAGAAACTTGGTTAGCAGAGGAACTGTATGTAGGGGGATATAAATCAATTGTTCTGGACGCAGTGTCAGGGAAAGGCCATGGTAGGCTCTGTGGGGGATTGGGTATTTTAATATCCACAGCTCTACAAACGCAGGTATCCAAACTATCCATTTTAGACCATCTTGCCATAGCTGTACTGTTGCAATTTAGAAATTGCCTTGTGTGCCTGATTAATACCTATATACCGCCTTTGCAAGGGCATATTAAGATAAAAGAAGTTTGGGACAAACTAAATGATTTTGTTAAAAACATTATGATGGCTTCACCGGCAGCATACCCTATACTGGCGGGAGATTTCAACGCTAGAATTGGAACTAATGATGCAACTCTTTTTTCTAAATTTAATTGCCAGTTATTACCATGTATTCCAGCACATCCATTGTTGCTCTGCCAGTCTAAGGATATAATTTGCGACTTCAGGGGGCTATGCTTAGTAAAAACTTTTGCAGAGTCAAATCTGGTTATTCTGAATGGCTCTACTATTGATGACCATCCTGCAGAATATACTCACTGGACGGGCAATAGACCTTCAATATTAGATTACGTAGGGGTTACTCAGGACCTAATTCCTTTTGTATATACGTTTACTGTAGTGGTCCGCCTTGAAAGTGATCATTTTACAGTGATGTTATGTTTAAAACCATTTGATAGTTTGTTTCTGCCAATTTGTCAAAATTTGGCCTTGCCTGATGAAATCTGCTTAATTCATACTAAATGGTCCCCACAATTAGCTGAGGCCATATCTAAATTTCTTGGCAGTGAAGAAATGAGAAGCCTTCATACTGCTATAGTTGATAATAGATCTGAAATCAACATATTGTCCAACTTTAATAACTTAATAAGTAAAATCCGCCCACTTCTAACTGCTCCCAAAAGCTCTACTAATAGGCATAAGCAAAGAAACCAGCAAAGCTGGTTCGATGCAGAGTGCAGAAAGGCTTGGATAGATTTGAAAAAACACTTTAAACAATACAAACAGAACCCTTCTCACTGCCCGGTTTCAGTCCTTATGAAGCAAAAGGTACAATATAAACAACTGATTAAATATAAAAAGAGGATTGCCATACAAGACTCTTGGGGAAAATTAATAACAGCAGCCAGAACAAACAACGCCACTCTATTTTGGAAAGAGGTATCCCCATCTTTCCCTAAAAATGTACAAAATCCCCTGTTCCAGATTCCAGCTGACATATGGGAAAATCATTTTGCTAACCTATATGGAAACACTGAGAAATCTTATATAGGACAAATGTTGGATGCCTCTAATCTGCCTTTTTGGCCCTCTGTCTCCCACTCTGAAATTAAGAGCCTAATAAGCCAACTTAAACCAGCAAAGGCACCTGGTGAAGATTTCATCACCTATGAAATGCTCAAAAATGATTTGAATTGGTGGATACCTGTGCTATCCACACTCTTCACCACAATTGATCAGACAGGGAGGATACCAAATGACTGGGGTCTTGCAGTTGTAATTCCTATATATAAAAAAGGCAAAAGAGATGACCCAACAAACTTTAGACCTATTAGTCTTCTTAGTCAGATCAGCAAAATGTATGCTAAACATCTACAATCTAAGTTAATGGACTGGCTTGAAACAGAGGAGATTTTGAAGGATGAACAGGCAGGCTTCAGGGCTGAGAGGTCTACTTTTGATCATGCGTTGACACTCCAACATCTGGTAGAGAAATATTCTGTTAAGGGCCAACCATTGTATGTAGCGTTCATAGATTTCAAATCGGCTTTTGACACTGTTTCCAGAGCTAAATTGTGGGACAAATTAATGAACAGTTCGATTGACAAACGCCTTCTCTTATTGCTTATTAAGATGCACGAAAATAACCGCTTGAAGGTGAGATGTAGTCTGCAGGGACATGTTTATAAAGAAGTTCAAGTCAAGAACGGAGTTAGAGAGGGGTGTGTGTTGGCCCCTATACTATTCAATTATTACATTAATTCATTAATTCCAGCTTTGAGTAATCTGTCTTACCATCCACCTAAAATAGCAAATAGACACATTAATGTGTTGCTATATGCTGACGATGCAGCGATCTATCTCTAACTCCAATTGGCCTTAACAGAGCCCTAAAGTCTCTAGCTCTTTATTGTGCTGAAGAAAACCTAACCATAAATTATACCAAAACCAAAATTCTTACCTTTGCTAAATATCCAAAAATGAGAAAATTGATGATGGGGAAGCAACTCATTGAACAGGTTAAAATCTTTAAATATCTGGGAATTGTATTCCATTCTACAGGGAGCAGGAAAGCTCACATAGATTATGTTATTCGGAATGCCCAAAGATCGGCAACTGCTATCCAAAGGTGTTTTTTTTTTTCCCCAAGGGTGCCCAGTTCGTTCCTGCTGCAATTAAACTTTTTTTGGCCAAAGTAAAACCACAATTACTTTATGGAACCCAAATAGGTCCCTATAAAGATTTAATTCTAATAGAACAAGTCCAAACAAAGTTTCTAAGGAAAATATTTCAGGTAGCTAGCTGTGTACCAAATGCTGTGATAAGAAGGGAAGCAGGTGTTAGCAAACTTGAGACAAGCATGTGGATCTGCACCTTTTCATATTGGCTTAAGTTAAACAAAAACCCTGGTGGTCTGACTAAATTTGTTCTGACCAACACATTCAGATCTTCGTGGGAAACATTAATAATTAAGAAACTGAATACATTGGGTTTTTCCAGAGATACCATCTTGAATTTAAACTTAGGCCAAGCAAAACTGGCCATTAAACAAAGACTATTAGATATTGAAGGCCAACTAGAAACGGCTGCATTCCCTAGACATATCGTGGTCAGCAAACAAATCCGAGTTACTTCACCTGCCGCATATCTCTCACAAATTACGATGCCTAAACTCAGGAGAGCCCTGTCCTTAGCGAGGTTTAATGTTCTGCCCACAGCGGTTTTGGAAGGCAGATTTAAGAGAGTGCCCTTTGAATCCCGCCTATGTCCTTGTGATGCGGGTGCAATAGAAACTATTGAGCACGTTTTCTTGTATTGCCAATTTTATAGAGACATTCGCCAACAGTTGATTACCCCTCTATTACAGAAATACCCTGGTCATCCGGACACCTTCTATATTCACAATCTTTTGAACAACCAGGTACCTGAGGTCGTCTTTAAGGTGGCGAAGTTCTGGCACATTGTATGTAAACTTCGACCTCAAATGGTCAATGGGAAATAATGCCGCCCGCGGTGTATGTCCGTGAATCTGTGGCAGTTAATGATGGAACCAAGGAAGTCATATTGTTCGATCTGGGGCACAAGACTGAGATTGTAACAGTAAAATTTCGGAATATGACCTGAAATTGTTGCCCCTTGCAGGCTGCTGGCCGCACATGGCTCCATTTGGAGTAACTATTCTGTCACACTGACGGTATACCCTTTCTTATAACCAGAGGAGAATAAAAAGTCAATTTGGGCAAAGACTGATGGGGAAGTAATGGGTAATGGATTCTAGTAGAGAGGGCCTGGATGTGCCTGAAATTTATTTTGAAGTCTTAAAAGTTTTATTTTTATTTCTTAAATTCATATTTTATTTGCATGGTTTTAATGTGATATTATTGTAACTGTTTTGTACTGTTTTGTACTGTATTATATTTCTGACTGCTGGTCAAAGACCGAATAAATGAATTGTTGTTGTTGTTGTTGTTGATTTGTTTAGAAAATGACGAATTATTGGATTTGGAGTCAGACGGCTTATGTTTCGGTTGGCATGCTTATTTAGGGTATGGGAAAATTAAGGCAAACAAAACATTTAATAATCATTGTATAAGAAAAGCCCTCTTTAGAATATGGAACAAATATAGAGACAGAATTATGCCTCAATTCCCAAGTTGGTTCTCACCGCAGGAAGCTATCCAAAGGAAAGAGATGGGAAAGGAGAGAAATTGGATTACATACAAAACATTACTAAAAAATAATAAGAAGGGTGGATATGATTTAAAAACTCAAGGGGAATTAAATGAAGAAGGATATCAAATTGACTGGTTTAAATGCAGACAAATACTAGAATGCTACAAAACTGATTGTAAATCAAGGGGTATAGATTTAAATTTAAATGAAGCTAACAAAATATGGATAGGAGAGAACAAAAAGGAGATTGGCAATTTTTATAAATTATTACTAAAATGGGAATTGGAAGATGAGGTGGTAAAGGATAATATGATCAAATGGGCCAAAGACTGTGGATACTCTTTGAATTTAGAAAGGTGGGAATTGGCTTGGGGGAAAAGGTTAAAATATACAGCTTCCCAAAGTATTAAAGAAAACTTTTATGAAGTCTTCTATAGGTGGTATATGACTCCACAAAAAATATCCAAAATTTATAAAAATAGAAACAATCTTTGCTGGAAGTGTGGGAAAGAAGTTGGCTCCCTTTTTCATTGGTTATGGACATGTGAGGTAGTTAAAACTTTCTGGAAAAAAGTTAAGGAAATAATTAATCAAATGCTAAATAAGAACTTACAGTTGCGTCCGGAGATATTTCTTCTAAATATGTGGGATAAAAATTTAGACAAAGATTGTGGGAAAAGTTTATTATATCTAATTACGACAGCTAGGATAAGTTTAGTTAAAAAATGGAAATTGAAAATTATACCTAGCATTAAAGAATGGATTGTAAGCTTTTATGACATAATAGAAGTGGATACTCTTACTAGATTTCTTAATAACAATCAGATAGTAGAGGAAAATGAAGAATGGAATACAATTTTAAAATACATAGAAGATCAATGGGGTCAGTTGGGAACAGTTAGCTATAGAAAACATAGAAACACTAATCAACAATAAAGTTAAGATTAGAGGAGAGGTAAGAGGACAAAAGAAGAGAAGAAAAGAGAGGGGGAAAATATTAACTCAGGAGCAAAAGAAAATAATCTAGTAAAGAAGGATAATTTATTCTAGGTAAAAAATACAAACTTAAAGTTATAAATGGCAAAAGGATACAACATAAGGATTTTTTTTCTTTCAAAAAAAACACATAAGAATAGATAAGGTAGTTTTTGGTGGAAATCTAGATATAAAGTTACTTAAATATATATATATATAAGGTATCACAAATGGCTCAACTAAAAGATCATGATAACTTATTATGCAATAAAGCAAGATTAATTTGGTGAAAAGAAGGACAATTTTAATTAAGTTTATAACCAAGGAAAACAAGTAGGAAGTTTAAGAAAGAATGGTTGATAATCGTAGGAATAAGAGTGAGTAGTAAAGAAGAGAGGTAATGTATGAAAGGTTATGAAAGTTGAAGAAGGTCTGTGTAAGTTGAGAGGGTTAGAGGTTGAATTATGGGATTGGTAGTATAAAGAAAGTTGAAAAGAAAAGAGACTGAGAGAGGGAGGGAGGAAGAACAGGGAAAGGATGGACAAGGGTTTGAGAAATTAAACTAAGGGATAGGAAAGGAATAGAGAAGAAAATGGGAAGAGAAAGATTAAGGAAGGATATTTTAGTGGAAAGAGTAAGATGAGAGAACAGATAAGGTGGAAAAGAAATGAGTTGATGGATTGGATGTAGAGTTATAGGAAAGGGTCAAGGAAAATAAAGAAACATATGACTTTTAAGTTGAAAGAATCATAAATATAGAAGACAAGTTGTTTCTTTCTTTATACATAAACTTTCACTTTCATCCTACCATTTTTTAATCTATTAATGAATATAGACAATATATAGATGGGAAATTATGATTGATGTTTTATTTTGTGTTTGAGTATTTGTATGTATGTATGTATGTATTGTTATGTATTGTTATGTAGTTGGTTTTACTTGAATAAAAATTAAAAAAAAGGGAAAAAAAAGAAAATCCTTTGACTGCATAGATCATGAAAATTATGGAATGCCCTTAATGACATGGGAGTGCCAACATATCTGATAGTCCTGGTGAGAAATCTGTACTCAGGACAAGAGGCTACTGTCAGAACACAACACAGTGAAACAGAATAGTTCCTTATTGGCAAAGGAGTCAGACAAGGCTGCATCCTTTCACCCATTCTGTTCAATTTGTGTGCAGAACATATTATAAGAAAATCAGGGTTGGACACAGAAGAAGGGGGAGTGAAAATAAGAGGAAGGAATATCAATGATCTAAGATATGCAGATGACACCATAGTACTAGCAGAAAATCTTACAGACCTGGAACACCTACTAAGGAAGATCAAAGAAGAAAGTGCAAAGGCAGGATTAATATTGAACACAAAGAAAACAAAAATAATGAGCACTGAGGACCTTTACAAGTTCAACCTAGGCAATGAAGAAATAGAAATGGTTAAAGAATTCCCATACCTGAGATCAAACATTAATAGAAATGGGGACTGCAATCAGGAAATCAAAGGAAGACTAAGAATGGAAAGGATGGCTATGAAAGAACTAGAAAAGATTCTAAAATGCAAAGATATACAACTTAGCACAAAAGTTAGAATCATACAAGCCATTGTATTCCGTATTACCATGTACGGATGTGAGAGCTGGACAGTTAAGCTTATAGGAAGAAAATCAATGCATTTGAGTTGTGGTGCTGGAGAAGAGTGCTGAGGATCCCACGGACAGCCAAAAGGACAAACAAGTGGGTCCTAGAGCAGATCAAGCCAAAAATCTCCTTGGAAGCCAAGATGACCAAACTGAGGCTGTCGTATTTTGGACACATCATGGGAAGCAAGGACTCTTTGGAAAAAGACAATAATGCTGGGAAAGGTGAAGGGAAGTACGAAGAAAGGAAGGCCACATGCTAGGTGAATGGACTCTATTAAGGAGGTAATATGTATGGGGTTGCAGGAATTAAGCAGGGGAGTGGAAGACAGAGATTCTTTGAGATGTCTCATCCATAGGGCTGCTATGGGCCGAGATCAACTCAAGGGCAGTTAACAACAAAACATCATGTTTGAGTTGGCAGAGCAAAGGGGAGGTAGCAACAAAATCCACATCTTTCAGGAGATACACCTGCTGTATGAACTTCTAAGCAGTTCCATCCCCTGACAATATGGATCTTGTTCCTCCCCTCCATTCACTAATGTGCTGTTGGCCATTTCCCCTCTGCCACTAGTTTTGCCATTGCTCCCTATTGCACTGGTAATTATGTAACTATGTACCTATGGCAACACTATTTTTGTCATAATTGGATGTCTCTAGTGTCCTAATGACACCCATATTTCAAATGTTTGGTCAAACTTTTCCACTGGTTTCTTGTAATTGTTATATAGAATGGATCTTTATAGGGCACTATAAGCCAAAGGACAGGGAAATAAATCCTTACCTCCTGTAACTGAAGGTATTACCATCTTCTATAGTCCCTGTTCATGAAGTTTGTTATTGTGTGCCTTTGAGTTGTTTCTGACTTATGGTATCCCTAAGGCAACCCTATCATAGGCTTTTCTTGGCAACATTTGTTCAGAGGGGGTTTACCATTATCTTCCTTGGAGGCTAAGAGAGTGTGACTTGCCCAAGGTCACGAAGTGGATTTCCATGGCCAAGAGGGGATTTGAACCCTAGTCTGCAGAGTCATAGTCTCATCCAAACAATTACACCATAGTGGCTATGTTTCAGGAAGTACTAGAACCATTATAAAACTGTACTTTCAACTCCCATAGTAGGGGGATGGGTATGGGAATGTCATGGTCAGTGGTGTAAAAAGCTACTGACAGATCTAGCAGAACCAACAGAACCGTTTCATTCCCACTGGACACTGGATTAGGATGCAATATGCTGCATATTATTCTAATCTAGAGAAAGAAATTTTGAAAGAGGGAGATAGATATATATTAAATATACTTTAGTTGGTATTAAAGGTAAAAAAACTGTTGTAAAAATTCCACTAATTTTAAAAATTACTCATTTATTCATAGGCTTGATTTTGGAAAATATAAGACCTCTGTTGCAAAACAGTTACAAAGCTAGGAATATTTATTTTGTTTAGTGAATCACTGCATATTCTTCAAGTACATCCAAAGTTCAATCTAATGTAGATGGTATCATCAAAGTTTTATACCATTACTGTAATTACATTTCTGTGCACAACTCAATTACTAAGGATATGGATCGTTATCTGTGCAATTTGATTACAGAATTTAAATCAATATATTTGATATAATTACAGTTAAGGTTACAGTAAATTCTATCAGAAACCATGTTAAGCCTTACTGTCTTGTATGCATTTTAATAATTCACTTTTAAGCCAAAATACTTCACTTAAAAAAGGGCACTCTTATTTCAGAGTAATTTTGCTAAATGGAAGGAAATGACACAGTAAATCATGCAGAAGGCTAAATAAATTACCTGTCATGTAGTATGATGTTACAATTTCCCTTGGACATCTTAGTTTTATTAAGACAATGAACCATCCTTTCCTCATAGTCCTGTGTTGTTGTTGTTGTTGGGGGGGGAATCAATTGGTAAGATGAAATTTCACAGAAAAAAAACTGAGCCTCTGGTGGTTCCTGACTAAAGGCCTTTGCAGACTGCTAGAAATAATGCAGCTTCGGTCCACTTTAACTGCCCTGGCTCAGTGCTAGGGAATCATGGGAACTGTAGTTTTTCCTGAGACATTGAACCTTCTCTGTCAGAGAGCTCTGGTGCCACAACAAACTACAGTTCCCATGATTCCCTAGCACTGAGCCAGGGCAGTTAAAGTGGACTGAAGCTGCATTATTTCTGGCAATCTACAAAGGCCCTAAATTGCCTTAGGATGAAGAAAATATTGAACACTCAAGTTTTTCTCTCCTCTTGCAAGTGTGACATTCCAGGCTGCTCCAGCAAATGACTTGGTAAAACCTGGCTGCTGGTCACAGGCAGGAGTGTAGCTATAGGGGATGACACAAACTGAGGCTGTTGCTCTCCCCAATAATAAATCTGCCTTCCAAAAAAAGTTTCCTCCAGTTCTCAAATTTCTAACATTGGAGAGTGTCAGACAGTGAAAACCATTCACAGCTTGAACTCCTATATTTGCTATGTCTGTATTACCTTGGTAACTGCCTGCCCTTTTTCTCTTAGAGCACGAACCATATTTTCAAATGCTCAACTGAAGCTTTACATGCTAGAAATTGGGGGGGGGGGGGAGGAGAATTTTTTTTCGCCACTCACCCATAACTACACCCCATGCCAAGATTCTCTTCGCATAGCCTATTCCAGAATAAAATGGTGAATCATAGAGGGAGGTAGTACACACATTCTGTTAGTGGCATATACATACAGCCTGCATATGCACTTTTTGGGGTTCTGCAGATGGTTGCATTCCCTTCCTCCCTCTGCAGCATACTCCTTTTGGAACACCTCCTCCTCAAGTACTATACAGCCTCTGAAGTCTTGTCACATGGCCATTCCATGCTTTGTGGAGAATGAGCTGGATCATAGAAACATCTCACTCCGTCTCCATTGCCAGATATACATTTATTCCATTAGTGCTGATACCTCCAGTAGACCCTAGTGGATCTCAATGCTAATGCAATAATTTCATGCTTGGTCTGATATCCACAGCCACATGCATTCATTTTGATATGGGTCTATAGTACTCACTAAAGACACCCAGCATGGCATAGTGGTTTGATGAGACTGCCAATGAATACTATGTGCTATAGCTATAGTTTAGAGCAGGGGTAGGCAACCTAAGGCCTGGGGGTCGGATGCGCCCCCCCGAGGCCTTTGGACAGGCCCCAGGGCGGTCATGTCACTGCTGCTACTGCCCCCCGCCGCCGCCCTCCATGATGATATTCATTATTGTTCTTATTGCTTGTTCTTGGGGTTTTCTTGGCAAAATCTCCACAGGGGTTTTGCCATGCCTCTTCTGGGGCTGAAAGAGTGTGCATTTATTTATTTATTTATTTATTTATTTATTGTGCTTCGGCCACCCAATTAACTGAGGGACAGCAACCCGGCTCAAAAAGGTTGCCTATCCCTGGTTTAGAGGAAGGGGCTGTCAAAACCACCTCTGAGTATTCTATGTCTTAAAAAACTGTATGAGATTTATGAGGTCACTGTAAATCAAAAAGCAACTTAAGGAATTCACACACAGGTACAGCTTTTCCCCATCCGTGTCCCACCTCCACTTAAGCTGTTGAAACTAATGTGCAGTATAGCATTTAATCTGTATGTATACCTATATGCATATATGCATTTCATATACTTATCTTACAGTTCTTTATAAAATAAATGCAGAGTAGCTGAAAATAAAGCATGCTACAATAAAAGCAATTCAAATAAAGCTAAAAGCAATTGAAATTACTAAGATCAGTTTTCTTCATTAAAACCACGAGCAAGCAAAACAATTCAGCATAAACAGGGAACAAAACTTCAGGGCACATTTAAACTCGGGGAGAAACACGGGTGGCCATGGGCCACACTGGGAAGCGGCGGATTAGGGCTGAGGCTGCTCCACACCTTGGCCCCGATCCTCCGTTTTGCCACCTGGGAAAGGAGTACTAAAATAGCGCTTCTTCCACAAGCCACGAAAGGGGCACCCAAAGAGCTGCCATGCAGCTCTTTTGTGCCTCTTCCGGCTTAGTGTGTCCGGACACTGACCCGGAATGACATCATCGGAGCGCCCACCATGTGCAATGGTGGGCACTCTGATGATGTCCTTGGGAAGGGGTTGGAGTGCCCAGTGTGAGGCTGCCCCTCCCCTTCCTTGCCTCCAAGATGGCGCAAAGCACCGTCTGCAAAGGGGGACAGACTAGCAAGAAGGGAAAGCTTGAAGCCACCCTTTCCAAAGATGGATTGGGGCCGCAGCAACACATGCTTAGCCAGCCCTGCCACAGCCCCATGGCAGCTTCATGATGCTTTGGCAGCATGCAGCATGTAAGTGCCATGCTGCCAGAGCATCATGAAGCCACCCTTGTCTGGGCAACTTGATGGCTTCCAGCCAGCTTTCCAGCATCATCACAGCATGTGGTGTTGAAATGCTGCACACCGATGGCACCCAGAAGTGGGCTTATTTTGCCCATCTGTTCAGACTGTCAGTGGAATATAAAAGACTTAGGGCCTCTGCAGACAAGAGGCTCTGGGCTGCCCCAGGAAGCGGTGGATCGGGGTCACGGCAACCCCATGCCATGGCCCCGATCCTCCCTTTTGCTGCCCTGAAAAGAGTGACAAATGCTGCTCCTTTTAGGGGCAGCAAAAAGCCACCCTAAGAGCTGGCATGTGGCTCTTCCTTGCCCTTTTTGGTGCACCATGTCAGAATGCTGTGCTGGGAGGGCATTCTGATGCCACACGTCATGCATAATGGCGTTAAGCATCAGGACAGCATCAGCAGAGGGTTGGGGTGGCTGGCGTGTGGCTGCCCCATCCCAACTCTACCTCCAGGCCAGCCCTTTTGCAGAGGCCCTTAGTTCACCTGAAGCTTAGAGGTTGAGTAGCCAAAGCTCTCTAGTTCTAGAACAGAAAAGGCTCCATCTTGACTCCCATCAATCAAATGTACTTTTGAATACAGTGAGACACATAACAGAGCTTCCAATATTGAGTGCAAATAGGATTGCATAGGAGCAGATGTTCCTCCAAGCACCTGGTCAGTTTTCTTCTGGGGATGTGAGGTGAAGCCGGAAAGAAGCAAGCATTTTTAAAATCGCTCAAAATAAAAGAAATATTTAATAGAAATCAATCAAAATTAAAAAAAATATCTAGGAGCAACCATATATTTCATATTTGTTGACAAAAGTACATAGATGCCCTCCCGGCATAGCATTCTGACACACTGTGCCAAAAAGGGCGAGGAAGACCTGCATGTCGGCTCTTAGGGTGGCCTTTTGTCACCCCTAAAAGGAGCGACATTTTGCTATCAGTAAGCTGATGACACCCAGATATATTTCTCCATGTCTTCAATTTTGACTTCAGTCTTCAGCTTTGACTTCAGATGGCGTCTCTCCTCTCCATGATGGACTGGATGAGCAGTAATGGACTGGATGAGGAGAAACAGATTGAGACTGAATCCAGATAAAACAGAGGTACTTACAATAGCGGTCCCGAAATAAGGTATTGGGATGCAATCTCCAGTCCTGGATGGGGTCACACTCTCCTCAAAGGACTGTGTTTGCAGTCTGGGGGTGCTCCTGGATCCGTCACTTCAGATGATAAATCAGTTGAATGCGATGGTCAGGAGTGACTGTTATCAGCTTCAGCTGATACACCAGCTGCACTCTTTTCTGGAAGTTAGGAACTGAAACTGTGGTGCATGCGCTGGTAACCCGTCATCTTGATTTCTGCACACTACATGGGGCTACCCTCATACTTGGTCTGGAAACTTCAAGTAGTATAGAATATGGCAGCCAGACTGGTCTCAGGAACATCAAGAAGAGACCATATTACACAGATTTTAAGATCACTTCACTGGCTGCCTATTAGTTTCTGGGCCCAGTACAAGGTGTTGGTTATTACCTTTAAAGCCCTAAATGGCTTGGGACCAACCTATCTCTGGGACTGCCTCCTCCTGTATAACCCACCCCACACACTCAGGTTCTCTGGGAGGAATCTGCTGCAGCCTATAAAAACTAGGCTGTTTGCAACTGCCCATAGGACCTTTTCAGCAGCCGCTCCCAGATTATGGAATGGCCTGCCGGATGAGATCCATCATATTACCACCTTAAACAGCTTTAAAAAGGCTGTTAAGACAGATCTCTTCCAGCAGGCCTTTCCTGAATAGATAACCTGGCCATCAAAAGATAGCCCAACATGCTCCTCGACTCTGGGGGTGTCCTGGACTACAGCCAGCCTCAGTTCCAACAGCTAGTGCTAAGAATGGTGAGAATAAGCAATGAACAGCCAGGCAAGCTACAAAGCTTCCTGTAATCAAAGCACAAACAAAGCAGAGTCCAGAATTCGAAGTAGTCGGTCGGTCTAAGGTCAAGGCAACAGGGTTCCACAGGGCAAGAAGCAAGAGGCACAAAGCAGGTAACAAGGAGCCACACTGACCATAATCTCGCAAGGATGCTACGATAAATCTTGGCACTGAAGAAGCCTTTTGCCAATGTTTAAATAGCCAAATCCTACCTCAGTGCCAGCTGAGGCTTGTTGAGGAGCAGCTGCTTCTTGGCCAGCCTCTTGGACCTGCGCACACCAGCACTTTCAGCTCTCCTCTGCCTAAAGGAAGGTACTGGCCCAGCTGTATCTTCCTGATTCTCCCCACTAGGCAGCTGAGCCTCCATAGGAGTAGCACTAGGACCTGGCTTCTCTGAGGCTGGGGGACCAGAGCTTGGCTCAGGCAGAGCAGAATGAGAGCCAGGTGGAGCCTGTATCGCTTCCTTCGCTGGAGGAGACCCCTCCTCCTCCTCCTCCTCCTCCTCCTCCTCATGGCCATGACAGGGGGGAAGCAGACAGGTGGCCATGGGCCACCCCAAGAAGCTGCGCCGTGGGGCCGAGGCATCCCCACGCCTCGGTCCCGCGGCGCAGCTTCGCTGCCCCTGAAAGGAGCGCTAAATTGGCGCTCCTTTCACAAGTTGATGAAGGTGCGCCGCAAAAGGCTGTGGTGCACCTTCGCCGACTCTTCCACCACAGCGCGTGCAAATGCTGCGGCAGGAGGTCCTCCTCAGAGCGCCGGCCGTGTGGAGGGCCGGCTGCTCCGAGGATGACCTGGGGAAGGGGGTGGGGCACCGATCGTGTGGCTGCCCCTCCCCTTCCCTGCCCCCAAGATGGCCCTTTAAGCCATCTGCTTAGGGGGTCTGTTGCAGTTATTGTTTTTGTTCACTTGCATTAGCATTTTAAGTGTGTTTTAAATTGTTATTGTTTAATAGTATTTCAAGGGGTTGGTGGGGTTGTAGGATATGTAATGTATATTTTAATGTTGTAAGCCACCCTGGTTGCATTATGCAGAGGGGCGGGATAAAAAGAAATTATTATTATTATTATTATTATTATTATTATTTAGTTTTATGTTTGACATTACTGCCCATCATTGTGAGGATGTGAGCTCTCACTACTCTTCTACTTACTGTTACTTTGTAATGTTGGCCTTCCTGAGCAAAAGACACAGCTAACCTCCAGCAATGACAAATCTAATTTCTGAATTGCACAAATGATTTTTAGTAGTTAGTGCTGTGCAAACTTTGTCTTGCACTTGGATTCTAGACCAACCTAATTCTACTGTTATGATTCCACAATTGCACTGTTGCAAGCAATACTGCATGAGTATCTCTGCTTTTCATTTTATAGGGTTTGCATTTTATATGATTCTTGCTTAGTTGTTGCATTTTATACTGCCCTCCATAATGGTTGATCGGCTCATTTGTTATAGTTTGAAAAACAAACCTTTGTCTTCCAACTAAGGTTGGAAATGAATAGGTCAGCATCTCATCAGCTCACACATGGGTTCTATTGTCTGAATTTCTGTGCATTCATTATTAACATACATCACCGATTAGCTTCTGTTTCCAGTGGGAAATAAACAATAGTAAAAAGGAGGCAAGGCCTTGTGATAAAAAGCTAAGCCAATTGCTCCACTTACATCTCTGCATTCTAAAGGAGGTTTGTGCTTTCACTTCAATGGAAAAGTGATTCCCTAATCTGAACTTCGAGCAATATAAATATTACAATAGGGCATTCAAATTTATCAAACAATTGTCTTGCATGTAGTGAAGTGATAATGACTTCATGCTTGAAGAAAGTAGCTGTCTTACATGAATCGCCATTCTTTATATATGTGAATACTAATCTATTTTTAACAGCACTGGTTTAGTCTCAGTTTATTAAGGAATGGCAGGTAGATGTTACACACTAATCCAGAATATCTATTTTTTTTAAAAAAAAATAGTTTGAAATCAGTTTGAAATAGATATGCTGGGAATATTATTACACTTGTTTTATTTACTTTTTCAGATTTACATGTCTAGGTATGACTTGTGTCCATGGTGGACCCAAATTGTGTTTTGTTACAGGCAAACTGGTGAGCTTCTACAACCTGATGAGTTCTAGACATTCCTCCACTAAAAAGTATGAAATTTCAGTTCCTGTCTGGAAATAAAAAACTAGGTCCCCAAAAGGTAAGAGCCAGCCCCCAGTGCCACCAAACATGGCAAAATGGTCAACTGCATCATTTTAGGGGATAAACCTTACTCACAAATGGGGGCACCAAGGAAGGTTGGAGGGATGCAAAAATTGTCTTGCAGAGACATATGTAGCCTATGGATGGAATTCTTAAGATTCCTGGCTTAAAATATACTGATCTTACTAACTGCATCTGACTCAAGCTGCAACCTGACCTCTAGACACAAGTCTAGTCTTCCAAATATACCCCTTTATAATACCCCAAGAATGCCAACCACATAAGATGTCATCTTACATTTTCCCTAACTTTTTGATGTGATGTTGGACACACCCAGTCCCCTTTGAGTATTTGAAGACCCTATGCAGAAAGGTAGATCCCTTCAGGATCATGAACCAAACCCAGTTTCATCTAATGCCCTTACATCCCCTTCTAAGGTGAAACTGTCAAGTTGAAACTGAGTGCCAACCATTGATATAATTCCCACTGCCTGGGAGTGAAGCTGGTCGAAATGAATCTGATCTGGGTCTGGGTCACTTATTAGGGGGGTTGCAGACTGCCAGAACTTGTAGCCAAGAGTCTGTTTAAGGGGAATTTATGATTAGCTCAATTATTGCGAGGGGGGGCTGACTACAAGAGCCCCTCGAGGTCGCCCTCCCGATGTTTATACCAAGAGACCAGGGGGTTCCAAGGAATGAGGCTGAGGCAGATGTCGGTTAACCACTAGATGTCTAATTTATTGAAACAGGGGAAACACACTCACAGAACATACACTCACACACACATTCAAGGCTCAGGAAAATCAGGGTTGGAGATTGGAACAGAAATGCAGGCGTTACTAAGGGTGATGCTTACCAAAAATGTAGACCTCCTCTGGGAAGCGAATGGGATGCGAGATGATGGAAGACAAGTCTAGCTCCGCAGCCTGGGGTTTGAGCAGACTTGCCGGTAACTAACTTCAGAGGTCAGAGTGACGTGGAGTCGTTTAGACCAAGAAGTAGCACACTGACTGGCCAAAATCTGGGGCTTATATAGGGCCAAATGGGCCTTGAGGCGAAAGGTGATAATTGCAATGATGGCACCTGGCTGTATAGGGTTACATTGTCTCTGGTGGTCTTAATCTGAGGGGCCAATATCCTGGGGGAATGTGCGACTAGGTGACACAATGCACCTTCCGATGGGTGGGGGTGTGTGAGACTGGGTGGCACAATACAAACATTACAACTCTGATGGCTAAGGGTGCTTGTGACTGGGTGACACAATACACCTTTCGATGGGCTAGATGATCTCATCAGGGAAGATCCCATTCGCAACTCTCCTAGACTATCTGGGGCTATTGTGTGCATTAAGGATTAAGGGTGGTCTGCCCAAGCCATGGGCGCAGAAGACCTTTGCCTCCAATTCCACAGCCAGAGTTCATCTTGAGGTCATCATGGAATTTCTCATTTTTGATAGCAGAGGAACTATGGATAGCATATAGATTGTTCATATTTTTGGATATGAAGGGGATTATGGGTAACAAACTAGTGAAAATTGAATTCACTTTTAGGGTTATGGTTAGTGCTTGGGAATCATGGGAATTTTTTTTCTGAGTCATCGAGCCTTCTCTGTCTGAGGGCTCTGGTGCCACAATAAAATACAGTTCCCATGATTCCCTAACCCTAACCCTAAAAGTGGACTCAATTTGCACTATTTCTGGCAGTCTGCAACCCTTTAGTCTGTATTCATTGTGCTTTAAGGGTAACTCTAGAGGGAATAAAGGTATGCCAAAATCACTTTCCCCAAAACTAGATTCAGTACCATAATGTTAAAGTTGTGACAGATTGTAAAATAAATGTGAAGCAGAATTATGTGCAAAATAACCATAATTCTATAAAGCCATCAAAACAAGAGCAGGAATGCTGGAGGAGTGCTGAGGGAACTGCATATCTTCTACTCAGTCAAACCACAGTGAAGCCTGGAGCACTTCAGTGTCATTCAGAAGAAGCCACAATCTTAGCTGTCAGGCAGCCCCTGCTTATATGGGGCTTCCCAAAGTCTGCAAAAGCATATGGTGTTCTGGGAAGGTCAGATCAAAGAACAAACTATGGTGGATCCTGTTGCTGTGCCACCCTGACATGTAAGGGGTCATGGTTCTCATAAGGTTTCCTCTCTACATATAATCACTTCATGTAAATATGGATACATGACTATAAAGTGCAATATGTAGTTTGGGCTTTATTTGAGAATAAACTTCATTGATTTTGATACTTATTATGGATACTGAAGGAACTGCTGCCGTCACCTGCAATACCTGTGGTATGTTTGTCTTCCTGCCTACAGAGGTCGGGAACTACACATGCTCCAAGTGCAAGTTGGTAGCTCTCTTGGAGGAGAAAGTACAGCAGCTGGAGGCGCGGGTAGCTACACTTCAGAATATTAGGGAGCAAGAGGCTTTCCTAGACAGAACGGAACGAACGGTCTTGGACAGGGACCACACAGTGGAAGTTGCTGGGGAAGAGAACGTCACACCACATATACAGGAGGTAGACAGCTGGAGGAATGTCACACGTAGAAGTAGGGAGACCAGAGATTGTTCTGGGAGCTTGCAGCTACAGAATCGTTTTCAAGCTCTTTCCCTTACCAAGGAGGACGAGGAAGAGCAGCATGAACAGACTTCAGGGAAAGAGCTGGGAGTACCACCACAGGGAACAGTCGCTGCTAAGCCTCGTAGGAGACGTGTGGTCGTGGTGGGGGACTCCTTGCTGAGAGGGACAGAAGCAGTGATTTGTGGGCCTGACAAGATGTCTCGGGAGGTGTGTTGTCTCCCTGGGGCAAAGATCCGAGATGTGACAGAGAGGCTGAGAAGACTGGTCAGGCCTACCGACCAATACCCCTTCCTTTTGGTTCACGTGGGAACGAACGACACAGCAAGACACAGCCTTCAAAACATCAAAAGGGATTACGAGGCTCTAGGAAAGAAGCTGAAAGAAATGGAGGCACAGATTGTCATCTCGTCTCTACTGCCAGTTGAAGGGCACGGTCCAGGAAGAGAGAGGAAGATAGCAGATGTCAACAATTGGCTCCGCAGATGGTGTCGTCGAGAAGATTTGGATTCTTGGATCATGGGCTGCGGTTCCATGAGGGTGGACTCCTGGCAAGGGATGGGCTGCATCTCACACCAGTTGGAAGAAACGTTTTTGCCAACAGTCTGAAGAATTTGATCAGGAGGGCTTTAAACTGAGTTATGTGGGGAAGGGAGACAGCACCCTGGAAGACAAAAGGACTGGAAAAAATAGTCAAACTGTCATAGAGGAAACAAAGCAAACAGTAGAGGGACCCAACAGTGGGAGGCAAAAAAACGTGCTAAGGCAGCAAGTAAAGGAGACATATGGTCTTAGATGTCTCTACACTAATGCACAGAGCATGGGAAATAAGCAAGATGAACTTGAACTCCTAGCGCAACAAAGCAAATATGATATAATAGGCATCACTGAAACCTGGTGGGATGAGTCTCATGATTGGAATGTAAAAATACAGGGGTATAACCTCTTCAAGAGAAACAGGCCAAACAGGAGAGGAGGAGGAATAGCATTATATGTCAGGGATATTTACACCAGTGAAGAAATCCAGGACAACAATCCTGGAAGCCAGGTGGAGAGCATTTGGATAAAAAATTAAAGGGGAAAGAAACAACAGGGATGTTATTGTGGGAGTCTACTACAGACCCCCGACTCAGGCAGAAGAACTGGATGATGCCTTTCTAGAACAGATGACCACACACTCAGAAAGGAGAAATATAGTAGTGATGGGTGACTTCAACTATCCGGATATTTGCTGGAAGTCAAACTCGGCAAAATCCTTGAGGTCTAGCAAATTCCTCACTTGCCTCGAAGACAATTTCATTGTTCAAAAGGTGGAAGAGGCAACGAGGGAGTCAGCTATTTTGGATCTGATCCTAACTAACAGGGAAGACCTAGTTAATGGGGTGCAAGTGGTTGGATCCTTAGGCGGGAGTGATCATGTCCTCCTGGAGTTTATTATACAGTGGAAAGGAGAAGCCAGGCATAGTCAGACACGCATTCTAGACTTTAGGAAAGCTGATTTTACTAAACTTAGAGAAATACTGAGGGTGATCCCATGGACAGGAATACTAAAAGAGAAGGGAGTTCAAGACGGACGGGAGTTTCTCAAAAGGGAGATACTGAAGGCACAATTTCAAACCGTGCCAATGAGGAGGAAGAATGGGAGGTGTCTCAAGAAATCAGGATGGATGACTAAGGAACTTGCAACTGAACTATGTTTTAAACGGAACATGTATAAGAAATGGAAAAATGGGGAAATCACCAAAGAGGAATTCAAACAAATAGCTAGCACGTGTAGGGTTAAAGTCAGAAAAGCTAAAGCGCAGAATGAAATCAGGCTTGCTGGAGCGGTTAAGAACAATAAAAAGGGCTTGTGGGGGTATGTCAGTAGCAAAAGGAAAAAGAAGGAAATGGTAGGGCCACTGTGTGGAGAAGATGGCAAAAAGTTAACAGGGGACAGAGAAAAGGCAGAATTACTCAACACCTTCTTTGCTTCAGTCTTCTCAGAAAAGGCAAAGGGTGCTCAACTTGAGGATAATGGAGCAGAGGACAGAATAGGAGAATTTCAGCACAGAATAAGTAAAGAGATAGTACAGAAACATCTGGTTAATCTAGATGAATATAAGTCTCCAGGACCAGATGAATTACATCCAAGGGTATTAAAAGAACTGGCAAATGTAATATCAGAACCATTGGCAATAATCTTTGAGAATTCCTGGAAAACAGGAGAGGTCCCAGCGGACTGGAGGAGGGCAAATGTTGTCCCCATCTTCAAAAAGGGGAAAAAAGAGGATCCCAACAATTATCGTCCAGTTAGTCTGACATCAATACCCGGAAAGATTCTGGAGCAGATCATTAAACAGAGAGTCTGTGAACATCTGGAAGATAATTTCATAATCACAAAAAGTCAACATGGGTTTCAGAGAAACAGGTCATGCCAGACAAATCTGATCTCTTTTTTTGATAAAATTACCAGCTTGGTAGATGAAGGGAATGCTGTGGATATAGTATATCTTGATTTCAGTAAGGCCTTTGACAAAGTTCCCCATGACATTCTTGCAAGCAAGTTGGTAAAATGTGGGCTAGACAAAGTAACTGTTACATGGATTTGTAATTGGTTATCTGGTCGAACACAAAGGGTGCTCAACAATGGCTCCTTTTCAACCTGGAAAGAAGTGACCAGTGGGGTGCCACAGGGCTCTGTCCTGGGCCCAATGCTATTCAATATCTTTATTAATGACTTGGATGACGGTATTGGGGGCATAGTTATCAAATTTGCAGATGACACCAAATTAGGAGGAGTAGCTAATACCCCAGAGGACAGGATCAAAATTCAAAATGACTTGAGCAGACTAGAAAGTTGGGCCAAAGTTAACAATATGAAATTCAACACAGAGAAATGTAAGGTACTGCACTTAGGGCGGAAAAACGAAAAGTACAGATATACGATGGGGGACACTTGGCTGAATGAGACTACCTGTGAAAGGGATCTAGGAATCCAGGTGGACCACAAGTTGAACATGAGTCAACAGTGCGATGCAGCAGCTAAAAAGGCCAATGCAATTTTAGGCTGCATCAGTAGAAGTATAGTGTCTAGATCAAGAGAAGTAATAGTGCCACTATATTCTGCTTTGGTCCGGCCTCACCTGGAATACTGTGTCCAGTTCTGGGCACCACAATTCAAAAAGGATGTGGAGAAACTGGAGCGTGTTTAAAGGAGGGCAACTAAAATGGTGAAGGGTCTGGAAAGCAAGCCCTATGAGGAACGACTTAGGGAGCTGGGGATGTTTAGCCTGGAGAAGAGAAGGCTGAGAGGTGATATGATAGCCGTGTTTAAATATTTGAAGGGATGTCATATTGAGGAGGGAACAAGCTTGTTTTCTGCTGCTCCAGAGACTAGGACCCGAAACAATGGATGCAAGCTGCAAGAAAAGAGATTCCACCTCAACATTAGGAGGAACTTCCTGACAGTAAGGGCGGTTCGACAGTGGAACACACTCCCTCGGAGAGTAGTGGAGTCTCCTTCCTTGGAGGTCTTTAAGCAGAGGCTGGATGGCCATCTGTCGGGGATGCTTTGATTGGGAGTTCCTGCATGGCAGGGGGTTGGACTGGATGGCCCTTGTGGTCTCTTCCAACTCTATGATTCTATGATTCTATGATTCTATGATTCTAAGATTAGGAGATTATTACATTGCTTTTAAAGTGCCTTATCCTGGACTGGATAAAGGTGCATTTAATTTTAAAACTAGGTGTTATCGCACTCGCCAGTGGCCAGGCAAATGTAACCTGTATGCAACCCAGATCCCAGCCATGCTTATCCAGTGGCTTTTCAAAAATGGCAAAATCTCATTTTCTAAAAGCCACTGGATAGGTGTGGCTGGGATCTGGGCTGCATACAGGTTGTGCCTTTAAATGTGCCTTTATCCCCCTTTATTACATTAAATGCGCTTTTATCCCATCAGGGATAAGGCACTTTAAAAGTAATGCGATAATCTCCTTGTTCTCAACTAATTTGTGCCTTATTGCAATCTTGTGCTGGAAATAATTTATAACAATGTCTACTCAGAAGCAAGTCCAAGGGCCTTTACAGACTACCAGAAATAATGCAGCTTGAGGCCACTTTAACTGTCCTGGTTCAGTTCTAGGGAATCATGGGAATTGTATTTTTTCTGGGACATTGAGCCTTCTGTCAGAGAGCTCTGGTGCCACAATAAGCTACAGTTCCGATGATTCCTTAGTACTGAGCCAGGACAGTTTAAGTGACCTCAAGCTGCATTATTTCTGGCAGTCTGTAAAGGCCCTTACTCACAAGAAAGAGTGTATTCGGCTTTAAGCACTGCTTAGCTTGGGGACCCTGCTTTTAAATGTTTTGGCTTCCCCATCAGATCTCAGCCACACTCAAAAATGGACATGTCTGCACAATCTAAATAAAATCCCATACTCTGATCTACTAGACAGAGAGACAGGGTGATGCACAACCCAAATCCTGGTTCTGGTGTGAACAGTCTGGTCAACATCTGACCCATTCAGCACCAGAATCATAGTATATACCTTTTAATCAAATTAACCCAATTATTTGGGCCAGATCTTCACAGAAGATACAGAACCCTCCATTCTAACACTGGGTGGCTGTTTACAACACATCCCACTGTGCTGCCTGTCACATCTGCCACTACGGAGGATCACTTACTCTGAAGTTACGATGAGGTGACTAGCCATGTGACTGTTGTCTTGTTCTGACCTCAGAGCAAACCAATGCACCATGGTGGTGGTTGTGCCAGGTGGCAGAGCAAGACACACATGCAAGCAGCTGCATTAGACCAGAGGGCCTGCATAATGGGGAGTGGTTGGAGCAGCTCTGAGGCCAGGATACTCTAAGTATCTTGGCCCAAGCTCACCATATATAAGTTCCCACCAAAGAAGTTTGTCATATTACTCATATATAAAATTCTGTTTTTTTACAAGTGTCAAAAAGGAGATACCTTCAAAGAAAAAATCTACAAACTACCAAATAAAAGGTTCAAAAATTTAAGTCCAGTTGAGATTATATGGATGGGTCATCACAGGATATTACAAAAGCACCAGTTCCATTATAACCTTTGTGTATAGTGATTTGGTGACTACACTAGGTTTTTGCCAGCATATAACAAATGCTTAAAATGACAAATGAGAGTAGTCTGAATGGATCTCACATGCCTTAGATGTGCAATAATAAAAAGCTGATTTTCCTAAACCACATTTATTACAATAATCTTCTCATGAACAATCTAAGGCCTGAGAATGACTCAAATGGGTAATTATTCATGAAGAATTTCAAATAAAGAATGAAAGGAAGACTAAAATTATCTGTTCACTGATAATTTGCAAACAGAAAAGAAGTTTGAATTCCTAAGTAAATTATGCATTGTGATTTTTTTTCCAGTTCTGTTTAAAACCCACACACCTGCATCAGGTAGCACTTTAACCTGAAGGAATGCCAGTGAGATAGGCTGATTTTGATGAGGACCTCAATATCATTTTTTGGGAGATAAAGACATAATATGTGGAGTTAAAGGTATCTTCTGAAGGGAAGGTGAAATTGAAATTGGTTTGTCATTATGCACATAATGCATATTATAACAGCATATTTTAATGCAATTTGGATAGGAACAAAATTTCATCTCCTTGGAAGCTGTGCTTATAATATTCTTCTATTCACAGCTTTCAGCATTTTTGTCACTAATAGATGCCACAATTAGATTTTATGGGATGGTTTTACATTATCTGATTATTATTCCATGCTCAGTGGGAAAATTTAGGATAACATTCTCCAGAGGCAAGAGTCCAAGAGAATTCAGGCAAGCACAGACCTGCATTTATTTTTTATATATAACAGAAGATGTGATTTTGTTATGCTAACATGGTTATGCATCTTATGAACTAGTCTCACTATATTGGTTTCTATTCTTGGTTTAGTTCTTTTGCTTCCTGATATCCCACCTCGGTCCCAAAGTATTCATATTTAAAATTTCCTATATATATTCCTATATATATTCAACCAGTATTCAAGTGAAAACAGGGAAATATATTCCATGTATTCACTTGAATATTGGTTAACTACAAATAATGCAAAGAACTTCACTTGCTTTTTAAATCTTGAAGAGAACAAAATTAGTAAGCAGATGTTTTCACTTTGGCTACAATACCATTGAGGCACCCAGTAGATTCGGAAAACATTTGGGATATGGTTTTCTCATTTGGGATATGGCTTTCATGAGGTGAAATTCATCTTCGTGTAGCATGGCAAGGTTTTGTAACTCCCAGAAACCACTTTTTGTATTGAAAATTTAATTTTACAAATGATATTGCAAATAACTGTATAGATAGCTTTTAAAGAAAGAAGGAAATTGTTGCAGCAGTAGAGAGAAGGAATGGGCAGTAGCTCTCAATCCACAATTTCCTCACATGAAATTGCTCTGCCGTAGCAAGATTCCCCTATTGGGTTTAAACATATATTAAATAAAAAGGCTCCATCTTTGCTTTCTTTTTGATGGTAGATAAAAATGTTTTGATGTCGCCAGCTCTTTGCATATCGAGATGAGTGTTGTTTTGTTTTTGTTTTAAAGAATTTTAATTTTTTAAAAAATTAATTATGTAATGTTTTTAATTATTTGAATTGTTTAATTATTTTTTAAACTTTGTATTTTTAATGTTTTATACTGTTTTAACTTAGGGCCTCTGCAGACCGGCCCAAAGGGCCAGCCTTGAGGCAGAGTTGGGGTGGGGCAGCCACACGCCGGCCACCCCAACCCCATGCTGATGCCGTCCTGATGCCGTGTGCCATTACACATGGCACACGGTGTCAGGACGCCCTTCTGGTGCAGAGTTTTGACACACTTCACCAAAAAGGGCGCTGAAGAGTCTTAGGGCTGCCCTTTGTCACCGCTGAAAGGAGTGGCACTTTGCTGCTCTTTTCAGGGTGGCAAAAGGGAGGATTGGGGCTGCAGTGTGGAGTTGCTGCGGCCCCGATCCGCCACTTTCTGGGGCAGCTCTGTGCTGCCCGTCTGCAGCCCCCCTTAAACTGTTTTAAATTTGTTAGCCACTTTGAATCCCTGTATTGGGAGGAAAGCAGGATATAAATAAATAAATAACAGAACAGAACAAGCAAATACTGAAACCATAGGATACAATGCCATTGAATAAGATTTTTTTTTAATCCAAAATCAATATATAGGCAATATTATTATTAGTACAATGAAATTGCTAGATAAGGATGCTGTCTTTTGAATATACTAAAAAAACCATTAAGTACTTTGGAAAATACTGCACATAACCATTCAAGGTACATTTTTCCACTGGACAAAATTCCCTATCATCTGAAGAAGGACTGAGCACCAAAATTTCCATTTCCTCCAACCACTAGTAATAATGTTCACAGTTTGTCCTCAGTAGATATTTCAGACATCTAAAATTAATTATAGGCTAGTGTGGTGTAGTGGTTTCAGCATTGGACTATGGGCCTTTGCAGACTGCCAGAAATAGTGCAAATTGAGTCCACTTTAACTGCCATGACTCAGTGCTAGGGAAACATGGGAACTGTAGTTTATTGTGGCACCAGAGCTCTCTGACAGAGAAGGCTCAATGTCCCAGAAAAAAATACAATTCCCATGATTCCCTAGCACTGAGCCAGGGCAATTAAATTGGACTCAATTTGCACTATTTCTAGAAGTCTGCAAAGGCCCTATGACTCTGGATGTAAAGATAAAGGTTTCCCCTTGACATGAATGTCTAGTTGTAAATGACTGTAGGGGGGAGGGGCGGTGCTCATCTCCATTACTAAGCCATAGAGACAGTTTGTCAGAAGACAATGCTGTGGTCATGTGGCCAGCATGACTGCACAGAACTGTTACCTTCCCACTGAAGTGGTACCTATCTATCTACTTACATTTGCATGCTTTTGAACTTCTAGGTTGGCAGAAGCTGGAACTAGTGATGGGAGCTCACCTGGGTCTCTGACCAGATTTCAAATCCCTGCTCAGCCATGGAAACCCACTGGGTGACCTTGGGCAAGTGATGCTCTATCAACCACAGAGGAAGGCAAAGGCAAAGCACCTCTGATGTGACAATTATTCATCATGCTTTGCTAAACACACGAATTACAAATTTCTCAGCCCTTTTAATTGTTTTCCGTATGAGCTAAGAAATTTGCCACCTAATCGCCTAGGTGCTAGAATTTACAGACTGCAAGTGAAGTAAAGGGACGGGGAAATACCTTTTGAAGTTCATTCCAAATGACTGTGCTTTATGGCATCATTGCAATAAAACCCCAGGGGTGCAAAAGGGTGTTAATTTTCACACACTACTGAAGGAAAACCTATCTTGCCATTGAGGTGTTGACTGAGATAATGTGTTGTTATTCTTTTTTTCAATGACTATAGCTAGAAGGGCGTTGTAAGAAGGAAATGGCAAGTCCCCTCTCTCTGAACAAGCCTTGCCAAGAAGACTTCAAGATAAAGTCTTTAAGAATGCATGCCACAAGATTATATGTTTTTGTGGTGATTTCTGTAAAGTGCCTTGCAAATTTATGGCACTATATAAAATGATGATGATGATGATGATGATGTTAATGTTGCCATAAATCAGAGGCAGGTAATTATGGGAGATTTAATATTTTAATATTTCTTACCTCCTTTTATTAACATTTCCAGAGGCCAGTCTATTGTTAAGCTAATGGATCTTTATTTAATGGCCCTTGGCGACCCTTCCAACTCTAGGATTCTCTGTATTCCTGCATGGCAGAAGGGGGTTGGAATGGATGGCCCTTGGGGATCTCTTCCAACTCTAGGATCCACCCTTTGCTCCCCCTCTGGTGCTTTGTGAGATGGTCACAAGATCAGATGTAGATTATCTGGCTCCAGGGATTGCAGAGATTAAAAAATGTGTGTGTGCGTGCACACGCATGCACATCTGCATGTGTGTGCATGCATGTGTACACACACATGCACCTTCTAGAAGCCCATCAATGTATGGGGGTGGCTGTGAATTTCCTAGGGTTTTCTTAGGTAAATAATCCTGAAAGGTGATTTTCCCAGTTCCTTCCTCTGAAAGCTAGCTTACACCACCTATTATTCCCTGTTGGTCTCCCATCAAAGTATTAACCAGGGCTGTCTAACTCTGCATGGCTTCCAAGTTCTGGATGCTGTTGAACTGCAGCTCCCACCATTTCTCAGCATTCGCTACACCAGCTAGGGGTTGCTGGAACTTACAGTCCAACAATAGTTAGACTCCATAACTCAGTTCAGTGCAGTGTATGTGCTGAAGAGAGCAGGGTAGAGAAAGAAAATTAGAGCTTGGATAAAGTTTGGACTACAGCTCCTACAACCCCCTTTCTAGTTATAGTTATTGCAAAAAAGAATAACAACACATAATCTCATTCAACACATCACTGGCAAAATGGCTTTACCTTCAATAATGTGTGAAAATTAACACCCTCTTGAACCTCTGGGGTTTTATTGCAATGATGCTGTAAAGCAAACGAAAAAGCTTCAAAAGGAATTTCCCGCCCTGATTGGAATGGCTGATCACTGGCCATTGTGAGAGACAAGGCATTGTAATCATCTCACACTTTTCATGCTGGGAGAAAAGTAGTTTTATTGCCCACCATTCTTCAACAATGAGAAGAATTATTCTGTCATTTTACAACACTGCCTCTGAATAAATCTTGCCAAGAAAATTCCATGTAGATTCTCCTTAGGGTATCCGTAAGTCAGAAATAACTTAAAGGCACATACCAATAGCAACAACAACAATCTGCCTTTGCCAATGTAAAAACTGTTGTGCTGGGCTCTGTACTGGGTGTTATAAGTGGGCTCTGTACTGGGTGTTATAAGTGGGGGAAAGAGAATATGTACCATAGGAATCAGTAGCCAGATGTACAAGATCAATGAAGGACTATCTTTTCTGGACTAAATAAACCAACAGTCATGAAGTTTGGCTACTCTATGCCTAAAGATCCTATATTGTCTTCCATAAATGATAGCTAACTAATTGGTAGCAGTGATAATTACAAAGAATATACCACATTCAAGTCAAGGGTGGGGAAAGTATGGCATCTGAAGGCCACTGCTAGTCCCCCTAACCTCCCCCCCCCATTTTTAAAAAGTGCAATTTGGGGATTATTTTCACCTGAAAATTGCACAGTTACCCCCAAATGCACAAAATACCCAATTAAGCCCCACCCCTCCCATTCCTAAATACCTCTGTTTCCACTGGAGTGTCTATCAAAATGGTGACCATAAGCAATATTCTTGTCACTGTTTTAAAGGGACTCTGAATAAAAAGGTATTTTGGTACTTTGGGAAGTACATCCCACAGGGATGGGAGAACTAGCTCCTCCTCCTATGTAGTTGTTCAGCTCTGCTCTAGTACCATGCTAAGCCCTTTCCTTCTTTTCATATTTCCATCTCAAGATGGAGATCACTTGCAGACATGATTGACCAATGTCATAGCTTACAGAGATGAATTCATTGTTACTCTTTTCACTGAAGAAAGCGGGTGGGAAGAATGGTCAGCAAAGTGTTGTAAATGAGGCACACTATGGGTTCCTAAATTTCTTTCAGATTTACAAAAGCTTCAAAAATAACAACGAACAATTTCCTGGGATGCTACTGAGATTTCAGACAGCTCTCACAATGTTTCCCTTCACTTTCATCAATTTTTATGTGTTTGAAAGTGAGAATTAAAAATACTTGCAGCCCACCTCAAAGGGCTAGTGTGACAACTGTTAATCAATGAATGCTTTTGAAGTGCAAAATGTACACCTCCCCTTCCTTTCTCTCCTCGCAAGTCATTCCATCTCAGACTGGTACTGAATCACAATGTCTGCCTCTTCCCCTTAAAATTATTTGTTCATTCATTTGTCAGACACTGGAGAGAGGAACTCGGAAAAACTGGGAAGTTAGACCACAAGTCCCATAATTCCCCAGATAGCATGCTGAATGGTTGGACAGGACAATGCATTCAAACATGCCATATAAAGCCATTCAGATCCTGAGAAAACTGCTGTTTACAAGGGAATTTATAGGATCTTTCTCTCCTTCTTTTTCAGTTTAATTTAAGTCTAGAAAATACTTGGAATAAATACCAGTTGTTTCTTTTAGAGTGAGACATACATATGGAGGTATATCTACCCTCTATAGGCACATTTATCGTATGTAGCTGATAAGGCATGGAAATCAGTCTTTGAAAGTAAAAAAAAAAAAAAAGAAAAAAGACATCCAAGTGTTCTTTGTGCCTTGTATTTCAAGAGGACAGAAAATGGAAGGTCAGAGAAAGGAGGGTTGTGATACACAGCAGAAAGAAGCATAAAAGCTTAATGTTGGAAATTACATTGTTCCACTGTGATCCCAAATGCTAGTTTTTCCTTGTGGGTGTATATGAACATTACTTTTCTGTGGTAGCTAATGATGAATGGCTGGCCTTCCAACCTCCTCATTTGCCTGCAGAAGCACTCTGAGAAAAGGAAGTAGATCACTCTAAAGATCATCATCAGCAACAGGAGCAATGGCAGCACCATTCATATTTCAATGTATATTGTCTCCTTCCTCATTAGACCTTAGGGCAACTAACTATTTATATAAAGCTGAGCAGCTGTTATGGTTGAGAGGACACATTGGATTCCCATGGGACCCTGTGGGGTTACAATCCTCACTAAACAAAAAACAAAAAACAAAAACACATTTTTTTTAAAAAAAATCTGTTCTAAAAAGATCCCACTAGTGACCCCCCCCCTCAAAAAAATAACATTTACCCTCATAACTCTTAGGAATATTTTTTCTTTAGAAATGGGGGGGGGGTGCTAGTGAATTCAAAAAAATGTACAATCTCTCTCTGGCTTTTCTTCACAAACGAAGATTCAGGAAGGACTCATCCCACGCTTTCTGCAAGCATGCTGATGACCAAAAAGGCCAATCTGGGATAAACAAGTCCAGTTGCAGAAAGCACAGCAGAAGGTCTCCTTGGATGATGTTTCCAGGTTGTGATTCTTTCTGCATTGTCGTTTCTCTTTGAGACTTGTTCAGCGTGAGTTCTCAAATAAGGCTGCAGCATTGTGGATAGTGCGTCTCCATGCCTCCCAATGTGAGGCCAGGGTGGACCATTGTTGGTGATCAATTTGGCCGAGCCTGAGATGTTGTTTCAGGGAGTCCTTGCATCGCTTTTTTGGAGCGCCCCTCTTATGCTGACCCTTGGTGAGTTCACCGTAGAGTACTACTTTTGGGAGGTGATGGTCCTCCATCCTAGAAATGTGCCCTGCCCAGTGCAGCTATGTTCTCAATAGGATGGCCTCAATGCTGGTGATCCCTACTTGCTCAAGGACAGCAACATTCGTCACATAGTCAGTCCAGTGTATATTTAGGATTGTGTGTATACAGCTCTGATGAAAGCGTTCAAGGAGTTGTAAGTGTTGGTGGTAGGTGACCCATGTTTCAGACAGTACAATGGCTCTATACACACTGATTTTTGTGCTTCACCTCAGGTGTTTGTTACTCCAGACTCTTTTGTAAAATCTTCCAAATGCGATATATGACTTTGCTAATCTGTGATCGATCTCTTTGTCAATCTTGGTGTCTGAGGAGATGATGCTTCCCAGATAGGTGAACTGCTGAATGGACTTAAGCACAGATTTGCCTACCGCGATGTGGGGGTGGGTGTTTGTCCTGTGGTGCAGACTGGTAAAGAACTTCCATTTTCTTCAGGTTGACTTCCAGCCCAAACAGCTCTGCAGCTGTTGCGAAGCAGAATGTTAGGCGCTGCAGAGCTGCTTCTATGTGGGCAACAAGTGCAGCATCGTCAGCGAAGAGCAGCTCACAGACTAGATTAGAGTCTTAGGGCCTTTGCAGACTGCCAGAAATAGTGCACATTAAATTGAGGCACTGTCCTGGCTCAGTGCTAGGGAGTTATGGGAATTGTATTTTTTTTTCTGGGACATTGAGCCTTCTCTGTCAGAGAGCTCTGGTGCCACAATAAATTACAGTTCCCATGATTCCCTAGCACTGAGCCAGGGCAGTGCCTCAATTTAATGTGCACTATTTCTGGCAGTCTGCAAAGGCCCTTAGTGTGTGCCCTCAGATGGCTTAAGTTAAACAAGCTACCATCAACACAGTAACGTATATAAATGCTGTCTTCTTCTTTGAGCTCTGCTGTAGCCCTTTGGAGCATCATGCTGAAGAAGATTGTAAATAAAGTTGGAGCAAGAACACAATCTTGCTTCACTCCATTAATTATTAGAAATGGCTCTGAAAAAGCATCGCCAGATCTGACTTGACTGTGCTGGCCCTCATGTAGTAAGATAATCATTTTGAGGAATTTGGGAGGACATCCTAGTCTTTCCAGGATCTGCCACAGACCTTTTCTACTCAAGTGTTGAAGGCTTTGGTGAGGTCAACAAATGTTACATAGAGTCCCTTGTTCTGCTCTCTATGGGCCTTTGCAGACTGCTAGAAATAGTGCAAATTGAGTCCACTTTAAGGGTTAGTCTTCTTTTTGACTACTCCCAAGCTGTGGAACTCCCTTCCATACTGTCTTTAGTCATGTTTTTAAAATAATTTTGAAATTTAATTTTTAACATAAATTTCAATGTAAATTAATATTTTAACTGGAACTTCTTAAATTTATTGCAAACTACCTTGGATCCAATTTTGGGAGAAAGGTGGGATATAAATCTAATAAAATGAATGAATAAATAATTAAATTTTAAATGAAAAAGTGAGAGACAGCAAAGCTGATCATCCAAGCCTCAGAGTTCCAGGGTCTTAGTGGCTTTGCAGACCAGCCTAAAGGGCTGGCATGGAGGTAGAGCTGGGGTGGGGCAGGATTGTGTTTGGTTAGAGTTTGGTAAGTACTTTTAAAGTATTTATTTATTCATTATGATTTTTTAATGTAATTGAGGGAAATAATTTGAGATTTAAAAAATTGCTCAATCCTTTTTATATATATATTCCAAAAGCAATTCCTCTCTCTCTCTGCCCTCAAGCTTCTAATTTTTTCATCTATTGGTAAGGATCAAAATAAACAACATGTCCCATTCATTCACCACGTGTATCTGCTATGTCAGTCACTACAGCTTCCTATAAGAGGTTTGTTCAAATTATGACACACTTTGAGTTTGGTGGTGATTACTGGAAAGTGATCAGATATGACATAAATGTATTTCGTTCTTTAACATCCACAAGACATATAAGTAAAACTACGGAGTTCAAAGTGTAAGACATCAAAGCCCAGAGAATGACAGATTTTGAAATTACTGTTCTGCTGTCAATTATCTGAGCAATATTGCATGAAGGAAATTCACAGTAATAATTTTCAATTATTTTGCTGGAAGATTTCTACAGTGGTTGATTTAACCTTTAATTTTCTGTTACATTGAATACCATAAGGATTTGTTGTTCTTGGAATGTTTTGCTAAGGGAGTGAAGAATCAATGTTTTTGTCCTACCTAATAAAACTCACTTTTTTTCACAGGCATTTTGAATTAAGTAAGAACAGCAGTTGGAAATGAACCTGTCTGATTTTACTGAAAACAAATATGTCACTCTTCAAAAAGTTATCCCAATATATAACTTTTTTTCAGCAACAGGGGAGGAAGCCTTGTAAAATCTCCCCCATCTGAATTACCAATCTTAAAGTGTTTGTTTGTTTGTTTTGTCATATTAGATGCTGTTCTATGCCAGGGAGTTTCAAAATTCTAGTTTTAGAAAACCTTTACATATTGGTTTATTTATAAGAATCCATGTACTATGGGAATGCTGCCAGGTCATATGCTTGGTCTTTGAGTGTAGAGGAAAAGGTTGTTGAGCTTTGCTGTAGCTGCTGGTACACTAACTATGAACCTTTGCAGACTGCTAGAAATAGTGCAAACTGAGTCCACTTTAAGGGTTAGGGTTAGGGTTAGGGAATCATGGGAACTGTATTTTATTTTGGCACCAGAGCTCTCTGACAGAGAAGGCTCAATGGGTCAAAAAACAACAACAACCCAAACAATTCCCATGATTCCCTAGCACTAACCCTAACCCTTAAAGTGAACTCAATTTGCACTATTTCTGGCAGTCTGCAAAGGCCCTATATGAATACTAGAATGAATGCAGTATTTGATAGTGACAGCAAATCTCTTTCATAGAAGCTTGCCAGCCCATTCTGATCTTCTTATTGCAGGATTCCAGCAAGATAACCTTCCAAGTAATTGTGACATTCCTTCAGATGGATTTTTCATTTTATTTAGTGTATTAATATTCTACATTTCATCTGCCCTGGAATTCAAAGTGGTGCACACGGGGTGGTTTCTTATCTAGAGCTCCAGCTTCAGAATTAGAGCTAGTGAATCTGTGTGATGTAGGGCCTGCCCTAAGCAGACTGGCAGAAATAGTGCACATTAAATTGAGGCACTGCCCTGGCTCAGTGCTAGGGAATCATGGGAACTGTAATTTATTGTGGCACCAGAGCTCTCTGACAGAGAAGGCTCAATGTCCCAGAAAAAAATACAGTTCCCATGATTCCCTAGCACTGAGCCAGGGCAGTGCTTCAATTTAATGTGCACTATTTCTGCCAGTCTGCTTAGGCCTGTAGTGTTTTTAGCATTGGACTCTGGGTTTGAATTTTCCTCAGCCACAGAAGCCCACTGCATGACCTTGGGCAAGACACACTCTCAGCCTCAGACAAAGGCAATGGCAACCCCCCTCTGAATAAATCTTGCTACAAGAACCCTGTGATAGGTTTGCCTTATGGTCACCATGAGTTGGTAACAACTTGATGACATACAACAGCAATGCAAAGCTCTGAACATCCCATTTTTTCTGTTTGTGTCCAGTTATCATCTTGCTCTCTCTTTACATACATAAGGACACATCCATTTTGCAAGTGTAATAATATATGTACTTCATGAATGGGACTCACATTTATGCATGTAACCATCCTTCCATTCCATGACCTTCTCTGCAATATTGTATCACTGTGTCTTCTATTCGTCCCCCATCCTTTAGCCAACATTTCAACCAGCATTAGACAGTTTTAGTTCATTTCTCATATAGTCTTTTCTCTCTAGTTGTTTTTTGTCATTCTGCACATTTTGTATTGCACTCAATTGTGTTTAATAGTTTCTTTCTGTTAAAAAAAAAAAAAAAAAAAACTTGAAAATGCTCCAGGACATTCAAATGCAAGGATAAAGCTGCATAGAAATATGTATTTTCTCACAAAGTGGGGGGAAAAAACTAGTGATCATTGTTCTTACATGTGATGACAAAAGAACTGAGGGTTTACATCCCTTCATGTGAGTTTAGGATAGATTGCCTAATCAATGAGTTTTGCATGACTTACCATTCAGCATTTCATTCAATGGATCTATTCTAGTGGGACTAGCAATTGGATTAAGGTCCTACTATTTAGCATTGATTTAGGTGCCTAAAAGATCTTACTATAAGTGCCTTGTTGAATAAACTAAATAGTCAGTAAACAGCAGTTTAGAAGCTTTGCTGTGCAAATCTTCCACCATAAGAGTTTCCCCCCACAAGACTGCAAGACAGGCAGGATGGGAACATGTTTTGTTGCAGCATGCACAAAAGAATCTGATAGGAAGTGATTGGGACAGGTGATGGGAAGCCTGCAGTCCAACTGAATATGGTTGGGATACAGCACCAGTTATCCATGACCAGGCTGGGTGGAGCTGATGGGAACTTCTCAATTCCAAAATGGCAGGTTACTCATCTTACAGATCTACACCATATGAAAGGTTTGCTGATGTCACTATGCACATTTCATTTCATGTGTATCTTATCTATTCTCCAGAGTGATCCTTAGGTATAATTACAAAGCTGCTAATTTCATCAGTTGCTGAGAATTCAACTGTTTTTGGATTGCCATAATAAATATCAAGACTCAGAGGGACCCATTTTGTTTTGTATTTTTCATTGTCGAGATGGCATAGTTCAAACTATATATCAGTAGCTATCACTAAACACCATTCTAAATGGGAGAGAGTTTTTAAAATGGAAAAGAATTACAGTATAAAGTCAGGGAATATGTATCACTGTGGGATATGTGTAAGTGCCTAGGTATGACTCAAAACAGCCAGAAGAAATTCAGAAATAAGCAGCCATCCAGTTAGTGTTGTCCAAAAATTGCTTCCAGGCATCTGTGGACAAAGAACTTTTGAAAGAAATATCACATTAGGGGTTCTCTATAAGAAAGGGTGGAAAGGGTTTGCCAGATTAATATTTGCTGCACAGAGACATGCATGGCCTGTACAGAGAGAGAGAGAGAGAGAATGAGAGAGTCCACTTTGGGCCGATGCACATGGCCAAGAAGGGGCAGCTCTGGGTCGTCCCTGGGAGTGGCAGATTGGGGCCATGGCAACCACATGCTGCATCCCTGATCCTCCTTTTTGCCACCCATAAAAGAGCAACAAAATGTCACTCCTTTTTGGGCCACAAAAAGCTGCCCTTTGAGCCACCACCATGGCTCTTTTGCACCCTTTTGGCATAGCGTGTATGCACGCTGCACCAAGAGGCCACCTTGATGCCATGCACCATGCAGATGGGTGTGTGGAGTCAGAGTTGGGGCGGCCGGAGTGTGGTTGCCCCACTCCAACTCCACCCCCAGGCTGGCCTATAGTGCCAGTTTGCATCGGCCCTCTGTTTCCTCATAAATTTATTTGGGCCTGAAGTTATATTTTTTCTGTACATCTTTATCCATGCAAAGAGTACTCCATATTCAAGATTTGATTAATTAATTCTGTAACTAGAGATGGATGATTACCAGATTACTCACATATTCTGAGTGCAAATTGAGTCCACTTTAACTGCCCTGGCTCAGTGCTAGGGAATCATGGGAATTGTATTTGTTTTTCTGAGACACTGAGCCTTCTCTGTCAGAGAGTTCTGGTGCTACAATAAACTACAGTTTCCATGATTCCCAAGCACAGTCAGGGCAGTTAAAGTGGACTCAATTTGCACTATTCCTGGCAGTCTGCAAAGGCAGATTGTTCTGGAGTCTAAAACTGATTGAGATACATTCAACAGTTAAGCTTCCTTGAAAGCAGCCTTTCCCAATGTGATGTCCACAAGCTATCAGAATTATTTATCGTAAAAGTCCCAGTCAATCTGGGCAGTAGCCAAGTATAATGGGAACTGTTGTTCAAAAGCATCTATGCAGCAGCATCTTCATGGAAAATACTTCACAGGTTCTGCTCCTTTATGCATTGCAGTGAGATAATCAACACAAAATCTCAGACTCTGCTGTGAAATAATCATTACATATTCTCAGTGTCTGCTGTGGTGCTGTCCCAAACACAGTCCAGGCAACTAGCCAAATGCTGATTGCTACACAGCTGATAGCCAGCAACTAATGAGCAAACCCCAGTCACAGAGTAGCTTACAGTTCAGTACCTACTTTAGTAAATACAAGCCTTAAATCCCAAACAGAGTTGAGGAATGTCCAAGTCTGGTAAATGGCATCCAGAGTCAATAAACACAGTCCAGATCAAGCACAGAGTTCAGAAGCATGACAGAGAGCCAGTTTTGTCAGATAACCTCCAACAATTCCTGCAAGGCAGGACTGGGTATTTTATAGATCAGCAGCTCAATGCAGCAGCTGCTCAATTAATTGCTGCTTCCTATAAATCAAGGGTAGGCAACCTTTCCCCTTTAAGGGCCGAGGGACTTCAGCTCCCAGAATCCCAGGAGCTATTGGCCAACATTTGACTATTGGCCAACATGGCTGAGGCTTCTGGGAGCTGAAGTCCCTCGGCCCTTAAAGGGGAAAGGTTGCCTACCCCTGCTATAAATCCTCTAAGACCTCTCCCCTATCAGCCCTTTCTTTTTTATCTCCACTTGGCAAAAGTAGCGTGGGATAAGTGGTTTTCTAGGGCAGGACTGTCTTCCAGAGCTGGTACTGTGCTCTGGTCTGTTTCTGAAACATGTGACTCTGGTCAGCAGCAGGTTCCAGCAGGTCCACTGCTTCAATCTCTGAGTCATAGTCCATGTCCATGTTCTGGGAACAGAGCATGACAGGGACTACAAATCTGGAGTAGTTGTTCCTGTTCTCCCTTTAGTCAACCAGTTAACTCAGTAGTTTGATCTGTGACAAGAAGTTGTCATTTATTGATGCTGGTTTATTATGCTTTTAATGTACTTAATGGATGATAGCAACGAGGTCCTTGGGTCGTAGGTTTGATTAGAGTTTACTTCTCTTGGATGGTTGACCTTACAGGGTTGGACAAGCACCATCTGCCCTGGTTTGGGATTAGAGTTTTCCTTCTCCTAGGATGGTTGCCATGAGGCTAGGGAGCCCATCCTGCCCTTTGACGCTCTTTGTCAGACCCTTCGGTTTTGACCTGTCTGGCATGGGAGGCCCTACCGATGGCTATTATACCACCTCCAGCATAAATCAAAACTACATTAGGGTACGCAAGCCTCTCCCACACAATAAGGGGGCATCAATGGAGAGAAGATGCACTCCATGCTAAATTCCACAAACTCCTTGTGAGTTGCTGGGAAAAAGGGGAACTGCCATCAGATCTCCGAGATGCAGTCATCATCACACTGTACAAGAAAAAAGGAGCAAAATCTGATTGCTCAAACTATAGAGGTATAACACTGCTCTCTATTGCTGGAAAAATCCTTGCAAGGATACTCCTGAACAGATTGGTTCCTGCTATTGCAGAAGAACTTCTTCCTGAAAGCCAGTGTGGCTTCAGAGCCAATAGGAGTACTACTGATATGGTATTTGCCCTTAGAAACTGCAAGAGAAATGTAGGGCCTTTGCAGACTGCCAGAAATAGTGCAAATTGAGTCCACTTTAAGGGTTAGGGTTAGTGCTAGGGAATCATGGGAATTGTTTTTTTTTTTTCCTGAGACATTGAGCCTTCTTTGTCTGAGAGCTCTGGTGCCACAATAAAATACAGTTCCCATGATTCCCTAACCCTAACCCTAACCCTAACCCTTAAAGTGGACTCAATTTGCACTATTTCTAGCAGTCTGCAAAGGCCCTCTCTTTTGGGTTCTCAGCAACCTATGAAAATGGGAAGACTGAGAAAAAGCATTCCCTGCAGAACTTAATTCACACTGGTTATATATGGAGATACATTCTTTCAGACAGTCTGGACCCAAGCCATGTAGGGCTTTAAAGTTCAAAATCAGCACTTTGAATTTTGCCCAGAAAAGACCAATAGCCAATGCAGCTGTTTTAAAATGGGAGTCGCATGATTCCTGTACCCCTGCCCCAGTCAATAGCCTGGCCACAGCATTTTAGACCCAATGAAGTTTCTGAACAGTTTTCAAAAGCAGCCACAAGTAGAGCATGTTACAGTAGTCCAAACAGGATAAAATCAAGCCATGTGTCACCATAGCCAGGTCTGACTTCTCAAGGAATGAGCACAGTTGGCACACCAGGTTTAACCATGCAAGTACACTCTTGGCCATAGTCAAATCCTGATTACCCAGGTCAGATCTGAGTCCAGGAGTACACTAAAACTGTGAACCTGAGATTTCAGAGGGAGTGTAAGACCATCCAGCACAGGCTGATTTGCCTTCTGACTGACCAGGAACACTTCTGTCTTGTGTGGATTAAATTTCAATTTGTTTGCCCTCATCCAGTCTATTACTGACAGCAAGCACTTGTCTAAGAAATAGTCTTCTTAGAGTCAAATGAAAAGGAGTGGAAGAGTTGCATGGTATCAGCATACAGGTCACACAGAACCCCCAAACTCTGGATGACCTCTCCCAGTAACTTCAAGTAAATATTAACCACCATGGGGGACAGAACTGAGCCCTGAAGGACACTACAGGATAGTGGCCAGGTTCTTAAATTCTTTCCATCCCATTTATGAAGAACATCCTTATTAAAAAATTATCCCAATGGAATTCTCATCCATCCCTATGAAAGCAAATGAAAGAAAGGTTATATGTAATGAGGCAATATGTATACAACTTTGTGGACAATGTTAAGAACAATATAGAGTTTAAGATATGATTATTCCCATGCCTCTAAATAGTTTGTACACTGTGCAAAGAACTTTGTGCAAAGGGCAAAATGTATTTTATTATCACTGCATGTGACAAGGATCTGTTTACATGTTGATCAGGGCATAGCAGACTGACATTTCCATCTACCTCCCTGTTACAAGGACCCAAAGCCTTCCATTTTAATATTAAGAAATATTGTGAAGTTCACCTATCCATGACCCTAAATGTATCCGCCATAGCTTCCAAGTGAGAGGATCACATCAGTAAATTAGGAATTGCCAGAGGGTTGTCTCACTCACACACCTCAAGAAGGCAAAGGGAATCCAGTCAAGGAACATTACATTAATATCAGGTGCAATGTTTGTTCCAGTTTCTCACTCCTGTGGATTACCTAAAGCAGGAATCTTGTCATTTACATTCTAATTCTCACATTGGAAGCCCCACTTTAGGTGATTATGAGCCTTTACAGTCTGCCAGCAATAGTGCAGCTTGAGGCCACTTTAACTGTCCTGGGTCAGTGCTAGGGAATCATGGGAATTGTATTTTTTTCTGGGACATTGAGCCTTCTCTGTCAGAGAGCTCTGGTGCCACAATAAACTACAGTTCCCATGATTCCTTAGCACTGAGCCAGGACAGTTAAAGTGGCCTCAAGCTGCACTATTTCTGGCAGTCTGTAAGGGCCCTACCTCATACAATTTGGATCATTCAGTATGGCACCCCTGGTTCTTTGCCCCTGGCAGACGTTTCCCCTATAAAACCCCCAAATTTCCATTGTTCCTCAGACTAGTTGGTTCTCAGGTAGACACTCTGTTTCTCCAAACCCCACTATACCTGGCTCATTCTTGCCTCTCTGAGTGCTCAGAAAGATCTGAAGCCCACATCCCAGCAACTATTGCATCTACTGGAGCAATCTCACTACTGGTAAATATAACCTCTAGTGAAGCCATATTTCTATCTTAACCTTACACCTCTGAGTCCATGGTGTGCATGTGTGTGAGACTGTGAATTCTGTCTGTGTGTGTCTAATTTCTTTTATTAAGCATAGTTAATAGAAGAATCTGCCTCTGTAGCTCTTTGCCTCCCCACCTCCGTAAACATAGAGACAGTATCCTGAGGTTGTTTGTAACTCAGCCACAAATTGAGCTAAATATAAATTTCCTAGACATCATAGTTACATCCCATAAATTATTTTCAGTGCAACAGTCAAAAGCAGGATACCTGTCACACTTCCTCCTTGTAAGGGATCACTTACAGAAGAAGGGTTGAAACATCATCCTGCTGAACCCTGATCAACAGAACAGACCTCAATCACACACAGCACTTAATGCTTGGTAATTAAGATTGGGGAACTTTTATGATCCTCATGTATTGAATGCATAGTGATCATGAATATAAATTAGTTACAAATGCATAACTCCAGCTTAGGCATTCATAACTGTGATCATGGATTCCATCCTAACCACATTATTACACTATACTCTTATAGTGCTGCTATTCTACTTTAACTGCTCTGGCTGCCTCCTGTTGCATTCTGAGGCTTATAATTCAGTGAGGCCTAAGAGTTCCCTGGCTGAGAATTCTAAATGTCCTTCTCTAAACTGCAAATCCCAGAATGCAACAGGAGGCAGACAGAGCAGTTAAAGTGGAATAGCAGCACTATAAGAGTGTAGCGCAGTAATGTGGTAAGTCTATGAAATATGTTTTGCTGCACCAGATTAATCTATGTTTAATATAGTAGTTTTCTTTGAAGTTTATGTGTGCACCTCAAAGTAGGACCCATGATTTGGGATAGTGTTGCAGGAAAATCAGGGACAGAGACCCTCAGATTCCAGAAAATGGAGTTTATTAACGCTGGCAGTCTCTCAAAGAATTGTTCCAGCTAAGAGCCCCTAGTTTAGCAGTTTACATCCTTTTATAATGTAGCACATAATTTCATAAACACCCATGTCTATATATGGCATTAATGTATAACTTTTACATATGATTGGTTTTCAACTATCAAATGTCATGACCCTTATCTTACCACCCCTAACTTCTGACTCTGCCCATCAGTCCTTCAGACCCCATCCTTACTTCCCTAAAACTTGTTAACCCATTAACTTATCTTATGCTGACACGTATCATTTTTGCGGCAAGTTTCTTGCTAAGCTATTTCTTGTCTTGCCTCTTTGCTCTTACAAGACTTCCTGTTACGTTCTTGCAGTTAAGACATTTTCTAACTTACTTCCTATTGCAAAGCTGAAGCTATAGTCCTCTAAAATCTCACAGAATCGGGTGGGTCCCCCATGGTCATCCAGTCTGACCCCGCATTTTCCTTGTATTTTTGCCTTATATCTAATTTCTTCCCACAATAGCTTTCACTTCTAAAAGTAGTTTTTCTTGCTTCTGATGGGAGGAGAAGCAAAAGTTTTATTCATACATATTAGGACCACAGAATTATCATAGCTCATGGAAAATTAAGTAATAAATATTACTAACCTTTTAATGAGAACTGCAAAGGAAGGGATTTGGAATATGATTCTTTTAAAAATGGATTTCTCCTTTCTTCAGACATTTATAGTGTATAGTTAATTTCAGGAGTCTAGGAGTTTGAGAGGGGGGAATGTAAGAGGAGAATGCATTAACATTTGCTTTTATTAACAAATATTATTTTCTTTGACCAATAACTCTTTAAAATGCATTCAAAAATAATAAAATCTTGTATAAATCAAAATAGAAAATCATATTGGAAAATCATACAAGTATAATTTCATTTTTATTAATAATTTACTTTTGAATGCACTGTACTTTTGTGCACGTACTGTAAGAAGGCCAGTTTCTTAAGTGGAAAATTATAGAGGATTTCTTAAAAACAGCCAGAACCCATAGACTTTGTGTGTCTGAGGACCACTTCAGCCATCTAGGGTCCAAAACACACTGCAGAAATAATCCAGTTTGAGACTACCTCTTTAATTACCCTGGCTCAATGCTAAGGAATCCTGGCAATTGTAATTTACTGTGGCACCAGAGTTCTCAGGCAGAGAAGGCTAAATGTCTCACAAAACTACAGTGCCCAGAATTCCCGAGCACTGAGCCAGGGTAATAAAAGAGGTCTCAAACTGGATTATTTCTGCAGTGTGTTTTGGACCTGAGTTTCCATTTCTTTACCTGGTAAAGAGAGTTTCAGGGTATTTGTATTCCAAGCTAGATGGTTATATTGAGATGGCCATAGTCAAAAATAAAGTGAATTAAATTCTCAACCATCTACACTGGCCAACAGGCATAGTTCTTGTTCTTAGCATAAATTGGAATGGATTGTATCCAAATGAATTAAAAATCTCAAATATCCTTCAGACAAAATAGCCACTGTTAGGTGGATTCTTGTAACGGTTGTGCATAAAAATGCCATTTACACGCTCTAGATCAGGGGTAGGCAACCTAAGGCCTTGGGGGGCAGACGCGGCCCCCCGAGGCCTTTGGACCAGCCCCAGGCCAGTCCTGCCACTGCCACCACCCCCTGCCGCCACCACTGTCGCTGCCCACCATGATGATATTGATTATTGTTTTTATTACTTGTTCTTGGGGTTATCTTGGCAAAATCTCCACAGGGGTTTTGCCATGGCTTTTCTTGGGCTAAGAGAGTGTGTATGCATATTTTTTTTTACATTTTTTTACATTTTAAAAAATATATTTATTTATTTATTTATTTATTATTTTTGGTGCTTCGGCCCCCCAATTGTCTGAGGGACAGCAACCCAGCCCCCGGCTCAAAAAGGTTGCCTACCCCTGCTCTAAATGTATCTGTTCTTTAGTAATTAAAGATGAGGAGCCTCTCAGAAAGAAAAATATAGCAACTATATTTTAGCACCACAAACAAATATGTTTGAATGTACATTAGAACTTAAGAATTAAGAACCCAAACTCTGAAGCTTGAATAACAACAATAATCAATATCATCATGGTGGGCGGCAGCGGCGGCGGCAGCGGCAGGACCAGCCTGGGGCTGGTCCAAAGGCCTCGAGGGTTGCCTACCCCTTAGGTTGCCTACCCCTACTCTACAGCTTACCCAACCAAAAGCAGGCTCAACTCATCCTCATTTTATCAGGGAATAAGGTGGCTCCTTCTTTAGAAAACAACCCACACAGTTTGATTAACTGTTGTAGATTTCAATAATAATAATAACAACAACAACAGCAATAACCCTGATGGTGCAGTGGTTAAATGCCAGTAAGTTGTGATTTCGATCCCAGGTAGGGGACCAAGGTCCACTCAGCCTTCCATCCTTTCGTAGGTCAGTAAAATGAGTACCCAGCCTGTTGGGGGCAATTGGCTTACACATTATAAACCATTTAGGGAATGCTAGTTCACTGATAAGTGGTATAGAAATGTAATTACTATTACTTTAATTAATAATAATAATATATGAAGTAACAAGAAACTTTGATGCTCTTACATTCATAGATTGTGATGTGTTCTATGTTATTCTTAGGAATTATGTTCAGCATTTATTTCAGTTCCAAAATTTAAAACTTTGCAGAGAAGAATGTATACATTTGGAATATGTGCATAAACATTTTTCAGTCAAAAGGAAAAAAGATGTACAAAAATGTGTCAATTTGAAAAACACACAGAGAGAAGGGGCACACTGAAAAAATGCAAAGGGAATTGCATGATGCAAAGGGAATTTCTCTGAAGATGCCAGACACAGATGCTGGTGAAACGTCAGAAAGAAACTCTTCTAGAACATGGCCACACAGCCCAAAAAACCCACAAAAAACTAGGAATTGCATAAATTCCCATGTATGTGGTGGGACTCTTGCAGTTCAATGTGTATCCAAGTCAGAAACAGCTTGGTAGAAGAAAAATAAAAAATAGATCAATGAGTTGAGGCTGGCAGATTTATATATTCCCAGTGTCCGTCTGGGGACAATTGTGAGATACCTCTTGTCTATATGATAGGACTTAATCATATCTTTAGAAACCAAATTTGCTGATTCAAATCCTTATTCACTATAAAATAATTTAAGAATAATGAGAATGGTCTATCATATTTGCTACACAATTCTTTGAGGAGAAAAATATCCCATTTATAATAAATATCAGATTAACATGACATGAGCAAACTATGAAACAGAATTTCAAAAGCGTGTCATCCTGACCATCATCAAATATTTCTAAAACACCTAGGCTGTACAAAGCTCTAGGCAAGTACCTCATATCACTTAATGTGTGGATAATTCTCAGGTCTTTCCAGTGAAATCTATAAGGGGGAAAAAACCTTCCACTAATTTTATACAATTAACTATCCTTTCAGATCAATGAAAGGTTGCCTGTATACACCAATCCAAATATTGATTGCCAAACAATGAAGTGAAGGCATCTTAACTGAGTCCAAGCTGCCTCTTGAACTGGAATTACAATATAAATTACAATGAAATGATGAATTAGACATAGGCCAAAAACAGATGGAGGTAAAGGAGCAGCTTAATACTACCCCCTTGAGTTCTGGGTTGAGGCCACAGCAAATGCTTGCCACACCCCCAACCTGGCATTTTCCTGGCACAAAAAGAAGCAGCAGAAAACCACTCCTATTTGCACTGGGAAAGGGGAGTCTTTGCTGCTGTGACAGTGGTTTTTCAGCATTTCTGCAGCACAGCATGTGTAAACACTGCACTGCCGAAATGCCATGAATCTGCCACATGTGCAGTCAGCCATCCAGCTTCCCGGCAGCCGGGCAACATGCTGCTGTTTTAATGCCACCCCCCCACACACACACACACACCACCAGGAAGCTAGCTTTATTTGCCAGTCTGTTTTGTCCCATAGTCTCATTTATGAGAACTATTCTGATCCAGACTGCAAACTGGTCTAAAAAAACCAAACCATAATTAACCATTCCTACTTTGCATTTAGGAATGAGTTTCATTTAGTTTCTTTGTTTTATTTCTAAAGAAACATTGTTTTAGCTATCCAATGTGGCTAATAATAATAATAATAATAATAATAATAAATTTTGACTCTTTTCTGCCTCTCACCAAGTCTTGAGGCAGGAAACTGCATGTTAAAATACAAAACACAATTAAAAACACATAAACCCAAAATGAAAGCAAAATACTATAAAACCACCAAAATACCCTCATAAGAGCTCATATATACAAATCAAAATTCATGATTTAAAATTTACTGGATAGGCCTGCTGGTGAAATTGGTGGCTAAGTTTTGCTCCTAAATTGCTGGAATCACTTACTAGTCTAGACCTTACTGTTTCAAACGCCAATAATCTGGGATTTCGAATAGAGGGTTTTGTTAGTGCATTCTCTGTCTCAGTGTCCTGGCTCTGAGAGTATACTCGTTAACTTGTCCTTCTTATCTTTGCACTGTTCCTACCAGGAGTCCCCCCCCCCCCCGCAGCCCCTCACAAGAAAAAGTTAAGTGGAGAAAAAAAAGGAGAGGTATGTTTTGCCATCTTTAAAAACTATCTTTTGGGAGTACTTTCTTAGCACATTACAACTCCCCAAAACTGCCTCCTCTTTCTTTGGTGTGTGTGTGTGTGTATACGTGGATCACCTTTACTCCTTTCCTTTTGAAAATTTCTATCTATCTTTCTTTCTTGTGCTGGTTTTTGACCTATAAAGCCCTATATGGCTTGGGTCCAGGTTATTTGAAGGGCTGTATGTCCCCTTATGAGCCCCTTATCCAAATGGCCTCAATCCTGCTCTCCTTTCGGCAGCATGTAAAAAAAGAATCAACTGACAAGAGTTGGGCATTTAAATGCTGATTGATTCAGATTGATTCAGATTTTAAGCTCTGAAGAAATTTACCAAGAAAACCTCATGATAGGTTCGCCTTAAGGTCACTGTTAGTGGGAAATGATTTGAAGGCACACACCAACAAGAAGTATTTTTTTAAAAAAGACATTTTACTATTTTAATGTTTAATGTTTTTAACTTTACAAATGGTTTAATTGTTTTTTTAATATTATATGTATAGTTTTCAATGTTTTTGTATTGTTCCTAACTTGTACTGTTTTAACTTGTTTTCAACCACCATGGATTGGAAGAAAGGTGGGAAATAAATAAATAAAATAATTCATTCTTCCTCTCCTTCCTCTTAGCAACCTCTCCTTCTTTTTAGCAGCTTCCACAGCTGCACATTGCTTAATTCCAGATCCTTACACTCTTCCGTGTTTGTTCATTTTGAGATAGTATTTCTATACCCTAAAGCAGTGATGGCAAACCTTTTTGGGGCCGAGTGCCCCAACTAAAAGTTTTTCTGTCACTGGGTATTACCCAGTGCTGGAGGTGGGACTTCTGCCCTCTGGGGCGGGACCTCTAGAGCGGGACCTCTCTCCCTGTACCATTCCCAGCCTCCAGCTCTCTCTGGAGAGATAGCTGGAGACCAGTAAAGATCAGGGAGGAGGAGGAACAGGCATGCACCTGTTCCTCCTTCTCCCCATATGCCTTTACCAGCCTCCAGCTGCCTCCAGAGAGACAGCTGGAGACAGCTGGAGGCCAGAAGGATCAGGGAGGATGAGGAACAGGCACATGCCATGATGGCACACCTCTGATTGTGAACACATCTTTGCTAGCCTCCAGCTGCCTCTGGAGAAACAGCTAAAGGCTGGTAAAGGTCAAGGAGGAGGAGTAACAGGCACGCAACATGATGGCAAACCTCAGATGGTGAACATGCCTTTGCTGGCCTCCGGTGGCCTCTAGAGAGACAGCTGGAAGATATCTAGGATGTTTACATCTTTAGACAGCTTTAAAAAAGCTGTTAAGATGGATCTCTTCCGGCAGGCCTTTCCAGGATAGAAATCCTGGCCTCAGGAACCCCTCTTAGGGGAGCCCTCCAGGAAGCTTCTCCTTAGCCCGCCTCCTCAGCATCATGTAACTGCCATTTTTTTTAATGGCTATGTTGTTAATGGTTGTTTTAATCTATATGGTTTTAATTCTTAGTTGATTTAATACTTTTTTAAGGGGGGGAGGGTATAGGGGTTTGATTGTACCCTGTATTTTAAACATTTGTTTAGCCTCCCTGATTGCGCTCAGAGGGGTGGGGTATAAATACATTTTATTATTATTATTATTATTATTATTATTATTATTATTATGGTCAGGGAGGGGGAGGAACAGATGCACACCTGTTCCTCCTTCTCCCCACATTCTTTTGCTGGCCTCCAGCTGCCTTTAGAAAGACAGCTGGAGGCCAGTAAAGGTTGGGAAGGAGGAGGAGGAACAGGATCATGCCAGACTACCATCATGACCCTAAAGCAACTGTATTTTAGCTTCTAAGTACTGTTTGCCATTTATGAATCTCTACTATAATTCCTCAGTACAAGTACTGTCCATATCTTGATTTCTGTGTGTTTGATAAAATCCCCCTTTCAGACATCCATGGATTATTGAGTTGAATTTGCCTAAGTTATATTATTGGCCAAGGTCACAAGATCCCGCATAGACATGTATACTCAGAACATGTATGAATTCATTTTTGTGCTCTAAGGCCATGCCTAGTAACAGTATCAAAAGTACATTCTTCTCATTCTTGGGAAACACCACAAAGGCTAATGTGATTCCTTGCCTTCAATATTTCACTTGGGATTCAGATGTCCATTCAGCATTGTTACAAATACTGGGTATGTAATGAAGCTATTCAAGCTTGTCATCTTGTTTAACAGTCAGTATGATATATAATAATTAATTTTTAAACCTTGTTGACAGCATTTGCTGCAGAAGTTATCTGTGAGTGAGACAGGTCCCTTAGCACACTGTATGGCATGGAATTAGACTGAGAATGAACGAAGCAATATAATAATTTGTAACTAAAACAATTAACACCCCAAATGTTAAGTATGCTGTTCTTCTTGGCAGCCCTCATAATAATACATCATAAGACCTAAGTAAGCTGGTGAGTGATACCAATTAGATTGTGTAAGACAAAGAGATCTCAGCCTGGTACAACTGGCCACATATGTCCCATCTTTTTGCACTAGCTGTTATACAACATTTGTCAATCAGCATTTTTGTTATATCTAATCATGTTGACAGAGCCAGGAGGCAATAGAAGCCTTCGATGAGCAACCGCTAGCTGAGAAATGTTTCCTGCCAAACAGTGTAAATGAAATTATTCTCCAGCAAGGACAAGTGCACTGGCATTGTTCCCTTTCTTCTAAGGCCCATGTTTCAAAGGCAGAATGCTACATAGGCTAGTTATGTGGACACCAAATAAATAATCTGACAGAAACAAACATCCTAAGGCAAACCAGGACAGTAATGGTACTAATGAGAAAGGTAGCCAGCAATTTGGAAAGATTGCTATGCTGCATTTAAGCAGCAGCTGATCAGACTTGGTAGCCTAATAGAAATGTACATAAACTTAGAACAAGAGGGTCAAGGAACAGCCTGTGAAGGTCTTCTGAGCCTCAGAGACAGTGGTATATATTTTATAGGATGCTGAGTTGTGTGGCTCTTGATTGGATAAGAATGGATTAGTGAAAATGTTCTAACTGAAGCTGTTAATCCTAGGGATCTGAGAACATATATGCTGCAAACAATTGAAATGAATGATCAGAATTGGTTTACAGGTGACTTTCTGTGCCTAATATCTCTTTTTGCATCTATTTGTCCTTCACTTGCATATGCCCTCATTCTTATACCCACATCCCTATTCACACAATGCATATATGCACATTCCATGTACATGTAGACAGCCAGTGTGGTATAGTGGTTTGATCACTGGAGTACAACTGTGGAGACCAGGATTCAAATTTCTACTTGGCCATGGAAATCCACTGGGTGACCTTGGGCAAGTCATACTCTCTCAGCTTCAGGGAATACTATGGCAATTCTCCTCCAAACAAACATTGCAGAGGAAACCCCATGATGGTTTATCATAAGTTGGAAATGACTTGAAGGTACACAACATAATAATAATTAAAAAAATTATTTTAACCCACCCCTCTGCAAGGCAGTTGAGGTGGCATACAAATTTAAAACAAGACAGCAGTTAAAAACAATTCCATCCCCCCAATCCCTAACCCACCCACCCCATAAAAGTTGAATTAAACTAGTAGAATAATTGAAATACCAAATAAATCAACAACAATAATTAAAACATTAAAACAAACAGTAGTGTCAGGGAGCAGTAACCATCCAAACTCTGATAGGGGTGAGAAAGTCATTCCGGGAAAGCCTGTCAGAAGAGATCCTTCTTTACTGCTTTTTTAAAACAGTCAAGAGTGGTAATAAGATGGATCTCATCTGACAGGCCATTCCATAATCTTGGAGCGGTGGCAGAGAAGGCCCTCTGGGAGGTCTGTAACAGCCTAGTTTTTATGGGCTGTAGCAGGTTCCTCCCAGAAGATCGAAGTGCATGGGGGAAATCATACTGGAAGAGGCAGTCATGAAGATAAGTTGGATCCAAGCCATGTAGGGCTTTAAAGGTCAAGCCAAGACCTTGTACTGCACCCAGAAACTAATTGGCAGCCAGTGAAGAGATTTCAGCACAGGTGGTTATGTGCTCTCTCCTAGATCTTCTCTCAGCCTCAGGGAATGCTGCCATATTTTGAACCAATTGAAGTTTCCGGGTTAGGCACAAGGGTAGCCCCATGTAGAGTGCATTACACAAATCCAAACATGAGGTTACCAGAGCGTGTACCACAGTTTTGAGATCCCTAGTCTCCAGGAAAGGGCACAGCTGGTGTATCAGCTGAAGCTGATAACAGCCACTCCTGACCGTCGCATTCACCTGACTAGTCATGTGAAGCAACGAATCTAGGAGTACCTCCAGACTGTGAACACAGTCCTTGGAGGAGAGTGTGACTCTATCCAGGAATGGGAGTTGTATTTCCAAACCTGGTTTCGGGCTCGTCACTGTTAGTACCTCCGTTTTGTCTGGATTCAGTCTCAGTCTGTTTTTCCTCATCCAATCCATTACTGCCTTAAGACAATCATTGAGAGGAGAGAAACCATCTGAGGTATGCGCAGATGATCTGGTCATGGAGAGGTACATCTGGGTGTCATCAGCGTACTGAAGACAACGTGCTCCATGCCTCCGAATGATCTCTCCAAACAGCTTCATATAGATATTAAATAGCATTGGGGACAGGATGGTGTCACAATTAAGCTCTATTCTAGAAGAGCAAATGTTGTGAGAGAATGGCTGAGTATGTGGAAGGTGAATGGGTTCCTGGAGTGACAAGGCCCTGAAAGAACCAAATAAAATGGATGCCGTGCAAAGCACTATTGAAGGAGGAACTTGGATGGTGGAAGCGAGGAATGGGAGAAACTTGGACTCGGAAGTGGAGATGCTGACCAAGCATAACCAGGACAATACAATCTGTCGAATATGAATGAAATATGTTGATATGGCCGAATGAGATCCGGCACACACAGAACGTACTGAAACATGTGTAAAGAACTGAACTGTTCTGAACCCACAGTGATCAGAAAAACATGTTTGCTTCAAGAAAGAAGAGAAAAAAAAGGTATAAAAGACAGTACTTCTCCCACTTCACCTTGTGGTTCCTTGATCCGCGGCAACAGGGCCATCCACCCTTCTTGGAGGCTTGATCAACTTCCAGTGAAGGATCGTGAGTATGAACGTGTGTGAATGTGTGAGTGAATGAAAAGAGCTCTTGATACTTAAGGTGGTTGTTATATTGAGTATCTGATATTAGAAATGATTGTTTCAGGTGTCTCTGTTTCTGTGTTTCAATAAATGTTACATGCAAAGTGTCTAAACCCAGATCTGGTTTCCTATGTGTCTTTGTTGAAAGTCCTATAGTCTAGGGTGGCTAAATTTCTCTCTGGATCAAAAGAACAACAGAGAACCTCGGTTCATGACAATGTCCCTGAGCCTCACCCTCTGGGATCTGCCTGAGAGGAAGGAATGGAACCATTGCAAAGCAGTGCCTCCGATTCCTAACTCTCTCAGGTGATCCAAGAGGATGCAGTGGTCTATTGTATCAAAGGCCACTGAGAGGTCCAAGAGCACCAGCAGGGTCACACTACCCCTGTCGATACCCAAGCAGAGGTCGTCAGCCAGAGCAACCATGGCAATCTCAACTTCATATCCTGTCCTGAAGCCGGTTTGAAATGGATCGAGATAATCGGTTTCATCCAAGACAACTTGGAGTTGGGAAGCAACTGCCCTCTCAATCACCTTGCTTAAGAAAGGAAGCAAGGAGACCGGTCTATAGTTATTCCTGTCCAGGGGGTCCAGGGAAGGCTTTTTCAGGAGGGGCTTAACCACCGCCTCCTTTAAACAGGATGGAACAATGCCTTCCCTGAATGATGCGTTGATGGTATTCCGAATGAATACCCTCAACGCGTCCCCCCCCCAGATGACCAGCCATGATGGACAAGGATCTGGAGGGCAGGTCATCTTCCTCACTTTACTAAGGAGCTTGTCCACATCATTGGTACTCACAGATTGAAGCTGATCCAGTAAAATGCCGTCAACGGAGTTGCTGGACGCCTCACCTATAGATTTTATCAAAACACTAGCGTCCAGGTCAGCTCTTATTAGAGAGATTTTATCTGCAAAGTAGATGTTGAAAGCAGCAGGCCGTTGTAGAGTTAAGTAGAGGCTTTTGCACAGGAGGTACCTGTGTCAGTTCCCCCACCACCCTAAACAGCTCTGCTGGACGAGACTCCACAGATGCAATGCGTGCAGAGGAGAAAAGTCTCTGCACTGCATGCAATGCCTCCCGATAGGAATCAAGATGTTTCCTATGGCAAGTTCTGTCAGATAAGAGCCGAGACTTTCACCATTCATGCTCTAGTTGCTGTTCAGCTCGCTTCATTCTCCTAAGCTCCTCTGTATACCAGGGCTTACGATTAGGGGTGGGCTGGAAAGGACACTTGGGAGCGATTGTGTCGATGGCCTTGGTGAGATTGGTGTTCCAGGTATTAACCAAGGCTTCGACAGAATCAGTGGCGTTACCAACCATTAAACCATCTAAGGCTTTCTGGAAGCCAATTGGTTCCATTAGCCTTCGAGGGTGGACCATCCTAATAGGTCCACCACCCCCGGTGGGGCAGACAGTGGCTCTTAATTCCATCTTGACCAGGAAATGATCCATCCATGACAAAGTGGAGGTTTTGATAACTTCCGCCCATGGATATTCCTTTTCCGTACTAAAGACTGCACTGAGGGTATGACCAGCACAATGTGTGGGCCCGGCAACCAATTGGGATAGGCCCATGATTGTCATGGTTTCCATGAACTCCCGAGCCACACCACTTAGATTTGACAAACTGATCTTGAGTGGGATGTTGAAGTCGCCCAGAACCAGAAGTCTGGATGACTCCAACAGCAACTCTGAGACCAGCTGTGTCAGCTCGGTTAGGGAGTCTGTTAAGCAACGGGGTGGCCGGTATACCAACAGAATCCCGAAACTATCCCTGGTTCGCAGGCTAAGGTATATACACTCGATGTAAGCTGTTTTCCGGATAGGCTTCCTGGTCAAGATTAAATTGTTTTTATGAACCAAGACCACGCCGCCACCCCACCCCACCCGCCCACTTTCCCTTATCTGCTCGCTGACTGAGTACCCATCCGGGACGGCCTGTGCCCTTTGGATATAACTTTCATACACATAACTGTCACACAAAGAGAGAGAGACAGCAGCAGAATCTGGCCAAGTCATTCACACTTTGTTCCTTTCCAAGTTACACTGTTCTGAATATAAAATGTTATGTTTGGCTACTTATAAGAATGATTCAGAAATTTTATTTTTAATGTTGATATTAGATTTTTGATTTGGACTACCAAGATGGAGCATCTAACTCTACTGCTACAGCACCATCATCTAGGTAACTATATTTATTTCCAGGTTATTTATATATTTATTTATTTATTAGATTTATATTCCAACTTTCTTCCAAAATGGAATTAAAGGCAGCAAGAATGAGGTAGGCCATACAATAGTGCTTTTCAGTCACAAGGCTAATATATTGAATGAGCTCCAGAAGGAGGCCTCCATGGCCTGATGAACTGCAGGCTAACAAGAGTCAAGATACCCCTTCTACCTGTGGTATGAGTAGCATTGGTGACCCAGTGCAGTAACTCATGGTGTCATCCCCGCATTGACCTCCTCCCATACCAGACTACACAGAATCTTTAGTAATGTTTTTTGTACTAAAGTTACACCTTAATAATACTGTATATCACTGAATGTAATGGCAATAGTTGTGACATAAACAACTAACAAAATTAAATTATACTTTTAAATTATATTTATCATGCACACAGCCTAAATATATTTGCATGCACATTGTTTCATGTCATTAAACTGAAAATTTGGTAAGATGTGATTATTTAGAGCAAATTTTAAAAGAATTAAAATATTTTTTTAAACAAAATTAAAATTAATTTTTTTTTTAAAGCTGAGGCCTCTCCTTTCTCTTCCCACTGAGCCTTGCCCCACTCACAACTTATCTTTGTCATTTTAAAGGGACACAGGCAAAAACCACTGCTAGTTTCTGTCAAAAGGCAGATGTTTGGGGAGCAGTGGTGCCATCCCCACACTAGGAAGACTCGGGGCAGAGGCCGTTGCTACCCCCATCACCACCAGTCCTCCAGGTTCTGTGCCAGAGGAGGACTCGGGGCAGAGGCCGTTGCCGCCCCCATCACCACCAGTCCTCCAGGCTCTGTGCCAGAGGAGGACCCAGGGCAGAAGCCGTTGTTGCCCCCATCACCACCTTTGGCTCCACTGTCTCCACCTGTGACCAGTGGGAGGTTTCTTCAGCTTGCCCCAACCCTCCAGAGACACCATCGTCCACCCATCTCTGCCAGCTGCTGAACTGAAGTCTAAACCCAACATCGAACTAGCCACACCATGCCCCCCAGTGCTAAGAGAGGAATAGGGAGGATGCTGGTGAGAGCGGCACCTTATGAAAACTCTGAGTGTTGGGTGTTGAGACTATTGTGTTTATTGGCACAGGTATTGAGAGTGAAAAGAGGGAGGAACCAGTGGGAGTGGCACCTTCTGGAAGCAATACAGGCACTCACACCTGGAGGAGAAAAGAGGGAGTGTTGGTAAAAACGGCACTTTCTAAAAGCTGGGCTTCAATTGAGCCTCTAGTGGTAGTTGTCATAATCAACTATGCTTGTAACACCTGTGCGGGGAAGGAAGAAGTGGAGGTGTTGGTGAGGGCGTTAATAGCCTGTTAATAGCTATCAACACGTGTTAATTATTTTATTTTACTTATTTAACTATTTATTTATTATTTATTATTTGACACCTGTTAATAGCCAATCTGTCTGGGAAGGAAACCGTTGATTTAAATGCCAGCCGTGGTAAGTCAATTGGAGTAGTGTGAGGCAAGGGGAGATATAACGTTAACAGGGTGGGGATGAAATACAAGGGAAGACAAGATTGATATTTGAAATCTATCCCATCTTCCTCTCACCCTGTGAACCCAAAAGAACCAAGGGTTGTCCCAACTATACCACAGACCCTTACCTTGCTCCTCTGCAATGCCAGGTCAGTCAAGAACAAAACCCATATAATCCACCATATGTTAGAAGAAGAAGATGCCAACCTGGCTTCTTTTACGGAAACCTGGCTGGGAGAGGATAGCAGTGTGACTTGGGTTAAGGCCCTCCCAGCTGGATATACTGTCCAGTAGCAGGTTAGGGAAAGTGGGCGAGGGGGGGGAGTTGCCTTGGTCCATAAAAATGCTATCACTTTGACCAGGAGACCTATCTGGAAAATGAATCACATCAAATGTATCTACTTGATCCTGAAGGCTAAGGATAGTCTTGGGATTCTATTGGTTTACCATCCATCCTGTTGCTTAACAGACTCCCTGTCTGAGCTGACACAACTGGTCTTGGAGCTGGTGTTGGAGTCTCCCAGACTTCTTGTTTTCGGGGACCTCAACTTCCCCTTTGAGTCAGGCTCATTAGATCTAAAAGGTGCAGCTCGGGAGTTCATGACTTCCATGACAGCATGGGCCTGACCTAATTAATCTCAGGTCCAACACATTGTGCTGGTAATACACTTGATGTGGTCTTTAGTACGGATCAGGAATATCCGTGGGCTGAGGTAATCCAGACTTTCGCCCTGTCATGGATGGATCATTTCCTGGTCAAAGACTGAAGGCTACTACCCAAATTCCTCTCGGGATGGAAGGCCCATTAAAATGGTCCGCCCTCGAAGGCTGATGGAACCCAAAAGATTCCAGGAAGACTTGAAGGGTTTTATGGTTGGGAACGATGGTGATTCTGTTGATGCCTTGGTTGATACTTGGAATAATGACCTTACCAGGGCTATAGACATTATCGCTCCCGAGTGTCCTTTTCAACCCACTTCAAATAAAAAACCTTGGTACACGGAAAATCTTCGCCAAATGAAGTGGGCTGTACAACGACTACAGTGCCTCTGGCAGAAACATTGACATTTATCTGATAAGACATGTCATAGGATCATGTTGGATTCCTATCGAGTGGCAATAGATGCAGCAAAGAATTCTTTCTATGCTGCACGTATTGCATCTGCAAAGTCTCATCCAGCAGAACTATTTAGGGTGGTTAAAGAATTAACTCAATTATCTCCCACCCTGAACCCATTATTGGAACCAACTAGAGCCTACTGTGACGCTTTTAATGACTTTTTTGTAGATAAAATCTCTCAGATAAGGGCCTATCTGGATGCGGGCATTATAACAGAACCAATAAGAGAGATGTCCATAGACTCTGTGGACTGTGTTACAATAGATCATTTCGAGTTTGTTAATACCAATGAAGTGAACAAGCTTCTTGGAAGTGTAAGGAGGACAACATGCCCTCTTGACTCTTGCCCATCATGGCTGACCGTCCAGGGAGGTGATGCAGTAAAAATATTATTACAACTCATCATTAATCCATCCCTCAGGGAAGGGAAATTTCCATCTAGCTTGAAACTAGCAGTGGTTAAACCACTCTTGAAAAAACCCTCCCTTGAACCCCTGGTGAAAAATAATTACAGACCCGTCTCCCTTCTACCATTCTTGGGTAAGGTGATCAAGAGGGCAGTTGCCTTCCTTCTCCAGGTTGTCTTGGAAGAAGCTGACTATCTGGACCCATTTCAAACCCGCTTCAGGGCGGGATATGGAGTTGAGACTGCCATAGTCACCTTTGTTGATGATCTCCTTCTGGGCATCGACAAGGGAAGTGTGACCCTGTTGGTGTTCTTGGACATCTCAGCAGCATTCAATACCATAGACCAGGGGTAGGCAACCTTTCCCCTTTAAGGGCCGAGGGACTTCAGCTCCCAGAAGCCTCAGCCATGTTGGCCAATAGTCCCATGTTGGCCAATAGCTCCTGGGATTCTGGGAGCTGAAGTACCTCGGCCCTTAAAGGGGAAAGGTTGCCTACCCCTGCTGTAGACCATGGTATCCTTCTGAGACACCTGAGGGTGTTAGGTATTGGGGGCACTGCTCTTCAGTGGTTCTGGTCCTATCTCTCAGGCAGATTCAAGATGGTGATGCTGAGGGATAGTAGCTCTTCAAAAAGAAAGCTGACATCTGGCGTCCCTCAGGGCGCCATTCTATCCCCCATGCTGTTTAGCATTTACATGAAGCCACTGGGTGAGATCATCCACAGACATGGGGCATGGTGTTATCAGTGCACTGATGACACCCAACTCTACTTCTCTATGTCTCCGACTGCTGCAGTGACTAAGGATGGTATTGCTCCTCTTGATGCCTGTCTTGAATCAGTAATGGGCTGGATGAGGGAAAACGAACTCAAGCTGAATCCAGAGAAAACAGACGTACTCGTGATAGGTACCCCAAGTCTGGGAAAGGAGCTTTGCCAATCAGTCCTAGACGGGGTCACACTTCCTCTAAAGGACAAAGTACGCAGTTTGGGAGTACTCCTGGATTCATCTTTACAGTTATCATCTCAAGTGGATGCAATGGCCAGGAGTGCTTGGTATTAACTTCAGTTGATCCGCCAACTGCGTCCCTACCTGGACCGAAAGGACCTTGAAGCAGTAGTACTTGCCCCAGTAATCTCTCGTTTGGATTTCTGTAATGTGCTCTACATGGAGCTACCTCTGTACCACATTCAGAAGCTTCAATTGGTTCAAAATGCGCAGCCAGATTGGTCACCAGAACATCTAGATTGGACCATATAACACCTATATTAAAATCTCTTCATTAGCTGCTGATTAGCTTCCAGGTGCAGTACAAAGTGTTCGTTATTACCTTTAAAGCCCTACATGACTTGGGCCCGAGTTACTTGAAGGAACGCCTCTCTTCACACAATCCGCCCCGCACTCTCAGAATGTCTGAGAGGAACTTATTAGAACACCATAGAACCAGACTCACCATGACTTCCTAAAGATTGTACATGGCTGCAGCCCCCATGTTATGGAATGGCCTACCAGAAGAGATCCCTCTTATTACTACGCTAGATGCCTTTAAGAAGGCACTTAAGATGGAGCTCTTCCAGTGGGCATATCTATCTGATCTTCTAGATTTCTAGATTTTGACGATGATTGGGTATTTTTATTTTATTTTATTTTATTTTATTTTATTCTCTTATAATTTATTATTTTTGTTTGATTTTGCTATTTTATTGTTTGTATTTTGCACATTGTATTCATTTTCTTGGGTAATCCCACCTCGATCTGTAGGGAGAGGTGGGAAATATAAATACAAATTATTATTATTATTATTATTATTATTATTATTATTATTATTATTATTACTATTATTAGTGTCATCTCATATGGCTTGAACCTCCATACACACACCCCTAATGATGCCCCTGCCCTCCATCATTGTAACAGATTTATAAATCAGCTGTATGCATATAAAATCAAAAGTAGAGGCAACTGCTGAAGGCACTCAGTGCTAGCAACCTTTGTACTAATATAGGTGCACATCAGTAGTCACCCTGATGTGTGGCTAATGCAAGTGATGTAATGGGGTAGACAAACTGGAGAGGATGTAATCACTTAGGAATTGACACAAGGACAAGATTAAAATAGTTACTGTTTATGTGTCAGGAAGTTCAGCATTAGGCTATGCAACTTCAGCAATACAGTAGGAGCTCCCCTTTTTAGCTTGTATACCAACAATCCCATAATTAATATTGTGAAGGTGAGATTTACCCATCTAACTACTTTCTCAGATGACAGCCCAATGTGTCTTTTTGATCCCACCACTGCCATCAATTATGTGAAGGTGATGGCCACTATCCCACCAGTTCTTCACTGTGAGACTCGAACTTAGGACTCTCTTAAGTGTCTCCTGCACTATAGCTCTCTTTAGATGCCAGCTCCCTGGGTTCCAAGTTTTTCCCCAGCTTGGCACCAACTGTTCTTTGACAGCCACACACCCACTATCTAATGTGTCCCAAATCTAAAAGACTTTTCTCAGTGTTGGTAGTGTTTTTAATGTGTTTCTGAAATCACTTCAGACAGCTTGTTGAAACAAAGTAAGAAATTTATTTGCAAGTCAGGCTGAATACAGTATCTCTTTTAGTGGAAGGTGTTCCCAATAGATAGTTTAACAGCTTCTATAGCTTGCCCGTGTAATTGTTTATATATTGGGGAAAAAATCTGCCTACATATTGGGGGGGGGGGGGGAACTGCATATACCACATGGAGGCTTACCTTGGCTGAAACGTGTCCAAATCATTCCTGAAGCTCACTGGTATGATTGTCAGTCGTGCTTGCCTCCTATCATCAAATCACATTTGCTCTGCTCCCTACATCAAAGCGTTCATGGAGCAGCCATTTCTTTAATAATGGGGATTTTTGTTATTAAAGAAATGGCTACTCTGTGAATGCTTTGATGATGGGAGCAGAGTGAACATGATTTGATGACAGGAGGCAAGTGCAACTGGCAATCACATCAGTGACCTTCAGGAACGATTTGGACATATTCCAGCCACGGTAAGCCTCCGTCTGATATTCTCCCTAGCCTCAATGGCTCTTCATCCCTCAGGGCACACTAAATATCAACCCCTTTCACACCTGCTCCTCCCTTTTATATACTCATTCCTGGGAGCAGCCCACACCTTTTCCTGGCTTTGCTCCCATTGGCTAGTGCCAAGGTTCTAATCTGCCTGTTGTCTCCACAAATATTTATTCTAAACTTTTAAGAAGTATAATTCTGTTCTACTGATGAGTCTCCAGTGGTGCTTCATCAGCCATTACATGTCATTTTTCAAGACAAAATCCTGTGTGTTTCTCTTTTTCCCCTGTGTAATCACAGGAAGGCAGTTTTCTTTCAGGTTACAAGAAATGTTCCTGAGAAATGCAGTCACAGGACTACATAGACCCATTTTTGGGTTATCAAGTGAGAGACATCCTATGTCCTGGGATCTCAGGACCCAAACCTGAAACACAAGAATAGGACCTTGCGATGTGACAGAAGTGAGGCAGGCAAAGTTTGGGAGGAAGGACAATGGGACTGGAATTGCTTCTGGGCCAGCAAAAGCAGAAATAGGGAAAGGTGTAAATGGCCCCAGATTCTGGTAAAACCCAGACCCTGGAAATGAAGACTTTTAAAAAATGACTGAACAAGTTGCAGTTAGTGTCATTCTTGTTTGCCTTACATCTTATCTGTTGCACACATGAGACATGGAAGTTTTTCTATGGTTTACACCACTGCTGAGATGTGTTGGATGCTCAGGTTTTAGACAGATTTTTTTCCCCAATTCCTATGCCACTGTTGTTACCTCTTGTACACTAAGAAGAGTCAATGAGTTATGACACAGGCACTCCACTTCTTTCCATATTCCAAAATACATAAATGCATGCATCCAACAGGTCTCTCTCTAGTCTTCTCCCCTCTCTCTAAGCCTTTACAATGTGTTTGTCAAGACCATGTGGCACCCTGGACACTTTGGTTATTATTATCCATCTGGACTTAATAGCTGTATTATCTCCTGCAGTTCTGTTTATTTTTGTTAATTAGTGTATGTTTGTTGTCAGGACTTTCCATTTGTTGTTTCATTCATTGTTGCATCTATTAGTGATCATATAAACATATATATTTAATAAGATATGTCACAGTTGTTTGGTATTTATTTGTAGTGGTACTTAGTGATTTATAGTATACCTATTAGTTTAGTTTTTATCCTTTTTTCTCCCATTGTAACAATTGCAGTGATAAGCCTCCTGTTTTGTTTGGTTCAGAAGGGAATCCAGCACAAAACCACCAATCCGGCTTGCCCAGCTGAGGATGGTTTGGTTGAAAGGCATATTGACATGATCAATCAGATGAGGGATTGCATGCTAGAAGATGCTGGGGCACCACCAAATTTGTGGGCAGAAGCCACAAAGGTTTCATGCTATACCATTAACAGGATGTGGTGCAGTGCCATCAATCATACACCATACTTCCTGTTAAATGGTGGAGCACCCAATCTGAAGTACTTGAGGGTTTTTGAGCAAATTGCCTCAGTACTGATTCCTCTGCAGTTCCGGAAAAAAAAAATCAAAGACCAAGAGGTTAAGATTCGTGGGCTTTGAGGGGAATAGCTATAGATTTCTATTGGGTGGTGGCAGAGTCCTGTACTCAAGGAATGCAAGTTTGAGACACATGCTGGATGGGAAAAGATCCACAGCAACCATGATATTTTTGTGAAGTTGGGCAACACAGGTACCAACATCAGAAATGGAGAGGTGGATGCATCCAGAGATGTGAAGGAGGAACCTAACACTTCTGTTGACACACACACACACACAAACAAACATCAAAGCAGGAACCAGTTCAGAAACAAGACATCCAAGAAAACAGTAGTGGTACTGAGGATGAGTATGGCAGGAATAGGGTTATCATTCCATGAAGAACACAGTGAGTCAGGAGACCACCAGACATATTCGTTGTGCAGAAGGCACAAGTCTGTATTGTTGAGGAGCCTGATAGTTGAGGACATGTTCAGGTACCCAGCTAGTGAGCAGGAAAAGTGGAATGTAGCCATTGATCAGGAATTTTTTGCATTGGTGGACAGGAACATGTTTGAGTTGATTGACAGGCCTGCAGGGCAGAAAGATGACTTGTGTCTTGCAGCCAGGGATCAGGAGGAGATCAGACTGGTGCAACATGAGTTGGCACACAAGTTAAAGATCAAGGACTTTGGACACCTGACGAACTACCTAGGGATAGAGGTAGAGAGGGTTCAGAGTGGTGATTTCAGGTTGTACCAGAAGGAAAAGATTGAAAAGCTGATTGAGAAGACTGGCTTGAGCAAATCCAAGGTTGTCAAAAGCCCAATGACACCTGACTACCAGAACTTGGAGTTGGAGGAGTTGTTTGAGAGGCCGGACTTGTATCACTCTGTGATAGGAAGTATGTTGTTTTTGGGAAACAACACCAGGCCAGACATCAGCTTTGTGGTAGGGGTATTGAGCAGGAGAGCTGCGAAGCCCAGACTGGTGAACTAGATGGCAGTGAAGTGCATTGTGTGGTATTTGAAAGGCAGAAAGGACAGATGCTTGGTAATAGCAGGAGGGATGTCAGAACTGAAAGGTTTTGCTGACAGTTCCTTTGCATCTGAGTTTGCTGATAGGAAGTCAGTAACTGGACATCATCAGTTATGCAGATAGTGTCCTGGAAACCTGACAGATAGGCTGATAGCTAAGGCAAGGGAAAGTCCTGCAAGTCTTCATCCAGGCAGGGCATGACATCACTCCCCCTCCCATCATCCTCCTTCTCACTTGAAGGAGGCTGAGGCTGGTGGGGGAAGTGGCGATGAAAGGCCTGGACCAGACGGGGATCATGGACGTCTGTAGCATCTTCCCAGGAGTGCTCCTCTGGCCCATAACCAATCCAATCCACCAGGTACTGAAGGTGGTCACAATGATGGTGGGTTTCCAAGATCTCAGCCACCTTGAATTCCTGTTCCCCATCCTCTAGGATCAGGTCAGGCAGTGAGACTGAACTGATATCAGCAGTACCCCTTGTGGCCGGGAGCAACAAGGACCTGTGGAAAACATGGTAAATCTGCCACGTCCAAGGAAGCTGGAGCTGGAAGGCCACCATGTCCCAGCAGCGTCGGCCTTGACAGGGCATTCCTGGGCAAAATGTCCCTAGAGGCCACAGTACAGGCAGAGACCCTCCCTCTTCCCGCACTACTTCTGGGTGTCAGTGAGCTGAGGCCGAGCCCCTCCCAGCTGCACAGGTTCCTCAACTATCCTGGGGGAGACTGTTTCAGAGGGTACAGCTGGAGTCTGGGGCACAGGACTGGAGGATGGTGGGAGGGTGCTCCAGAGAGCCTGCCTGGAAGCGGAGAGGCAGCAGTCTATCCAGGTGGCCTGCTGGATCAGCAAGACCAAAGTAGCAGGGGGAGCCGAGTGAGCCAGCTCATCCAATACAGTATCCGAAAGCCTAAAGTGAAATTGAGCTAGCAGGGCTGAATCATTTCACTACAGGTCCTGGGCTATGAGGAGGAAGGCTGTGGCGTACTCTGCTACCAATCCTGTGCCTTCCTGAAGAGTCCTGAGGAGGTACTCTGCTGTCTCAGCCTTCACAGGATCACCCCAGGTAGCTTGTATCTTCTTAATAAAATCCTGCAAGTTATCGATGAGAGGGCTCTCTTGCATGAGATACAGAGTAGCCCATTTGCTTGCAATCCCAGAGAGCAAACTGATAATAAAAGCTACCTTATGAGAGTCTGTGGGGAAATCTTCCCCTCTGATTCTAAAATGCAGCTTGCAGCTAGCCAGAAAACTATCCAGCATTGTCCTCCCTCCAGAAAACTTTTCAGGCAAAGCCACCAGGCATTTCCCTCAGCGAGCTGAAGGATTAACTTGGCCCTGGAGAACAGCCAAATTTTAAGTAAGCTGCCCCGCCTGGGTGGAGAGCTACAGATTCTCTGCATCACCTTCTCCATGCTGGCCTGCTATCAGCCTAATGAGGTGGCTAGAGGTTCCTCTGTCCTGGAAAGCTGGTGGATGGGCTGATAGCTAAGGCAAGAGAAAGTCCCCAAATAAAGTCTTGATTACCAATCTGAAGGGGCAACCAGTGAAGAGTCTAACACGGTCTATAAGTCAAAAGTTTCAGAGAAGTCGACAGAGAAGGCAGTTCAAGGTCCAAGGATGCAGAAGTCTGAGAGTAGTCAGCGGTCTGAAGGTCAAGGATACCAGGAGTCCAAGATAGTCAAGAGTCAAGGGTGCAAGGAACAGAGTCAGACAGAGATAGAGGCTTTCACCAGGAAGCTCAGATAACCTCTGGCACTGAGGCAGCATTTCCACACTTGCTTAAATCCCTGAGCTGCCAGAGCTCAGCTGGGGCTGATCACCTTGATGACCTTGGCATTTTTCATAAAGTCTCCCTGAGCTCTGGAGGCCTGCCATTTCGGCTCAGTCCCCTAATCCTCCTCTATGTCCAATGGCTCTGTTGTCGGAAGGCCTGGCTGCGGAGTCTCTTGAGAAGCCACAGGCTCTGCTGGAGGCTCTGGTGACAAAGCAGACCTGCTAGGGCCCAGCTGGGGCTCCTCTGCTGCAACCTCAGGACCCAGAGGAAGTTCTGACTCATCCTCTGAGTCCTTGTTCAGGCAGGGCATGACAGATAGCCCTGTTATCTGGAGGTCCAGAAAGCAAAGTTGCATTGCACTCAACACAATAGATTGTCAGAGATTGCAAATGGGGTACAGTGGGCTAGACAGTTGTTGAAAGACCTAGGAGAGACCTGTGATTGAGCAGCTGTGGTAAATGAGGACTCACAGGCATGCATGTCAGCTAAGCTGTCCTCTGTTTCAGATTCTTTTTTTACTCCTTTTTCTTATCTGTCAGCATATTCTCTCTTTCTCTTTTATATTTTTCTGTATTCTTTCTTTCACCTTGTTTAACTTATAGTTTGAATATTTGGCCACTTTTCCCTTATATATTTTTATAGTTTTTCCCAAACTCCTTTATCTATGTCTTTCTTCCTTTCCCTCTCTTCTATATTTTTACTATTTTGAGTTAATCTAGTTGATATGATATCTATTTCCATCATATCCATCAGTTTCAAAATCCATTCTTCCTTTTGTATTTCCTTCTTTAGTTTCCAGTACCTGGCATAAACCAATCTGGCTGCGGTCAACATATAAAAAATTATTTGCCCATAATTCTTTTCCTCTTCCTTCCCCAGCATGTTTAGGCGTAATGTTTCAGAGCTAAATGTTAAGTCTGTTCCCAATATCTCTCTTATTCCATTTTGTATCTCCTTCCAATTTTTTTTTAGCTTCAGTATATCCCAACCATAAATGAAAAAAGGTTCCTTTAACTTTCTCACATTTCCAACATAAATGTTGACCCATACCATAAAACGTACATAATTTGTCTGGTGATAAATGCCATCTGTATATTATTTTGTAATAATTTTCTCTTATGTCCTGACATACAGAGTATTTTAGTCTTTAATTCCACAATTTCTCCCATTGTTCCAAATCTAATTCCTTACCACAATCTTTTGCCCATTTCATCATGTTGTCTTTTATGTCTTCTTCTAAGTGATATTCTAGCAACTTTTTATATAATCTTGACAAAAGAGCTGGTTTTTCTATCCATATAATTTCTTCTAATTCAGTCTTTTCTTCAGCAATTCCTATATTTTTTAATCTGTTTTAAATTTCATTTTCATTTGATTGTATAAGAACCATTCACATTTATGTCCCTCTGATCTTATTTGCTCTAAAGATTTCATTTCCCATCCTTCTCTATCTCTTTTCAATATATCCTCTTAATCTTTTTTTAAAAAGAGGTGTGTGAAAAAAAATACTGTCTGAAAACTACAAATAATTAAAACTTCCTTCTTATGTACAGTGCTTTTGTGGCAGCGATATTTGATGAGTGATTGTAAAGGGAGTACACAATGCAAGTAGAAATGTTCCACAGAACATATAAAAATCTATTCCTTGCAAAAGGCTGAAAAGAGTGTGTTTATACAATTAAGGTGCCATTTTGTCAGCTTTAATCAATATGAATCTCTTCACATCACTGTTTAAATGTCAAAACCACCTTCAGAGGCCCCATCAGAACAAAAGCAGTACTTAAATTGCAAATGAAACATTCCTAATTACACAAACCATAATTGTCCCTCCCTCCAAAAATATACAAAGTCTTCCTCATTATTTAATATGAAACATTCTCATCTGTAGCACAAAGTAATAATTAACTTATTATTATTATTTCTTTAAAAAAAGATATTGCTAACTTTAAAAAATAAGTTAAAGGGATGGTGCTTAGTATATGGCACAAAAACTTGTTCATGTAAAGAGAATTCTCTTTTTCTCAACCAAGACAAAATTTCCTTGACTATGTAATTCAAGAAATCCTTGTGATGCTGAGGAAAGTTTGTGCTGAAAGCAACCACTTCTACTGTAGCTTTATTCATGTATTAAGTGGTCAATTGTTGTTGTTGTTGTTTTCTTTTACCATTTATTTCAAGGAGACCATGCTCACCCTATTAGTTCAGCCTTCTATTTTCTTTCCTAATCTCCCTTATCTGTACCAAACTAGACAGTGTTCTTCTCTTTGATTATGTACTATTAATGAAGCTGTATAGACCCTGTACTATTTGCTAGTCAATAATTTAGATCTGTTCCTCCAAATGTTATGGGGCTGATGGACCAAGTTGTATGCTGGCTATGGCTAATAGAAGTTTAAAAAGTAAAGGAGGAACACATACTCTGCATCCCAAATTAAATCTCTATCTATCTGCTATCAAAACATATATGAAAGTAGGTATTTAACCTTTTCCACTAATGCATGCACACTTTGCTGAAATAACAGGTTTCTGCATTTTACAAATACTTTAAATATGTTTCTTTCTAAGTGAGTTCACAAATAAAATACTGTGCAAAATTCTTTATCATGGTTATTACTATTAGCCATTAGTATGGCAGTTATTATTATGAACCATTAATTCTGTTGATATGTTGATTCCATAAAAGTCAGAACATTATATTTAGGCATTGACGACAGAAGGGGGGGGCGAGCCTTTTCAAAAGATTTTGTACACTTGTAGCTAAAAATACATGCCTGAAGTAATTGTCTTTTCGTTCTTCTACATTTGAATATTTCCCTGCCTGTCATCAAGTACACACCTTAGCTGCCAATATGAGGCTTTGATGTGTTGAAATTCATTATGTTACAGAAAAAGATATCTAACATTTATAAAAGATTCAGCATTAAGTAAGGTGTCTGTATATGCAGCTCTCCAGTCTTAGAAGAAAACTAGTGAAGACGCAAATGACACTTAACCTTTACTTATTCATGTGCATATCAACCTGCCTGAGTGGTGAAAAGTCCAGACATGGAAGGAGGATGAAGCAACTTCTAAAGAACAAGGCTATTGTTGAATCAGCCTGAAGTTCTAAAATTGTTGTTTAGTTACTTTCCAAACCAGAAAAGAAGATACAATGTACTCAGCAAAGATCTGTCCACAAAGGTAAGAAGATCTATCAAATGATTAAAAGAATGTTCATCCTTCTGGTCCTGTATCAAGTTAGGGGGAGAAGGGAATGCAAAGGATTAATTCAGACCAGGGCTCTCCTTAGAAGCAAAGATGATGAAGTTGAGACTATCGTACTTTGGCCCTATAATGAGAAGGCACGGATCACTAGAAAAAACAATAAAGCTAGGAAATGTAGAGGTAGAAGAAAGAGAGGAAAACCACAAACCAGATGGATAGACTTGATCAGCGGGGTTATGGGGAAGGGCTTGCAGGATCTGGGCAAGGCAGTGGAAAATAGGGATTCTTGGAGATGTCTCATCCACAGGGTCGCCATGAGTCAGAACCGACTTGAGGGCAGCTAACAACAACAACAAAATCAAATATGGGTCTGCTTCAGTGAGCATAGGAGCATAGGGACCCTGGTGGAGAGATACTTAAATGCCTGTACTGCAGCCACTCACTCACAAACCACAAGTTTGTGAGTTCAGTACCATCCAGGGGCTCAGAGTCAACTCATCCTAGCATCCTTCCAAGGTTGCATAAATGAGTACCCAGCTTGTTGGGGGCAATTAGCTTACAAATTGTAAGCCACTTAGGGAGTGCTTAAATGCACTGATAAATGGTATAGGAATGTACTTGCTATTGCTATTGCTTTTGAGCAGTGGCTAGGCTTTTTTGCTCAGCAGATAGCATGGGGCCTGTTTAGCTTTGAATAATCCTACACTGCAGTGAATATTTTGCAGATACTGCATAATACATTTACCAAGTGCCTCTTTTTGTCCTTGGGTTTATTGCCTCTAGTCATGGGGTAGAGATGCTACATTTCAGAAAGGAAAGACCATATCTTCTGGTGCCAGTTTACAGTTTTGTCTTGTGTATTATTGCTTTTGTTGTTGTTGTTGTTGTTGCTGCTGTTATTCTTGTTGTTGTTCACCTTCAAGTCATTGTCAAACCTATCATGGGATTTCATTGGCAAGATTTCTTCAGAGAGAGATGCCTTTGCCTTCCTCTGAGCCAGAGAGCATGTGAAACCAGTGGATTTCATAGCTAAGTGAGGAATATAACCCTGATCTCCAGAGTTATAGTCCAATACTCAAACCACTATACCACATTAGCTTTCACTCTTGCGGCGAATTCTCTTGCCACCTTTCACCTTAGCACTGTTTTTTTTTTTTTTTAAGATGGCAGTCCTGGATTTTTTTGTTATTCCACCGCTGCCACCCAAATATATGTAAAAGGACCCACACTAAAAGCTTTAAAAGGTTAGTAGTGCGGTTTGGTTTGAAAACATAGGCCAAGTGATGTTTAAATGAAAATAAAAGTTTATTCTAGAACAGAATGCAATAAATATAACTTGTATCAAAACTTGTCACTATAGTTTCTCTTGGTTACATATAAACAACATTTGTTTCTAATTCTCTTTTAATATTTCAGCCACATAGGCTAGCAATATCCCTCAGGATATAACACAACTGCAACTCCCTTCCTTAGAGTTCTGTATGTGTCCCGAGTCCCTCCCATCTGGACTCCAACTAACAAAATTTACAGTTCCCCCAGGAACTCCCAGAAATGCAGCTCTCTCTCTTTCTCTGGGTTAACTCTCCCCAATCCCCAATTGCTCTCTCCAACTATCAGCTTGAAATTTTTTTCCCAAGTGCTCCCAGCTTGAATTCTATTGGTTGGCCCTCAGCTGTCTCCTGATTGGCCAGCTGAACATTCTAATCACCACACTCTCCTGTAATAAAAACTTGACCTTGGGGAATTTATAATTAGCTCAAAAATAATAAGTAGGATCTGGACCCATTGTATGCAGGGGGGGGGGGAGGGAAGAGTCCTTGGAAAGACAGCATTTTTCCAAAAGAATAGTACTTTTATTAAGAGAGAAAAATATTCGCCAAAACTGAATAAGATATGCTTTTTCAGAAGTACATGGCATCATATAAGTGACATACATGATATCACTAATATGTCTGTGTATATCTTTTTGGGAGGATGGATTATTTTGGAAGTTAGTATTCTTTCACCCTCCACAACAAGCATAGCCTCCCAGGACCTACAATTTTGCAGTAAGAGCCCCTAAATGGCCATTCTGTGATCAGAGAAACATCTGCTTTGCCCCTGTAATCAGAAACAGGGTAACTGAATCATCTGTTTAGACCTGTGGAGGATCCCAATTGGTCTGGGTGGAAGATGCCCTTGGTTTGTCTCTGACAATAGGGCAAATACAGATGATTCTCTGATTTCCCTCCTTCTCTCTACCAGTGACATAAGGGCCATTCAGGAGTCTATCACAAGGAAACCATGAGTCCCAGTGTATCATAGTGGAGTTGTCCCTGTGGAATGGCACAATTACTATACTGGCCAGTGTAAGACCACAGCCATTGATTGTTCAAGCAAGCTGCTTCACAGACCTGAGATACTGGTTTTTATTTATTTTATTTTGCTGCTTCTGTTGTTGTGTGCCTTGAAGTTGCTACCAACATACAGAGAGTATTGCTGGCTAGTGTAGGTGTACTGCCACTTTACCAGGAACTAGATTTGCTACCCACCTAATGTCATTAGAAATAATAGGCCACCATTTCAAAGAGTGTTCTATGACTTACCTGAAATGTTGCTTTACTTGATCCTAAGATGCTGAGAGAAGTGTGTCCATGTGTGTGCATGCCTTTTCAGAATCTCCTTTTTCACTGGAGCATGTATCACACCTCCTCTTCCCATGTCCTTCCTCCTGTGTGTTATTATGAATAGTTATGAAGTTCTCTTTTGTAACCTCCTCTTCCTGAATTCTTTCTTGCCTCTCCTCTCTAGTACAATAAGTTGTTCATTCCTACCTTCTCTTCCTCTCTTCCCCTTACAAGCAAACCTAGGATCCTTGGGGATAATTATCAATAGAATCATAGAATCATAGAATCATAGAATCATAGAGTTGGAAGAGACCACAAGGGCCATCGAGTCCAACCCCCTGCCATGCAGGAACTCCCAATCAAAGCATCCCCGACAGATGACCATCCAGCCGCTGCTTAAAGACCTCCAAGGAAGAAGACTCCATTACTCTCCGAGGGAGTGTGTTCCACTGTCGAACAGCCCTTACTGTCAGGAAGTTCCTCCTAATGTTGAGGTGGAATCTCTTTTCTTGCAGCTTGCATCCATTGTTTCGGGTCCTAGTCTCTGGAGCAGCAGAAAAAAAACTTGTTCCCTCCTCAATATGACATCCCTTCAAATATTTAAACACAGCTATCATATCACCTCTCAGTCTTCTCTTCTCCAGGCTAAACATCCCCAGCTCCCTAAGTCGTTCCTCGTAGGGCTTGGTTTCCAGACCTTTCACCATTTTAGTTGCCCTCCTTTGGACACGCTCCAGTTTCTCCACATCCTTTTTGAATTGTGGTGCCCAGAACTGGACACAGTATTCCAGGTGAGGCCTGACCAAAGCAGAATAGAGTGGCACTATTACTTCTCTTGATCTAGACGCTATACTTCTACTGATGCAGCCTAAAATTGCATTGGCCTTTTTAGCTGCTGCATCGCACTGTTGACTCATGTTCAACTTGTGGTCTACCTGGACTCCTAGATCCCTTTCACACGTAGTCTCATTCAGCCAGGTGTTCCCCATCGTATATCTGTACTTTTCATTTTTCCGCCCTAAGTGCAGTACCTTACATTTCTCCGCATTGAATTTCATTTTGTTAGCTTCGGCCCAGCTTTCTAGTCTATTCAATTCATTTTGAATTTTGATCCTGTCCTCTGGAGTATTCGCTACTCCTGCTAATTTGGTGTCGTCTGCAAATTTGATAACTATGCCCCCAATACCGTCATCCAAGTCATTGATAAAGAGATTGAATAGCACTGGGCCCAGGACAGAGCCCTGTGGCACCCCACTGGTCACTTCTTTCCAAGTTGAAAAGGAGCCATTGTTGGGCACCCTTTGGGTTCGGCCAGTCAACCAATTACAAATCCATGTAACAGTTACTTTGTCCAGCCCACATTTTACCAGCTTGTTTGCAAGAATGTCATGGGGAACCTTGTCAAAGGCCTTACTGAAATCAAGATATACTATATCCACAGCATTCCCTTCATCTACCAAGCTGGTAATTTTATCAAAAAAAGAGATCAGATTTGTCTGGCATGACCTGTTTCTCTGAAACCCATGTTGACTTTTTGTTATTATGAAATTACTTTCCAGATGTTCACAGACTCTCTGTTTAATGATCTGCTCCAGAATCTTTCCTGGTATTGGTGTCAGACTAACTGGACGATAATTGTTGGGATCCTCTTTTTTCCCCTTTTTGAAGATGGGGACAACATTTGCCCTCCACCAGTCCACTGGGACTTCTCCTGTTTTCCAGGAGTTCTCAAAGATTATTGCCAATGGTTCCGATATTACATTTGCCAGTTCTTTTAATACCCTTGGATGTAATTCATCTGGTCCTGGAGACTTATATTCATTTAGATTAACCAGATGTTTCTGTACTATCTCTTTGCTTATTCTGTGCTGAAATTCTCCTATTCTGTCCTCTGCTCCATTATCCTCAGGTTGAGCACCCTTTGTCTTTTCTGAGAAGACTGAAGCAAAGAAGGTGTTGAGTAATTCTGCCTTTTCTTTGTCCCCTGTTAGAATTTCTCCATCTTCTCTGCACAGTGGCCCTATCATTTCCTTCTTCTTTCTTTTGCTATGGACATACCCCCAAAAGCCCTTTTTATTGTCCTTAACGCCTTTAGCAAGCCTGAGCTCATTCTGTGCTTTAGCTTTTCTGACTTTATCCCTACACGTGCTAGCTATTTGTTTGAATTCCTCTTTGGTGATTTCCCCATTTTTCCATTTCTTATACATGTTCCGTTTAAAACATAGTTCATTTGCAAGTTCCTTAGTCATCCATCCTGGTTTCTTGAGACACCTCCCATTTTTCCTCCTCGTTGGCACGGTTTGAAATTGTGCCTTCAGTATCTCCCTTTTGAGAAACTCCCATCCATCTTGAACTCCCTTCTCTTTTAGTATTCCTGTCCATGGGATCACCCCCAGTATTTCTCTAAGTGTAGTAAAATTAGCTTTCCTAAAGTCTAGGATGCGTGTCTGGCTATGCCTGGCTTCTCCTTTCCACTGTATAATAAACTCGAGGAGGACATGATCACTCCCGCCTAAGGATCCAACCACTTGCACCCCATTAACTAGGTCTTCCCTGTTAGTTAGGATCAGATCTAAAATAGCTGACTCCCTCGTTGCCTCTTCCACCTTTTGGACAATGAAATTGTCTTCGAGGCAAGTGAGGAATTTGCTAGACCTTGAGGATTTTGCTGAGTTTGACTTTCAGCAAATATCAGGAAAGTTGAAGTCACCCATCACTACTATATTTCTCCTTTCTGAGTGTGTGGCCATCTGTTCTAGAAAGGCATCATCCAGTTCTTCTGCCTGAGTCGGGGGTCTGTAGTAGACTCCCACAATAACATCCCTGTTGTTTCTTTCCCCTTTAATTTTTATCCAAATGCTCTCCACCTGGCTTCCAGGATTGTTGTCCTGGATTTCTTCACTGGTGTAAATATCCCTGACATATAATGCTATTCCTCCTCCTCTCCTGTTTGGCCTGTTTCTCTTGAAGAGGTTATACCCCTGTATTTTTACATTCCAATCATGAGACTCATCCCACCAGGTTTCAGTGATGCCTATTATATCATATTTGCTTTGTTGCGCTAGGAGTTCAAGTTCATCTTGCTTATTTCCCATGCTCTGTGCATTAGTGTAGAGACATCTAAGACCATATGTCCCCTTTACTTGCTGCCTTAGCACGTTTTTTTTGCCTCCCACTGTTGGGTCCCTCTACTGTTTGCTTTGTTTCCTCTATGACAGTTTGACTATTTTTTCCAGTCCTTTTGTCTTCCAGGGTGCTGTCTCCCTTCCCCACATAACTCAGTTTAAAGCCCTCCTGATAGGATAGAAGACACTTGATGTTTCCTCCAATTACATAATTTTCCAGCAACATGGATAATGGGTAAGAACACACAAATATTTAAGAAATCTGTTGTGACACTTCTGCTTGTGGACAAAAATTTACCTGTTCAATCAATGGTGTATATTTAAGCTCTAAACTAGGTATTTTATAGTGAAATAGTTTTACATCTCTAAGTCTTGACCCAGCCCCATTATAATGAATTGACAAGCCTGGAAGAAACTTGGTTGAATATCCAAGTTGGCATTAAGATGGTAAGATTCTGAATATGCTAGGTGTATGCAAGGAAGAGCTAACCAGACACTTAATGTTTCCAGAAGGAAAGTCTTATACTTCAATGATGAGTGCTGCTAAAAGTAGTGATTAGAGTAAATGCTGAAAACATTAGTGTATCTTTCCATAAAATTATGGTTAGCACCATGTGCTTCAGTTATTAACACAGCTGAATCCTATTCAGTTCTATCTTATGTCTTCCTGTGTATAGGAAGAAGAGTTTAATGAATAAAATCAGAAAATAATTTGTTAAAGTGTGAAGCATAGTCATGTTGATGATGATAACCTTGGTGACAATTACAGCCACGTGCACTGGAAATACAATGTTACTTTCCTCAAGAGAAACTTTAATAAAAGACTAGGACAAAAGGCAAAGAACCATTTATCCCAGAACACTTAAGTTGTACAATGAATTTCATTAATGTTGCATCCAAGTCTTCCAAGCTCAGTTGACTCAAATGGACACAACTTTTGACCTGTTGTATCCAACTGAGGCCTTCCTTGTACACACAATCAGCCCTGCTGCTGTTTCTGACTTTCTTGTGCTATGTGAAGGTTGGCACAAGACAAACTCTTGTCCACACTGTGACTTCCAAACTCCAAAAGTAGCAATCCTGTTATCAGTTACATATTAACAGCAGACAAAAGAAAGGTGAGTCCAGAGCCATTGATCTTGCCAGGGATTACTGATTGAACTCACTTCAGGTTCTGATTGTGCAAATAATGAAAAGCTGGAACAACTTATCTTGAAATAGCAGATTGTTATTTCAGGTTGTTATTTTGGAATAACTAACAGTACAAACAGGAACCTTTCATGGACCTTAGCCTCTGTGGACTTCAATATGTTAAATAGATGTAACCATCATTGTGTTCTGCTTTGTTTTTGTGAATGAGAGAATATATAGGACCATTATAATTATCAAGTAGTACAGACTGAGATCATCTCATTTTCTGTTAAACAAGAGTACACATAGATTGTGGCTTTGAGCTGTAGTTATCACTCAAGCTGAAATCTGCTTGTTTACTCTCTTTATCTCATAGTGTCGCACACAGTAGCATGTTAAGAGGAGGTAAAAAAAAAGAAAGAATGAGGTGAATGGAAGTACCTCCCAAAGGGACAAACACTCTAATGTGAGCATATATTATTTACTAGGTTGTGAACAAGAGAAAGCAATTACAGCAGAAAGCAGGAAATAAAGGAGTAGCATCAAGCATGCTTCTAGATAGTAGTAAACAAGTACTGAAGGTCAGGCATCAACAATCTGATGCAGTACTATCTGTACCAAGGTAATGGTGACTATAACTCAGTTTACAGTATTGTTCTAGATAATATACAACAGAAACAAGTGGGTTTGTGTGGTTGCTTTTTAAAAAAATGAGGAAAAAGATTGATTTAAAGTAATGAGGGAAGTTTCTGCATCAGTTCAGAATAAACTAACAAAGCACATTTACTTTATTAGGAAAAACATCTTTCTTGGCCAATCATATAACCTTTCTGAAATAATCTTTTATGACACAATCCAAGCCCACAAAGCTCTGCAGAACAACATATGCATATTCAAACTGTGGCACCTTTAGATTGTTTTTGGCCTGAAACATATGTGGACTACATTAGGCTTGAGTGTACTATAAATCTTCAGATATAGAATCGAGCATTGACTGTGCTATGTAATACTAGTCTTAAATGGCAACACTGTGCAACTGAATCACATGTGCAATCCCATATCCTCCATCATGAAGTGAATGCATGGATTCCATATCAGACAAAAATGAACTTCCATAGGAGAACTTCTGCATGCATAAGACACTAATAGTATGTGCAGTAATAAGACAAGGTCAATATGATTGGGTGTGTATGGGAGAAATATAGGACCTTTACAGACTGCCAGAAATAGTGCAACTTGAAGCCACTTTAACTGTCCTGGCTCGAGGCTAAGGAGTCATGGGAACTGTAGTTTATTGTGGCACCAGAGCTCTCTGACAGAGAAGGCTCAATATCCCAGAAAAAAATACAGTTCCCATGATTCCCTAGCTCTGAGCCAGGACAGTTAAAGTGCCTTCAAGCTGCACTATTTCTGCAGTCTGTAAAGGCCCATAATAGTTGAGCTGGAACTTTTAACATTTCCTGTTGCTCATAGATGAATCATAAAATGTAGCATTGTCCAATGTGCCCACTTTCACTGTTTTACTATCAGAGGAACATAGAGGTACATGACTTTCATTTCTGCCATAAATGGCCAGCCTAGGCAACTTTAGAGAAGGGACTGTGTTATTTGTAGTTCTGTACAAGAACAATGGAGATTCATTGTCTAAAGTATTCACAAAATTATCAGTTGCTGGCACAAGAAATGTATACTTTGTCACAGTAATACACCCTCCCCCCAGTAAAATATTACTGTTTCTAAAACATCTGACATATTCTTTATGCCTGGGACTAGTTGAGCTATGGCATTTACAATCTGAGCAGTGCCTTTATTCCAGTGCTCCTACATGCTGGTAATGATCTGCAAAGTTCCATATGGTTTAGCTTCAGGCCATTAGAAGCACCATATCTCCTTTTTGGAGCCTAAATTCATTGCAAGAGGTCCTTCTCTTGGTCCCACTAATGCTTGATAGGAACACAGGAGAAGTCCTTCTCAGAAGCTGCTGCCAGGCTTTGAAACTTCCTCTCTAGGGAGACTGGGATGACTTTCTTTTTGCTGTCAAGGGTTGTTTACTGGAAGAAAGCTGCGGTGTAATCAAAAAAATAAAATCAGTTTTAACTCTTAGGTTTAATTTTTGTCAGCTGCTGTGAGTTCCAGTAATGTGAAAAGAGAAGGCTATAGATTAAATCATCATCACCATTGCTATTGATACTCTACATCAGCTACTTACATCAGCTATTACTAATATTCTACATCAGTCAAATAACATTGCCTAAACTGACTTCAATGGATCGGACAAAGAAGTTCCATTCAGTTTCTATCAGGACTCAAGGAAAATGATGTTTCCACTCCCTCCAGCAGGATTTTGGCAGGATGGAGTTGAAAACATCCTCCTCCTTACCTCCTGATTGGAAACTGAACAGACTTCCTTCTTTTGATCTAGTCATTGGCTGTTAAGGTAGGCTGGATGCCATTTGCACAGTCTTACAGTAAAATTACATAGTCTTACAGAATACAGAGCTATTACTATATCTATAACTAGAGAATGTGCCTAATAATAATAATATTAATAATAATAATAATAATAATAATAATAATAATAATAATAATAATTTGCTTTGAAAGACTTGGAACTCTACTTGACACTACAAAAATGGTTGGGCTATAAGACAAACAGCCAGGGGTGAGTCAGGCAATGCTACCTGTGCAACATTCCCACTAGGTGGAACTGGTCCTTTCTCTATCCCCTTCTGGGAGCAGTCTTTTATCTATTAGAATAGATAAAATATTCACTATTTGAATTCTTTTATCCTAAGAAGCAAGCCAAAAAGACCAGTTATGTTGCAGACTATATGAATGAACTGCAAGAAGTAGTTTTAGCTTTATAGCAGAAGCTTTTATGATTTGCATAGGGCTGGCAAGCTGAAAATGGGAAAAGGCTCCTATCCCTTTAATGATTGAATAAAAAAGGGAGTTGGAACAGGTGTTGCTTGTTACCTGATTGCATGACAAATCACATCTACTGAAGTGCCATCTTCTGTACAACCACTGATAAATGTAGGCAGGAACCATCTTCAGTTTGTACTCTGACAGCCATGGGACGTTATCACACGTGGGCCAGAAAGTGAAAATAAAGTGAAAATGAGGCATTCCAAAAATAAACGGAAAATAAACCTTAATTCCGCAAACGTCATTACCGGTACCTTAATTGTGAATTTACAGTAATCGCATTAAACATCCACACACAAGCGAAAAAAGCCCATAAATGTACTAGAAATGAGCCTCTTGCACATGCGCAGATAGAGGAATGCTCGCTGGAACCATGGCAACAGCAGGGAAATGCTCCCAAATGCACATTTGGTTATCACATTACAGTAAATGCGAAATTACCTTAATTGCACATTTGCATTGCCTCCAAACAACCGAATTTCAAAAAATCGTGGTTAACACCAGTTTCTGTCCACTTTCTGTCCAGTTTCTGTGTGATGTCATGTGAAAACACGGGGCACTAATCCAGTTTCTGTTTGGGTTTTGTGTGGATTAACCAGCAGATTTGCCCCCGTGTGATAACGTCCCTAGAATTGCAGAGGCCTGAATAATTCTGGAGCTAGATGAGCCACTAGCCCAGTGCAGTTCTGACTTAAGTTTTACATTTTCAGTTCCAGTGCAAACTTTCTGCCCTGAGTTTTCCCAAAGAACTGTTAATAAACAGCTGAGTTTCTTTAAAAGTGCAAAATGTCTGCTGCTCTTCTCACATATGTAATTTGTGTCAGGGTAACACTTTAAAATATATTAGAACTCAACACTTCATGTAAAAAAGTAATGCCCAAGATATTAAAATGGGATGGTTACTCACAATGCTTCATAAAAACCAAACAATCACTACCTGTTCAACCCTTTATCTAGTAATGCATTCAGTGCAAGTGCAAATAGATCTTTATATAATAAAGTACAATGTTTAATGCCTTGGTTACATCCACCATCAAATCTTAGATCTGCTAATATTTATCAGTTTCACTTTTCTTTTAATACAATATTTTACCGGATGCTTTTAAATAAGTGTACAAATCCTAAACTCCTTAACAGTCAATTGTAATCCAGAATTTGTTTTAAGAGCTGCAAAAGACAAAATTATTAGCAAAAGAATAGGGCTTTCCCAAGGCTGGCTTGAGTTCCTGGTGTGCAGGGAATTACATTAATAAGTGTGAGAAAGAGGTTTAAAAATAAAGCTTGCCCACTGGGACAAAATGGAGCGTTAAGCTCAGTGTGAATTAAAGTTCTAAAATAAACTAAGCAAGATAGACTTTTACACCATTTACTGGAACAGCATGCATGTTATGTTACACAAACTTGCAGGAGGAAAAAGAACCCTCCTGAGGGATTTATTATGTATGTACTATTGAAATGACAACCAGATTCCCTCATGAACACCCACCTTTTTTTGTTTCCCTTCTGTTCTTGTTGTTTTTCTTTAATTTATAAAATTGGTTTGCCCTAGGGGCAAAACCTTGGAGATTATCTTAGTAAAACATGAGGATAATTTCCCAGATAATATTCCAAGTCAAAGGTCATTTTCATATTGTCTTGATTTATATTATTATTGAGGATTTTTTAAAAAAAAATCTCTTTCCACCTTCTGTCAACATATGTAGCTAAATAGCTACACTGGTATGGTATTATGCAATGGAAGAAGTCTGGCTAAAGTGGAATAGACCTGATAAACTTCAGATCCTTGCTTAATACTTGTTGAATTCATTGGATGGCCTTGACCTGGACTCTTTGAATGAGGGCATAGAACCTAAATAGGAATTTTCCCTCCATCATGAAATGTCCCTTCAGACCCTAATTTGCATAATTTAAAGCTTAAGTTAAGCATTTAGAAATACAGTTGAGGCATCTGAAGATAAAGGGCAGGCAACATTTCCAACACACCACATATAAGAGTTCTAGATGCAAACAATTTTCAGTGTCTCGCTCTCTGCCATGCTTGAAATTTGGGGACTGACAGAAAATTTCATTGGGGGTGGAAGAATTCTTATTTGAGGGAGACGATGCCTTCATTTTGCCCCCTACTCCCTTTCCAGCTATACTCCTGCAACACTCATGATATCCTGTAGACAGGTAAAATATAAATACAGTTATTATTTACGGTTCATTGCAGTTTCTAGCACAGTAAAAGCACTAAGGGCCTTTACAGACTGACAGAAGTAATGCAACTTGAGGCCACTTTAACTGTCTTGCTCAGTGCTAGGGAATCATGGGAACTGTAGTTTTTTCTGAGATATTGAGCCTTCTCTGTCAGAGAACTCTGGTGCCACAATAAACTACAGTTCCCATGATTCCCTAGTACTGAGCCAGGGCAGTTAAAGTGGACTCAAGTTGCTTTATTTCTGGCAGTCTGTAAAGGCCCTATGTGGGAAAGGAATCAAAATGGTAGAGTTGATGCTTTGTATGCACGAAGTTCCAGATTCTGACTTTACAATCTGCATATGTAAAAGATTCATGTCTGAGATGCTGGATAGATTCTGCTCATCATCAGGGCAGACAGTGTTGAATGAGATGGCCAATGGCTAACTTAGGACCTTATCACATGGGGTCTAGAGCAGAGCTAATCCAAAGGGTACCTGCAGCTAATACATATTATTTCCCCGTGTTTACACACGACGCTGCCCTAGAACACGGAGCTAATCTGTATTGTTTCCCCGCGTGTACACACGACGCTGCCCCGAAACTCCACAGAACCCGAAGCTAATCCGTAGCGAGTAGGGAGATTTTGACATTCGGTTTGTTGGGGAAGTACAAGCGGAGCCTTCGTATTCATTGCGCAATGGTGGGTGGGGCGGGGAAGCAGGGAGAGCTCTCCCAAGCAGAAAATCCCGGCGAGGGGAAGGGATTGGCGAAAGGCAAACCGGATTGAGAAAGAGGAGGAGAAGGAGAGGAGGAGGGAAGAGGGAGGCGATCTCTCTCTCTCCATCTCTCTCGCATTTTCCCCCACCAACACCCCTTCCCTCCTCCAGTCCTCCAGCCCTCCTCCTCCTCCTCGGTCCCCTTGGCTGCCTTTCCTCCCAACTCCTTCATCCCATCCTTGCCATCCACAGAAGCGCCTTCTGCGACGCTGGCTTTTTGGGTGGCGGGAAGGGAGAGAGAGAGAGAGAGAGAGAAGAAAATGTGTGTGTGTGTTTTCCTTCTTCCCACGTGAACCGCATCCCGCGGCGCCTGATCGCTAAATCCCCTTTGGAGCCTTCGTATTCATTGCGCTATGGCCGCCAGGGTGAAATTCAGTTCGTTTCGGTATAGAACTGAATTTATTCTCACTTCGGTTACTTTTCTGTTACTTTTCGCTTCGTGGCCAGCGTTTGATAAGGTCCTTAGAAAGCACTGCTAATCTTCCAGGGATGCAAAACAGATCTGATGCAGTTTGCTCTAAGGCAAGAGTGTGAAAATCTTTTATTGTCAGTTCTGTTCAGTTCCAAATCCCATTTCCTTTTTCTTCCTGCTTTTGTCTTGCATTGTGTTGTGAGACTTTGGGGCTGAATAGACCGGCATAAAGACCTGATGTCCTGGCAGCTTGGGAGAATGGCGTGCAAACAGCAGCATGTCCCCCATGTCACTGGGAAGCTGTATGGCCAACCACATGTGCAGCAGTATCATGACATTTCTGCAGTGCAGCGTTTACATATGCATTTTGCCACTTCTGCTTGGAGGGCAGAAAAACACTGGATTGAGGCTGCAACATGTAGTTGCCGTGGCCCCAATCTGGCAAGCAGAGGGGTGGCACAGAACCACTCCTGTTTCATCCCATTGTTTATTTTTCCTATACGGAAAGTCATACATAATTTACCCTATACCATACCTAATGTATGCATTTTCATATATACTTTTCCCCCTTGATTGCACACACTTTTATGCATTTTTCAATGGAATGATGAAAAAGAGGGCCACCATGGTGGATCCAGATATCAGTTTTCTGTTTGTTATTGTGGTGATGTACCTTCAGGCTGTTTCTGATTTATTTTAACCCTATCACAGGTTTTTTTTTTGGGGGGGGGCAAGATTTGTTCAGAGGGAATTTTGTCTTTACCTTTCTCTGAGGCTGAGATTATGTGACTCACCCAGACTCATAGTCCAACACTCAAACCACTATGCCACACTGACTTTGCCAGTTTTCTGTCCCTGTGCTAATTATGTCCAAAAGCAAATGCACAAAAAAACCAGAAGTAACTAGAAGTTCACTTCTGATTTTTAAAAGAGGGGAAGAGGATTGGTATTGAAATGTGACTGAAGAGGCTAAATATTTAATTTTTAATGGGGCTAAGAGTATTTATTGTTTTCCTAGAGGTTTTCTACAGAGGCAAAAGAAGAAAAAGTTGAATGATTTTATGATAGAGTTTAGGAAGAAATTAATCACACACCAAAACAGGACTTCATGTTAATCATAGGTGATTTTTAATTTGTAATTAAAAATTAGGAAGCAGGCCAGAATAAAAAAAATAGAAAAATTTGGACTAGGATCAAGAAATGAAGCAGGAGAACAACTGTGAGACCAGTAGCCTGTTCATTGAAAACACATTCTTCAAGCAACCAAAGGGGTGATTGTACACATGAACATCAGCAGATGGATAATATAAACATCAAATAGACTATATAATTGGAAGTAGAAGATGGGGAAGTTCTATTATGGCAAAAACAAGACCAGAAGCAGATTTCAACACAGATCATGAACTACTAATATCAAAAATTAGAGTAAAGCTAGAGAAGAACACAAAACCAATCAACTTGCAAAATACAACCTGAAGAGCATCCCCACCGAATTTGAACATAATGTGAAAAATAGATTTGCATTATTAACATTAGTCGATCAAGAGCCAGATGAACTATGGACAGAAGCCAGGGACATTGTCAAGGAGGAATGCAGAAAGATACTATCAGCAGGCAAAAAGAAAGAGAAACATCAATGGATGAAAGACAAAATTCTCCAAACAGTGAAGGACAGATGAGAGGCAAATTTAAAGGAGACAGAAATAGAGCTAGAACGCTGAATGCAACTGTTTAATGACTAGTGTGATGGAATAAAGAGAAATACTATAATAATAAATGCAGAGAGATAGAAGTTGATGCCAACAACAGCAGCAAAAGAACAAGAAACCCCTTCTGTAAGATCTGAGAAATTAAAGGGACATTTAAAAGAAAGGTGGGGAGGTTCTATAACCAGCAGAGGAGCACAATACACAACAAACATGAAATAAAAAGACAATGGAAACTACACAGAAGAGCTACATAAAAGAGATGGAAGGATGAAAGACTTATTTGAAGAAGAATCATATGAAGATGAACCTCAAATTTGAGAAAATGAAGAGAAAGCTGCACTGAGAGCACTTGAGAAGAATAAATCACTAGGAAAGGATGGTATACCAGTAGAACTGCTTCAGTCTACAGAGACAGAATCAACTCTAGTTCTAACTAAAATCTTCCACAAGTATGAAAAACAAAACAATGGCTCCCAGATTGTAAACGCTCAATATATATTTCTATTTAAAAGAAGAAGAAGAAGAAGAAGAAGAAGAAGAAGAAGAAGAAGACACAGAATATTGCAGTAACTACAGGACCATTGCATTATTTCCCATGCAAGCAAAGTCAGGCTTCTACAACAAAGACTTCTACCATATATGGAGCAAGAAATGCCAGATGTGCATGTGGAGTTCAGGAAAGGAAGAGGCACTAGGGATCATATTGCAAACATATGATGGATAATGGATGGCATCAAAGAATTACAAAAGTAAATCAGCCTGTGCTTTATGGACTACAGCAAAGCCTTTGATTGTACAGATCATAAAAAGCTATGAATTGCTCTTAAAGAAATATGTGTGCCACGTTATTTCATGTCCTGATGCATAACCCATACTCAGGATAAGAGGCTAACAGAATACAGAGAAACAGGACGATTTCCAATCAGAAAGAGGGTCGGGCAAAGCTGCATCTTAGCACCCTATCTGTTCAATTTGTGTGCCAAAGTATTACACAGAGAGTAGGATTAGACTTGGAGGAAGGAGGTGTGATTATCATAGAAGGAACATTAACAATTTAAGATATTTTGATGGCACTATACTTCTAGCAGAAAATACCAAAGACCTGAAGCAATTATTGAAGAAAATCTAGGAGGAAAGTGTTACAGCAGGTTTATTGCTGAACATTAAGAAAACAAAAATAGTGACCATGGGTGATTTACATATATTTAAGGTAAATGATGAAGAAAATGAAGTAATTCAAGTTTTTCCTATACCTTGGTTCAATCATTAATCATAATGGAGACTGCAGTCAAGAAATCAGAAGGCTAGGACTTGGAAAGGTAGATATGGAAGAACTAGACAAGATCCTGAAAAGATTGATTGATTGATTGATTGATTTATATACCACCTGTCTCCTCTGAGGGACCCAAGGAGGAGCACAGACAAAACATTTAAAATCTCAGTAAAATCCAAAACAATTAAAAATATCTGCACACAATATAAAATCGCATAGAGATATATAAAAATGTAAAAAATATAACTGAAAACCCACCTGCTCCATAAAAACTACCCTGGTATGCATTATATACCAAATGCCTGCCTGCATAAAAATGTTTTTACTTATTGGTGAAAGGCCAGTAGAGAGCAGGGTACTTTAGATGTATCATGCTTGGTAAGGCAGAAGGCAGTAGGAAAAGCAGAAGTCTGCATTACAGATGGACAGACGGAACCAAAGAAGTCACCACAGAGTCTAAATATAAATAAAATAAATATATCACTGAATACTAAAGTTAGGATTGTCCATGCCATTGTTTTCCCGATCATTATGTATGGTTGTGAGACTTGGACAATGAAGAAAGCTGACAGGAAGAAAATCAATTAATTTGAGATGTGGTGCTGGAGAAGAGTCCAGCAGATACTGTGGATTGCTAAAAAGAGAAATACATTGATCCCTAGAATTCAAAATGACTAAACTGAGGCTGTCATGCTTTGGCCGTATCATGAGAAAGCATGACTCACTAGAAATGAAAATAATGCTTGGTAAAATAGAAGGCACTAAGAAAAAAAAGGAAGACTGCATTCCAGATGAATAGACTCAATCAAGGAAGTGATTGCCCTGAGTCTCCAACTGAGCAGAGCTGTTAAGGATCAGGTGTCCTGGAAATGTCTCATTCATAGGGTTGCCATAAGTCGAGGAAAATCTGGGGGCAAGTTACACACATACACCAGGTTAATTTAAATTAACTTCAGGAATGGGAATGAATAATCCATGGTAAGTCTGGGAGTTCCCAGGAGATACTTTCGGATGAAGAAAACATCATGTAGATCTGGGGGGAAAAGTTTGTACAGGAACAAAAGCTAGGGCTTCAAGGGACTTTTTTTTTTTCTCAACTGGAAGTTTTCTTTCTGATGATGGCAAATAGAAAGATATGTGGTCACTCATTGCAGACCATAACCTGTATAATTTTGGCTTCTTTTAAAGGTTGATGAGGATTCCTTTTTCATCCATACTCACAGCAATAAGCATTAGAACATGACTGGGATCCATTAGAAGAAACCATTAAGTAGCAGAAAGGAACAATAAGACTACAGGGTCACAGAAGCTTTTGTTCTCTCAGCCACTCTGCTGTCATTACATTACAGATTTTTTGTTATGAGCAAGTTTTTTTTAAAAAAAATCCAGATATCATTAAGATGTTGGATAATATAAATGATGTGTTTAATAATTAAGCTATGATTAATAAATCAGTGAAACAAGAAAAAGAAGAATGAAAAAGAATAAGATCTGCAAAATCAGGTGCCACTGAACTCTTTCTAGCTCACAGAGTAGGTCAATCTGCATTCCTCTGAAATATCTCTACATTCCTTGGCACTGCTACATAATGGTGATATTTTATAATATTTAGTAGTTTTAACTGTATTGTCGCAACTGATATCTAAAGGTGTGAGGCTATCCTAAAGCAGTAATAAAGGATAGCTGCTCTTTCTTGTTTCCTTCACAGGCTGTGGACAATATTAGAAGTGTTTTGTGAAGATGGATTCTTTAATCTCAGAACATTTTAAAAGAAGAACAATCATATATAGGCAGACAGCTATCTGACAATGGCATAGGGAAAGTGCATGCATGAGCTTAAAACAATAGTATATTTAGGGCAAAATAATCTAATATATATATTTGACTATAAAGTCTTTAAAAAAAAGAAAAAAAAAGAAATGGAATGATCTATGAAAACATTTCCTGTCATGTCCTGGAAATCAAAGGCTTTCCTCCTTCCACTCCATTCTCTCCACTTCCTAAAGCCGGCAGAAATATTGAGAAAATCTTTTTTCTAAAATTAAAGGTGTGAACATTAAATACAAAGGGGATAGTGCTCCTTTCTTTAAGGTACAGCTGCCTTTTCCCTTTCTGGTGTTCCCCCCTTTTCCTTTCCAACTGTGCAACATTACTTAGCAAAGGGCTTGCCAAACAGGAGTGAGAGATGATGGACCCCCTGAGGAAGGAGCAAATGGAGGAGGTTGACTCTGTATGTCCTGCATGTGAATAGGAGGTTGTTCTACTCTTGCTGATCCTCTGTGTCACCTAATGGCATCTTCTAATGGAACAGAGTGGTGCTATAATGCTCAACGAAGGGAATGACAAGGAGACTTCCCATTGTGTGCCTTTTGAGTGCGCCACATAGCTACTCACAGCCTATATTTTGCTACCATTGAACTAGGTAAAGTAATGCCTGCCCACCGTTTTCAAAAATTTGTTACATTCTGTTGACAAGTGAATACACCGAAAAGTGCAGTTTCCATTTATGAGAGTTGCAGACTTTGACTTGCAAGCTAATATCTGATTTATATGTGTTAAAATGCCAGTATAAAAATTAAGTTCCATGGATCCTTTCACACTGCACATTTATAGCACCATGTTTCCACTGTAATTGCAGTAGTTGCATGCCATGGAATCTGAGGATTTCCAGTTTAGCAACAGATACTGAGAATTCTCAGCGAGAGCACTCTAGTGCCTTACCAAACTACAAATCCAAGGAATCTACAGGATAAAGGAGATTATCACATGAGGCTATTACAGCACAGCAATCATGTTTTTGAAGCATACTAGTATTGAATCAATTTTTATTACACCTATGCTTCAATACTGGTATAGTGCTATACATTCTTTCCACACTCTCCCACTTTTGCTTTCCCCCTATTATTGCTCTAATTAGGGCATGTAGATCGGTCTGGTGATGGGTGGAGGGAGATTGGACAGAGGGGGGAGAAGAGAGATCAGATGGTGGAGTGGAGGAAGGGGGGGTTGTGTGAAACAATATTAAAATTTTATTAACTAAACTAACAAAATGCTGGGTTTGTCACACCTACCCAAAAACCATACTTTCCAGGGCCCTTGTATTTCAAAGGGGGAGATTTTGAACCATAATTTGGTCTTAGATTTCTAGAACCTAATAGTCTGCAGAGTTCTACAGGACAGGCACCTTTTTTGAGTAAGATTTTTTTTTTTTTTTTGCTGTGATTGGACTAGCTTGGTTCCTGAGAAATGCACTCATGATATAATGGTTTTGGCAGAGTAGCTTAGATTGATGAAGAAACTATTTTTTAAAGAAAAGAAAATATTTTAGAATCATTCAAATCATATAATTTCTAAAGAATTAATTTACAGAAAAATGTAATGAAGGACCCACCACTTACATCTGCTCATCAATTAAAGGACGGTTTAATAGACACAACACAGTCTAAAATAACTACTTTCATTTCATTCTAGAGTGACCTCCCTTTAGGTGGGAAAAAATCTGCAGTATTAAATATCCACTTATGGTAGAGAGGATTAACTGCCTTTCAAAGAGTTTATCATGGAGAAGCAGCTTGTTTTGTGAATGGAACTATCCTATGTAACATTATTTTAGTGCCATACTGTGACTCTCACTGGGATATCCAAAAATTCATATCTCATGCCTAGAAATTTAAAATTAGATATGCTCAGGAACTTGGCAAGGTTGCTTCATTTTGAAAATGTTCTTTTGGATTGCCTTCTGATAAGTAAAATAAAGTTTCAGCTGGAATACTGTTTGAAATGGTTGGAGGGCACAGTTTCAACATCCATCTGAAACTGGAGTTAAGTTGAGGAGTGGCTTCCTCCATAATAACAAAAGGGATATTTTAATATCTTGGAGGGAAATGACATGTTTGGCCATCTCAGTTTTGTTGTAAATTGTACAATTGGAAGTGGGTCTCTAGCTAGTATTAGTAAAACAGATATTAAATGCAGTTATCAGCCTTATATAAATAGACACATAGCATAAGAATATATACATGTATTTTCCCCTCATGAGTTGTAAATTCATCTATGTAAATGTGTAATATGTCTGAATTTTATTTTTAAAAATTAACTCTAAAGTGCATATATCAGTGTAAAATCAAAGAACAAAGAACTCATTTGTAGTCAAGTAAGAGAGATTATGTAACTCCATTTCAATTTGGCTTTTGCTTATGGATTGGAAACTACTTTGGTCATCTGATTGGATGATCTCCAATAGGAAATGGACTGGATGTTAGAGTTCCCTATTAGTTCTGATGGACCTGTCTAAAACGTTCAGGATAATTTATGATATCCTTCTCCACATACTGGCTGAGAAGCTGACAGACCAGGCTGGATACCTCACCAAGTAACAAATCCCAAGATTCCACAAGATAGAGTCATTACAGAATGTGGTGTCAAGCTGCTTTATTTCTGCAGTATGGACATACCTTTAGAAGCATTTTATAATGGTTCCAATGTTCCTTAGATGTACATCATGACTTGAGATGCCTGGTGGTGGTGGCTTATATCTGACAACTTAACAGTCCTAGATCCAAACTATATTTTCAGTTGCATCCCCAAAACAGTCTGGTAGCCAATACAACTGTGGTATCTTGAGGAGGGAGGCAGATGCTCCCTCATGTTATATTAACTGAAATCAAGGCAACTTAAAATGAATCAATATTTTAATCAGGATTAAATCATTAAGAAGAGTTGCTTTAAATAACTCAATTAAGATCCCAAAAACACTGCAGAAATAATCCAGTTTGAGACTGTTTCAGCTGCCATAGCTCAGTACTAGGGAACTGTAGTTTTGGGAGACATCTAGTCTTCTTTGTCAGAGAGCTCTGGTGTCACAATAACTACAATCCATAGGATTCCCTAGCACTAACTAAAGTGGTCTCAAACTGCATTATTTTTTTCAGTGTGTTTTGGATCTAAATCAACTATGTGAGCAATATTACAGAGGCCAATAATATCACCCACAACTTCATAGATACATTCATTTGTTCTTCCTCCAACATAATACATGCCAACCTGTGCCAGAAATGCTGCTCTCCACTTTACATTGAGCAAACAGGACAGTCTCTACACAAGAGAATAAACTGACACAAATCAGAAATTAGGACTGGTAATACCTAAAAACCAGTTGCAGAACATGTCTGCATCCCTGGACATATAGTATGGGATTTAAAGGTCACAGTACTTGAACAAGGAAATTATAAATGAAGACTGGAAAGAGAAACAACTGAACTGAATTATATTCACCAATCCCAATCCATTAGCAGCCATATAAACAAAGACAGTGGATTCATGGGACACTACATATATCAATACAAACGTCCTCCCACCAGTAACAAAAGGAATCTTTTAGCTCAAGGAACTTTTGGTAAGCAGATGCATTGCTTTCACACATGAACACTAACTGACTACTGTAAAGCTCTGAAAGACCTGTATCACCTTACAAGGGGTATTGTAAAGTTTTAATTATCACCTTTAAAATGTTTTGACAGAAAGTTTGTTTTGATTTGCAGTTGTTAACTTATCTCTACATGGTCACCATACAGATTTACACATTTTCCCCAGCAATTCTTGACCCTCCAAATACTATTATTGTAGAAGTCTGCAGATTGCACCTTATGAGGATTTTACACTTTAGTCACTTCTGGCACAACTTGTCACAAAAATAAAGGACACAATGAGCTGATTTTCTCAACATCATGCAGTTAGGGACCAATGATGACAGTGACAAAATGTCATCATTGTACCATAATAACTTCTGGGTGATAATTATTACTTTACGATACCCCCTAGTAGAGTGCAAAAGTTCATATAAGTCCAAATAAAAACCAATTAATATTAAAGGTGCTGCCACATTCCTTCTTTTTTCCTCTCCCCTCTGTCCTTTTTATCAATTAAATCAAGTTTCCAATTGCTACTGTTTCATATATTTTCGAAACAATAAAAGCAAGCTTAGTTAATGGTTAAATAAAGTATTGTTTACACTACTGATGCAATGTTATGTTTTGCATCTGTTTGTCACACTACTTTTGGATGCTTTTTGGATATCATACTGCCTGTCTTTACTATAGATCATACTGCATATCTTTACTATAGATCATTTCTGGATACAAGGGCCCTATTGCTTCTGGCCAACCACATAAAGGGCCACATGTCAGCAGTTGCCATTGGTACATGTCCCCTACATGCTTCACTGAGTGGAAAAACATGCATGCCTTTATCAACACAAAAACATATAATTTACTTCCACATGCATACAAATATGTTGATTTATGGTGTGAGTGTAGCAGAGTGGGTGCGTGACTGTTGTTCATCAGCCATCCGTTTCTGGATCTGTAGCTTCCTGCAGCTTTGCAGCATTCCATGAAACCAGACAGCATTCCATGAAACCAGACCAGAGATCAAATTCTCTTCAGAAGAAGGTTCTTTATTCTTATTGTTGCATAATTAACATGATAACTATTTACATTATAGAACATCCAACATGCAGGCAGAGAACAAAGAAAAACTCTGTGCCAAGTCCAGCAAGCCACTCAAGGAAAAAAACTCCACCCCCAGGGTGTTACCTTTATATACATTTGCTAAATGGCTCTAAACCCAGCCTTCTTCTGTGTGTCATGTGTCATGTGACCAGTGGTTCTCACACACTCAATGACTTAATCTGTTTTCTTCTTGTATCCTGGGTTCCCAGACACAGACTGACCTTGGCTACTTTGTTTTTCATATAAGCCACCTGCAGCCTAAAGCTTTCACAGTAGAACTTTCCCACATCTGTACATTTCCACTTTGAATATATATCCCAACATTCCCCTCCGAAATGTATAGATGTGTGTGTCATACTATTTACAGTTTTGGATTTTTGCTTAGCAGCTAGTATTTTGCACTTAAGGTGCCATTCCAATCAGATGTGACAGCTCTTCATGTCTTTCATTGGATAAAGCTTTTGTGAGAATATCAGCGATATTGTTTCATGTGTCAGTGTACTGCAGATGCACAATGTTGTTTTGAATTTGATACCTCACACCTATGTACTTTGTTCTGCACTTCAAATTCTCAGCTTCTGACATGGCAATACAAGATTGCGAATCCTCATAAACCAACATGGGTTCTGTACATTTTTCACCTAAATCTTCAAGCAACATTTTTATCCACTGTACCTCATTTACCATCTCTGACAATGCTCCAAATTCTGCCTCAGTTGTACTCAGCGCTACACAGCTTTGCTTCCTGCTGCACCAAACTATTGGACTTTCTGCAAACTTTATCAACTAATCAGTAACTGATTTCTGTCATGTAATTCTGAAGCAAATGAACTATCTTAATTTTTTATTTGATATTTATTATCCAAAACATCAAACTGACATACAATCAATAAATCAATCAGTCAATTAACAATACATACCATCTTACAATCACACACATCCTTTCCCATCAATTAAACCTTTTACTCCTCCCCTTTTTCCTTCTTCCTCCCTCCTTCTTCTATCTCTAATCTCCTTCTCCTTCCAATTCCCTCTCTTCTCTACCTCCTCCTCTCCTTCTTCATCCCCACTCCTCCACTCATTCAACCCTTCCCCAACATACTCTTACCCTCATCTATATTCTATAACCCCCTTACTCACCTTCACTTCTCTCTATCACTCATAACTTCCTCACAGCCGATTTCTTTCAATTTTTAACACCATTCTGTGTCCTTCTTAATACCAATTTAATAAACTTCTTTACTACTATCCTTCCTCCCTATCTTTTCTATTATAAAATCACTCTTATTCTTTCACTTGAATCCTTTATCTTATTTACTTATTCACCATAACAATGTACTGTAACTTCCCATAAAATCTTATAATTCCTTACACTTCAACTTTCCCTTTTCACCTTCTTTTTTCCCTTCTACTGTCTCACTCTTTATTTGATTATATTAACTTTCATTACATTTCATTATTTTATATTATTTTATTTTTCTAACAATCTTAAAATTGCTAAGTCTCCCCATTGTTCTCTCATATACTTAATAACCAATTCCCAATCTTATAAAAAAATCCTCAATGTGTCATCCTTCAGTAATTGGGTTAATTTGTCTGCTTCCATCATATCATACAATTTCCACATCCAATCTTCTTTTGTAGGTATATCCTTTTTTTCCAGTTTTGGGCATATGCGATTTTAGCCATAGTAAGTAAATAAAATAATACTTTCCCATTCCCCCCCCCCCCAGATTGTCCTCTATTATTCCTAACAGATAAATTTCAGGTTTCTTTTCTATTTCTATCTCTAGAATCTCATTGATTATATTTCTAATCATATTCCAATATTCAGTAGCCTTTTTACATTTCCACCAACAGTGAAAAAAATGTTCCAGGTGACTCCTTGCATTTCCAACACTCATTGTTAACCTTTTTGTACATCTTAGCTATCTTATCTGGAGATAGGTACCATCTATAAAATATTTTGTACCAGTTTTCTTTTAGCCCGTGTGACACTGTATATTTCAGTCCTTTCTTCCAGATTCTCTCCCAGAGTCATTTGTATTGGATAACCTATATCTTTAGCCCATTTTATAATTACATCTTTGACCACCTCTTCTTCCATTTGCATTTGTAATTTTTTTTATATAGTAACCCTATTACCTTCTTATTTTTCCCCATCAAGATTTCTTCTAGTTCCATTTTTCTTTCTGCGATACCTTGATTTTTTTATATCTAATGTAACCTTCTTGTATATTTGTCTATATTGGAACCAACTGAGCTGATAACCTTTACTCTCCAGAGTTTCTCGCTTCACTATTTTAATTTTCCCTCCTTGCTTATCTATTAAATCCTTATATGTAGCCCATCTGTTATCTCTATCCATCTCTTTCTTGTAAAACGCCTCTTGTGGGGATAATGGACAATTTTGTCCATTATCCTGTTTTTATATTTTTTCCAAATTTTCAAGAGAGATTTCCTTATAATATGATGGTATGATTGTTAAAAGCCTGATTCGTCCTTTCCTTATCATATACTAAATAAGCATGCAGGCTAAATTTTATTCCTTCTCCCTCTAGTTCAAGTAATCTTTTATTTTCCAATTTCAACCAATCTTTAACCCAATCCAGACCACAAGCTTCGAAGTATATCCTTAAATCTGGTAATGCCAATCCTCCCCTCTCTTGGGCATCCTGTAATACTTTAAGTCTAAGCCTTGGCTTTTTCCGCTGCCATATGAATTTAGAAATGTCTTTATGCCAATTTACAAAGGGTTCTTTACTGTTGATGATGGGTAACATTTGAAACATGAATAGCATTTTGGGTAAAAGCTGACATTTTAATTACTGATATTCTTCCTAATAAAGAGATTTATAACCTGTTCCAGTTCATCAAATCCTTTCCAATCTCTTTCCACAATCTGAAGCAAATGAACTATCAACAAAACATTCAAGTTGTACCATGCTGCCCTGTATCACAAGTTTTATGTCCTTGCTACCTTTCAGGTACCTCAGTACATGTTTCAATGCAGTCCAATCCCCAACTTTTGGATTGCTCATCTTTCTGCTAAGCATGCCAACTACAAACGCAATATCTGGCCTTGTGTTGTTTGCTATGAACATCAAGCTCCCAACAATGCTTTTAAACAATTCTGGATTGTCAAACTTCTTTATTCTGGATTGTCAAACTTCTCACTATTGGCATAACCAAGAGTCATAGGGCTTTTTACTATCTTAGCATTTTGTAGTCCACACTTCTCAATCAGCCTTTCTATCTTCTTCTGCTGACTTAACAAACATCTACCATCTTCAGTCCACTCTACCTCAATCCCAAGGTAGGCTCTGAGAAGACACAAATCCTTAATCACAAATTTCTTTGCCAATTCTTTCTGCACTGCTTGAATTTCCCATTCTGACTTTGCTGCAACACACAAGTCATCAACGTAAATCACCAACGTCACATCACCCTTTGTGTAAACACACGCATCAGCAATGCTGTGTTTGTATCCATAATTTCACCAACTCCTCATGAATACAACGATTCCAACTCTTTGCACTCTGCTTTAAACCATACAAAGCCTTTTCCAACTTGTACACTTTTCTATCACTGTCCTGTTCAAAATCCAAAGGTTGTTCTATGAACACATCTTCCTCAAGACAAGCATTCAAATAAGCAGTTTCAAAATCAAAATGCTTCACCAACTGGCCCCTCCTTGCTGCTAAAGCCAAAACCAATCTCAGGCTCTCTGGTTTAGCTGTAGGAGAAAATGTTTTGACAATGTTCTCAAACTTCTGCTATGCAAAACATTTTGCCATCAGCCTAGCCTTGTATCTATGGGGACCATCCAGCATTTCTTTTCTCAGAACCCATTTACAACCTATCACCTTGTGATTCTTAGGCCTTTCAACAACTTCAAACACTTCCTTGTCTACCAATGACATGTACTCTTGATCCATTGCAGAAAACCTCTTCTCCTTTTCCTCCTCAGGAAAACTCAGCAAATCTTTACAACTCTCAGGCTCATCAGCCACCACTGTACAGGCTCTAGCACCCTGCACTACAAAATAATCTGGAGACTTTCTCATTCTCTGAGTCCTCCTAAGCAAGGACATCCTTGTTCTACCTGTCTCATCCTCACTGTCAGAATTTGTTTGAACCTCTGTATCCATGTGTCTCTTTGTCTCTGACATTCTAGTTGTAGTTGGACATGACTGTGTAGACTGATCTGAAGTACTAGACTCACTGTCTGAGGATGCTGATTCTTGCTTTATCACCCCTCCATTTCTAGTACTCATGTCCAACTGCCCCAAATTAAGAAAAACCTCTTTGTTGGAATGCAACTACTCCCAATCTGAGTGCTTTTCAAAGTTGGCACTTCTGGATAGCAAGATTTCCCCATGACCAAGATGAAACCTGTAGCTATTCCCAGAATATCCCACAAACATCAACCTGCACCACTTGGGCTCACCCTTTTTTCTGACACTTGCAGGCACATACACATTAGCATACTGCCCAAACACTCTCAGGTATTTCAGGTTAGTGGTCTTCCATTAAGCATATGAAATGGGTTTTCTTTACAACAGAATTCCATGCTCGATCAGCAATATGGTTTGCTGTAAGAATGTCCTCCCCTCCAAAGTTGTTCAGATGCCTCCGCATCGAACATCATGCAATCTTTCATTTTCTTTAGGACACCTATCCTTCTCTCAGCCAACCCATCCTCCTGGGGAACCACAGGGTTGGTGGTGTTGTGGCGGATTCCCTTCTTTCTTAACCAATTTTTCAATGAATTTGATAAGAATCATCCACTCCGGTGTGTGACCAAAGACCCCACTTTGTACTCAAATTCCCTTTCAATCATGTTAACCCAATCTTTGAAACATTCTGCTGCTTCACTCTTTTCCTTCAAGAGAATCACATAAGAGTATCTGGTAAAACGATCCACAATTACTATAAAATACTTATTGTTTCCCAGCGTTTTAGGCGTAGGGACCACAAGATCTGCTTGAATATATTCAAAGGGTCTTTGAGCTATACAATTACTGCGTTTGGCCACAGGAAAAGCCTTCAACTTTATCCTGCTGCAAACTGAGCATTCCAAGTGATTTGAACTAGGTGATATTTTGAATTCTGGACACACTTCCCCAGTTTCCCAAGACTATTGAAAATTGCATGTCCCAAAACTCTATGGTAGTAATGGGCACAGTCAGAATGAAAAGGCACATTATTGACTACTTCACATTCTGCTCTATCAACCATGTAATACATTTTGTCCCTTTTCACAGCTTTTGTACAAACTTCACCATTCAAAGTGATCTCACACTCCTCCCCCTTAAAATTCAATGCATACCCCTCAGTGGTCAAAGCAGACACACTAACTAAACAGTTTTGCAATTTAGGTACACACAATACATTATCAAAGTTTTTTGCAAACCCTGGGATGAAAACAGTTCCCATTTCTTTGATCTCTTGTAATGCTTCATCTGCCAGAGTGACAGAGGCCACATTGGAGGGTTTCTTACTTTTGAGAAGCTCAGGAGTGTTTACCATATGTTCTGTGGATCCAGAATAAAGAATCCAGTCTGGATTGGGCTTGACCACATGTTGAGTCACACTGTGACTGCTCTTTGCCACAGTCACAGTGCCCTTTCTAGTCTCAAAATCTTTAGGCTGATCTTTTTGTTTCTTCTTGTCTGCTGCAAATTTCCTGCAATCTTTCTTCAAATGGTCAGCTTTCCTGCAATAAAAACATTTCTTTTCTTTGGACACAGCTGCCTTTTCCAGTTGCATCTCCCTTGAAGCTTCCTCAGGTGTGTGCTTAGACCTTGGTGCTGCTTGCAGCTGCCTCTGAAGTTTTGCTTCAAACCGGCATCTCTGAAACTCTGAAACTCTGAAAGTGACTAATTCCATTGTAAGTTGTGCTTCAGGGACTCCCTAAAGGCCATACAGTATATGGTCAAAATCCCTTGAGAGACTCCCCAGCAAAATATAAGCCTTTTGTTCCCTTGGGAGTTGAGCACCTCTCATCTGTACTTGATTAAACAGATCTTACATGATCTCAAGATGGTTTTCTGGAGACAGACCATTTTGCATCTTATAAGCATAGAGGTGGCGACACCAGACCATTTGAGACAGCGCTGTACTAGACTGATGAATGCCTTTCAGTGTATCCCACACCTCTTTAGCTGATGTTTTATCTCTGAAATAATTTATCTGATTTTGAGAAACTGATAATAAAATAGTAGTTTTGGCTTTGGAATCTTTTTCCACATCTGCTTCTGCTGCCTCAGCTACAATCCCAGTTTGGACTATCATCCACAGGCCTTCCCGGACCAAAAGGGATTCTGTATAAGTACTCCAACAACTGTAGTTTGTATCATCCAATTTGGGGAACTTGGCTGCATCCATAATTAATCAATTATCACTCAAGAGTCCTGGCAGCCTTCCGTCTTTCCACTGTCTAAAGAGTGTTAGAGTCCTTTAATCTTAACACATCCGCCTTTCGGCCAGACAGCTTAAAGAAAAAAAAAAAATGCACAGCAGCAGAACCCCTGCTTCTTTACTTACACCTGATGAATTCAAGCAGCCTCTTGCAACTCCAGCTGTGCAGTGGAAAGCAATCTGGACATCCCATAATCCTTGTTGATTTATGGTGTGAGTGTAGCAGAGTGGGTGCGTGACTGCTGTTCATCAGCCATCCGTCTCTGGATCTGTAGCTTCCTGCAGCTTTGCAGCATTCCATGAAACCAGACCAGAGATCAAATTTTCTTCAGAAGAAGGTTCTTTTTTCTTATTGTTGCATAATTAACACGATAACTATTTACATTATAGAACATCTAACATGCAGGCAGAGAACAAATAACTCTGTTCCAAGCCTGGCAAGCCACTCAAGGAAAAAAACTCCACCCCCAGGGTGTTACATTTATAGACATTTGCTAAACAGCTCTAAACCCAGCCTTCTTCTGTGTGTCATGTGTCATGTGACCAGTGGTTCTCACACACTCGATGAATCTGTTTTCTTCTTGTATCCTCTGTCTCCAGACACAGACTGACCTTGGCTACTTTGTTTTTCATATAATCCACCTGCAGGCTAAAGCTTTCACAGTAGAACTTTCCCATATCTGTACATTTCCACTTTGACTACATATCCCAACATAAATACATACCAATCTATGCAGACAAATTCATTAAGGAACCCTTTTCCTGTATTACAGATAGATTTTAAAACATCCTTTATCAGTGGAGATGTTACAGGTTGTTTTTAGAAGTACACAGCATGGAGTCACAGCAATATAGCTTGTATGTCCACTCTCATTGGGGCAGTGAGTCTAGTCCAGGCTTTAGTATAAATTTAAAACTCTCTGAACCTCTCACACAACAATGACAAATGATGGGATGGGTATTTTTTTAGAAAAAAACATTCCCTCCATTGTATTATCACAAGCTGTCACATCCCAAAAGCTTCCCTTTTATTTTCCAAATGATTTTCAAATAGGGCAAGCTATTTTATGGCCAAGAGAGGTCTTTTATGAAGTAGGACATAAAGGGCCTAAGCAGACGACTAAAACAGTCGTCTTGGAGGCCCGGAAGAGGAGGAGACACTGCACGCGCGGCGCTCCTTCCTCTTCCTGAGGTCGCCCTGAGCGCTTCCGGGCCACCAGACGGCCGGCGCGTTCAGAGCGACCTCCCTCCACAGCGACCGGACATGCTGCGGAGGATAAATCAGAGAAAGTGCGCCCGCCGCTTTTAGGGTCGCTCCAGGAGCGCCGCGGTATGGCTGCCATAGCCCCGCGGTGCTCCGGACCAGGGCGCTTGAAACGCCCTGGTCTGCATCCCCCCAAAGCAAAATTCACTTTCAATTGACTTCCCTGTTATAGAAAGGTCTCTTTTATGTGGCCAAAACATCATAATATTTTTACTCTTTTTTTTATGTGACACATTTTAGTTTTTAAAAAGTCATCCCCCCAAAAAAACCTGGGGATTCTTGGTGCCCTCAAAAATGGTCTTGAGTAACATATGCAACCTCCACACTTTCCCTACCCTTGTGAATGGACACATTCATGGAGGATAAGGTGATCCATGGCTATTAGTCATGATAGATTTATATTTCCTTTAATACTAGATGTAGTGTGGAGCACTTATGCACTACTTGTGAGCTTCCTATAGATAACTGGTTGTAGGCTGGGTAAGCAAATGCTGGACAAAAAAAGTAGGCCTTTGGTCTGAATCAGCATGGCTTTTCTTAATGTTCTAATGGCTGTTGCTTCATTTCCATATTCCTCAGCTCTCCAAATCTTTGTTGAACAAATTATCCTGTAGTGTTCACCACAGTATAGTTTCCTGGCAGACAAGCTTACAAACAGCTCTGCTTTGTTCTTTGTATCTTTGTTTCTGTAACATACTACATGGAAAATGTTCACCTCATTGCTGTGTCTTCATGATATCAAAGCAATTTATCCAACCTTAGAAATAAAAAAGGGAAAGCCCAACCTTCAGTTAGATGAAGTAGCCTACTCCAAGGAGCAAATTTCAAGATGTTAAGCAAATTAAAAGGCACAATTTTTCTGTTAATTAGCTCACTACACTTTCACAATCTAGAATTGCTCTTTTCTGAGAACTCTGGAATCATTTAGTAGAGTTCTGTCATATCCCTGAGTTCTGTCATATTCTCTTTCAGTTTTCAGTTGAAATCCAAGAAATATGAACTTCAAAAACCAGAAACACTACATACAAATCAGCCAGCAGCAACACTGCCTTTAACACTTTCAAGGACAAGGTTATGCTCTTAAAGTTACTTTATAAACTACTTCAGGGAATTGAAATGTTTCTTCAACCATCTAATGTAAATCTTTTCCTCATGAGATTCTGCTCCATCAGCCTTTTCTCTATTATTGTTTTGAAACAATTCCCCAAACTCTCATTAAAGCCATCGTTATCAGTTTTATGTTGTCCTTTGAGCATACTTTCAGTTATTAGTGTATTTTAATTTAGCCTTTCAGTAATTATAACTATCAGTACTGTAAAAATATAGCCAGAAAACTAGTGAATTAGCAAACAGGTTGGCCAATTGAAGTAAGTCAAGACAGGTGTGATAAAGAGTCAGATACTGGAATTCAGTGGATGAAAAAAAAATGAACCATTGATTACTAGCTAGATTTTAAAAATGTTATGTATGTGTAGTCATCATTTTCTTTTCTATTTGCTTTGGTAATGTATCCCATTTAATTTCCAACAAAGATCTGTAATCACTTCCCTTTTAAAACCAAATAAGGTGGTTTCAGCCTGGTTGTACAAGCCAAACTCCAATGTCATGACAAGCCGAAATTGGGTAGAATTCTGACTCATTGAGGAATAAACCAGAAAAGTGGTTCCTGTGTTCCAATTGCAGCAGACATAACTAGGTAAACCATGACTCTTTGATTTATTGTTTATTTCTCATGATGTCCAAATTTAGCAGTAGTTGGCTGTTTGGCTTATTTTTCTGCCAAGAAGCCTAACAAAGGGGCAAAACAGACCACCCCAAAGGAGCGGCTCTGCACCACCCATTTGCTCACCAGATCAGAGCTGCAGGAACCGCACACTGTGGCCCTGATACAGTGTTTTTCCACACCCAAAAAAGCTGCAAAATTCTGCTCCTTTTAGGAACAGAAAAAAGCTGCCCTTGCTGCTGCAGTGGCACTTTCAGTGCTCCTTTTGATGTGCAGTATGTAGTTGCAGTATCACCGGAGCGCCACAACACTGCCTGCCATTTGGTCAGGAGGGTGGCATAATATGGCTTGGGGTTGAGTCAGGGCTTGTGGCATGTGGCCACCATGCCCCCACTCCACCCCTATGCTGGCCCTTTGGGCTTGTCTGTACAGCCCCAAAGAGTACCAGGTCTAGTGTAACTTACATTGCTCTGGCTCATTGGGAGAGAAACAATTCAGAGAGTTAACTGATGTCACAGTTAGCTGTCATAAGAAACAAAGCAATGCCTCAGGGTGGCATTTTAGACCTCAGATCAACCTTGCAAGTTAGGTTAGGCTAAGTAGGGTTTTTTTGTCAATGCTAAACTATATGGTCTTAACAGATGGCCAATGTTTTTGAACCTGAGTTTCCAACATACTCATACCATTATTATGCTGGTAAGAACCATCTACAGCCTTTTATGAAGATATACTTTATTATAAAGACATTATTCCCTAAAAGGTATGATGCCTTACACCTTCATCCAGCCTAGTGCCCTCACTTTGGTCAGCATTGCTACCATCCCTCAGCCAGCAAGATCAGTTTCAGAAATGATGTCTAGTTGAAAACAGCCAGAGAAACCAAAGCTGAATTATAATCAGTTTTCAGCAACCATAGGTGATAATCTCATAATCATAAATAATGTGTACCAATCATAGCATGATCAGTTTAACTAACATTACTTTATGTGGGGGTGTGGATTTGATTTGGCAGCAACTTCAGATCAGTAAACATGCACAAACATGTTAAGATTCATATTAATATTTGAGGCCTAGGAGAATTAATCTGGAGTCAGATTCATTAGGACTTTCCTCAAAACATGTTTTCTGGGTGGTGTGAAATCACAATAAAAAGAACACTTTTGTCGAACTGCAAAGTGTCTGAAAATCACCAGTAAGAACCCAGAAGCAGTGAGAGGAACTGTGTTTGTCATCAGAAGACATGACTTCTACAAAGGTGTAAACTAGAATGATCCATTTTCAAATTAATTATTAAGATCCCTCATTGAAAGAGACTGGTACAGGATAGCTGGCTAAATATAACCATTGATTTATGAGGCACCTTTCTCACACAAATGGAAGGTGAGAAAGATAGGATTGAATTTATATTAATCAGAGAAAACAGGGAAAGGAGGTCTAACCAGAGGAAGGCAATATTCTGAGGCCATTGTGGCTTGACTCCTATTGACTGAATCAGTTGTTGAATCAGTCCATATGTGTCAATGGGTCTTTACTAACTGGAACTAAAAATAGAAGCCAAAGTATGCATGAATTATATGAACTAAAAGTATGATATTAATGTTTCCAAATGACTTCATTGACAAAGCAAGAAAATCAGTAATTTTTTTTATTATGCTGGCTAAATGTCACTCAGCTAGAATAAGAAGACTCAGGGGGGATGCAGACGGTGAAAAGCGCTGTCTTCAATCCCAGGAAGGGGAGGGGCAGCCGGACGCTGGGTGCCTCATCTCCTTCTTGAGGACATCATCAGAGTGATGGCCTGTCCACACGACGGGCACTCCGATGATGTCCTTCCGGCTCAGCATCCGGACATGCTGAGCCAGAAGAGATGCGGTGCCCCTTTCACGGCTTGTGGAAGGAGCGCTATTTTAGCGCTCCTTTCACAGGCGGCAAAAGGGAGGATCAGAGCCAAAGTGTCTGGCAGCCTTGGCCTTGATCCTCTGCTTCCAGGGGCAGCCCAGGGCTGCCCGTCTGCATCCCCCCTCAATCTCATTCCTGTTATACAAGTCATGCCTCATGTAGCATACTGTTACTACACCATTACTCTTATCATAAATAACGACTTTGTACTAAAGTGTCTTCATTAAAGACTTGATTTCTCTGTACCTAGTTCTCACCACTGTCTGTAGGTGTGTTTGGAAATGCCAATTCAAAAACATTGGCCCTCTGTTAATCCAAATAACTTAGCCTTGGACGAAAAAAACTTTTACTAGGCTATTCTAATTTGCAAGGTTGATTGTTGTTGTATGCCTTTAAGTTGTTTCTGACTTATGTTGACCCTAAGGCACATTTATCAAGGGGTTTTCTTAGCAAGATTGGTTCAGAAGAGGTTTGCCATTGCCTTTTCCAGAGGCTGTGAGAATGTAACTTATCCAAGGTAAGCAAGAGGGTTTCATGGCTGATCTGGGAATAGACCCCTGATCTTCTGCTTTGTAGTACAGCACTCAAACCACTATGCCATGAGGTCTAAAATGCCACAATGAGGCATTGGCTAGAAAAGAGATATCAGTGACTGTAGGCATATTCATTTGTCAGAGTAAAAACAGGCTCTACCTGATCTGTGGTTTATTGTACACAAATCAGTATGGTGGCTGTCATGTTCTTATCATTCTTACATTCAATGAGAGCATCTAAACAAATAAAACTCTCTGGTTAATGCTTTGTTTCTTATGATAGCCAATTGTGGCATTAGTTAGCTCTCTGAATTCTTTCTCTTTCAGTGAGCCAGGGAAATATATGGGCCTTTGCAGACTGCTAGAAATAGTGCAAATTGAGTCCACTTTAACTGCCCTGCCTCAGTGCTAGAGAATCATGGGAATTGTTTTTTTTTTTTTTCTGAGACATTGAGCCTTCTCTGTTAGAGAGCTCTGGTGCCACAATAAACTACAGTTCCCATGATTCCCTAGCACTGAGTCAGGGCAGTTAACGTGGCCTCAAGCTGCACTATTTCTGGCAGTCTGTAAAGGCCCATATGTTTCACCAAACCTGTACTCTTTGTCTGGCTCCTTGGAAGAAAAATAAGCCAAACACAAGAGCAAGCCTAGTAGTTTATCCCCAGTGAATCAGAATTCTGCCTCATTCTGGACATGACATTGTAGCCTGGCTTGTACAACCAAGCTGAAATACTTTTTTTAAACTGCATTTCTTATAAACACCACCTCCATTTGGGTTGTGATAAAGATAAAATATCTGAAATTGGGTAGTCTGGAACTGGAAACCAAAGGGAAGTATGAAAAAATAAGCATAGGATTCTTTCTTTTAGTTTCATTGAACTGGACAATCCTTGGATTAGCTAACAGAGCTTAACCTAACCAGTTGGAGAAAAATCTTTGACTAATGTTGGGAAAGTTTTTGGACCACATGTTTAAGCTTATGAACCTTCTTAGTTCTGTAACTTGGTCATGCATGGATGTAATCTAGTAATGCATGGATCTTTTGTGGAAAACTGGTCTCAAGCATTTTTCATGTCCCCAGGCTGTATCCTAGCCAGGGACGTGCTTTTGCTGACCTCTGGAATAGAGGTCAGCAGCCAATAGGATGCAGCACATTCACACTGCATCAGAAAAGGGTTGGGGGGCAGATCCAAGACTATTTAAGTAAGGAACTCCTCTTCTCTCTCTGCCATTTTGCTGTCCCTTCTCCCCCCTCTATGTAAGTGTGAGTATGCTGGTCATTTCAGGGCCAGGTAGTTATTTTCTGTTGGTGCATGTGTGACCCAAAATCCATACGCAGAAGATTTGTGCCAGGAACAAACACCACAGACAGCTCTGCTGTACAGTTCATGCAAGTTGGAGAAATCTTTCTCCCACACAAAAGCTGCAGACATGACAACTGCTGAGTTCTCTTTAAGAGGCATTTAATCTTTGTTGCAATATATATAGGTACTTAACGAGACAGTATCCTGGAAAAGGCAGCTGGGTGGGGCAAGCAGTTTTCAACGCTTGTGCTTGAATAAAAGGGGAAAAATTAGAAAATGGAGATGTCAAAATTCCCCAAATTAACATCAGACAACTACCCATCGTGGAGTGTCTATGGGAAGGTGCTTTTGACCAGAGAAGGCCTTTGGCAAATTACACAGGACGGTTTAGGCCCCAATCCAACTGCAGCTGAGAGAGAAAGCAATTCTAAAGCCGTGGCAACTCTCCTTCTCCTTCTGTCTGAGGGGCAATTGAACCATGTAAAGCATTTACAGTCTGCAAAAGAGATTTGGGACACTTTGGCACAAATTCACCAGTCTTCTACAGATTTAGCCAAAATGATGTGGGCAAAGAGGCTGTTTTCATGTAAAATGAAAGACAAAGATTCAGCAGAAGGTCAATTGGACCGGATGAGAGAACTGTTTGCTCAGGTTCAAGCAAGGGGCATAAATTTGGAAGAAAATTTAAAAGTTTACATTTTGTTGGGTTCCCTAAATGAAAGCTTTGATAACATCCTGCTGGGGTTGCAGGGCCTCCCGGGATCTCAATTGACGATGGAATTAGTGTGCAGTAGAATTTTGGAGGAATCCCAGAGGAGGAGATTTAAAGCAGAGCAGCAGAAGCAGGGACCTGCAGCTGCAAGACCTCCAAATGCCACAGAGGGAGTTCCCAGAGAGATGCTGACTGAAAAAGCAACAGTTTTAAAAGACAAGATGTGCTACTATTGCAAGAAAATGGGACATTTAAGAAAGGACTGTAGAAAGCTGGCAGCAGATAGCAGGAGAGGACAGCAGCAGCAGCAGCAGCCACATCCCCCTGGTGGCAGCAAGGGAAACAGTGCTAACAAAGGAACTGTTGCTGTGACCAGAGGCTGTGACAGTGTGACTCAAATTCAACAACCCAGCACCTGGATTCTCGATTCTGGGTGCAACATCCATATGGCAAACAACATTGAACTGTTCCAGAACAGAAAGCCAGCAAATGTTACTTCTGTTGCTCTGGCAGATGGGGCAGCAAAGGAGATTCAACAAATGGGAACTGTTTACATTCCAAGTTTTGGTAAAATTTTTGAAGATGTCTTGTATGTACTTAACTTGGAAAACTGTTTAGTTAGTGTGTCTACTTTGACCACAGATGGGTACAAATTGAGTTTTGAAGGGGGGTGAATGCTTAATTTTTAAAGATGGTGAGATTTGTGCTAAAGCCATTAAGAAAGACAAGTTGTATTACATGATAAATAGAGAAAGTTGCACAATTGCACAAAATGAGCCTTTGCATTCAAATTGCATTCACTATTATCACAGAGTGATGGGTCATGTTGGTTTTCTAAATCTTTTGAATTTGAAGAAAATTTGTCCTGAGTTTAAGATGTCACCATGCTCAAATCACTTAGAGTGCTCAGTTTGCAGCAGGATTAAGCTGAAGGCTTATCCTGTGGCAAAACGAACAAAACTTAAAGCCAAAAGACCATTTGAATTTTTGCATTTTGATTTGGCTGGGCCAATATCCCCGACAACGCTAGGGGGCAGCAAATACTTCATGGTGATTATAGATCGCTTCACAAGATTTTCCTATGTGATTCTTTTGAAAGAAAAGGGTAAAGCAGGAGAGAGATTCAAGGAATGGGTGAACATGATAGAGAGACAGTATGACTACAAGGTGAAAACTTTAGTCACAGACAGGGGAGGAGAATTCTTGTCTCACAACTTGAACAATTGGTTAAGAAAAAAGGGAATTAGGCATTTTACCACTAATTCTTGTACTCCGGCAGAGGATGGAATTGCTGAACGTAAGATTGCCATATTGAAACAGATAAAAGATTGCATGATGCTAGATGCAAATGCTCCTGAGCACCTTTGGGGGGAGGCAATTCTCACAGCTAATTTTTTGACAAATCACACTTGGAATTCTGCTGTGAAGAATACTCCTTACCACATGCTTCACAAAAGACCACCCAATTTGAAATATCTTAAAGTGTTTGGGCAGTATGCTAATGTGTATATACCTGCAGCTTTCAGAACAAAAGGTCAGCCCAAAAGGAGACGGCTCATGTTTGTGGGTTATTCAGGGAATAGTTACAGGTTTTACCTGGGTGGAAGAGAAATTCTTTTTTCACAAAGCGTGAACTTTGAGAAACATTCTGGGTGGGAAAACATACATTCAAACAAAGAAGTGTTTCTTAGACTGGGTCAGTTAGAAACATAGACAGCACCACCTGCCAGAAATGGAGGGACAGTGAAGCAAGAGTCAGATTCTTCAGAAGATGAGGCTAGTACATCAGACAATTTGTCACATACATGCCCACCAGCACCTAGAATGACAGAAACAAAGAGACACAGAGAAAGGACTGCATCAAGTACAGATACTGAGGATGATGAAGGAAAGACAAAAACAATAGTTTTGAGGAGGACCACTAGAGTTAGGAAACCTCCAGATCGCTTTAAGGTGCAGGAAGCCAAGGCTTATACAGTTGTGGTAGATGAACCTGAGAGTTACAAAGAAGTACAAGATTGTTGTGAGGAGGAAAGGTTGAAATAGGAGTCTGCAATGGAGCAGGAGTTCAAGTCTTTGGTAGACAAAAATGTGTTTGAAATTGTTGACAGGCCTGCAAATCACAAGGTGATAGGTTGCAAATGGGTTTACAAGAGGAAGCTGATGCTGGATGGTAGTCAGAGATACAAGGCCAGGTTGGTGGCTAAAGGGTTTGCACAGCAGAGGTTTGAGAATTTTGACAAAACTTTTTCTCCAACAGCAAAGCCTGAGTGTTTGAGGTTGGTGTTGGCTTTGGCTGCAAGGAGGGGCCAGTTGGTACATCATTTTGATTTTGAGACTGCATACTTGAATGCAAGTCTTGAGGAGACTGTTTACATGGAGCAACCCTTGGGTTTTCAACAGGACAGTGACAAAAATTAAATAAAGCTTTGTATGGTTTAAAACAGAGTGCCAGAAGCTGGAATCTTTGCATACATGATGAACTGGTGAAGCTAGGTTACAAACACAGTATAGCTGATGCGTGTGTTTACACAAAAAGAGATGTGATCTTGGTGATTTATGTAGATGATTTGTGTGTAGCAACAAATTCAAAGCAAGAGATTCAGGCAATAAGGAAGGAGTTGTCAAAGAAATTTGGTGTCAAAGATCTTGGAGTTTTAAGGTCTTATCGAGGAATTGATGTTGAATGGAGTGAAGATGGGAGTTGTTTGTTGAGTCAACAGAGAAAAATTCAGAGTTTGATAGGGAAGTGTGGATTACAAGATACAAAAACAGTGAAGAGTCCAATTTCAGTTGGTTATGTGAATAGTGAAGGAACCAGTGAGTTTGAAAATCCAGAGTTATATAGGAGTTTTATAGGGAGTTTGATGTTTATTGCTAATAACTCCAGACCAGACATTTCTTTTGCCCTTGGGATTCTTAGCAGAAAAGCAAATTGTCCTACAGTGGAAGACTGGACAGCAGTAAAACATTTGTTGAGGTATTTGAAGAGTAGCATGGACAGAAAATTGAAGTTACAAAACAGTCGAGCTGGACTTAAATGTTTTGTTGACAGTTCGTTTGCTTCTGAGCTACAAGATAAAAAGTCAGTGACAGGATTGTTGATTAAGTTTGGAGAAAGCGCAATTGTTTGGAGAAGTAGAAAACAGGGATACATAGCACAAAGTACAAGAAAAGCTGAGTTTGGTGCCTTATCTAAATTAGTTAATGAAATTGAATAGATTAGACAGTTGTTGAAAGATCTGAATGAAGAATGTGTTGATCCAGTGATAATCAAACATACATTACAATGGCTGAAGCTGAGAACCTGAAATACAGAACAAAATACATTGGTGTGAGGTATCAGAATGTCAGAAAAATGGTACAAAATGAAATTGTGAGTCTGCAGTACATTAAATCAAAACACAATCAAGCAGACATCTTGACAAAGGCATTGACCATTGATAGACATGACCAGATGTCAAGTCTACTTGGCATGTCTTAAGGTTAGACCTAGCCATTGAGCTAAGTTAATTTTATAACAGTTTTAGTTTAATATACAACATACACACATCATACATTTCAAGAGGGGATTGTCAGGTTTTGATGGGATATATAGTCAATGTTAAAATGTTGATATGTAAAGATGTGTGTCTGTATTTTTCCTTGGTGAGAAAAACTGCTTCTTGAGGCCAGATTCACAATTATCATCCCAGGTGTGTGTTAGTCAAAACAAAGCTAGTTAACAAGCAGAATTCTGTGAGAAAGAGTTTTATTTACACAAGGGGTTTTTCAATAACAAAAGAATGTTTTGGGAACGGTAGTCACATGATGTAATATGAAAATTAAAGGTTGGGCTAACACACGTCATGAAAGATCAACCAATTAGCCTGAAAGGGCTACACCCAAAGAGGTGGAGATATGTGGGCTGGAATTGTGTTTCTGGAAAAGCACTTCATTTCTTTTCAAACCTTTAAGCTGAATGGATTAACTAGAAATATTTTGTTGATGCTGTAGCTTGACTAATTTTTCAAAATGTAGCAGTTAAAGTTTTGTTCCTGCTTAGCCATTCTGGCTAAGGTGAAAATGCTATTATTGTTGTTATTATTATTTGTTTTTGCTCATGCTGATTTTTGCAATAAAACAAGGAGATTGCTGAAGCTGCCTGGGTCTGGGTGACTGGTTTCATAGACTGTTTGCTATACATCCATCAACATCACAATTCAACATGACTGACATAATGCTCTGCCACCATCCATTATACACCACACACATGGAGCATTGGAACTCCTCCCTTATATACACAATCTCTAGCAAAGATTTTAGTCCAACTCCCAACTAGTGTGTTACACAGTTTCCTGTCCCACATGTGCCATGACTGTGCAGTATTGAAGTTTGATGACCTCATGCCCTGCCTTTGTGTCATCATCTTCTTGTGACTCAATATGCCTACTCATCATGGCTTCCTGTTGAACTCAAGTTACTTTTCACCCTTGTTCTATATTGTAGCATCTAGGACATTTTCCTTCTGGATTCCATCCATCCTGACATTTTCTCCTCTTTCCAAGAATTTTTCACCTACTCCACACTGTTGTTTGGGGACACTGATAATTGGCTCAGGTGCAGAAATAAATAGGCAGTCACTTTATGTTGATGGGGGGAGAGGTAGCATTCAGGTGAACACCTATGGCACCCTCTTTGGGTGATGGTTAGGCCTCTGAAATTGTCTCTTTATGTCATGTGACTAAAGGGACACAGAAAAAGACCTTCCTTGGGGCTGACCTGGGATACAAGTCAGTTGAGTGAGGAAATTTCAGATTGGCATTCCAGATGTGAGCTGGCTAGGGAGCAATCCAAATATGGGTTATCCCCAGGGCTCAGGTGTTTCACTCAAGGGAAGCTGAAGAGGTAGTCTGGAGCATAGACCACCTTCCACAGCTGCTCCCATACCTGGTTGCTCCCTCCATTTTTACAGATTTTAAGAAAATATTTAAATAGGTTAACTTTAAATAAAGTGGCCCATTTTACAAGCCATGATTCTGTGTCTGGTCTCGCTGTTTCCACATTAGTCAGCAATATCCCTTTAAATTAAGAAACACTCAATATATCCTTGATGAATAGTTTCCTTAAAATATGCAGACAGCCACATCTATTTGTGTGGACATATGTTTTGATTTTCGATTCTTCATTGAATTTTATCTTTTTTTTTTTCATTTGTGTGAGTTTCTGCACATGTCTATATACACAGAATGTAAGAATGGCAGTTATACTCAAGCACATCTGGAGTGAACCAGTTTGGTGAAGATTTTTCTAAAAATTGATTTTAAAATAAACCAAGACTGAACCAAATGGAGTTTAGTTTCATTCATTTTTCATTTGTTCTGAAATGGATGGCTATAGGTCCACCACTTTTCCAGAGTGCCATGGAAAGAAAAGGCAGAGTTGAATGAAAATGGGCTTTTTGCTTTTTTGGAAGTGTTGTCTAAGATAACGTGAGAGTGCCTGGATTGCAGCCCAAACTAGCTATGTTCCACTTGCACAAGAATGAGGATTTGGCAGGGGAAAAAATACTGGTTTTCATGAAGATTTGTGTCAACAGCAGGAAGTAAAAAGTATTTTTTTTAAAAGTCAGGATTTTTCACAGCATTCTTCATCAGCAGTTTCTTAAAAACATGTTAATCTTGCTGCATTCCAATTATACTGCACTCTGTCATCAATAGAATATATCTAATATTTACTCCTTTAGCAAAGATACCTACATCTCTTGTTTTGTTTTTTATTGCTTTTTCCCCAGTTTCCAGCACTGACAAGTTAATGAAGTGCATGTAAGCTTTGATGTGTTCACCGTTCACTTTTCTTTTTCTTGTCATGCACACATTGGTAAAATGTCATCTAAAAGAAAACAGTAAACAACTATATGAACAATGAAATAATAGCTGGAATCCTGTTGATAACATACCTTGGCTTGTGCCCAGCCTATTCTCATATATTCTTTCCCAAGCTCTAAGATTTTCTGAAGAGACACCTCTCTCCTCCACTGCCTTACAGAAGCATTTGGTGGGAAACAGGAGAGGGCTTTCCGTGTGGCTACTCCCAGACTTTGGAGTTCCCTGCCTAGAGAAGATGGTATGAGTCCTTTGCTCTCTTTTCAGCAGTATTTGAAGGCCTTTTTCAATTTTTCAGCAAACCTTTTGAACTAATTATTTTACAAAAGAAGAACTTTTTTATGATGCTGTCCTATTTTTCTTGGTTTTAACACAATATTTTAAATTATTTTAATTGTGTTGCTAGTTTAAAACTGATTTATTGTCAACTTTTGTATGCTTTTAATCATAATTTTTTGTTGCAATATTCTGTCTTTTGTAAGTCTCCTGACTAGGGAAAGAGTGGGATATAAATAAGAGGATATATGAATATGCAGGTATAAATTCCCATTTTAAATAGCTTTGAGCAAGTAGTATTCACTATCTCCTTGTTCAATAAACCTCCCATGCACAAAACTAACCTGAATGAGAGGGGGGATGGAGAAGTGCCCAGGCAAGAGCCAGCTGCTTTATTCAGATGAAACATGATAAAGCTGTCACCCTCCTAGGTCTCCAGAGATTTGGGAAGATGAGGTGCAGATACCTGCAGAAATACAGCTGAACATTTTTGGGCATTCTCTTCTCCTTCTGTGGCCATTAATTGTCCATCTGGGCACACTCTAGTAACATTCATATCAGTTGTATAGGTGTGGAGATTTATTTATTTATTTTGATAAGTCATCTTTCTCCTGGAGTGGGTCTCAGGGAAGCTAATCAAAAGAAACAGTTAAAATATAGCATTGGCTGGAATTCAAGATCTCAAGAGACTAGCACATTGGCTTTAAATTGCCTTATCCCTGAGGGAATAAAGACGCATTTGATTCTCAAAACAGGTGTTACTGCATTCAGCTGTGGCTGGATGAATGCAACCTGTATACAGCCCACATGCCAGCCAGGCTTATCCTGCAGCTTTTCAATAACAGGGTTTTCCTGTTTTTGAAAAGCTGCAGGATAAGCCCAGTTGGCTGCATACGAGTTGCATTCGCCCAGCCATGGCTGAATGCAATAACATCAGTTTTGAGAATTAAAAGTGCCTTTATCTTGTCAGGGTATAGTACTTTAACGCCAATGCAGTAATTTCCTCAGTTACAAATATGTAAACTAGAGTTACCCATTTATGACTGGCTCATATTCACAATCCCTGTGTATTCCCAAGTGTAGAGGATATGTAGAGATCATGGAAATCCTCTAACCCAGACTTAGATTTGCCTTACTGGGCAACAGCCACTGTGTGTAAAAGAATTGTGTTCTCTTGTTGATTAGGACACATTCGACTGACATTTGCAATTCTCCTATGTATGATTTCCAGTGTGAGGAGAAATTATGACCAGAATATTGTTTCAGACTCCTGCACCATTGATCATTTGGGAATAGGGTGGAAACAACAGCTCGTTGCTTGGTAAGTCCTGATTCAGCAGGGAGTGGGGGTGGGCCAGGAGATGCTACTTAGGTACACAACTAAGGTAGTTACATAACTAAAAGTTTTTGATCTAAAATCATGGCCAATAAACTTTTAAATACAAGAGTTGTGGAAGGGGGAAGAAAAGTGGTAGAAGTACACTTGCAGAGCATTATGCTCCATGAAGTACATAAAGAATCTCAACCAATGTTTCCTTTTTGAAGTTATTCGTCTTTGCAGTGTTGCACAAAATACTTCTAAACATCTCACCAGATTGACACAATTGCTTTTATGATAATACAAATATTACTTTTGTCAGTATTTTGTCAGTATGCAATACTTGCTGGTAATGGGATCACAAAATGCTGTGTTTGTGCACACATGCACTCACACACACAATAGCCAACTACAAGAAAAGTTCCATCCTCCCAAGCTCTCTGAATCACATTTGTCATTTCCTATCCATATTTCAAGGCTAATGTAATGCAATTCTTAGACGCATTTTGACAGGTCTCCTATGGCAAAACAGCAGACAGAACAATTTGGGCAACTGTTGAGCAGAACTTGAACAATTTTGTGATTTTATATATACTTGTCAACATTGTACCTTTGCAGGTATGCTGTTGGAAGTGGATGTTCCATAGTAGTGGAAGTTTTCAGATTTGTAAGTGTATCTGTTTTTAAGAAAAGAATAAAAAAACCACTGATGTTCTAGGGCAGTAGGAGGGAGCATATATTTCCTTATACCAGAAGGAAAAGGTTTTGTGGAGATGAGAAGATGAAGAACACTCCTTCACACATAAAACAAAAACAATTTCTATTCCCAAGGTGTTCATATATTTAAGCCTGTTCTTAGTAGTTTGGAGAACTATCTATTGCAATATTGGGCCCATTGACATAAGCAGATCAATAGTGTAGGCCCTCCACAGCCACTGAGATTAGGGGAGCAAGAGCCCCATTAAAGTGGGGGGAAAATAAATAAAACACTACATTAAAAAAACTCTGAGAACGCCTCTCTAGGAATTTCTTGGTCCTTGCATCTCTATGATCAACAGCCAGCAGAAGTTGACTATAGAATCATGAGGGAAGACCTAAAAAATGCATAAAGAAGTGTTTTTTCTAGGAATTTCTAGGCCTTCCTGCACAAGTCTATGGTCAATGTCCACCAGAAATTGACCATAGAGCCATGCTGGATGACCTAGAGATTCCTACAGAGAATATATTTATCAAATCTGGGAATATTCGAATCTGCAAAAGTCAAAGCCATAAATGTGGAGGGCCAATTGCATAAATTAATCCCAGAGCTCAGAATCATGGAGCATTTTTGGCCTACAACTCCCAGAAATCCACGGCCAGTATGACACAGCCATGAATTCATGAAAGGGTAAAGAAGGAATCCATTGATAGTATGGAATTGTGAATTAGTAAATGTGCCAAGATTCTTCATTTAAAGTTTGTTCTGATTCACATCTCCATCAGACTACATTTTTCTTGCATGGAAGTTCACATTTTATATTTCTGTACATTTTAATGCAGACATATTTAATGCAAATGTTTCAGTTGTACACATTTTAATGTACTTTTTGTTGAAAAATCATTTCAAATAAGGCCTGTAAGCATGTGGGTACTATTCCAAAGTCTCTCTTCATTTGTCCAGTTAATGGTATTTGTCCTCAAAGTGGATCAGTTCATATTACCACTCCAGTACCCCTCCATATCAGTATTGTCTGTTAAACAGAGCATTGCACCAATAGCTATGTCTGTCCAGCAGCATTATTACATAAATTGTTTTAGCTCTGTTGTACCAAAGAGTGTTCTGTATGTTTTCAAGTAAAGTGCCTGTTGGATATAGAACAAGCAGATGAACTTTATTGGATTACTTGTGACAGAGTACAGCAGCATTGAAATAAGGTTAGCCATGGCTACCCACTTGTTTCAATACAAGCTGTCACAAATAATACAATAACTTTATCTCCATCTATTTGTTGTATGACTTGATGTCACAGTAATAACTCCTTTGAGTCAAATGCATCTTTCCTTTCATGTCAGATGCTTTGATAGCCTTTCACCCCAACTTGTGAGCAGTCAAAGATGGGACAGTCTCTTTCTCAAATAGAAAACAATAACAATCATATATCCATTTACTGCCAAAGGAAAAGAAAAAAAATGAGACTGAGGAGTCAAATTAGCATCTGTGAATGAATAATCACTCAACCTTGAGTAGGACAGAGGGTTAGTTACAAATAGACACGTACAGAAATTTTTCTTCCAATGATCACACCTTGCATCTCTTTTGAAATGTAACCCAGGGAATGGGGGAAGAGGGTAAAGAAGACCCAAAGCACAGGATAGCATAATAAAATAATTAAAGGCATTTTAAGTAAGTCAGCAATTCTCTAAATCTGCGTTTTCCCTTTGGAACAAAAGAGATGTAGGCAATTATTTTAAATTAGGCTACATGGGGATATTATTTGTATAACCAAAATAGGTTTCTCCTTGTAATTAAGTTTAATGACGTTGTTTTAACGATGAACTGAACTGGTTTTGAAAACCCCCAGAATCTCCAAGGACAGGCATGCTTGGAAGTATGAATACAGAAAGATGCCTCTGATGGACTTGTTGGAATCACGGCTAAAATCCATAAACCTTTTATTACTAGAGTTCTAAGAGTATAAGTGTAGTCTTTAGTGGACAGTTTCCTGAAAGTGTTGTTAAAACACAGCTGTAATCCAAATGTATATTCTGTTTGGCAGTCAGGAACAGGATACTCCAAATATCCTTTACCCTCCCTCCCTCCCTCCCTTTTTAATGTTGTTTCTACACTGTTGGACATGAATTTCAAGTCACATTGTCTATTCATCCCACAGTTAAGACACATGTATTGAGTAAAGGAGCGGATGTGGTGGCTTAATGGTTAAGATACCAGTTCTGATGATCAGAAGATTGGAAGGTTGGCAGTTTGAGGGCCAAGTGCTGAATGATGGGGTGAGCTCCTGTCACTAGTTCCAGCTTCTGACAACCTAGCAGTTCAAAAGCATGCAAATGCAAGTAGATAAATAAGTACCACTTCAGTGGGAAGGTAACAGCATTCAGTGCAGTCATGTTGGCCACATGATCACCAGAGTAGTCCTCAGACAACACTGGCTCTTTAGCTTAATAACAGAGATAAGCACTGCCCCCTACAGTTAGTTATGACTAGACATTCATGTAAAGGGACTACCTTTATCTTTAGTGCAGAGAAACCATTGGAATTTGGGAGCATGGAAGCAAGATAATGGAACACAGCTGATTGAAGCCTCTAAAACCATGTGATGTTTTCCTTTGTTCCTTGACCCTGGTGGGATAATCAAGAAAGCATGAGGAAAAGAACAAAAATCTATTAAATATCCTTCCCTTAATGTCTCTAGGACTCACTGGTCCAATGTGCTTTCTTCCCATATATGGGTGAACAACTTGAGTCTTTTGCCCATATGCTGGTGTGGAGAGTCAAGACTGAGGAGATTTGCATGCCTGCTTGTTGACTGGATTGATGGAGTTGTTGTTGCTATTAGGTCTGCATTGCCCCTGGGGAGATGGTTGTCTGGATTGGTATTTACACTACTGTGGTCTGCCATATCTGCTGTCTCTGGAATGAAAGGAGTCATAATTGTTCCTGTAGGGATAAAAAGAGGTGGAAAGTTTTATCCTGTCATCCTTTTCTAAAAAGAACACTAATATTCTTCCTCTTATCCTTAAGTGTCTACTAATAAAGGCTCAAGAGCCTCACAGAAGATCATAATGTCCCCAAACGGAGAGAAGGTGAGGTTTTGCTTAGAGCAGACATCAACATACAAATTTTTATTATTTTTTTACTTAAACTTGGTGGCATACCTTGCACTGAATTGAATAACATCAAGACTGGCTTCAGCTGAGAAAGTAGCCACCTTCAACAATTTGTTCATTACCTGATACAATATAATATTGCCCTGAGCAACTGCCTTATCATCACAATGTTTGCCAGAGACCACTGTTTTGTGATCCAAAATAATCACTGCTGAAAGAAGAAGTTCTTGCCTTTTTCTGAATGGTGGTCATGATTTAGTTCCATTCTCAGAATGAGAAATGGTCAGTCCCTCCATTGAGGGGTATGATTGTTGGTATAGTGTTCTTTTAACCAGTTAAACATATTTTGTATGGCTAGAATTGCTGAGTCAGAACACTTGACATGATGTAAAGGCTTGCAATAGAGAGTGCATCATGCTAAGTAGCACCAGGTGAAAAACATTAGGCAACTCTCTATATAACAGCACTGAGAGTCATTGCATGCATAGGTTGACAAAGAGAGTGGGTTGGAGAAGGTGATTGTTGAACTACAGACAGTGAATGTTGAGAGGAATCATGAGAAGTGTCTGTACATATATGTATATATTGCAACTTAAGATAAAGAACTTCCAAAGACCTGAAAGATATTAACAAGTGTCTGTGAGTTTATTTAAGTGGTAAGTATACTGCCAATACTTAAACTGAACTGGTGCTTCCATACTCTGCTACTGTTAGCTACTTCTGAGAATATTTACCTCAGACAGTGCTGTAAGTTGGCATCTCTGGTGGGCTTAGAGTTTTGTTTTTGTTACTATACATCAGCAGGACATAGAAGAGAACCAAAAATGATGACAAGAGGATTCCTGGGGAATGCCATCCTGAGAAACCTTGGGAAGCCCCATCTTATTACTCCTCAAAGGATGGGAATGAACAGGAGGGAGTGAGACCACCAGAGGAAGTTGCTGCATCCAGGGTAATGACCATCTGGACCAACTACAGAAGTCCAGATGAAGAGTCTGCCATCACTGGGAGAGGAAATCAACAATCTGCTCACCCCATCAAGAACTGAAACTGTGGGAACATTCCTAGGCCCATTCTGGGCTCAAGATGGCAGCTAAGACTCTGGTCACAGATGAGACTATCTCCCTCCTCAAACCATGTTGTTTCCCTAGATGGTTCAAATCCCCATGGCAGAGTTGATAACCCCTGATTTAGAAATTGAGATATGGGGGGAGGAATCTCCAGACATCCCTGGGCTATCTTCCTCATTAGCTGAAAAGATAGCCATAAACAGGCAGAAAAAGGAAAGAGAATAGAAACTTCCTCATGGTGGGTGAGTTTGTTGGTTATTTAGTTATAAGGAATGTTATGGTAGCCAATTATTCTGGTATAATAGTATCTCACCATGGTGTGAACACCATGCAATGGAGCACAATTCCATTCAGAAAGCTGAACATTGCTACCTAGATGTAAGCCTACCTACAGGTCTACTTCCTTCTTAGCCATGTAGGGACTAACATGTCTTATAACCAATAACAAAGTATCATGACCAGAACTCCCCATTACCATACTCCCACTTAGGAGATTATTGCATGTCTTAAATAATACTCCTTACCTCTCCTGAATTTAACTCTTTAATTCACACTGCAGCTGTATTTTATTGCATGGCTTTTGCAGCAGAATCTGACTTCAGAGTAGATCCTCACTCTAAAGCGAATTTGGAAATGTGCTCCAGCTGTCTTCCAAGTCGGAACGTTCTGAATTAAAAAAATGGATGCTGGAGTGCATTTATGAATGCACATCAGAGCAGGGATCTACTGTGAAGTCAGATTCCACCACAAAAGCCATGTGATAAAACAAGGCTCCAATGCCAATTAAGAGTAAAATTCAGGAGAGGTAAGGAGTATTATTTAAGCCAAGCAATAATCTCCTTAATCAGACTTGATTTGCAGCTATGCTCCAAGAAAAGACACCCCCTGATGAGTCGGGAGGGGTTTCTTGTTGTGCTGGCCATATTAGGACATGAGAAGCCTAACTGGTCAAGCGCATGGGGTATTGAGCACCTGCGCGCTTGGTCCAATCAAGTTGCTTGTTCATCTCCCAGAGTCTCGTGGTGCTTGTAATCTCCCGAGACTGGGGATGAGAGTTTGTGCTTTATAGCTCTGCGCTGCCACATGGCAGCAGCCATTTTAGAGCTTGAACTGAGTGAGTCACATTGCTCTGCTCTGTGCTCTGGCTTATTGCTTGGCTTTGGCCTAGCGTTTATTCTAGGTTTTGCTGCATTTTGGCTTTTGTTGATTTGCTCACTCTTCTGCAATGGGGAGTGTTCATTTCGTCCCTCCCTGAGCAATCAGAAGGCCGAGTGAGGCCTTCAGGCTGGTCCCCTCGGGCCTGCAAGGGCCTTCTCATCCCCAATACCCGGAGGGCTGTGAGTGCTGTGATAGGCATCATCTGAGGCGAGTGCTGTGATAGGCATCCTCACCAGGTGCGCGGACACAGTTCTGGATTCAGGCCTAGTGGTGCCCAGCTTCACCAGTCTGGTAAGGTCAGGACATCACTGCTGGCTTGGGAGGGCTGTTACACCTCTCCCCAGTGGTGAGTGTGTGTGGAAGACAGTATTGTCTTCGGGTTGGTGTTCCATATAGAACCCTTGGTGGACACCTTCCCCTCTGGTGTGTGTTGCCAGTGATGCTTCCTGGCTGTTTGCATCTCTCGTTGAGACTTGGGGAAGGGCAGCCTTTGGCCTGGTGGTAATCACCCAAGGTTGGGTGATTGTGTTTTGTACCTGTGTTCCACTCACTGGGGGGAGTGATGCCCCACAGTAAGGCCCAATCCAAGAGGCGTGCAGCTTTGGCTGTGCCCAGCTCTGGACACTCTGCTTCAAAGAGGTCTCCCCAGTCTACCAGGAGAGATGATGAAATCACTGCCCAGTTGGCACAATTGGGCAAAACAGTTCAGGCTTGTGTGGCACTTTGCAACCAGCTTGCACAGAAAGGGATACAGGCTACAGCCGCCAGTCCCATTGCCAGCACCTCTGGTGCTACTGACACAGAAGTGCTGCCACTTCCTTTGGCACCTGATGCTCAGGTGATGGATGCTACACTGGGTCCTTTGGCGGTTGCAGTGGTGGAGGCTGGGCACCCCACTATTGCTGATGTGTGGGACCTTTTGAAAAGGGTCCCTGGTGTGGAGGCTCAGGATGCAGCTGCCCCTGTGTCTGAGCAGCCTACGATGGCAGATCTTTATAACCTCTTAAGAGGAGTGGTTCTTCCAGGTGCTGGTGCAATGGAGCAAACCCGTGAGGCGCAAAGAGGTGACCAAGCTGCTGCTGCCTCTTCTGTGCCTGACACATGAGCTGATGCGGGGACACACTTCGGGGGATCAATGCGGTCAGCTGGTGATGCTTCCCAGAAAGCTTCAGTTTCAGGTTTGTCTGCTACCACTATTGCACTGCAAACTGGCCCACCTCAGTATGGGCTCCAGGTGGCCAGGTTGGTCAGGGTGTGGGTGTGGAACAACCTAACCCTGTGGCTTTGGATGCAACTGTTCAGGCACCTACAGTTACACAGGTCCCTGACTCTAGGGTTCAGGATGCGCACCCAATGGTTGTGGCTGGCAACACTTCTGCAGTGTCTCCTTTGAGTGTTCCTATGTTATCAGGAGCTGCTGTGTATTCTGAATCAACCCCTTATGCTGGGATGTCTACACCCCTTGGTTCACACCTTCCTCTTTCCATTAAAGAAAGAATTTGGAAGGGAGAGTATATTGACTTATTTTCTCTTACTTTCAGGGATCCTAAACCGAGGATCATGGTAAAGGATGGGATTGTGTTTAGTCTTCCCAAAGAGTTTCAAGCACTCAAACGCCCTAAGCTGGAGCGCAATTTTGTAAATTGGATTATGGGTTTCATTATTTACAGCGGTGTCGTAGAAGAAAAGGAGCCATTGAGGTCCCCTGACTTTTCTAAATATCAGGAGATCATGATAAAAGTTTATACCAACTGCCATCACAACGCTAGAGTTGGCTGCAGTATGATGAGCAGTTCAGAATGAGAGCTGCACTGGATCGCTCCCTGTCGTGGAGACATCTACAGTCTGAGATTTGGGGTGATGTTATGGTGGGGGCCTCCCCCTCGAGCAGGTGTGACAATGGGTTTGTTCCCATGGTTACTATGCTGAGAGGGCCGAATGCGAGGTCTGGCACGAGGGAAAGAAAGCAATTTGGCATCTGCTGGGACTTTAACTCAGGCAAGTGCAAGAGGCAGCCCTGCAGGTTTGACCATAAGTGTAACAACTTGCAGGGGTAGTCACTCCGGTGCTTCCTGTAGTAGAGGTAAGTGGTCAGGAGTGGGTGGTGCCCCCGGCCAGTATCGCCTGGAGGAAAAGGCACCGGCTGCTTCTTATTTATTTCATGGTTTTTCCCTAGGTTTTCGTATCCCTTATACAGGTCCTAGGGTACATCACTATGCGCCCAATTCTCATTCCTTGAGGGAGCTCCCGAACATTGTGAGGGAGAAACTAGCAAAAGAAATAGCTGCTGGGAGGATTTCAGGACCTCACGATCAGTTGCCTATTCCCACGCTTCGCTTATCCCCGTTGGGTATGGTGCCTGAAAAACCCCAGAGGAATTCAGGTTGATTCGTAATTTATCTTACCTGAAGGGTGAGTCTGTTAATGATGCTATAGATCCTGGGCTTACCTCTGTTAAGTACACATCATTCAACTCTGCAGTCAAGATGATTAGGAATCTAGACAAGGGGGCCCTTTTAGCAAAGTGCAACATTAAATCTTCTTTCAGGCTCCTTCCTATTCACCCAGATGATTTTGACTTACTGGGTTTTCAATTCGAAGGGAAGTATTTCTTCGACAAAGCCATGCCAATGGGGTGCTCAATTTCTTGTTCAGCTTTTGAGACTTTCAGCACCTTTCTTCATTGGTGTGCAGTTAAGCGGACAGGTAATAGAGCCATAGCACATTATTTAGATGACTTCTTGATCGCTGGGAGTCCCAATTCATCACAATGTGGGGATTCTTTGGTTGATTTTCAAGACTTAATGTCCGGGTTAGGATTTTCTTTAGCGGAAGAAAAGACTGAAGGGCCAGACACACAGCTTACCTTTTTGGGTATAGAAATTGATACCATAGCTGGGATTTCCTGATTACCAAATGATAAATTGGTGGCTATGAGGCAACAGGTGAGGATGATGTTGGGGAAGCAAAAAGCCACACTTCACAAATTTCAATCCCTTACAGAACTGCTGAATTTTGCTTGTAAGGTTGTAGTCTCGGGACAAGCATTCTGCGTGAGATTATATAGGGCTACTGCAGGGGTAGCTGCATCTCATCATCACATTAGAATCACAAGGGGAATTTGAGAAGATTTGAAGGTTTGGGACTCCTTTTTGGAACAATTCAATGGGATTTAATTTTGGAGATCTGAAATGCTGCTTCGAGCAGACTTTCAAGTGTATTTGGATGCTACCGGTGCCCATGGCTTTGGTATTTATTGGAATGGCCAGTGGGCTGCAGAAGCATGGCCTTCTGCATGGTCAGAGTGTGGTCTTAGAGACCTGACATTTCTGGAGCTTTTTCCTATTATAGTGGCTGTGCATTTGTGGGCAAGCCAATTTGCTAACAAGACTGTCTGGTTTTGGTGTGACAACCAGGCAGTCGTCCATGTGGTTAATTCTCAGTCTTCCAAGTCCCCCAGAGTCATGTGTTTGCTAAGGGCAATGGTCATGCAGTATTTGAAATTTAATGTGCTATTCCAGGCTCAGCATGTTCCTGGTGTGCTTATCCCTTTGGTGGATGCCCTTTTCCAGCTCTCCAGTTTCTGGCAGCTGGCTCCTGAGGCATCGATACACCTGATGGAGGTACCAGCATGGCTATGGAGCCTTGGAGATTAGAAATTCACAGGGCAATCCTGAATTCCATTGCCCCTCCTACACACAAGTCATACCAAACAGCATTGAATATGTTTAATGAATTTTTATTGGAAATTGGGGAGGTCCAAATTTGGCCGATTATGGTGGACCTGATCCTATGTTTCATCATATATCTTAGACATGCAGGTCTCTCGCTGGTGCCCTGGCATTTTACTCCAGGGCAAGGGGTTGTTTTGATCCTACCACAGACTTTAGACTTAAAAGAGCTGTGGAAGGTTGGTCCAGAGAATTCCCTGCAACAAGGGACTCATGATGGCTGATAACTGGCACAGTCCTGATTAGGTTATGGGAACAGTTAGCTGATGCATGTTATTCACCTGAGGAGGCGACTTTATTTAAGGCAGTATTTGCCATAGCCTTCTTTGCAGCATTAAGAATTACTGAAATTGTGCCCAGATCTCGTAACGATCAATCTGGCAGGGCACTTTTAATTTCGGATGTTGCCTTAACCGAACAGGGGATTCAGATTTGTATTAGGCGCTCTAAGACTGATCAGTTAGCAAAGGGTCACTCTATTTCCTTAGCCAAAGCACCTAGTGGGCAAATTTGCCCGGTGCTAGCAATGACCACTTATTTGAAGATTAGGCCCAAACTGGCAGGCTATCTCTTCATACATTTCTCTGGTATTTCCTTAACTCAATTTCAATTTAGGGCAATGTTGAAGGAGACACTAAAATGGGTTAAGCTGCCCCAGGTGTATTTCTCTTCACACTCCTTCCATATTGGAGCGGCAACAGCTGCGTCCACTCATGGCTTGAGTGAAGTTGATATTTGCCGAATTGTCTTGTGGCATTCTAGAGCATTCAAGTCATATGTTAGGCCATCAGGGAATGTGACTCCTGATCAGCCACGCTAATTTGCCTTGTTCCCATTTCAGCTAGCTTTTTTCAAGGCAAGATATGGATTGTGGGCCACAGTTTGGTCTTCTGGGCAGAACGCCACATTCTTGAGCATCAGCGCAATTCTTCATTGAGTTTGTCACACATCGGAACCATTAAGTGGTTTGGACAAAGGGGCATGATATGGAGAGTGCTCCTTCCTTGGATCCTGCAATTGGCTCGGTCATATCCGCAACCCCAAGTTTTAGTTATACACCTGGGGGAAAATGACTTAGTTAAAGTACCTTGTTTGCAGCTGGCAAAGCAGATGGTGAGAGATCTGCAAGAAATTCAGAAGGTTTTTCCCGGGAGCTGTGATCCTTTGGTCCAAGCTCCTGCCAAGGCATAGCTGGCCTGGAGATCGCAAAATGCTGTGATCAACAATGCTCTACGATGGCTTAATTGTTCCATTGCCAAACAGTTGTCTAAACTTGGCATTTTTGTAATTGAACATGAGATTAAATTGGATAGGCTGCAGCTGTACAGGGGGGATGGGATCCACCTCTCTCCTGAATGTTTGGAGATTTATGTTAAGGCGCTTGCTGAACAAATTGAGAAAGCAGTCTGCATGGGGGGTCGAGAGGGGATGCTTAGCTAGGCTGCCCCCCTCTTGTGGCGGGTAATGACCCCCACCCCACAGGAAATTTAATATGGTTAAGTTAATTAATTGGGGTAAATTGGATACTGTTAAATTAAAAGGAAGTGATGAATGCAGTTAAATGCATGATGTCACAAATCGAATGACATCATATGATGTAATATGACATCATTTCTGGAGAGGAGGGGTTATGTAAATTTGTTGTTGTTTATTTGCTTACATACTTTGTTACATGCGGTGAAGGTTAACCCACTTGCTGGGTTACACCTTCACTTACACATGTGACAAAAAATTGTTGATAATTTATTCTTGTAAATAAACCCTGTACATCTAAATAAAAGTTTTGGCCTGTTGTAACCCAAAAAGACACGTCTCGTGTCCTTTGTGCCAGTGCAACATCTGAGATCTTTAAAAGAGTCACAAGTAAACATAGACTAGCTTTTCAGCCACTATATAGTTCAATTCCTGTTTGCCTAGGCACCTTGATGTGATAGTGCCCAAAGTGAACCATCACAACAGAAGGCTATTTTAGAGATAGCAGCCCTACAAACAAAATTCAAATTGACAAGTAGCTCTTGTAACAATCTTAACTTCCCTACTTTTTCTTCTTGGCCTTTTAGGCAGCTTTTTCAAAGGGTCTCAGGGAACAGTTAAGAAGCCTTAACCCCCAGGGAACAAGCAAAAATTCAGAAGAATAAAGTGATATTGCAGATCCCTTTAAACTGCAGCCAACAGGCAGGCAAAGTGTCTGGATGGCTGCACACAGTCAGAGCTTCTCTTCTAGACAGGCTTACAGAAAAAGTTCAGGAATTGCCACAAAGCAGAAAAAGCCAGAGAGAGAGAGAGAAAAGGGGAAAGGTCAAACACCAATACTCAATGGCCTGAAATAGATCAAAAATCATAAAAAAAAACCACCATGCCAGATTAAATACAGTTGTATCCACAAGAGATCCATTCTGCCCCCCATACCAAAAAATGTGGGACCTCATGTCCCATTGTCCATAATGACAGTGTGATGTGCGTGTGCAGTTGCATGCATGCGGTGCCATTGAGGACAGTAGGGCTTGCCATCCACAGATGCTTAAATCTGCAAATGACAAGCCCATGGATAATGGGGCCCCACTTAGCTACCCCACCGCCTCCAAAGACCAGTATAGAAAGATATTATGTTCTCAAGAACTTTTATCCCAGTGGGATGACAGGGCAAAACCATCCTTGGCAGAACATTGGAAGAATGAGCCTTCTTGTGATATGGTTTTAAAAAGATGAAATTCTTGCTGACTATAATAATAATAATAATAATAATAATAATAAATTTTATTTGTAACCCGCCCCTCTGCAGAGCAAAATATAATAATTTATATTTCTGCTTTGTTCTTATATTATTCACATTCCTATCTTTAGTCTTTCTGCTTTTCTTCTTTCTGCATTTCTTTGTTATTTTGGTGATGTTCCACTATTCTCCTGGTTTTCCTAAATTTCCTATTTTGTTATTGCTGTTGTTAGCCATCTTTCAAATATTTACAGTGGAAAAAAATTGTAAATTAATGTTTTAGTTATGTATTTTTAAATTACTATAGACTTCCTTGGATCTCATTTTTTGAAGAAGAAAAAAGTGGGGTATATGGGCAATAAACATAGATAACAGAGAGAGAGAGAGAGAGGAGAGAGAGAGAGGCTATTTACAACAATGTATTTTCCAGATAAGAATCATTACTCTTATTTGAGGCCAGCTCTAAGTAGTTCAGTGGACTGAGATGCACAGAATATTTTGATTCTACATAAGCCCCATTTATTTGAGGGGGTGTGACACATGAGGTATTCCTAGCAGTAGATTTGAATTCCAGAGTATATTATTAATCTACTGAGGACCATGAGGACTCAGTTCAGGGCCTGCAACATTAATATGATGGGGCCAGAATTAGAGCTTAAATTTGAGCATAGGAATTCTTTTCAAATTTGAAGTTATATGTGCAGGCCTGTAGGCATTAAGACTCTCCTTGCACTGAACTTGCATGACAGCTTCATGAAATTCTAATGTATTCTGACAGTTTCTCCATTCCATCTCCAGTATGTAAAATTTCTGATTTCATTTACTATTCTGCCTATTAAAAGATGAACAGTGTTGGGAAGGGTGTGTTTCAAACTTCCATGATCTTCAACTTTCTGCTTTTTCTGCAATCTGTGCTTGCTTGTACATTCTGAAAAACTATGTTTAATCCAATGCTAAAGTTCTTCTATTTCTCAATTGAAGATTTGGTTGCAAATTATCCAGCATATCTCCAGTATGACTGTGAAGTAAGGTTCAGATTTGGATTTGGGAGGGCTTTGTGTAGGACTCTCCACTAGTCCATGCACTATCCCATGTACCATTCAGCATAGCTACAAGCACATAGTTTGCTAATCTGCACACTGGTACAGTTATTCACATATAAAATATACTTCTGTTTATTTTTGGTCTACATTGCCGAACAACTGGCTCTGGGAATCACACTTTTAATTTTCCTTATTGTAGCATAGGCATGGAAAGACAAATGAATTGCACTCAGCAATCTCAACAAATGTAGCATTTCTGAACCTCCTGAAACTGCAAGAAAATCTGTAGCTTGCCTCAAGCATTTGCAAGGTTTACATGGCATTTCTAAGAAACAAAGTTCATACAGCATAAAATATATGATGCATATATTTTAAAATGTAAAATGCTAAAACACATTTCAGTTAAGGGAGAATATTACCTCAGTTGCATAAATTGTACAAAGAAAAGTATTAATTTAGGGAAAATCATGAAATAAATTTGCATATATTTCACTGTGCAAAGAAAACACAAAGGGCCTTTACAGACTGCCAGAAATAATGCAGCTTGAGTCCACTTTAACTGCCCTGGCTCAGTGCTAGGGAATCATGGGGACTGTAGTTTTTTCTGAGACATTGAGTCTTCGCTGTCAGAGAGCTCTGGTGCCACAATAAACTACAGATGCCATGATTCCCTAGCACTGAGCCAGGGCAGTTAAAGTGGACTCAAGCTGCATTATTTCTGGCAGTCTGTAAAGGCCCAAAGACTTATAACCATATATGAAACAAGGAAGGGAAGAAAATGCAGGTGGAATGTGCAGAACATATGCAACATAATATGACTCTAATCTTGTTACTCTGCATGTGTATGTGTGTGTATTAAAACACACACACGTATGATGTACACACACAAAAAACCATAAAGTGTATATATGCATATATGTACACATTACATTGTACATATGTTCACTCTGTATCTATGTATGCTAATGTCACTAGCACTAGCAGCTTGTATCCACAATTTTTATAATCTGTCTTTGGCAGTACCTTGACCTTTTTCCAGTCAGAGGGTTTCAGATTTTTTCCCCTCTGTGGCTTGATATGAGAATCTGTCAGGTAACATACCTTTATGGGAGCATTCTGACCTTTTCACCTAGACTTGGATATCTGTCTCCACTTCTTGCATGCCATCTGAATCTTCATCGTTAGGCTGGTCCACCGCAGGTGTAGCCCCTTCTGAATGAAAGACTTGTGGAGGATGAAAGCACTCTATGTGCTCTGGTTGCTGTTGGGAGCCTTCTTCCATTGCAAATAAATCTGGACAGACATCTTGGTTTGAATTAGATTTGGGCTGTGGTCTTTCATCAACATAAACAGCACTTGTTAATTAAAGGAGTGTGTGTGTGTGTGTGTGTGTGTGGTGGAAGGAATCCTGAGGGAGAGTGGATGATCTGAGAGAGGAAAGAGACTGAAGATAGCACAAGAATGTATGAATGAAAAGCACAAACTAGAGAAGGGAGCTAATATCCTAAACAGTCATTTAGCAGCAAGGTGGAGGCCAGAGAGTAGCAGAATAAGGTGTATAGCATCATTCCAGTCCAGAGTTATGTAGCAGAAGGCAGCCTTAAAACCCTAAGTAGATATATTTGATTTACCAGACTCTGTCCTGCCTTTTTCTGCTATGTTGTTTTGAGCCTTAGGTTGTATTGCTCCTGTTGATTTCTTCCCTTATTTCCCTCTTCTCAGTAATTAATGTCAGTGTATATTTTAACATGTATCAGCATTTTTATTCTATTTGCAAAATTTTATAACTGTGTGTTTGATGTGTAGACAAAATGAAAAACAAAACACTACACATTGAACTATTTATAATTGTTTGGGTACATCTTGTTACTTTTCCTGAGAGTGCCATCCTATGCAAGCCCCACTGAACATGCAAACACTTAATTTTTTGTAGGGCCCTGATAGTACTTTGATGAATAATTGCTTGATTTATGCAGAATTAATTTACACAAGGTGCCTACATTCTATATACAGTGGCCCTTGGTATTTGCTGGGGTTTGGTTTCAGGGCCCCACATGAATACAAAAATCTGTAGATGCTTAAATCCCATTATATACAATGGCATAATAAAATGGTGCACATTATATAAAATAATAAAACCAAAGTTTGCTTTTTGGAATTTATATTTTTTTGGGGGTATTGTCAAGCGGTGAATGGTTGAATCCATGGCTAAAAAAATCTGGAGATGCGGAGGGAAATGAAATCATTTCATTAGGAAAGTTAACCATTCTGCATAAAATACCAACAACGTTTGCAATATCAGGTCTAGTGAAATTGGCTATGTATAGGATTTTTCCAACTGCAGTCCCATACTTGTCTCCATTCTTCAAAGGTTCAGATTTCTTAATGTCCTTTAAGAATCTTTCTTCCATTGGAGTTGCCATAGCATTTGCATCTTTCAGGCCAAGACAGTCCAAAAAATCCATTATCTTCTGCTTCTGATTAAGGAAGAAACTTCCATCACTACTTCTTTGTATTTGTACTCCAAGATAGTGTGAGATGTCTCCCAAATTCTTGATATCATTCTCATTCTTGAGATTCTGGATTATCTTTTCACTATCTGCTTTGTCCTCACTGCACAAGATCAGATGACCAACATAATTGTGATATGAGTCCATTTATTATTTCTGAATCTCTTGTACACAAATTTGTCAACAGTGCCTGGAGTGAACCCCTCTTTGATAAGAAGTTGGTTCAGTTTCTCGCTCCATGCTCTAGTGTCCTGTTTCAAACCATAAATGCTCATTTGCAATTTGCATACAAGATGTTCTTTCTCAGGAACTTAGAATCCTGGAGGCTGTTCCATAAATAATTGTTCAGAGAGATTGTCATAAAGAAAAGCTGTTGAGACATCCAGATGTTGAACATTCATTTTCTTGTAGGCTGTGACAGCTAGGAAGGTTCTGATGGTTGTGTGTGTGACTACTCCAACAAAGATTTCATTGTAGTCCTCACTATATTTTTGACTGCAGCCTTCAGCTGCAAGTCTTGATTTTTATCTCTGAATATCCCCTTCTGCATCTTGCTTTGTGGTAAAAAACTATTTACAGCTAATTGTCCCTTTTCCTTCTGACAATTTTGACAAACTCCATGTCCTGTTTTTATATACAATTGAATTCCTCACTATCAGCTCGTATCCACAATTTTTATAATCTGTCTTTGGCAGTACCTTGACCTTTTTCCAATCAGAGGGTTTCAGATTTTTTCCCCTCTGTGGCTTGATATGAGAATCTGTCAGGTAACATACCTTTATGGGAGCATTCTGACCTTCTCACCTAGACTTGGATATCTGGCTCCACTTCTTGCATGTCATCTGGATCCTCATCGTTAGGCTGGTCCACTGCAGATGTAGCCCCTTCTGAATGTAAGACTTGTGGAGGATGAAAGCACTCTATGTGCTCTGGTTGCTGTTGGGAGCCTTCTTCCATTGTAAATAAATCTGGACAGACATCTTGGTTTGAATTAGATTTGGGTTGTAGTCTTTCATCAACATAAACAGCTCTTGTTATTTTTATTGTGCATCCATCTAGATTTAGAATTCTGTAAGTATATCTAGCATAAACAACAAAAAATCCCTCTTTTTCTTTGTTTGCAAAATATCAGTCCCTTTTCCCTGTGCAAAAATGTTTTGACAATTAGCAAGAGAGAATGGAAAAGTTACATTTGCAACAAAATCAACAAACCATTCTTTGCCATTAAAGTAATGTGCATTTGCTCCACTATCAATTAGAACTTGGTTTTTATATTTATCTCCAACAATTTGAAATAATAGTTCATGAATCAAACCAATCAACATGACTGGAAAATTTGTGTATATGGTTAAAAACTAAAGTTGATTTTGCTTTTTATATTTAGCTCCTGGCTTTGCAGCTCAGCTCCTGGCTTTTACTTGTTAGAGTAAAGGTATTCCCCATTGACAAGGTTGTCAATTCATGTCTGACCATTGGGGGTGGTGCTTATCTAGATTATTAAGCCAAAGAGCCAGCGTTGTCAGAGACTACACTGTGATCATGTGGCCAGCATGATTGCACAGAATGTGGTTTACCTTCCCATCAAAGTGGTACCTATTTATCTACTTGCATTTCAATGTTTTCAAACTGCTAGGTTGGCTGGGACTAGTGACAGGAGCTATCCCCATCATGCAGCACCCAGGCCTTGAACTGCCAACCTGCTGATCTTGCAATCAACAGAATCAGCATCTTAACCACTTGAGCCACTGCATCCCTCATTGACTTGTTAACATTGTTTTTATTTGACCTGGGGGAAAAAGAGGCCTTTTGAAAATCCTCTGCAACAAATTGAGCTAATTCTCTGCCTGTTGTTTTTGTATTATAATTGCCTTCCATCAAGTTCTGCCTATTTTGAAATTCAATAATCTCAGCAATAGCATCTTGCAAAGAAACATTTCCTGTAACTTACAAAGCACTGATTATTGAAGAGTAATATTTTGGAGAGTAATATTTTGCATAATGAGGTGAGCTCCTGTCACTAGTCCCAGCTTTTGCCAACCTAGCAGTTCAAAAGCATGCAAATGCAAGTAGATAAACAGGTACTACTTCGATGAGATACTAAATAGCATTCTGTGAAATCATACTGGCCACATGATCACAGAGTAGTCTCTGACAACACTGGCTCTTTGGCTTAGTAAAGGAGATGAGCACTGCTCCCTATGGTTAGACATGCCTGACAACCTTGTCAACGAAGAATACCTTTACTTTTACCTTTTAATATTTTGGAAGGCTAGCCAAAAAGAGCCCTTGTTTTGCATGTTCAGGAAAGGAGTCTCCAGGTGGTGTAACTCCAGACAAAGTTGTCATAAAGCCATTAAAATGTTGATTTTAAAATTGAGGATGATGCAACTTTGTGTTAACAAGTTTGATCATGAAAGCTGTTTTATTAGAAGTATTTGAAGAATCAAACACTTTCTGTAGTTTGTCCCATAATTGTTTTGCATCAATTAAGCCTTGAATATGGTATGCAATGCTGGAATCTTAAGCAGCAGTTTTTTTTCTGCTTTTTCATTGAACTGTTGCTGCTGTATTCCTGCTTCTGAGGGTCTCTGCCCATTCACTGCTTTAGTCAAACACATTTGCATTTTTCATGACCACATTTTATAATTTGTTCCAAATAATATTTCAGTGGTCATTGTGGGGTTAGGATTAGCAGAAGCCATTCTCTTATTGTTAGAGTAGTAAAACTTTTGTTGCAGGCCAATATCTTCAGGAGAAGCAGTTTAGAACAAAATACTCTGGGACCCCAACAACCCCAAAATGTGGGTAATTTAAACTTCCTAAAGCTTCAGCCTTTTTAAGGAAACAAACATATTTAAATGTCAAAATATCAAGGCCAAGCCTGTTAGAGTCTGGCTTAAATTAGCAGAGCAGCAGAAATGAGCCTTAGCCTAACTTAAGGGCTATACAGACCAGCAAAAAGAGCCAGTGTCTCAGTGGCTTGGGGGTGTGGCAACCACATGCCACATGCCCCAACTCTACCCCAGAACTGGTGTCACACCACTCACCTGCCCAGACAATGGATGTTGTGGGAATGCTCCTGCAGAACAGAATTTATACATGCCGTGCTGAAGAAATGGGGAGGGGGAATGCAGTGGCAAGGGTGGCTTTTTGCTGGCTCAAAAAAGAATGGCATTTTGCTGCTTCTTTTTGAACTGGTAAACCACCAGATCGGGGCCACAGCGTGTGGTTTCTGTGACCCCGATCTGGTGCTGAAATGGGCAGCAGCAAGCCACTCCTTTGGGGCTGTCTGTTCAGCCCCAATGCTTCCCTACAAAGTAAGACTGAAAAAACCCACATAGTTTGTAGTTTAATACAATGGCTTTAATCTATGTTTACATAAAAGGCTATATCCCAATCCAACTAGTGAATAGTTCAGGTAAAGGGAAATATTTATCTTACCATATTGCAAAAGAAAGTTAAAAGAGCAGGAAGATGGGAACAGCTCAGTTGAAAATCTGGAGAGAGAAAGTCTGTTAGTCCCAGAGTGACCTAAGTCATATGGTTGAATGAGAGAGAGAGAGAGAGAGAGAGAGAGAGAGAGAGATAGGGAGGAATTTGCATGAAGGAAATCTCTATCTATCTAAGGAGGGGGAAAGAGAATGCAAAGATTTTCCAACAGTATGAAAAATTGTTCAGTGCTGGGTTGGATCCAGAACCTCCCAATATTATAGTTTAATATAATGTTGGCATGGTGTACTAGTTTGACTGTTGGACTATAACTCTGGACCAGAGATCAATTCTCCGGTTGGCCATAAAAAAAACACCACTGGGTGACTTTGGACAAGTCACTTTCTCTCAGCCTCAGAGGAAAGCAGTGGCAAATCTCTCCTGAACAAATCTTGCCAAGAAAACCCCAAGATAGGGTCACCTTAGGATCTCCATGTCAGAAACAACTTGAAGGCACTTAATAACAATGATGACAAAATAATAATAATAATAATAATAATAATAATAATAGCTTAGTGCAGATGAAATACAATTAAGCAAGATGGACATAGTAATGGTTATTGGTGTTATGATGATAATAATGTGTTTCCTCCAGAGTTTCTTTGGCATTTCAAGACTTTTGGGATAAGATAAGTGAGCAGCTCAGAGCCAGCATGATGTAGTGGTTTGAGCACTGAACTATAGCTCCCTCAGTACACCCCTAGATGCAAAATGCAGTACTGGGGAAGCGGAAAAAATGAATAGATAGGACAGTTTGATTTTTAAAAAGAGGCTTTACCCGACTTTGCAAAAATATTTTTGTTAAAAAAAAACATTTTTTCACTATTTCAAGTGATCTCATGACTGCCCTCAGTGGCCCAACAGTGTTCCTCTTGTAATCCATGACTGTAAGGCCTATGTAGAGAAACCATGCTTTGTGGGCCACAAGTGCCCACCTGTCTGTTTTTGTGCTCCTGCCTTCACCTACCCAACCCTCCCCCGACCTCCTTTTTCATGCAAACAGGACTGATGTTCTTCCCTGGAAGCCTCTAAGAGTAAGAATTCACCTTTTCAAAAGGTTTCAACCTTTTCCTGTGCACTGTCACAAGTGCTATAACTGTGTACACTCCACATTTGCAGCTTTGATTTTTTCGGATTTGACTATTCACTGATTTTATTAATATGTTCTCTCTAGGAATCTCTAGGTCCTCCGGCACAACTCTATGGTCAACTTTAATCAAAAGTCACACTGAAGGACCTAAAGGATCCTAGAGAGAACACTCCACTAGGCATTTGGAGCTCTTCCAGTGCAATTCTGTGGTCAATGTCTGGCAGATGTTGACCACAGAGCTGCACTAGAGGACCTAGAAATTCCTAGAGAGGTATTCTCTCAGATAAAAACATAGTTTTGTTATTATTTGCTGTTTTCTCACATTCACTGGGGTCCTGTGCCCCTAACCCTAGTGAATATGGAGGGATGAGTAATATGTAATATGAAAGGTCTTCTGGTTGTGTTTAATTTTCCCTCCCCATTCTTTATACTCTGATTTCTTGAACTTAGGCCAGTAGCTGTTGGTTGCACCATGGGAATCACATGATACCATGATATAATATCATTTCCAGAAGCATGATGAAGGGAGAGAGGCTATGGTTCTCCACTGGTCAAACCAAAAGCACTGTTGTTCCTTTTTGCACATTCCACAAAAGTTGGCATTTTGTGTGGGATGAAAGGTCCTGTAAAAATGGATTGAGAGGATACTTTCTCTGCAACCTGAATTATCCTTATCATATTAAAGACAAGCTAGACGTAGAAGGCAAGAATGTATGGGAGAAATTCTTGAAAAGCTTGCATAAAGTGTTTTAAAAGTACATTAATATTTTAAAATATGGTTGTCATGGGATACAAGAGATACAGAGTACCTCAGAATTAGAAATAATAATTGTTAAAGTCTATTACTGAAAAACAATGGTGGAGAGGAAACAGAGCAAAAAGGATGGTTATAGTGACCTGAAATTTAATGTTAACTAATACAAGGTTTCTTTTAGTCAATGTTAGGTTTACTTTAAGATAAAGGTTATTCAGTGACATTAGGCTATGATAATTTCTAATTTGTCAGGAGAAGTTATGCTGAAACTTGTTTTAGTATTGTTTTGATGCAAAGGTTATACTTACATTTGAATTCCGGTGTCCATTCATACTTGCCTACGAAGAGAAATTACAAATGCTGAGATTTCCCCACCACCACCATCACCATCTGATCTGACTTTCTGACACTTACATTTAGTTTCTGTGACATTTGGGAAAAAAGGAAACAAAAACATTAAGAACACACACCATCTTTTTTCATTTCTGCACATAAGGAGCAATGTAATCACTTAGCTGAATTATGAGTTCTGTAGAATTCAAATGAATAATTTTATAAAATAAAATTGCAGTGGCACCTAGAGATTCAGAACAATGAACTGAAAATAAACCAAATCTCACAATTTTTACTTTATCATCAGAGCATAAGTTTCTTATTCTGAATAATTATATTTACCAAATCTTGGGAGCAACTAGTTACAGGAAACTAGGTGATTTTAATGAATTTATTTTCCATGTAACTAAGAGATAAAAACTTTATATTATAATTGGAACATGATGAGAGATACCTCACTCCTTTGAAAGTGTAGCATTGCAGTTTTGTTAGTTTAACAAAATATAGAAATGTAACTTCATTAAATATTTAAGAAGGTATATCATTTTGATTAAATGTTGGTGTGTATTTAACCTTCTGCAGCAGCCTCGTGTTGTGCGGTGAGTCTTCAGGTGGGTGGGAAGAATGTGTGTTTTGCACCACAGGCTGGTACCATTCATACATTTTTAAAAATTCAGTTAACTTACATTACTGAAATTTTGTTACATTTCAGTAATTTGAAAAAACTTACTTTGTAAAGAGAGTAGCTATAATAACAGCCAATTACCCTTATATATCTTGGAACAGTAACAAATTTGCTTTTTAAAAGTAATGTTCAATTTCTGCTAAAATGAATGATTGCTGTTGCATAAGTCTTAATTATGATTGAAATCCAGTGTGGCAGAGTACAGTGTAAAAGTTCCATAGAGTTAAATTTTTTCTTCCACCATACCCATTATTTAGCTGCTGCTGTCCACCTAGCCATTCAGTTTATGACTGAGTACAGGACTGAAGAAGCATCTGTCTATGTACCCAGAGTCAAATGCAAACTGATGACATTATCTGCTGTGATATTCTGGGGTCTTCTGGAAACTAAAGTGGATGATGTTTTTGTTCTGTGTTTGGATATAAGAACATAGCCAGATGCTTCTCCAGTCTCCCGTCCCCACTCTGTACTACCCATTGAATGGCCTAGAAAGGACTTCAAAAGCCAAACAATTAGGGCTCATTCTCACTGGCATTTTATGCTGGGTAGATCCGGGAAGTTTTGATAATATATTCAAAAATGCAATACCAAATCTAACCTGAATTGAAGTTCCCACTACGTTTACCTTGATCAAATCTCTCTGGCGCAATTCAACCTTCTTGAAGTTCCAAAATGTATCATGGGTATCAATCGTATTTGATCATGTTTGGGTCATTTTTTTGTTCTGTCAATCAAATGATGTGCATCTACATCATTCCACTTCCATTGTCATCATTGGTGACATCACTTTGGATCAGCTGTCACCATTTATGATGTCTACTCCATGTGGTCTTCCAGCCTCATCATGGATCCTTTGTTTTGGGTCCTTTTCCACACCATGTGGACATGTTTGCAAGACATCCTCCACATTTTCATGGTGTTGTCTACTGCCTTTCAGTGTAAGCAGGTGGGTGCCCCTCAAATTTAAAATTTGCAAAGCCCATTGATAATATAACCATTGTGGGGGTCACACTATCTCAGCCTCATGGATTTGTGATATTAAGCCCTTCAGAATAAAAACATCTAAAAAAAAAACCCCACCTTGCATTGGTTTACCTTAGGTGGGGCAGGAGAGGATGGCATAAGATAAGAATACCCGTGATACAGTAGCCAGGGAGAGGGAGGAATTAACACTCAGAGAATCATCTGTGTGAAAGCCATGCAAATGTAACAGTTCACACAGTCTGTCATATATATAAATTAAAAAAAATGCCCCAAAAGACCACCCTTTCCCAGCTTTGGCACATCTGGCAACACATCATTGTGGAATACAAGCAATCAGAAAATGGAAACAGCTGAGCAATATGTTAGCGGGGGGGGGGGGGGGGGAGAGAGATGAAAATTTAACAGTCAGAGAATACAAACCGAGCCATCCAAACACAAAGGTTCGCACATTCTGTCCCTCTTCCCTGCTTTTAGCGAGGTATGAACATCTGGCAATGGCATTGCTGGGGAGAAAGAGCAGAAAAGGAAAACATCTGAGCAGTAGTTTAAAGGGCCCAATCACAGGAAATTAGAAATCACTCAGCTGGCAACTAGTGCGAGCACAAAAAATGGGTACTCACTCTGTGACCTGAGATGGAATGGGTATGTCCCACCCCTCTGCCCACCCTCTGCCCACTAATCCCCTCCCTTCAGGATGCCCCAAATGGGAATTGGGAGGAAGTTCCCATTAGCAGCATTCTGATAAAACCCAGCGTTTTGGAAAAGAGAGAGGGAAAAACTCGGTATCGGAAAACCCATCTTAAGGGGGGGGGATTGACATGGGCTCACCCCTATTCAGGTTGGAAAACCCCAATTCAAATGTGAATGATCCATGTTCAAACTGGTTTGCAAACCAATTCAAGTGTGAACAACCCCATTTTAAACTGGTTCACAAATCAGTTTATAATTTAGTGTGAGTGACCCCTTAATCTGTGAGGGGACTCCTATCACTGCAGAGATAGGAAGAGAATACTAACCTTAATTTTTTTAAAAAGGATGTGCACAGGTATACATTGGACTTATACTTGCATATGTTACTACAAGATGGCTATCTTTGAGTATTATTCACTTATTTGGTACAATGAGTATGGTACTTTACTGTGATTAAACAAATAATTATTAGCCATCATGATTCAAGCTGGGAGCAGGGAGCCTCCAACCTGATGTGACCTGTGAGAGATGTCCATCTAGCTTACAAAAGTTCCCCTCTAGGCACTGTCTCTTGTCCCAGGCACTGACCCTTTGTCCTGCTTCAGTGACAGAGGGGAAAGGGGTTTATTTCAAATCAGTAGCAGATTGCAAATAAGCTCTTTTTCTATCTCAGGTCTACTCCCCCCCCCCCCTGTATCAATGGGGTGAGAGCACATGTCTCCTTCTTATCTCTGACACTTATCTCTGATCTCCAAGTGTCAGATAAACCCCTTTAGTATCTCAGCAGTTAGAGAGGATCAGCTGAATTGGAGAAAAAGCTTCTCTCCATCCTGATCCAAGGCAGCCATTTTATTGCTGGAATGAAAACACTCTCTCAAAGCTGAGATCAGTGCAAGATAGTCATTTTCCCTGTACAGTTTGAGTCATTCCAGCAATAAAATGATGCGGACATGGTCTTAGCCATGTGCATGTAAGAATCATTGGGAGAAGTGGTGGTGGCATGACTAAAAGATAACTGTGAAATATGGATTGAGTCTACTTTTTCAACATGGCACAGTATCTGAATTTTAACAAAACACTCCCCCCCCCCCCCAGTTGGAAACATTTTTTAAAAAAATAAATAAAGTGGGGGGGGGTTCATATGTCATATATCAAGCTATGCCAAGAAAGCTCTGTGGGAAAGCCAATACTTTTACTCACAGACAAATCATCTCACATAACAGGAAGAGAGTTTGGCTATCTTGCACATATGTGCAGCACAGATGAGCGTCTGGGATATTCATGCAGTTTCACACTGGCTAAGTATGTCAAAAGTGACTTCCTTATCTGAATTTTCTTTTCTGGCTTTCAGAGTATTTCTTTCAATCAAATTCAGGCAATAGCATTTTAAATCATAGAATAAATATAAGAACATATTTCAGTGCAGTTCAGAAAAAGGTCTTTTGATCATTTAGTAAATGTAATGTGGTATTAACACATTAAATTTTTTGTGCAAAAATAACTCAGGGGTAGTGCAGACGGGCGGCTCTGGGCTGCCCTGAGAAACGGCGGATTGGGGTTGTGGCAACCCCACGCCAAGGCCCTGATCCTCCCTTTTGCCACCCTAAAAAGAGCAGCAAAATGCTGCTCCTTTTAGGGGTGGCAAAAGGCTGACTTAAGAACTGGCGCATGGCTCTTCAGCATCCTTTTTGGTGCAGCGTGTTTGAACACCGCACCAGAAGGATGTCCTCACACCACACGCCATGAGTAATGGTATGCGGTGTCAGGACAGTGTCGCCGTGAGATTGGGGCAACTGGCGTGCAGCTGCCCTGCCCCAACTCTGCCTCTAGGCTGGCCCTTTGGGTCAGTCTGCAGAGCCCCACAGTCATCAGTGTTAGATTAGTATGTCTTTTATCTAAAAAAACTCTATATCTTTCTATGATGTGATAGTCACTCAGACATAGTAATAATAGCTTAAATTCAAAGAAGCCAATCTTATGGGATGGGGCTTTATGAGTTCCCCAACTCTCTAACTCCAGAACCAGTGCTCAAATTATAAGGGTAGGTTCCTTATCGTAGTTCCCCTTAGTTCCTGCTTTAGGCCCATTGCCCAGTAACTGCATCACCAGAAGAGCAGGCAATAGTAGAAGATGCAACACTACCACAAAAGAGAAGGGTGCAGCCACCATGAAAACAGGGAGAATGGCAGAAAAAGTCATCCCTGTGACAGGTATCTCCAGTACACCTCAGCAGAGAAAGGATTTATGCCAACATACACTATGAGATGGACACTGGTGTAAGTTACCAACTGATGTGGAAAACTATAATGCTACATGATTTCCCTAAAACTGAGAAAACAGAAGTTAGGATTTCAAGGTTGTCATTATGGTGTAAAATGAGGACAATGCCCCCCTCTGTAAGATTTCTGCTCTCATGATTTGTTTTTGTCCAAAATTTCTAACACAGCAGTAACTTAAAACTTCAGTTGAACATTTAGATGTATTGTTTCAGCCTCTAAAGAAAAGGGGCAGGCAAAGTTACCAAAGGAGCGTGAACAGTTCAAGTTGTGAATGATTTTCAGTGTCCCATCATCTGAAATGCTAGAAATGGGGGGAATGAGAAAATGGCATTGCGTCAGAATTCAGAATTCTTATTTGTAGGGGCAATGCCCTCATTCACTCCCATCCCCCAGCTACACCTCTGTGGGACTTCTTAATTTCATTTCATTCTCTTCTGCCACTCTCTCCATTATTCAAGCCCATCTTCCGTTTTTCAAAAAAGCTGCTATTGTAGGTCAGTGGGCTCTCTAGAAAGGTATGAAACACAAGGGGTCCAGTGAGAGGCAGAAACTGGAGGAGAATCCTGCACAAGTGATTGTACACTTCCATCAGTGCAGGGCACCTTTGGATTCAAGGTATGTGACAGAGGTTGAGTCTCCTTTATCCATAATTCTGAAATACTCTTAAAACCAAAACTTTTTTCATGGGTGGATAAGTTAGTGACACATTTGCTTTCTGCTGATTCACTGTACATAAATTTTGTTTCATGAGCAAAATTATTTTGAAAATATTTTATAAAATTACCTTTAGGCTATATGTATAAGGTATATATTTTGTGTTTGGATTTGGGTCCCATCTCTAATTATCATATTGTGTGTGTGTGTGTGTGTGTTCCAAAAAATTGCCCCCCATCCAAAATCCAAAATACTTCTAGTCCCAAGCATTTCAAATACAGAAGATTCTACCTCTATTAGAAATCCTTCTAATTTCTTTTTAGTATTACTACTTATCTTTTCATATTTTGTTATTTTTCACCTAAAAAGGGAATCAGTTTTAGGGAGTAAAAATTGCAGACTGAATATTCTGGGAACATACAACTGAGAATTCACAGGAAAAAAAATTCAAGGATATATCTTTGCTCTTCTTCAGTTAGCTTTTCTTATTACATTTCCCAATGCCTACTGTCTACATCAGTGGCTTGAACTGTGAGAGGTTATTGACAATAGCATTTTTGATACACTTGATTTTTTTCTTAAAAATTCTTAACTGATTGAGTGGAAAAGGCTTATGTTCTTATGATGTACTTTAGATAGCAGCTTCAGCAAGAGTCATTGATTTCTCAGACAAAACACATACTAAGCTGGAGTTAAAGCTGTGGATAGTATCACTTATTAATTAAGATGTACTTTTTTAAAAAAATAAAGTATTTTAAGACAAGTAAAGGTTTTCAATGGAGTGCAAGAATAAGAACTAGAAGTGGACAAAGGGTTTATGGAAACAGAGGTCATGTAATAAAATTGTTCCTAGACTGTATTATTTCAGGCAACTGGCTGAAAATCATGAGATTAATGTATTTAAAGGAACAAAAATTCCTCTTCCCTAAGCATAGAAAATTAGATCAGGGAGAAGCATTCTCCTTCTAGAGTGGACATGTCTCTGACATGTTAGTTTGTCCTGGTGGCTAGTGGCTTCCATATTAATGGGCTAGTGAATCTATTCTAGATTTTAAATAAGTTATCCAAAAGAGATTCAGCACCTTGGATTTCTTCTTGAAAGTCTGAACTAAAATCCAGAAAAGATTCACCACCCACAAACATGGAAGCCACCAGACACGTCTGCTAATTGAGAAACTGCTAACAATTTTTGACCTTAGGATCAAGGAATCATAGTGGAAGAGACCACAAGGGCCATCCAGTCCATCTCCTTCTCATATAGGAATGCACAATCAAAGCACTCCTGACAGATGACCATCTAGCCTCTCTTTAAAAACTTCCAAAGAAGGAGAGTCCACCACACTCCAAGGCAGTGTTCCATTGTCAATCAGCTTCTACCATCTGGAAGTTTTTTCTGACGTTTAGGTGGAATCTCTTTCCCTGTAGCTTAAATCCATTTCTCCATGCCCTAGTCTCAGGAACAGCAGAAAACAAGCTTGCTCCATCCTCAATATGGCTTCCCTTCAAGTATTTAAACAGGACTATTGTGTCACCCCTTAACCCTCTCTTCTTCAGACTAAACATACCCAGTTCTTCAAGTCTCTCCTCAGAGAACATGGTTTTCAGACCTTTCCCTTTTTTAGTCACCCTCCCCTGGACATACCCCAGTAAGAAACATTAGAGTCCCAGTCAAAAGTTGAAGAATCCTGGGAAATTCTGGAGGGTCATACAGTTCCCATCCCTGATGTAGACTATTAGCCTGCTACAAATCATACATGTGCTTTGTCATTCAGAAAGTTTACATTTGGCATGCTGTTAGGATTCTGCTGAACCTGGCTTGGATAGGAATTCACATGATCTAAACTCAGGGTTTTAAATGTTCCTAATGCTTCACTGGTTCAGATCTTGCTTTGATTGGTGCCCATTTCCCATCCCCCCGAGATACCTTCATCACCCTTTCCTTTCACTCTCTTTCCTGGTACAGTGGCAGCAGTAATGAGAAGAAAATTGAAAGGAAAAGGACTATCCTGGACACTTGCTATCTACTTAGGTTTGTTTCTAGGACTGTCTTGGATATCAAAATCTGTGGATACTCAAGTCCCATTATATTCAGTGGTGTAGTAAAATAGTATATATAAAATGGCAAAACCAAGGTTTGTTTGCTGGAATGTGTGTGTGTGTGTGTGTGTGTGTGTGTGTGTTTGAATATTATTAAACTGTAGTTCATTGAATCTATGAATGTAGAATGCATTGATATGGAGGATCAACTATATTCTCTCTCCTCTTCTGTCCTTCTGCTACACAGTCATCAGTGATGTGATGAGCAATGGAAGGATGAAATTAGACAGCTGTCCTTTTCAATACCAGAAGTGTATCTATCGGGGGGATTAGAGAATATTACCCTCTAATAACTCCCACCAACCCATTTTCCTTGTGCTTCAGTAGCTTAAAATTATAGTTGACCATTTAGAAATATTTATTATTTATTAAGAAATATCAGGAAGGGAAATTTTTAAAAGAAAGAATAGAGGAAGGAAGGAAGGTAGGAAAGGAAGAATAAAGAATAAGAATAAAGGGAAGGTAGAAAGATGGAAATAGGGAAATATGTAAGTAGACAAGAGATGGAACTGAACAAGAGTGGTTGGTGTGGAAGGGGTTGAATGAATAAAATGATAGGATTAGAAATAATTATGTTAATTATATAACCAAATGATCTGTATGTAGGTAGGTAGGTATGCTTGTTTTTCTTTTAAAAAATATACCAAGTATATTTGTTTTAAAATTTAATAAACATTTATTAAATAATAATAATAATAATAATAATAATAATAATAAATTTTAAATAAATAAATAAATAAATAAATAAATTATTGAATTTATATTCTACCTTTCTCTCAAAATTGGATTAAAGGTGGCTAAATAAATTTAGTCAGAGTTTAGGCACATCAATGAAAAAGGGAAGGCAAAGTGACCAAAAGACTGTAAAAACAACAATTGTAAGAGTTTTACGTAAGAGTGCTTTTCAGGGCCTTACTTTCTGCAATGGGTAGAAAATTGGGAACTAAAGGAAAAATTTATACTGGACCTAAATTCTTACTGGGGGAACAATGTGCTCATTTTGGCCCTGACTGAGACAACCATATTGCCAGTTACTCAACTTATCTTCTTCTGTGTTACTTTACAGAAGTCATTTGTGATATTTTAGCAAAGCCATATGGGAGGACATGATTGTCTGGAAAATTATGGGAAAAATAATGAATAATCAAAATATATTTAGAACAAAAAAAACATGCATTTTTTCACTGTGGCACATATTTTAAATACAAAGAAGCATCAATGGACATATTATACAGAGAAATAGGGATGCTGAAGTGGACCTTAACACTACTACAAATCCTCTAATATGCAGTTCTGGCATAAATGTCTCTGAAAATATTGTTAGTTTACTGGGGAGAATTAATATCTTCGTCATCAAAGGCAACACAACCTATGCTTCTATGTTGTAAGTAAAGTAGAGGGAAAAATCTCTTAAAATTTTACTTTGTATTCCACAGAGACAGCAGCAGGATATCATTTCCAAGAGCCCATGCAGTTTTTTGAAGATGGCTGTCAACTGAATCTGTTTTATGGTCCACTTTATTATCTATGACTGGAACTATTACCCTTTATGAATTCTGGATGCACAGCATAACCCTGCTCCCTTGTAATATATTTTTAACGTCAAAGATGTGCAGATGAGTGTGAAACCTAAATATTCAGTCCTGACAAGCATCCAAAAATGAAGCTGAGTAAATTGCACTTTTCAGCTACCTCAGGGGCTGGTCTTAAATCTTAAAAATTCTTCCACCTTATGGATTTGTTTTTTTTGCCCCTAAATTTGCATAAAATATATGCACATGTATTACAGTTTCTTTTTGTGCATCTTGGATCTGCACAAGAAAAATACACTTATGTCTCCTTAGATGTGGAACACAACACATCGAGGTTGCTGCACATGTGATTTGTCCCTTACTCCAGTGGCTAGGATTTTTCATTTGTCAGTCCAGTTAAAGCTGACACTCCCCCTGCCCAGTTAAACACAAATTTCTGTCTGTAATGAGGCTATAAACTTAGGATTCATTTGGATACAGGTCTAGTGGCAATATTTTGAGTTCAAGGGCCATTTGGAGATCTACATTTCCATTAGCATTAACATTCCAGAGATAATGCCAGAGCACCTGTTGCATATAGAGAAGATACCAAATGTAATACTTGGTTTAAAAAACTCATTTAATAACTTTAGAAAAGACCTCTGCAAGATTACTTGAGGAGTTATTGTGGATTACAATGGAGAAAATGGCTCCAGAGGAACAGCTGACTTGATTTATAGAGTGCTGCAACTACTTATATTTATGAGTCACTGAAAATACATGGTCTGGTGAAAGTGGGTAAGGAGAAGTTTTTATCCCTGCCTCATAATACTAGAATCTAGGAGCATCCACTAAAGCTGAATTATGGGAGATTTAAGACAGAGAAAAAGAAGGATTTCTTCACCTAGCACATAGTTAAACTGTGGAATCTCTATCACAAGATGCTATGATGGCCACTAACTGGTATGGTTTTAAAAGTGAATTAGGCAATTTCCTGGAGGAAGGAGCTATCAATAACTATTACCCATGAAGAATATTATTTCTTCTTCTTCTTCTTCTTCTTCTTCTTCTTCTTCTTCTTCTCCTCCTCCTCCTCCTCCTCCTCCTCCTTCTTTTCCCAGAGGATCTATGTCTCTGCTTATCAGTTGCTGAGAAGCATGAGCAGGAGGCTGCTGCTGCATTCATATTCTGCTAGTAAGACTCCCATAGACAGCTGGATAACTACTGTGTGACCACTGTGTAGACAGACCTTTACTCTGAATCAACACTTCTCTTCTTACATTCTGATATCCATATGCCATAGTCTTCTGCCAACATCAGTTTCTAGGACCATACGTCTAGCAATGACCTCCATTCAGAGAAACTAACTCAACACCCAGATGTTTTTAAGTCAACAATTCTAAATTTTGGGGTAAAAAAAATCAACTGAATCCCATTACTTTTGTGCAAAAGAATTTCACATAGTATTTGGGTGTATGCAGATTTCCAGCTGAACCATGGAAATTCACAGGGTGCCATTGAAAGATTCACAGACTCTCAACCCCAGAAGACCCCGTGATAGGTTCGTCTTAGGGTCATTATAAGTTAGAAACAACTTGGAGGCACACAACAGCAGCAACAAGTTGCCTGTAAATTGGAACCAATATTTATCTAACAGAATAGATCCATCTTCTCTCATAAACACAAAAAGGATCAGGTCAAGGACTAATCAATTGCTAACAATATGCTTTAGGATTACTCCAATAGAGCATTTAAGCCAGAATGTGTAAATTAATAGTTACAAATATCTAGTTACTTGTAATTAATTTCTCTTGCCAGTAATAAAGCTACAAGTAATTTTCGTTGTGATTAAAACTTATAAAGGAATGATTTCACCCCTTTAAGCATGCAAGCTCACTAAATGCTAGAGAAGGAATACCACATGGTTCGTGTTCTGGTTCGTACTGCTGCTTATTCTGTTGCTTCATTCTCTGTTATGGCTGTTGAGGTAATTACAAAGGATATGGGGTGGGAGTGTGTTTTGTATCACAAAACAGTAGTTTACAGGTTTCAAGTGTTTTTATAAAGTTAAGAAAAGTTAATAATTTTAGTTACTTTTTAGAAAAAGAAAAGAAAAAAGCTACTTCTAAAAAATGTAATTATACTATTAACAAACTTTTTGGGAGTCTTTGAACACCAGTACTAAACTAATTTTTGAAGTAAAATTCCCAAGATGTGAAGAAGGAAAAAACTGGCAACACATTTATAATTTGTCCTTTTTTCTTGAACTAAAGTACCAAACACTTTAGCCTAGTAAAATGCTCAAGTTACTTGATTTATTCTAGTTGCCTTTTTGCTGTATCTTTCCTAGCTCTATAATAGTTGGAGATTAGATACGGCCCATATTATCCATATTTGGACACCCCATTGATTTATATAAAACTTTATGATAATGGGCCTCTACAGACGGCCCTTTGTGCCATCTTGGAGGCAGGAGAGGGGAGGGGTCGCCATACGCTAGCCTCCCCAACCTCTCCCCAAAGACGTTCTGATGGTGCAGCATCTTGACGCACTGCACTGGAAGAGGAACAGAAGAGCTGCATGGCGGCTCTTCGGGTGGTCTTTTTGCCAGCTCTGAAAGGAACGGCATTTTGCCACTCTTTTCTGGACCGGCAAAAGAGAGGATTGGGGCCTCTGCATGTGCTATCAGCAGCCCCAATCCTCCATTTCCCAGGGCAGCCCAGGGCCACCCATCTGCATCGCCTCAGAGTTTTGCCTTTGTGTTTCTAATAAATAATAATGCTAGTCTTAGGGGGGATGCAGAAAGGCAGCCCTAGGTCGGCCCAGGAAGCAGAGGATCAGGGCCACTGCTACCACACACAGCGACCCCAATTCTCCCATTTGCAAGGCTGGAAAAGAGTGGCAAAATGCCGCTCTTTTCAGAGCTGGCAAATAGGGTGCCGCAATAGCCACTGTGCAGCTCTTCTGTGTCCCTTCCGGTGCAGCATGTCAAGATGCTGCACCAGGAGGACGTTCTGATGGCACACACCATGCGTAATGGTGCACACCATCAGAACATCCTCGGGGAGGGGTTAGGGTGGCCAGCATACAGCTGCCCCTCCCCTTCCCTGCCTCCAAGATGGTGCAAAGGGCAGTGTGTAGAGGCCCTTAGCTAGTTAATTCAATCTCAATATTTATTATTACGGCCATATGGCCAGCATTTTACAAAAAAACAAAAATAATATAAAACACCTCATTTCAATTATACACAATAAGTTCTCAAATATAAACTTATAAATATAAGCAAATCATACAGAAACAAAGCAGGCTTCCAAATACAATAAATAGATTGTTTTACATCATAGGTGGTTCCGAATCATAATACAATAACAAATTTATATTTAAAATATACTATTCAAAATGTACTATTATAAAACTGAGGGATAGAATTTAATAGACAGAATAAATTTACCAAGATTATGTTATATTGGTTCCCAATCAAAGCTGATACTATACTACAGCCGTACCCCCTCACACTATCTAAGTCTAGTCTTTGTTATTACAATCATAGATGGTTCCAAATCAAGATACAATGATGAGTTATATTTAGCATATATTATTATAAATAGAGAAATGTCTTTTAATGGACAGAGTAAATTTACCAAAGTTATATTATATTGATCCCCAATCAAAAGTATGATGGCATACTACGAGCGTACCCCCTGATGATTTTCTAAATCTAATTTTTATTATTACAGCCATATAGCTATCATTGTTGTGAAAAACGGAAGGATAATTGTAGAATACATCACATCAATTATATGCCATGAGTTCTTCAAAGTAAACTTGTAAATCTTAGCAAATCATATAGAAAACTTAAAGAAAACGAAACAGACTTCCAATTAATATAAGTAGACTATTTTAAATTGTAAGTAATTCCAAATCATAATACAATATTAAGTTATATTTAGAATATATTATCATAAAAACTGAGAAATAAAATTTAATGAACAAAGTAAATTTACCAAAGTTTTATTGTATTAATTGTTGGAATAGTAACAAGCTCTACACTTGAGCCATTATAGGGTTAACAACCATCACAGGGTTAATGGAGAGCTACTGAGAACACAGATGACCTACAGCTATATATGCAAAGCTCTAATCAAGTTTTTAATCTTAATCTTTTCTAATCAAGTTTGAAGACAATCAAGCTTGCATTACAATATGTAAAGAAGAAAGTACTAAAGCCAGAAGCAGAACTATTGGATTAAAATGTCAACTAGTGAGGGATTTGTATCAAAAGGGAATGATTGATATTGAATATTGCCCTACTGATGAAATGATAGCAGATATATTAACTAAGCCATTGACGACACAAAAATTTACATTCTTTCATGAAATGTTGAACATGTCTAATTTTTGTTGATGATTTTATTTGTTGTAATGACTCAGTTGATAGAGCTTGAGAAGGGCTGTTGGAATAGTAACAAGCTCTACACTTGAGCCATTATAGGGTTAACAACCATCACAGGGTTATTGGAGAGCTACTGAGAACACAGATGATCTACAGCTGTATATGCAAAGCTCTAATCAAGTTTTTAGCCTTAATAAGGCTGCCTCTGTAGTGAGCTCTCTCTCTCTCTTTTGCTCATTCTATTCTTAGCCTTACTTTATGTTGCTTTATACTTGTGTTATTTGATTATGTTATTTGCTATTTGTTACTTTTGCAATTATTAGTATGCTTTGTCTTATATATATGGGTTTTGTATGATTCTGTTATATATGTTGTTTGTTACCTTTTGAGTATTTATATAAAGTCTTTTATAGTACCTTGTTTCATTAGTCTCTTTTCAAATCCATTGTCCCAATGGATTTGGTAGCAGAGGATGGTTGCTCAAAAGAATTGTTGCTTAAAGCAGTGGTTGTTTGAGACAATGGTTTGAAAGGTGATTTGTATTTGGAAATATTTTTCATTGAAATAGAGTTTTTTTTCCTTTTGGTAAACCTTTTGAGAAATGTATGGTATTTATTTTGGTTATGGCTATTGAATAGAATAGTTGGGTTTTGATGCTAAGAAAGTTAGTTTTTAAAGGCAAAGATAAATAGTGCAAGAATTTTATCTAGTTAAGTTTTAAAATTAAAGCTTATATTGGTGAGAGAGTTTACATATACAAAGTGTTTTTAAACGTCTGTATCCTCAGCTAGTTCACCTGAAATTAATATGTTTACTTTAAAAGTTCAACAAAGTATAAGTAACAGTAATGGCTTATTTTTAATCCCAAAGTTAAATAGGGATAATTTTCAGATGTGGGATACAAGATTAAGAGTTTCCCTACAAGTACAAGACTGTTTGCATGTTATAGATGAAGATATGCCTGAAAATCAGTCATAACAGCATGAATATAAAATGAAAGAAGCAAAAGCTTTAATGATACTATATTCCTGTATAGAAGATCATGAAAGTCCATTAGTAATTAAATATAAAACAGCTGGTGCACTCAAGAAAAAATACTTTAGTAGATCAAACAAAAATATAGTATTTTTGAAAGAGAAACTATATAGTATGAGGATGAGAGATGGAACTAGCATAGATATGCATTTAGATGAAATTTTGAAAATTGTTTCAGAGCTTCAGTCTGCAGGAGCAGAAATATCTGACTTTGAATTTCATACTTGCATTTTGCTTAGTTTGCCACCTTCTTTTGCAAACCAAAAGGCTATGCTTGAATGTATGGGTGAAGTGGATAAAGATTATACAATTGCTTATTTAAGAGATTCTGGACTTATAAAAACAGTAGGTAATACAGCTGAAAAAAATCTCAGTATTAAGAACAAGACCTAACTATAAAGAAAGAAGATGCTATATATGATCAAGGGTTGGGCATATTGCTAAATACTGTAGATTTAAAGATATAGAAAATCAAAGGCCCAGAGAAACAGACACTTCTATAAGAAAATTACCTTTTAGTAGAGAAAAACACTTTAATAGTCATAGACCAATTGATGAAAGAGTAAACAATAAACACAAGCAAAGATTTAATAACAGTAAAAATCCTCACATGAATGATCAAGTGTTTCAAATATCTGATTATCAGGGTGTAAATGATAGACAGCATTTTCTCATTGATAGTGGTCATTTCATTCACATTTGTCGCTTTAGAGAAAGTTTTAGTGAACTTGATGTAGAAAATAGACCAGAGATATTCCAAGCAAACCAGCAAAGACTAAATGTGCTTGGAACTGGAACTGTGCCTTTAAGAGTTCTCACTTCTAGAGGTGAAGTGGTAAACCTTACATTAACAAATGTTGCTTTTGTTCCTGAAGCCTCAAATAATTTGATTGGTACTAAAAGAATTGTAGAGAAGGACTATACTATAGTACTTAAAGGTGACTCAGGAAAAATTATCAACAATAGAACTGGCCTTGTGCTTAAAGTTGATAAAAAAGATGGGTTTCATTATATCATCGATGTTAATGATGTAGCAGTAAATGAGGAAAGGGCTGTATGTCAAACTAGAGGAAATATTTGTGACCACAAAAACTGTCTTTATTCATGGCATGTAAAGTTAGGACATAGAAATATGCAAAGTATTGAAAAATTATTGACAGAGTGTGGAATTAATGTTCCCAAATGTGATAAAACAAAAGAAAGATGTGAAATATGTATACAAGCAAAGGAAACGGCTCCTAGTTATACAGGACAATCTAATTTACAAGATCAGGAGTTTTTAGAGGAAGTTTATTCAGATTTAGTAGGTCCTATGCCATTATCTGCAGGTAAAAATAAATATTTTCTTACATTTACTGAATCTAAAAGCAAATACAGTTACATATATATACTTAAAAATAAAGATGAGACATTAGAAAAATTTATAAACTATGTGGCTATAGTTAAAAATCATTTCGGCAGAGCACCTTTAACATTACGAACGGAGAATATTGTAATATAGACTTTAAATACTTTTTGGAACAAGAAGGCATAGAGCATAAAGTAACAATATCCTATTCTCCACATCAGAATGGGAGTTCTGAGAAATTAAATCGAACATTGCAAGAAATGTCTAGATCTATGTTAATGCAAGCAAGACTACCTAACTCTTTATGGGCTGAAGCAGTAGTTACAGCAACTTATTTACATAATAGAGTTCCTAGTAAAGTGACTGGTAAAACACCTTTTGAGTTGTGGTATGGTAGAAAACCTGGCTTAAAGCATATAAAATCTTTTGGTTCCAAAGTATTTTCTTACGTTCCAAAAGAAAAAAGAGGAAAACTTGATCCTTGAGCTGAAATTGGAGTTGTTATTGGATATCCCTCTGGAGGAAAATGGTATAGAGTTTTGGACCCTAAGACCTTTGAAACAAAAATGCTGTAATGTAGTATATGTGGATGAAAGGAATATAATGCAAGAAACAGTTGAGTCAATAATGACAACTGATGAAAAAAGCATAGATACTGTTTCACAGGAATTGGTCAATTGGCTACCTGTGGAGGACGCTGGTCAATCAGTAGTCCCACCTTCAAAGGATGTTACTAAAACAGAAGGGGAAGCAGGAACCAGACCGTGTGAGACAGAAATAGAAGAAACAACTGTTCTAAGATGATCAGACAGGATTAACAAAGGTAAACCTCCAGAGAGATATGGATTTTGTGAAAACTTACAAACAATGGAACCATTAGATTGGAAATATGTCACTAATGTTGAATTGTGTTGATGGATTTATTGCAAACAGTCCATAAAGCCAATCACCAAAATCTGGTATCTCCAGCAAGCTTCTTTTATTGTAAAACAGCATGAGCAAAAACAAATAATAATAATAATAATAATAATAATAATAATAATAATAATAATAATAATATCTTCACTTTAGCCAGGATGGCTAAACAGGAACAAAGCTTATCTGCTGCATGGTTCAAAGTTAGTTAAGCTGCAGCATCAGGAAAATATTTTAATTAGTCCATTACAGCTTAAAGGTTAAAAGACAAGTGACAAACTTTTCAAGATCACAACTTTCAGCCCCCAATTCTCCACCCATTTGGGTGTAGCCTTTTCAGACTGATTGGTTGAAGTTACATGACGTGTGTTAGCCCAACCTTTAATTACCATATTAAATCATGTGACTGCAGTTCCCATAACATTTTACATGTTTATAAATCCTTTATGTAAACAAAACCCTTCCTCACAGAACTGTAGCCTCGTTAACTGCTTGTTTGGGCTAAAGCACACCTGGGCTGATAATTGTGAATCTGGCCTCAGAAAAACAACTTTTCTCAGCAAGGAAAAATAGACACACATCTTTACATTTCAACATTTTAACATTGACTATATGTCCCATCAAATTCTAACAACTAAATTACCTTTTTTGGAAAGAGAAAAGTGGATAGAAGCTATGGAGGAAGAATATCGATCTTTACAGCAAAATCAGGTTTGGACTCTTAGGCCTTGGCAGACGACTAATAGAGTCGTCTTCGAGGCCCAGAAGAGGAGGGGCAGCCGCACGAGCGGCGCCCCTTCCTCTTCCTGAGGTCACCCTCGGAGTCGCCAGCCCTCTGCATGGCCGGCGCTCCGGGGATGACCTCACGCCACAGCGACCGCATGCGCTGTGGTGGAAGAGTCAGGGAAAGTGCGCCCGCCACTTTTAGGGAGCACTTTCCCTGACATCTAAAAGGAGCACCAATTTGGAGCTTCTTTTAGGGATGCCACAGGAGCGCCGTGGTGCGGAGGCTCCGCTCCGCCGGCACTCCGTCCGGCGGCATCCCAGAAGCAGTCGTCTGCTTCCCCCCTTACTGAATTACCTCCTAATAGACAAGCTACAGGAAATAAATAGGTCTATAAAATCAAATATAATCCAGATGGGAGTATAGATAAATATAAAGCACGTTTAGTTGCAAAAGGTTTTTCTCAAAAATACGGAGTAGATTACTTAGATACATTTGCACCCCTTGTTAATTATGTAACATTTAGGACACTTCTTAGTGTTGCAAGTTCAAAAAATATGTTTGTAGAACATCTAGATGTTAAAACAGCTTTTCTTAATGGAGATCTTTTTGAAGAAATTTATATGGTGCAAGCTGAAGGCTTTCAAAAGAAAGGACAAGAAAATCTTGTTTGTAAACTTAATAAAAGTATGTATGGACTTAAGCAGCTAAAAGTTGGTATGATAAATTGACAGATCTCTTATATCAGCAAGGATTTAAACAAGGAAAGGCTGACCCTTGCTTATATATGAGACTTAAAAATGGAGAATACCAGTATATTCTGACTTATGTTAATGATTTATTGATATGTTGTCAACACAGAGAAGATATTGAAGAGATAGCTGGTAAGCTAAAGATGGAAATAGAAATTAAACAGCTTGGACAAATAAGACACTATCTTGGAATAGAAATTGAAAGAAAAAATGATGGAAGTTTTGTTTTAAGTCAGAAACGCAAGATCATGTATTTTATAGAGTCGGTTGGCATGAAGAATTGCAAACTTGTGAATACTCCATTGGAACCAACTTATTTAAAGGTAAAAGATGGAAAACCATTTGAAAATTATGGTAAATATCAAGAAGCTATAGGTAAACTCCTTTAATTGAGTAAAACTACAAGACCTGATATTGCAGCAGCTGTCAACATTCTGAGCAGAAAAACAAGTTCACCAAACCATCATGATTGGCGCGCTATAAAGAGAATGGCAAGATATTTGAGAGGAACAGAGGATTTAAAACTAAAATTATCATCTTGTGAAAATCCTAGATTGGTTGCATATATGGACTCAAGTTGGGGAGAAGAGTCAACAGACTATAAATCAACTAGTGGATATTTATTTTTCTATGGGAATAATCTCATCGATTGGACTAGTAAAAGACAGTCTATTGTAGCCCAATCATCAGCAGAAGCCAAATGTGTATCAGCAGCAAGTGCATGTAACGAACTAGAACGGATTTTTCATTTGTTAAAGGACTTTGGCATTAGTGAACCTGTACCAATTGTAATGTTTGAAGACAATCAAGCTTGCATTACAATATGTAAAGAAGAAAGTACTAAAGCCAGAAGCAGAACTATTGGATTAAAATGTCAACTAGTGAGGGATTTGTATCAAAAGGGAATGATTGATATTGAATATTGCCCTACTGATGAAATGATAGCAGATATATTAACTAAGCCATTGACGACACAAAAATTTACATTCTTTCATGAAATGTTGAACATGTCTAATTTTTGTTGATGATTTTATTTGTTGTAATGACTCAGTTGATAGAGCTTGAGAAGGGCTGTTGGAATAGTAACAAGCTCTACACTTGAGCCATTATAGGGTTAACAACCATCACAGGGTTATTGGAGAGCTACTGAGAACACAGATGATCTACAGCTGTATATGCAAAGCTCTAATCAAGTTTTTAGCCTTAATAAGGCTGCCTCTGTAGTGAGCTCTCTCTCTCTCTCGTTTGCTCACTCTATTCTTAGCCTTACTTTATGTTGCTTTATACTTGTATTATTTGATTATGTTATTTGCTATTTGTTACTTTTGCCATTATTATTATGCTTTGTCTTATATATATGGGTTTTGTATGATTCTGTTATATATGTTGTTTGTTACCTTTTGAGTATTTATATAAAGCCTTTTATAGTACCTTGTTTCATTAGTCTCTTTTCAAATCCATTGTCCCAAAATTAATCCCCTATCAAACATATAATAATATACTACGGCTGTACCCCCTCAAACTGTCAGTTTATCATTTGATCAGATCATACATACAGATTTATTTATTTTTTAATTTTTGATTCAAATTTATTGATTCTGTTTTAAGTACTTTTTACGATTTGTAATGGCGGCTGCAAATTTTTTTTTGCAACTGCTAGTGTTATACCTTCCTTTTGATCTGCTAATAGGTAGTTTGTATAAAATTCCATTTGCCTACCTGGATATTGTAATATGATTGGAGTTATATATAGGGCACGTATATCTGCATATAGAGAACAACCAAAAATTACATGATTTGTTTTCAACTTCTTCTGAGCCACAGGGACAAAGTCTATATTGATAGGGGGTCTTCTTGAATCTGCCCTCCAGGACTGCCGAAGGTATTATGTTAATCCTTGCTAACATAAAAGCTCTCTTAAATTTCACAACATGCAAATTCTCAAAATATTTGGCACATTTACCTGGTCTACTGGTTTCTCTAATAGAATACAAAGATGACTGACTTATGTGAGTTTGAAAGTCAATATCCTTAATACGTTGGGAGATTTCAAATTTTGCTTTATCATAACCCAGTGCCGATATTTCCGATGGTGATAGTCCAAGAAAAGAGAGTTTCAAAGCCAATGATTTTTTCCAAGGGGATAAGAAAGAATCTGTTAAGATTAATGGAAGCAATCCAGTTGGAACAAATAACATTTTAAGCCACATATTTAATTTGTGTATCCATGTATGTGCCTCAATAGATAAGGATCCTGTTTCTAAGTGGAGTGTGGAATTTGAAACACAATTTGGGACTCCTAATATTATCCTTAGACATTTTGTTTGGACTGCCTCAAAAGTTGTAAAGTTTTTGAAGGTATATATCTCAGAGCCATATAATAATTGTGCTACTATCTTAATCACAAATACTTGAAGGACTGCAGGAGTATATTGGCCTCCCTTATTATAGTAGAAGGTACATAAGGCTTTAATATTTCTTTGACTGCTCATTATTGCGTTTTTCTGATGTAAATTAATGGTCCCCTTATCATGAAATATAATTCCCAGATATTTATAAGAAGATACCTGTTCTATGGGGTTGCCATCAAGGGTCCAATTATATCGATGGCGGCGTCTAGAAAATACCATTACTTTGGTTTTATTATAATTGATTTTTAACTCATCTTTTATGCAATATGTTGTCAAGGCTCCTAAAAGTCTGTTTAACCCTATTTTCGTGATGGACATTAATACTACATCATCTGCATAAACCAATATTGATAAAGACCTATTTGACAAAGTCGGGGCATATGCAGATACTTCTGATAAAGTTGATATCACGGAGTTAATATAGATATTAAAAAGAGTGGGTGCCAAAACACAACCTTGTCTAACTCCATTTGGTGTGAGAATAGGTCTTGTTATATTACCCTGGGTGTTACATCGTATTACCACTCGGGAGTTCTCGTGTAATTTATGAATCAATATTAACAATCATTTATCAATACTGGTATTTTCAAGTTTTTCCCATAATCTATCTCTTGATATGGAGTCAAATGCAGATTTAAAGTCAACAAAAGCTGTGATCAATGAACCCTTAGCCAACACAACATATTTTTCAGAGAGATGTTTAAGTACTAGAGCATGTTCGATTGCTGAATGGTTTTTCCTAAAGCCAGCTTGTTCTTCCCTAATAATTTTGTTATCTTCAAGCCATTCTTGAAGCTTATCCAACAGATGTAACACATACAATTTGCTTATGATGTTCAGGAGACTAATAGGTCGATAATTTGCAGGGTCACTTTTATTGCCTTTTTTATATATAGGTACAATAATGTCAAGGCCCCAATCCTCAAGAATGTAGGTGGTATAATCTATGGCAGTAAATAAAGATGCAAGGACAGGAGCTCACCATTCAACACTAGATTTAAACACCTCGGAGGGTATGTTATCATTACCTGCTGCCTTACCAGAAGTGATTCTAGATAACAGAGACTTTATTTCCTGTTCAGAAACAGGTAACCATATTGGTAGCTCTTTAATAACAGAGAAATGTTTTTGTTTATATCGACATTGTTCATATAATCTACTATAAAAATGTTCCCAGGTACTAACAGAAATCGAGTATGTCATTTTTAATGTCCTTGGCCAGCCACTAGTTACAATTTTCTAAAATGTAGTTGTATCTTTATTATTTACTGCTGTTATTAAAGTATACCACAAATCTTTAAGAGCTATTGCTTTCTTTGTTTTTATCAATTTCTTGTATTTTTTCTTCAGGTCAAACCATTCAGATGGAATTGTTTGTAAATTTTCCTGTCTATAAGTTTTATATTTTTCAACCAAAATATGTTTCATATTGATACAATCTTGATCAAACCAGGGTCTTGATTTTTTCCCCTGATTTGAAGTCTTTGAACATGTTGGTTGGGTTAACAGGTTTTTTATAATTTTACTTAGCTGTTGAAAGGGTTCAAAAATATCATTTGGGAATTCTATATCTAACATCAAAGTACGTAAGGAAAGACATTTATCAGAATTTAAAGCAATTTTTAAATTGTTTTCTACCTTGGGAGACCATTTGATACCACTTGGCCTCAATTCCAAATTTCCTTCAGGTGGTACAATCTGTTTGGCAAAATCTCTTTGTGAAGCACATTCTAGGGACAGAGTAATGGGTAGATGATCACTTTCAACTCAATGTTCTATTTTGCATTTGGGTGCTGCAGAAAGCAGTTCATATGATATTAGAAAGTAATCTATAGTGGAAGCCCCACGATTTGACATAAATGTGTATTCTCCATCAGTGTCTCCTTCTACTGATCCATTCATTATAACTAAGTTTAATTTATAAGATAATTCTGTTAGATAAAGGCCTGCCCAATTAAATCCTTTGTCTTTTGACTGCCTATTTGGGAGAACTAAATCTGTTTCTGGTTGGACTAAATGAAAATGAGAATATAAATCTGCCTCATTTGGGCCAGTTCTTGCATTGAAGCTAATATTAGAAGAACTTCAGGATGTAGAACTAATGCATTAGTAATATAATTTGTAATATTTTTTTGTGTTTCTTTTTGGCATATGGGAGGTAGATATAAATTTATTATTAACAACCATGTATCATTAAATTTAACTAATAGAGAGGAGGCCAGATTTGCTAATGGTGGAATGGAGAAGGAGACTTGCTTAATGCTTGTAGAGGCCAGAATGGATAGTCCACCACTAAGTCGACCACCTTTCTGAGATACAGAAGCATCAACTGAGTTTGTTGTAAATCCATTTAATGTTATTTTTTCTCTCAGCCATGCTTCTTGTGTTAATAATATATCAAATTGGGATATATATTTTACAAATGAAGGGTCACAAATATGTCTTTCCCAGCCCATAACATTCCAGGATAGGAGTTTTAGATTTTTTTGGCTTCAATTCATTTTGTTGTCATGTATTTGATTTTACGGTATATGGGAGATTATTTAATTGGTTTGCAGCCAATGGTACCATTTGAACATATGAGGTAGTTGGATCAATTTTGATAGTATTTTTATTAATTACTGTAATGGGACAATTTTTATTATTTTTATGATTATTTTAATCTGGTTTTTCCTCAATTTTTTCGAGTGTTGGATGGGTATAGCTTACATTTGACCTAACAGGACCGTTTATTTTTAATGTTTCTTTTTTAAAAGGTCTATTAGACTGTAACAGGCCATTTTCAAAATTTTCTAGATATCTCATTTCAGTCCATGCTAGTGGGTTTATTTCTGCTAAGATTTTCCTTTTATTTTCTCTGCTCTCTTTTGTTTCTTTTATAGGAGACTCCTTAGTTAGATATACATTTGAAAGATATTGCTTTAAATTTTCTAACCTATTTAATATTTCAGTTTGTGCAATTTGAGATAAATTTGAAAATAAATCAATTTACTCATCTTCTTCTTTAGTGATCGGGAAATTTGAGAGATATAGTGGGTCAGTGTCAATGGGAGATGTATCCTTTTCACTACTAAATTTATTTAATCCACAGTTCACAGGTTCAATATTATTTTGGTCTTTTGTATTTCATATTTTGACTGGGGAAATAGCAATATTAGTTTGATCTTTTATTTTTCGTATTTTATCTAAAAGAGTAGCATTTACAGATGATATTTTTGCTATTAATGGTTGAGGGGGGGCTGTGTTAATGAAATATCTAGATACAAAAATGCCTTCCTTGAAAAGTAAAAATTTACATTTACAGATTAAAGAAACAAAATTAGGATCACTAAAAGTAATTAAAGCACGAGCACGACTAGAATTATAATACAGATAAGTAACCTGTATAATGTTATTTAGAGTAATTTGGTTTGGACAAATTTTTTTCAAAACAGCTAGTAGATGGTATTTACGTTTAACCTGAGATAATATGCCAAAGGGTTTAGGAAAGTTTGATAGAACGATTTGGTGCTGGCTAAGGGTTAGCTGGTTTTCCTTTTCCATTTTTAAATTTTTATCTTTTGTTACATGAGACGCTTTATTTATGAAATATTTTATGGAGGTTAGATCCGTTGCTGCTGTTCGAGCTTTTAAGGAACTTGAATTGGCATTTTGAGGGAGGTTTTCTCCTGGCTGAAAGGAAATTAAATTCTCTAATTGCCTGTTGATTCCAGGGTTGGGATGTTCAATATCTGGTAAGGTTTGTATTAATTCAGATGTTTGGGTTGTAATAAGATCTTGTAGTTTAATTTCATCCTCCAGTGTCCTGCCATTTTCTAGTGTTGTATTTTCCTCTTTTTTACAAGATTTTTTGGGGACTATAGATGGTTCTGATTTTGAATTCTTTCTTTTACGACCCTTCTTTGGGCTTTTGACAGGTTTGTGCTTATTTTTCCTATCAGTTTTCAAAATAGGAGTTGTTATCAAACAGGATTTATCTTTATCTTTATCAGTTTCTTTATCCAACTTTTGTTCTTTTTTATTAGTACAGATTTTTTGAAGATGTAAATCAACTAGAGTAGTAAGAAGGATATTACTTTCAGTAAGAAATTTTTTAACTGAGGTCAGTTCTTCTAAAAGAATGGAAAACCACTTTGGATTTTCCATATCCTCTTTAGAGTTAATAAATCCAGGAATTATTCTAGGGGCATTCTCAGATTTCTGGGAATCTTTTCTTGAATCTATTTCTATTTCAGTCTTAATCACCTTATTACTTATGATAGAGTCAGGTGTTATCTTTCCCTCAGCCAAAGTCAAGACCAAGGCCATTTCAGTTTCTAAATTTGGAAAGGAAAGATTTCTATCTACAGGTTTTAAAGATCCTATTTTATCTAAAGACCAATCCAAGATAGGAATTGGAGATAATGGTACTGTTTCCTTATCTTCCATAGTTTTCACCTTTGGATTAGATTGAGAAAATGTATGGGAGGAATTATGACTACAGTCTATAAAGAACTGAGTTATTTTAGACTGCACAGCTTTTTCTTTTGGAATAGAATTTAAAGTTAAAGGATATTCTGAGGCTATGTCTTTCCTATTCAGGTTTATATTTATAAATGATGGCAGTATTTTTGGAATTCCAATTGTGATCAGAATTTTAGAGTTAACTAAAATTTGAGTAGGCTTAAATTAATATAAATTCAATTTCAAATATCTGACAATATGTATGGTAGATTTAACATGTCTAGTGTATCCCTAAAAGTTTTTGTTTAAAAGTAACTTTAATAAGTTAAAATTCAAATACAATTTAAAAGTCCATAATTGGACTATAAATCACACCCCTCCACTTCTTCTAATTAGAAGTGAGGAGAAGTGATAGATTTAAAAGTAAGTCATGGAACCCCCTAGTCAGATCTAGGCATCAAACAATCTTGCTCTTTTGAAAGAATTGTTAGAGGAAAATATATCCAGGTGTGCCTAGGACCAAACACCCAGATCAGCCTTCCTTAGTAAGGAGAAGGGAGTCTTGGGCGTGCCTAGGGCCAGACGTCAGAGTCTTGCCGCTGTGTTCTCCAGGGGACTTGTTCTTCAGTGCCTTTTATCCTCTCAGCCAGGTGTTGCTGGGTCCAAATCACTGTCGGCTCAGCTCCGCGCTCCTAAGTGGGGTGAGGGAGGTCTTGGGCATGCCTAGGGCCAAATGCCCAGGTTGGTCTTCCCTGGTGCAAAGGAGGGAGTCTTGGGTGTGCCTAGGGCCAAATGCCCAAGTTGCTCTTCCCTGGTGCAAAGGAGGGAGTCTTGGGCGTGCTTAGGACCAAATGCCCAGGTTGGTCTTCCCTGGTGTAAAAGAGGGAGTTTTGGGCGTGCCTAGGGCCAAACGCCCCGCTTGGTCTTCCCTGGTGCAAAGGAGGGAGTCTTGGGTGTGCCTAGGGCCAAACGCCCAGGTCGGTCTTCCCTGGTGCAAAGGAGGGAGTATTGGGTGTGCCTAGGGCCAAACGCCCAGGTTGGTCTTCCCTGGTGCAAAGGAGGGAGTCTTGGGTGTGCCTAGGGCCAAACGCCCAGGTTGGTCTTCCCTGGTGCAAAGGAGGGAGTCTTGGGTGTGTCTAGGGCCAAACGCCGGGATCTTACTTCAGGCACTGCGTTCTCCTCTATTTCGCCACTCTTCCTTTCCCGGAGGGCAAGGCTTTATAATTTAGGAGGTTGGTGGTAGGTGGGGCAGCTCCAGCACTGCCGCCGCGTCCTCCGCTGCTCCTCCACTTTCGCTGGGCCTTGGCTGGGCTTTTGTGCCTTGGGGAAGTAGGTGGGGCAGCTCCGGCACTGCCGCCGCGTCCTCCACTGCTCCTCCGCTTTCCCTGGGCCTTGGTTGGGCTTTTGTGCCTTGGGGAAGTAGGTGGGGCAGCTCCAGCACTGCCGCCGTGTCCTCCGCTGCTCCTCCGCTTTCCCTGGGCCTTGGCTGGGCTTTTGTGCCTTGGGAAAGTAGGTGGGGCAGCTCCAGCACTGCCACCATGTCCTCCGCTGCTCCTCCCCTAGTTAATTGAAGTCATGATTACAGAGTTCAATTTCCTAATGGCATTCACCTTTAACAAACTTCTCAGTTATTTACTTCCTTTGAAAAACCAAAATAAAATCTAATTCTAACTTTCTAATTACCCATAAAGATAGCTAAAACATGCAAAGGCTAAAATGTTATATATGCTCAATGGGACTTACATTTGAGGAGACATATCTTTTAATTTTAGCAATAATTAAGTTCAGACACATGAAGGATAGTTCTGATTTTAAAACATTTACTATGTATACTTTCGCTCTGCTACTAATTTTCAATAACACACTATCCTTTTCATGTGAATTATAACATTCACCATTATGTCTCCAAGGAAATGACTTTAAGAATTGCACTATATATAAGAGAGAGAGAGAGCTAATGTTAATGCTGTCTGATAATGGATTCTGTCATCAATGAAGGGTAAAGGGAACTGTGAATTGCTAGTTCACACCTACATGACCTACATGACAAATGTAATACTGGGAATTGTAACTGTGTGCATGGGTATGTTTTGTTCCATTGGGAGTAATGTATTTCAAGTGTAGGTCCCATAATTTACATAAATATTACCTAATAAAATTGAGACAGTTGGAATAAGAAGATAAGTAGAGTTAAATGGATGAATTACAAAGAGTTGATTCCAATCTCTCACCATTAAAATCTGATGTGTTGCATCAGATGCTTTTATATGCCAGGTTGCTTTTTTCATAGGAAGCAATACTACATTACCTCAAGCTGACAATTAACTCTGGCAGGATTTGAATAGCAACCGCTAAGTTATCTTGATTTAGCAACTTCTTCCTTTTACCTGAAATATTTCATGGTCCATTTCCATAGTTAGCTTTATAAGTCATGATACAGTCATCTTTCGCTTCCTGCAAAAGCATCATTTATTTGGAGTACTGGGCAATAGCTGGCAGACAAGTTGGGTACCATGAACCATGATTATTCATTGGTTATACTCCACAATTAGTATAGTATTCTAAACTAGCAAGTGTCCTCATTCAGAATAGATGGATTTATTGATCTATATTTCTTTCAGTTTCTCACTCACCCGTTATTTTACCTTGGTTGTGCATGAAAAAATCCACATGAAAATATGTACACTTTTTGTGCACTTTTGATATAGTATATGTATGCTTTCCTTGCAATTTTTTTTCTAATTAAATTTTTATTGAGTTTTTACAATAAAACTCATAACATCTGTAGAACAATAACAACAACAATTAACTACCAGGGCTAAGGTATGTAGCTGATGAGTTTGTGCTAGCAGTTTTGCTTAATATAATGCTATTTTTTTAGATTTAAAAAAATAATAATGTGAAATACATATTTTTATGTGCACTTTTCCCTGATAGGCACTTTAAAAAACCTGGGTTGTTTGTTCACTGAACAGCATGGTAAAATTCTGTGATGTTCAAGTAATGAAGGATTACTGCATTTCAACTGACATATTAATTTGGGGAATGCAAAATGGAAACTGAAGAAAATGCTTCACCATTCATACTCCTCATTTTATCCTCTATGAAATCTAAACAGACATTTTCAATTGTTAAATGTATGTGATAAGTGACTCTCAAGACTGCTGTCTCACCCACTGCAGGGGGGCATATGAGACTGACATCTTTCCTTTGCAGTATGAGGGTCGTGGGTGATTTCTTTGCTCTCAAGAAGCTTCTCAGTATTCTTCCTCCTAGGATATGGACTCATCTTGTCAGTCCATGTGTTAACTATGACAATTTCACCATTTTCTTGAATGATATCCCAGGTATGATCAAGATGATTAATGAGTTGTCAGCAGTGTGCTATGTGGTGCTCTCAGATAACAAGATCGCCAAAATAAGCTGTATCAGGAGGGTTACTGTAAAATGCCTAAAAACACCTTTGCAAAACCAAGAGTAAAATAGACACTCAATGTGGCCACAGCTGGGCCAAAATGACCCTTTCTCCTTCTCAGAGTGACTTATAGAAACTCTGTTTCATTTCACAGAATTTTCTCCCTGTTGTGAACTCTCTCAGGTAGATTAGTGTCTATGAAATCTTTTGTTGCTTGCTGCCTACGGTGCTTGATAGTTTCCACCACCTGCTGAGGAAGACACTGATGTGGTTATGACAGTGCTTTGAGAGTTTCTTTGAGAACCCAGCCTCTAAGCTCAGAACGTTTGCACAGAAAAGTAATTTCTCCTGGGGAAAATCATTTCACTTCACATGAAATATATCCAGTGGCCAGTCTGACAAAATTCAATGGTACCAGTTTTTCATTTCTACAAGACAATGTTTTTAATGAATAGACAGGGTCCTATGGAAGATGGGAAAATGGTGGTTGCTTAAGTCACCACGCCATGTAAATTTTTCAATATGACAATGTGCAGTTTGCATTAGACACAGAAGTGATTTGGATGTCAATGTAACTGAAAACATAGTTAATAGATTTGTTTCATGGTGATGTTTGAAGTTAAGATTTTTTCCTCTTCTGTAAAAATTTGATGGTTTGGATCCTGATTCTCAATGACATCACTAATATGTCTGAGACAATCCAGAAAAATTGTCACTTATGTCTAAAGGTTGAAAAACTACTAAGAAAAAACATACATAATGAAATGCTGTAATTGCCCCAGTAGGGTGTGTCAAGAATAGGTAAGTAATTCTTCATTAATTTTCTCCTTGAAAATTAACAAATAATTTTAGCTATGTATATGAGAAAGACTCTGAAGGTCATGCAGCTTTCAAAGTCTGCTCACAATTTTGGACTTATTCTGTGCAAAACATCATTGTTTTGCATATAAAACAGCATTTTGCACTGGCACAAAGGACACCAGATGCCTCTTTTGGGTTTAAACATGCCACAACATTTATTTAACTGTACAGGGTCTATTGATATACAATAAATAAAAATAACACATTTGTCATGTGTGTAAGTGAAGGTGTAACCACCATAGTGGGTGGTCCTTCACCGCACATGACAAAGCAAATAAACTATCATCAACAACAAAGAATAAACAAACCCCTCCCCCAGAAATGACATCATATTTCATCATATGACGTCATGTAATTTTATGACATCAAGCATTGAATGCCTACGTCATTTCCTATCAATTTGTTTTAAGCCAAATTTCTTTCCCAATTTTAATTAGCTGAATTAAATGATTCTGTGGGGTGGGGGTCATTACCCACCACAAGAGGGGGCCAGCCCAGCTAAGCATCCCCTCTCCCCCCCCCCCTGCAGATCCCTTTTTCAATTTGGTCAGAGAGTGCATTTACGTACATCTCTGACCCCTCTGAAGAGAGGTGAACCCCATCCCTCCTGTACATCTGTGGCTGGTCAAGCTTAATGCCGTGCTCTACCAAGAAAATTACCAGTTTAGCAAGGTGCTTAGCCACGTAGCAGTTAAGCCAACGCCGAGCATTGTTAACAGTTGAGTCCTTCTGCGCTCCAGGCCAACAACGCCTAGGCACAAGTTTAGTCCACAGGATCAAAGCAGTAGGGAAGATCTTTTGTACTTCCTCCATGTCCTTAACAATCTGCTTGGCCAATTGCAAGCATGGAACTTGAACAAGGTCGTTCTCCCCCAGGTGCACTACTACCGCCCGGGGTTGAGGACGCGAACATTCCAACTCTATGAAAAATGGAAGAGGAGATGGCCACATCATCCCCCCTTGATCAAACAAATCCGTACGTCCAAAATTGACAAGGCCCAACGTGTTGTCATAGCGATGTTCCAACAGGTAGCGTTCCACCCAAAAGACCAGGCTGTGTCCCACTATCCAGATGTTGCTGCGGGAAAAGCCAACTGAAACAAACAAAACAGGTTAACATGGCTTATCAGGAGTCTCACTACCTGATTGCCTAACATAGGACTTAAATGCACGTGAACGCCACCTGCCAATTCTGCAAATGTCAGCTTCATTCAAACCATGAGTGGCCGCAGCTGTGGCAGCTCCAATCCAAAAGGAGTGCAAAGAAAAACATTCCTGAGGCAACTCAGCCTTCCTTACAGCCTCTTTTAACACAGCCCTAAATTGGAATTGGGTTAAGGGCAAGCCAGACAAGTGAATAAACAAATATCCAGCCACATTAGGCCTAATTTTCAAATAGTTAGCCATCGCTACCACTGGGCAAATTTGACCCTGTTGCACCTTAGCCAAGAAAATAGACTGACCTTTTGAGAACTGGTCAGTCTTGGACAGCCTAATGTGAATTTGAACCCCCTGTCCTGTTAAACTGATATCAGAGATCTGCTGGATTTATCATTACGAGATCCAGGCACAATTTCACTAATTCTCAAAGCAGCAAAAAAATGCTGTAGCAAATATCGCTTTAAATAAGGCCTCTTCCCCAGGCAAATAACATGTTTGAGGTAATTGATCCCATAACTTAAGAGGGACAGGGGCAGTTATCGGCCTTCGAGGGTCCTTTGCGACAGGGGATTCTCTAGACCATCCCTCAACTGCTCTTTTGACACTGAAATCGTTAGTAGGGTCAAAACAGCCCTTTGCCCTAGAGTAAAAGGCCAGGGTGGCCAACCTGCATCTAATAGTGACAGGTGAAAGTCCAGATTGCCTAAAAGTTACAATGAAGTGAAGGACCAAGTCCACATTAATAGGCCATTTTAGATCCTCCCCAATTTCTAATAAAAATTGGCTAAACAAATTTAAAGCTGTTTGGTATGACTTGTGTGTTGATGGGGCAATGGAATTAATATTGCCCTATGAACTTCTAATCTCCAAGGTTCCAGAGGGATGCCGGTACCTCCAATGGGTGTGTCAAATCCTCGGGAGCCAGCTGCCAGAACCTGGAGAACTGAAAACGAGAAAGGGTGTCTGCCAAAGGGTTAAGCAAACCAGGAAAATGTTGAGCTTTGAACAACACATTGTATTTCAAGCATTGTAACACCATTGCCCTTACCAAACTCATAACTTTAGGAGACTTGGAAGACTGAGAGTTAACCACATACACGACTGCCTGGTTGTCACACCAAAACCAGACAGTCCTGTTAGCAAACTGGCTTGCCCAGAAGTGCACAGCCACCACAATTGGAAACAATTCCAAGAATGTAAGGTCTCTGGTTAGACCGCTTTTAACCCATGCAGGAGGCCATGTCCCCGCAGCCCACTGGCCATTCCAAAAAAACTCCAAAGCCATGGGCACCAGCAGCATCAGAATGCACCTGAAAATCTGCCTGAAGCAGCATTTCAGTTCTCCAAAACGATATACCATTAAAGTGCACCAAGAAGGGGTACCAAACCTTCAAATCCTCAAAAATGCCCCTTGTGATTCTAATGTGGTGATGCTGGGCCACTATCTCTGTGGTGGCCTTATACAGTCTAGCACAAAATGCTCGTCCTGGAACTTCAACCCTACAGGCAAAGTTCAAAAGACCTGTAAGTGATTGAAATTCATGAAGAGTAGCTTTTTGTTTCCCCAACATGATCTCAACTTGTTGCTTCATAGCCACAAGTTTCTCATTGAGCAAACGAGAAATTCCAACTATAGTATCTATCTCGATGCCCAAAAAGGTAAGCTGAGTATGTGGCCCCTCTGTCTTTTCCTCCGCTAAAGGCACACCAAGCTCCTGCGTCAGTTCCTGAAATTGAACTAAAGTATCCTGGCACTGAGAGGAATCAGGATTACCAGCAATTAGAAAATCATCTAAATAATGAGCAATAGCTCTATTACCAGTTCTCTTAACTGCACACCAATGGAGAAAAGTACTGAATGTCTCAAAAGCTGAACAAGAAATTGAACATCCCATTGGCATAGCTTTGTCAAAATAAAATTTTCCTTCAAACTGAAAACCCAGTAGGTCAAGATCATCTGGGTGTACAGGAAGGAGTCTAAATGCAGATTTAATATCACATTTTGCCAGCAGGGCTCCTGTGCCTAAGTTCCTAATCATCTTAACAGCTGAGTCAAATGATGTGTACCTAACTGAGGTAAGCCCAGGGTCAATACCATCATTCACGGACTCTCCTTTAGGGTATGATAAATTATGAATTAGCCTAAATTCCCCAGGGGCTTTTTTAGGCACTACGCCCAACGGGGATAAGCGTAGTGTGGGGATGGGCAGCTGATCATGGGGTCCCAAAATTTTCCCTTTTGCTATTTTCAGCTGATCATGGGGTCCCAAAATTCTCCCTGTTGCTATTTCCTTAGGTAACTTATCCCTTACCACATTCAGCAAGTCCCTCAGAGAATGAGCATTGGGTGCAAAATAATAAACCCTAGGGCCTGTATAAGGAATATGAAAACCTACAGAGAAACCTTGAAATTATGAAGCAGCCTCTCTGTTAGAGTAAACCTTTAACCATGCCACCATGCTATCCAATTTAATTGGTGATGGTGCCTTTTCCCCCAGGCGACACTGGCTGGAGGACAGAGCCCCCTCCTGTCTTTTTTCCTCTGACACAGGAATTTCCAGGGTGGCCACCCCCACAGGTGTTACACTTGTGATCAAACCTGCAGGGTTGTCTTTTACACTTGCCAGTATTAAAGTCCCAGCATAAGCCAAACTGCCTTTTTTCTCCCGTGGCAGGCCTCGCATTCAGCCCTCTCAGCAAGGTAACCATCAGGACAAAGCCGTTGTCACACCTGCTTGAGGGGGAGGCCCCCACATAACATCAGCCCAAAGCTCAGCCTGCACATGCCTCCAAGATACGGAGCGATCCTGTGCCATCCTCATCCTAAATTGCTCGTCATATTGGAGCCAAACTGCACCCCTTGAATTATGGAGGCAATTGGTATACGCTTTTATCACGATCTCCTGATACTTAGAAAAGTCAAGAGATCTGAGAGGCTTTTTCTTCCATAACACCTCTGTAAATGGTGAAGACAATAATTGAATAAACAAAATTGTGCTGAAGCTAAGGGCATTTGAGCACCTGAAACTCTTTTGGCAAACTAAAAACAATCCCATCCTTCACCATAATCCTTGGCTCGGGTTCCCTAAAAGTCAAAGTAAATAAGTCAATGTATTTGCCCTTCCAAATCCTTTCCTTAGTGGAGAGAGGAAGGTGAGAACCAAGGGGTGTAGACATACCAGCATAAGGAGTAGCTTCCACATTCCCCACCGCTCCAGACAAGAGGAGCACTGGAAATAGGCACCACAGGTGTGGTGCTAGCAACATCCAAAGGCTGACCACCCTGCACTCGCATGTCAGGGACCTGTGAAATTGCAGGTGCCTGCACAGATGCATTGAAAACCACAGGGTTAGGCCATTCCAAAGCCAGACCCTGCCCAACCTGGCTACCTGGAACCCATACCAAGGTAGGTCAATTAGCATGTGCAATATTAGGAGACAAACCTGAAACTGAAGCTTGCTGGGAAGCTTCACCAACTGACTGCACTGGCCCCCCGAAGTGTGGCCCCGCAACAGCTCGGGTGTCCAAGGCAACAGAGGCAGCAACAGCTTGGTCACCTCCCTGTTCGCCACTGGTCTGCTCCATTGCACCACCTGGAAGAACCACCCCCTGTAAGAGGTTGCATAAATCAGCCATATGGGCTGCCTGGACAAAGGGGGAACCACACCCTGTGTCCCCAAACCCAGGACTCTTTGTAGGAGATCCCACACATCGGCAATAGTGGGGTGTCTGAGCTCCACTGCCGAAACCACTGATGGGCCCCGTGTAGCCATGGCCAGCTGAGACTCAGGTGCCACCACTGGAGGAGGCCTTCAGTGTTACTAACACCCGAAGGGCTGGCGCTTGAGGTGGAGACTGTAGCCTGTAGCCTGTAGTTCCTTCTGTGCAAGTTGGTTGAAGAGCGTTACACAAGCCTGAACAGTTTTGTCCAGTTGTGCAATTTGGGCAACAATCTCTTCTTCTCTGCTGCTAGACTTTGAAGGCCTTTTTGAAGCAGAGTGACCTGCAGTAGGCACGGCAGAAGCCACACGCCATTTAGATTTGGCCTTCCTGTGTGGCATCCTGAACTCAGTGAAAAACGACGTGGGACCCAAACAAAATCACCCAACATGGGTGATTAACACCAGTTCTTAGCAGTCCACCCTTTCCCAAGTCTCACAAGAAACACCACAGCCAGGAAGCATCACTGGTAACCACCGCAGGAAAGGTGTCCGCTGAGGGTCCTACGCAGATCCTTCACCTGAAGACAGCTGTCTTCACACACTCAACGCTGGGGAGAAGTGCAGCCAACCCTCCCAGACCAGCGGTGGGTCCCGACCTTACCAGATCAAGTAACCGGGGCATCTCTGGGCCTGAAACAGGTACCAGGTCCACGCACCTGGTGAGGATGTCTCCCGCAGAGTCCTCCTCGGGTGTACACCCCTGAGAATTGGGGATGCGGAGGTTCAACAGGCATAGAAGGTTGGCCCAAAGGCCTCACTCACTCCCCTCCTCCCGCGGGTTGCTCAAGGAAGATACCTGAGCCCCGGGAGCAAGCGAGATAAAATAGCAAGATTAAATAGGCAAGAGCTGAAATAGCAAAAGCCCAAAAGAGCACTAGGCCAAAGCCAAGCAAACCAAAAACAAAGAGCGGAGCGATGTTACTCTCTCCATCTCAACTCTAAAATGGCTGCCTCCACATGGCAGCGCAGAGCTATAAATAACAAACTCTCGCCCCACCTCTCACAGAACCATAAACTCTGCAAGATTTGGTTCAAAGCAAACCTATTGGGCAAGGCATGCAGGTGTGCTTATTCCCCCGTGTGCCTTGACCAACTAGGCATCTCCTGTCCTTATTTGGCCAGCACAACAAGAAACCCCTCCCGACATGTCAGGGGGTGTCTTTCTGTACAAGAAGCAGCATTTTATATGCATAAAATAATATTTCTACACAGAAGTATTTTTTTACATAGAAAAAAAATGTTTCTCTTGGTAGAAATTTGGGTTTTCTATGCAAATCAAACATGTGCAAGTTTTGTGAATCATAAGTAAGTTCAGAGTAAGTATACACCTTATTTTGTAGCATCCAAGCCTGAGAGGAAATTTCCTTTTTGTGCATCATATGAATGCACAACTATTATTTACCATTACAGTTCAGCTATCATTTCCAAGTAAACTGCATGTCTTTTGAACTCATAATGCTGCCTATGAAAAAGAATGATTTGTTGCTGTTGTTGTTGTGTGCCTTCAATTCATTTCTTACAGCAACCCTAAGGCGAACCTATCACAGTGTTTTCTTGGCAAATTTCTTCAGATGGGGTTTCCCAAAGGTTGACATCCTTTGAGACAGAAAGGTTGATTGTTGTTGTATGCTTCAAGTTGTTTCTGACTTATGATGATCCTAAGGCAAATTTATCAAGAGGTTTTCTTGGCAAGATTTGTTCAAAGGAGGTTTGACATTGTCTTCTCCTGAAGCTGAGAGAGTGTGACTTGTCCAAGCTCACCCAGGGGCGTGTGCCAGGATTCAAACCCTAATCTCCAAAGTTGTAGTCCAATGCTTAAACCATTAGATCACACAGGCTCTCATAGAATGATTGTATCATATAGAATTAAGATATATCATAGAATCATAGAATCATAGAGTTGGAAAAGACCACAAGGGCCATCGAGTCCAACCCCCCTGCCATGCAGGAACTCAAAATCAAACCATCCCTGACAGATAGCCATCCAGCCTCTGTTTAAAGACCTCCAAAGAAGGAGACTCCACCACACTCTGAGGGACACTGTTGAACAGCTCTCACTGTCAGGAAGTTCCTCCTAATGTTGAGATGGAATCTCTTTTCCTGTAGCTTGCATCCATTGTTCCGGGTCCTGTTCTCTGGAGCAGCAGAAAACAAGCTACCTCCCTCCTCAATATGACATCCCTTCAAATATTTAAAGGGGGCTATCATATCCCTTCTTAACCACCTCTTCTCTAGGCTAAATATACCCAGTTCCCTAAGTTGTACCTCATAGGACATGGTTTCTCGACCCTTCACCATTTTAGTTGCCCTCCTCTGGACATGCTCCAGTTTTTCAACATCCTTTTTGAATTGTGGTGCCCAGAACTGGACACAGTATTCCAGGTGGGGCCTGATCAAAACAGAAAACAGTGGCACTATTACTTCCCTTGATCTAGATACCATACTTCTATTAATGCAGCCTAAAATTGCATTGGCCTTTTTAGCTGTGGCATCACACTGTTGACTCATGTTCGACTTGTGGTCTACAAGGACTCCTAGATCCCTTTTACACATAGTCACATTAAGCCAGGTGTCCCCCATCTTATATCTATGCATTTTATTTTTTTGCCCTAAGTGCAGTACCTTACATTTTTCTGTGTTGACATTCATTTTGTTAGCTTTGGCCCAGCTTTCTAATCTATTAAGGTCATTTTGAATTTTCACCCTGTCATCTGGGGTATTAGCTATTCCTCCTAATTTGGTGTCATCTGCAAATTTGAGGAGCATACCCCCTATTATTTGAACTGATTGGGATTGGTTCAAATTCAGAATGGAGGTTGATGATTATTGCTGTTAGCTACCCTTGAATCTACCTCGATTCATGGTGACCCTGTGGATGAGACATCTCCAAGCCCTCCATCCTCCACTGCTCTGCTTAAAAACATCTAGGGGTAGCTGTGTTGGTCATACAGCAAATAAAAAACATCCAAACAATCATACCTTTATTGAGCCAATCAAAATGTACAACTACATGTTGCAAGCTTTCAAAGTCACACTGGCTTCTTCATTAGGAAAATAGGAGAAAAAAATGAAGATGTTAATTTTGGGCCTTAATTTTTTGTTTCTGATCTCAGTTCAGATGTTAAGGGAGGACTATCTGCAGACTGGCTCCTCCCTCTTTGGTCATGCAGTCACTGGAAAATTTTGCAAGCCAAGGAAATGTAATGTCCATTTGCAATCCAAGGAAGATGTTTCCTTGGAATCCAGCATGTCTCTTTTCTTTGTGAAGCCTCAGGCTCCTATGCAGGTAGAGAACACTGAATTTCTCAAGAAGTCTTCATGTTTTGCATCAGGAAAACTTTAGGTGATGTATGGGTAAAGCATGCCAATCAGTCCCAATATTAGAAAAAATGGATTACCTTTGTTAGAGGCAGAAGCCTCTGATAGCAAGGTTCCAGTGCGCTGGCTCTCTCTTTAGGATTTCCAATAAATAATAGGTAGGCCCAATAAAGGTGTCATTGTTTGGATGTTTTTGGATTTGCTGTATGGCCAACATAGCTTCCTCTAGATGTTTTTTGGATTTCAAGATACCACATTTTAGCCATCACAGGGGAATCCTAAATTTTATATTTTGTGCAGTTTGGTTGGCCAATAAAGGTATCACATTTTATGTGCATTTTGGATTTTGTCGTATATTATGGCATAGCTAACACAGCTACCCCTGAATTTGTATCCCACTCCCATACAAAGGGTTTGCCCACATCCACGGGGAGACAAGACTTAAAAGATGCCTCAGCATTTATGACAAGGCTGGAAGATTTTGGGGGTGTGGCCAGAGCCAACTTATGGTCTGCTGCCCCCAGCTTCTTCACTTCAATTTTGCAATCTAGGAGAATGGAAAGCAGTTGTTAGGCTGGGCTAAGTGTCATAAACCAAGGTTCTCTGTTGTTCTTTTGATACAGAGAGAAATTAAGCCACCCTAGACTATAGGATTTTCAACAAAGACATGTATGAATGCAGATCTGGGTTTAGATACTATGCATGTAACAGTTATTGAGACATAACAAATAAGACAATAATTTAAGTATCAAGAACTCTTACACACACACATCCATACTCTCATACTCACAGTCCCCTCGCTGGACGATTGATCAGCTCACCCCCGAAGAGTTGGGATTACATCTTGCTGCGGGTCAATGCCAACCAGGTGAGGCTAGAAAACCTCACCTTTTTATACCTTGTTCATCTTTCTCTTGGAGTTTTCTTGGTTTCCATAGGTTCAAAACATACCAATGTCTTATCTGCTTATATTAAAATATCCTGGATCTTTACATCAATGTCTTATATTGATGTTCTGCGGCTTCGAGGGTACACCTTGTTTGTACAAATTTTTTCTTGTTTTGCAAACTCCCTCTGCTCCGGCCAAAATAGTATTCCTTTAATTTCTCGCTTTGAATGTCCAAGTCCATCCTGCAGCAATGCATTGCACACGACCATTTACTTTGATTCAGGACCATACTTTCAACCGGAACCCACTCGTTCATCACAAAATGTTTCATCTTTCACAAATTGAAGGGGAGGGATTGGTTTTTTGGCTTACTTATTCCATTCCTTTAGCCATCTCTAATATTTTCCTGGTTTATTAGTGAGGGAGAGTTTTTTCCCCAGTGTTGTTTGGGGCCAGGGTTTCCTTTATATCTCGTTGGCCTTTCTTTTACTCTGTTTTTTTTGTTTTTTTGTTTTTGTTTGTTTGTTTTGCAGAGTAAGCACCCCGGAGCCCTTCAGCACCACCACGAAAGGGCTTGTGGGTGTGTGCCATGCCCATCCCTGATTCCACCTCTCAGTGGTGGTGCAGCAGTGATGGTGAGGGCGGGCATGGCAATAAAGCCAAGTCCAGGACACAATCTCCCTCCTCAGCACAACCGCGGAAGGATTTGTGGGCATGTGCCCTGCCCAGCCCTGATTCCACCTCTCAGTGGTGGTGCAGTGGTGACGGTGAGGGCAGGCGCAGCTATAAAGCCATGCCCAGGACACCATCTCCCTCCTCAGCACTACCGCAGAAGGGCTTGTGGGCGTGTGTGCTGGCCAGCCCTAATTCCACCTGTCAGAGGCAGTGCAGCAGTGATGGTGAGGGCGGGCACGGCAATAAAGCCAAGTCCAGGACACAATCTCCCTCCTCAGCACCACCGCGGAAGGGTTTGTGGGCATGTGCCCTGCCCAGCCCTGATTCCACATCTCAGCGGCAGCACAGCAGCAATGGTGAGGGTAGGTGCAGCTATAAAGCTAAGTCCAGGACACCATCTCTCTCCTCAGCATCACTGCGGAAGGGCTTGTTGGCGTGTGCCCTGCCCAGCCCTAATTCCACCTCTCAGTGGTGGTGCAGCAGTGACGGTGAGGGCGGGAACGGCTATAAAGCCAAGCCCAGGACACCATCTCCCTCCTCAGCACTACTGCGGAAAGGCTTGTGGGCGTGTGCCTTGCCCAGCCCTGATTCCACCTCTCAGCGGTGGTGTAGCAGTGACGGTGAGGGCAGACGTGGCTATAAAGGAGGAGTGAATTGGAGGAGATAGTCAGAAAGACCAATTAGAATTAAAGGAGGCAAAGGAAAAAGGAAGCAGAAAAGAACTTTGGGAATTGTAGTTGGAGAAAAGAGGAGCTGATGACGTGGATGGAAACTCATGAGAAGCAGCAACTATGAATTATGGGGGATGAAGTTCCTTAATGCTTAATGTGGCAGTAGCTATAGCAGAGACAATAGTTGATGTTCTTTGCTATATAGTAATATATAAGGATAAAGATAAGGATAAAAGACAGAGATGACGTGACTGGAAATTGGGATGGGAGAGAAGAAGAAGAATCTTTGTGGATCAATTTGTTTGTGGGCTGAAATGGATTGAGGAATGGACTTAGGAAAAAGAAACCTCAATGAGAGTGAGACAATACTAAAGGAAGAAAAACAAAAAAGAAAATGCTGACTAGACTGGTATAGACTGGGAGAGATTGGACTTAATATTCTATTTGGAATGAATGTTTAACAGAACTGGGGGAATAAAGGAGAAAGAAGGATAATTTATTTATCCCTTCTTTGGTTAAAAAAAGGGAAATTATTTGTAAACTTATAATAATAGGGGATTAGCCTCTTTACGGAGTAAAATAGTTTCTGTGGTAGTAGTGAAAGAAGGGATAAAATATTATTATAGTAGATAAGGGCAGTAACAACTATTTGAGAATATTTTGTGTAAACTGAGGATAATACACTATACTGATCTAATAAGATAGCATCGACTTATTAATAGCAATAAATATTGTCTGAAGTTTAGCATTAATGGCAACAACAAAACGTACTAGATCGCAAACACAAGCCCAAGCACAGGCAAATCGAAGACCATCAATAGAACAGATTAAAACATCAGAACTAAATATGTCATTTATGGATAAAATAAGGAAAATTAGAACTGATTTGAGAAAAGAGATTCAAGACTTAAGACAGGAAATGATAGAGCTGAAAACAGAGATTAAAAATGAACTTAGGGATGATCTTAAAGGAGTGTCAGGAGCAATAGACAGAATATTAACAGAAATGAATAAAATCAAAAAATAAAATGGAAGAAATTGAAGCTAAGCATGAAAATTTTGAAGGGAATTTAATGGAAATAAAATGGAAACAGGAAAGTTTAGGAGAAGAGAATATAATGAGAGATGTGAAGGTATGAGAAAGGTCTTTAAAAATAAGAGGGATTCCGGAAGAGGAGGGGCAAGACCTATGGCAAAAAATAATGCAGATATTAAGTGAGTATTTAACTAAAGATTTTAAACAATGTGAGATGGAGATAGACAACTTATACCGTTTGAATTCATATGTTGCCAAAAAAAAAAAAAAAAATCCCAAGAGATGTGACATTGTTTTTTTTTTAATGAGAAAACAACTTAGAGATGCCATTTGGCATAAACATAAGACTACACCAATAAGATATGAGGGAAAGGACTTACAGCTTTTTAAGGACATCCGTCCAGTTGTCATAAGGAGAAGGAAAGAATATAATTTCTTAACAACAGCACTTAGAGAGAGAGAAATTATTTATAGATGGAGAATGCAAGAAGGATTAATCTTCTGGTTCCATAAAAAGAGGATAGAAATTAAATCTATACAAGAAGCAAAATAATTTTGGAAGCATTTTAGGAAAGACAATAGGAAAGAGAACTGTAAAGATAAAACACAAAGAGAAGAGCTAGAGGAAAAAGAAAAAAATGAGAGGGAAGTGAAACAAAGAAATAAGGTAGTAAAGGATAAACAAGAAAACAGAGATATAGATAATGGAGATATAAAGAAAAAAGGACCCAACAAAAGAGGGAGGTAAAAAGAACTGTGGAGTATAAGACAGATTCCAATCTATTACTAGAAGAAGGAGAGGGAGATTCAGAAGCAGAAGATAAATTAGAAGAAGAACTACTTTCTGATCAAAGTGAGGAAGAGATAGAGGATATATAGAACAAGACTGTATAAGTTGTGATATAGTAAGAGGGGAATAAAAATAGAATAAAAACAAATTAATATAGAATGGAAACGCTGAAAATAGCAACGTGGAATGTAAAAGGCTTGAATGGATGAAATAAAAGGGGGAAGATATTTCATTATATAAGAAAACAGATCTATGAAATGGTTTGCTTGGAAGAAACTAGAATAAAGAAAGATGATACACAGCTTTTAGAGAATCCTAAATGGGGAAAGGTATATGCCTCAGTGGCTAGAAATAAAAAAAAAGGTGTGGCATTGTATATTAATGCTAAATAGGAGGCAATTGAGGTGTTGAATGATAATCAGGGACACTATATTGCAGGGGTAGGCAACCTTTCCCCTTTAAGGGCCGAGGGAATTCAGCTCCCAGAAGCCTCAGCCATGTTGGCCAATAGTCCCATGTTGGCCAATAGCTCCTGGGATTCTGGGAGCTGAAGTCCCTCGGCCCTTAAAGGGGAAAGGTTGCCTACCCCTGCTATATTGGAATACAAATTGTGTTCAATGGTAAAAAATCTTTACTGTTGGGAGTATATGGGTCCTTGGAAAAAAAAACAGAATTTTTTTATAAAAATTTGTTAAATAAAATAGAAGACTTGGCATTTGATAGTTGTGTACTTATGGGAGACTGGAATGGTGTCGTTGATATGCTGTTGGATAAACTCTCAGAGAAAAAAATAAGATGTAATCAATGCAAGTTGCCCAAAGAATTTTTTGATTTAATAGAACATATAGGGATTGAAGACATTTGGAGAGAGATAAAAGGGGGGAAAAGCAGGAATTTACATTTTTTTCAAATAGATACCAATCATGGACCAGACTGGACATGATTTTAGTATCATCTCATGTAATACCTAAGGTTGTACACATAGAAACAAAACCTAGACTTTCATCAGATCATAATCTGGTGGACATGATACTTGGCTTGAGGAAAAAGGAATTTAATTGGAAATTAAAAACAGAAATGTTAAACAATGATAAGATAGACAAAGAGATGAAGATCTGTTTAGAAAATTACTTTAAGGAAAACACTAATGAAGACACAAATATAAATATAACCTGGGAAGCAATGAAAGCTGTGACTAAGGTGTTGTTGTTTTTTTAAAAAAGCAGCAAAATTAAAAAACACAGATCACAGAAATTAATTGAATTATAAAAAAGACTAGATGAAAAGAAAAATAAATTGAAACAGATATCATATAAGAAAGATCTATTAGGTGAAATAAAACTAATTCAGAGTCAGATCTCTCTATATTTGATGGAAGATTAATGATCTTAGACAAAAGAAATTTGAAGGAGCTAATAAACTGGGAAAATTGTTAGTTTATCAAATAAGGAAGGAAAAAACAAAAAAAACTAACATGTTTGAAAGAGAAAGAACAAAAATATACAGATCATGATAAGCTGAAAGAAATAATTTATGATTTTTATCATCAGCTATATAAAGAAGAGGAAATACAAAAAGAGAAGAGAAGAGGCTATCTAGAAAAAAAACATATTAGAATCCTTTAATGAAGAACAAAGAGAGCAATTAAATAGGAAAATCATAATACCGGAAATAACAGAAGCAATTAAAAAAAAATAGGGAAATCACCAGGACCAGATGGGTTCCCATCAGAATTTTATAAAAAGTTTATTCAACAATTAGCCCAACCTTTATGTGAAGTAATAAACGGCATCTTAGAAAATGAGATCCCTTACACACGGAGCCAAGCTAACATCATGCTGATATCGAAAGAGGATAAATATAGACAAAATGTGGAAAACTACAGACCAATTTCATTACTTAATGGTGATTATAAAATATTCACAACAATTTTGGTGGAAAGGCTAAAGAAAGTTTTGAAAGACTGGATCAATAAAGATCAAAATGTTTTTTTACCCACAAGAAGGATTAAAGATAATATAAGATTTGTTTTAGATATTATTGAATTACATGAGCAGAAATTTGAGAAAAAATTAGCTAGTCTTTTTATTGATTTAGAGAAGGCTTTTGATAAGGTAAATTGGAAATTTTTGTTTCAAGTGTTAAAAAAATAAAAGCAGGTCCAAACTTTGAGAAATGGCTAAAAGCAATATATTTTAAACCAGGGGTAGGCAACCTTTCCCCTTTAAGGGCCGAGGGACTTCAGCTCCCAGAAGCCTCAGCCATGTTGGCCAATAGTCCCATGTTGGCCAATAGCTCCTGGGATTCTAGGAGCTGAAGTCCCTCGGCCCTTAAAGGGGAAAGGTTGCCTACCCCTGACCTAAGGGAAAACTTTTACAAGATGCAGTTTCAGTGGTATATAACACCAGCTAAATTAGCTAGAATATACAAAGGTCTCTCTGATAAGTGCTGGAAGTGTAAATGAGAATGGGGAACATTTATACATGTTTGATGGAGTTGTAAAAGAGCAAAAAAATATTGGACAATTATACACAGAGAGGTTAAAGCAGGGGTAGGCAACCTTTCCCCTTTGAGGGCCAAGGGACTTCAGCTCCCAGAAGCCTCAGCCATGTTGGCCAATAGTCCCATGTTGGCCAATAGCTCCTGGGATTCTGGGAGCTGAAGTCCCTCAGCCCTGAAAGGGGAAAGGTTGCCTACCCCTGGGTTAAAGAAATACTTCACTCCCAATTAGAAATGGAACCAAAATTATATTTCCTAAGTATGTATGATAGTAGACACCTAGAATACAAATATGGGAAACTCCTCTTCTATATGACGACTAATGCTAGAATTGTTTACGCAAACAAGTGGAAAGATGGTTATATAAACTTAGTTTAATGAAGATGGATAAATATACTAATATTCTGAGAGGGCGGGACTGGGAGAGTAATGAAGAAATATGGAAACCATTGACTGATTATATAAGCAAAAAACAATAACTAAAGGAAATGAGAAGAAATAGAAATATGCCTTAAGAAGATATTAAGACAGGATAGAAACACAAATTGGACATTTTTCTGCTTGTTAAAATTTAATAGTAAATTCTAGGTAATGAATAAGCAAAGTCTTAATAGAGTTTAAAAGAGAAGAAAGGTTTATTTTTATAATATGAGATATATTATGACTTGGTGAGGGTTCAGGATGTCTTTCACAGAAGTATGAAAGAAAGAAATGAAGTATTGGAAGGTTTATAAGAATGTTAAGAATATAGGTATGTATGTGTATCTGTGAAGGTAAGTTTATGTGTTTATATGGTTTGGTATATGCAGTTGGTACACGCATATAGACTTATGTGTTTTGTATGAGGGTAGTTGAATGTGTATAAAGTATGTAAAGTAATCCTTATATTTGGATGTATGTTTTGATTTTAAATTAAATAAAGGGTTTTTTTGTAAAAAAAAAAAAAAAAGTAAAAAGTCAAAGAAAAGAATCAGTGGATTAAAATAGGAAGTTGGTTATTGTTATTTTAGATGTGATGTGTATTTGTATTGTCTATGTATTGTTATGTGTTTAAATTGTTGTGTTTATAGATGTTTTTAAATAATAAAAATGATTTAATAAAAAAAAGTGTGACTCCTCCTTTTCTGGACACACAAGCATCTGCAACGCTGCGCTTGTACCCCAGCCTTACCAACTCTTCATAAAGGGTTTTCCAGAGCATGTAGACCTTGTCCTCCTTGGCATCATCGAAACCTGTGCTTGCTCCATATACACCTCCTCATCTAGCTGTGCATTCAGGTAGGCCGTTTCGAAGTCAAAATGCCTTACTACCTGACCCTTTCTGGCAGCCAAAGCTAGCACCAACCTGAGGCTCTCTGGCCTCACTGTTGGGGAGAAAGTTTTATCAAAACTTTCAAAGTGCTGCTAAGAGAAACCCATGGCTGCCAGTCTAGCCTTATACTTGTGGGTCCCATCTGGCATCTCCTTCTTCTTAAAAACCCACTTGCAGCCTTCGACCTTCTGGTCACCTGGCCTGTCCACTACCTAAAACACCTCCCTATTCACCAGAAATGAGAACTCACTGTCCATGGCCTCAAACCACTTCTCCTGTTCCTCCCTGGGATAGGTGAGAAGCTCCTGGTAGCTTTCTGGCTCCTCCGCTGCTACTGCCTGCCTGTTGTCCCAATCTAACAAACACTTCGTGCTTTGTATGAATCTTTTCCCACCTAGAGTGTTTCTCAAAATTTGTGCTCCTGGACAAGAGGATGTGACCAGTTCCCAAGTAAAATCTGTAACTGTTCCCACAAACATCAATCTGTGCCACCTGGAGTCACCTTTATTCTTGAAAGCCTGGGGAACCAAAATGTTGGCATGCTGCCCAAACACCCTTAGGTATCTAAGGTTGGGTGGCCTCCCATACAGCATGAAGTAGGGTGTTTGTTTGACTGCAGAGTTTGACACCCTGTTGGTGATATGGCAGGCAGTCAGGATTGCCTCCCCACAAAGACCCTCTGGGGCCCCTTCATTAAACAACATACAGTCCTTGATCTGCTTTAGCACCCCAATTTTTCTCTCTGCCAAAATGTCTTCCTGCAGGGTGGCTGGGTTGGTGGTATTATGGCAGATGACCTTCTGCTTTAACCAAGTGCCCAAGCTTGCAGATAAGAATTCACCCCCACCGTCTGTCACCAGAGTATTAACTTTGTACTCAAATTCCCTTTTAACCATTTCCACCCACTTCTTAAATGTGGCAGCAGCCTCATTCTTCTCCTTTAGCATGTAGGCACAGGTGTATCTGGTGTGTCTATCCACAATCACCATCAGATACCTACTATTGCCTACAGATTTGACAAAAGGCCCAGCCAAATCTGCGTGCACCACTTGGAATGGCCTCTGGGTGGTGCACTTGCTTCTCTTTGCAACTGGAAAAGCCCTTAACTTTATCTTGCTGCACACAGAACATTCCAAGTGGTTCTTACAATCATCCAATTTTATCCCAGGGCACACACTTCTCAGTTTCTCTAAACTTGTAAAACCCACGTGTCCCAACACTCTATGAAGGTAGTGTGCAGAATTTGAGTGCAGTGGCACTTTGCCAACTGTGGCACTCTCTGCATGGGTGTCTAGATAGTACAACCTGTTGTGCTTATGTGCTTTAGTAATAACACAGTCACCCCCTTAAAGTGTAGGGCATACCCATCTGTAGTCAGTGAGGACACACTGACCAAACAATTTTGTAACTGGGGAGCATACAACACATTTTCAAAGTCTTTGCCAAACCCTGGGAAATGCGCAGTCCCCATGTTCTTTATTTGGCTTGAACCCCTATCAGCCAAGCCTACTGAGTCAACACAGGAGGGCTTTCTGTCCTTCAGCATGGACCTCTCGTTCACCAAGTGATGAGTTGCACTGCTGTCAATCAGCCACAGATGTCTAGCTGCAACAGCGAGATGGGTTTGACAGTCACTGCCCTTCACTGTTATAACAACTCCCGTTCTGTTCCCAGGAGACCAGTGTTGTTCTTTACTTCTGGCAGTGGGTGGCTTCTTGTAGTTCCTTTTGAGATGACCTGGCTGACAACAATTAAAACAGCTAACTTTGCAGACAGCTGTACTCTCAGTCTTTTGAACTGCCTCTAGTGGTGTGTTTGATCTTGGCTCTGCATGTTGCTGTCTCTGAATGCAATTCTCAAAACGCCATCTCTGGCATTCCTCCAAGACACGTGTTGACACCAAGTCCATTGTGAACTTCACAAAATCCATGCTGACAGCCTTCCCAGCTCTCACTATCTGCTGGAGATAAGGAGCACGGTAAGCAGCTCAGCTTCTTAACTCTCTGCCTTCCAGCACTCAGACAGCAAAAACTACTCTTCTGGAGAACTGCACACACACAGCTACTCACGCAGTCATCTAGGCGGATCCACTGGCGCAGAGGAAGCGTGCTGGGCCCATAACCCTTGTTAGAGTGGTTACTCAGCACATGATGATCCACATCAATATGCAGCACCAGTGTTACCACCTTCTCAGATGCAGGCAGTAGCTTGTGAGCTGAAGAAACACCTCTCCCCTTCCAAAAAGAGTAAAGAGACTCTGCAGACATATGTCTCTCAGATGAGGCTTTAATCTTGGTTCATCTATGTACAAGGCTATATATATGATCCACAGCAACAACTCCCACCATCCAACTATCCAACCACAATCAACCCACACTATCAACCCACTCATGTGTCCAGAGGCAACTCCCTTATATACCCAGGGCTCCATGTGGCCTTCTGGCCCTGCCTCTTTCTCCGAACATCTGTCACTCAGCCATGGGGACTAGGCAGTTTTTCAGCCTTTTCTGTGCTTTCCAGCACCTTGTGATGATCAACCGACATCACTTCCTATGACACAGCACATAGTGGCAAGTTTTGTGTCATTATGGCTGCCAGTGACCCTTTCATGTCTGGTCACTTGTGTATTGGATACAAGTGGACATTTTCCTTGAGAAACTGGGGGGTTGCAGACTGCCAGAAATAGTGCAAATTGAGTCCACTTTTAGGGTTAGGGTTAGTGCTAGGGAATCATGGGAATTGTTTTTTTCCTGAGACATTGAGCCTTCTCTGTCAGAGAGCTCTGGTGCCACAATCAAATACAATTCCCATGATTCCCTAACCCTAACCCTAACCCTAACCCTAACCCAAAAAGTGGACTCAATTTGCACTATTTCTGGCAGTCTGCAACCCCCCACTGTCTCCACAATTGTGTGTAACTACATGGTAGAGGATTAACTCCTATTCAGTTGCATCTTTCAGCGATTGCATTTTGGCTGAAATTACAAGGCGTTTGTGACACAACTGTTGACTTCCACATCAGAAAAGTTCTTAAGGGCTGGACTAGGGAGAGGGGTAGAGTAATGGATGCTAGCATTCTGCTTTCTCCAGATATATTGAAAGGTTTATGCCAAGTATGGTCTGATATTTGCATATCACCATATGAGGATCTATTATTCCATGCTGCCTCCTTGACAGCGTTCTTTGGGGCATCAAGAATAAGTGAATTGCTTTTGTTCTCCAAATGAGACCCATCTCGAAAGGCTTTATATTTTGCCAATCTCCAGGTTACACCCCAGTCTGTTATGCTGTGAATTTGTTCTTCCAAAACTGTCCAACAAAGCAAGGGCTCAACCATTTCACTTGAATTAACTGCAGACCCTCACATTTGCCCAGTTTGAGCACTCCTTGACTACATACATGTGAGAGGACAAAGTGCAGGTCCTTTGTTTATTCATCAGGATGCTTCACCACTAACGAAATATCAATTCTGGAGTATTACTTCTAGCGTACTAGCGGCACTTGGTCTCTCAAACACAGTTTGCCATACATTCTTTTCACATAAGTGCCATTAGGACCGCTGCTGCACTTGGATTTCACTCTCAAACTATCAAGCAAATCAGCCAATGGAAGTCCTCTGCTTATTGGAAATATGTTCAGAACTTTCATTGTTAACATGTTTTTCTTCTTTTTCTGATCACAGCCGGTGGCCAAAGAGACATTTGAGTGCTGGTGTGTGACCACAGCATGATCTATTGGGCAGCCCACCAAGCTAAGTTGAGCCACTTCAGATCCCATCTTGGATTGAGTGACATTGTTCAGTTTGAATGGCTTGGCAAGTGTGGGCTGCATTGGCATGGCCTGTTGCTGTTGTTATTTAAGGGGTGCCGTGGGCCTCCTCCTCAAGTTGTGGTTATCTATTTAGGGCAGGGGTAGGCAACCTTTTTGAGCCAGGGGCTGGGTTGCTGTCCCTCAGACAATTGGGGGGGGGGAAGCACCACAAACAAACAAACAAACAAATAAATAAAAATATTTTTAAAAATAAAAAAAATTAAAAATATGCATGCACACTCTCTCAGCCCCAGAAAAGCCATGGTAAAACTCCTGTGGAGATTTTGCCAAGAAAACCCCAAGAACAAGTAATAACAACAATAATCAATATCATCATGGCGGGCGGTGGCAGGGGGTGGTGGCGGCGGTGGCGGTGGCGGGGGGCAGCAGGACCAGCCTGGGGCCAGTCCAAAGGCTTTGCGGGGCCGCATCCGGCCCCCAGGCCTTAGGTTGCCTACCCCTGATTTAGGGGGTAACAATCTTGGTGTGCTAAAAGGGATTGCTTTGGTCTTGCAAGAAAAGAAAAAATTTAAAGTGATCAAGCAGCAGTGGCCCCAGGTTGAGTTGGTGTGGTCAGCAATGCTACCATGTCAGGTGTGGAGGGGCGAGGGCAACCCTTGTTGCCTGGATAAAGTCTGATGGTGGGCTAATTCTGAGATTCTTCATGGTTTGGAAAGTGGGTTGGGTCACTTTTTATCACATCCACAAATCATATTTCAAAGGCCCGAGCTTTATTGAGCAGATGGAATTCACCTGTCTGAACTAGGCAATACTATTTTTTTTATGGACCTACAACAGGGCATTAAGGGTGTTTTGGATGCCTTGGTGGGAGGTAGAAGCTAAACAGATGCTTGTTCTGTATCTTTGGCATGATTTGAAAGATAGCTCAGGTGCTATCTCCCAGGGGAGGTTGTGGAGGTGATCTTGGAGATTGACCACTTGCTGCAGCTGCTCCTGTCCTTAGTTATTTTCCCATCTGGTTTGCAGTTCCATTAAAAAATTAATAAATAGGTCAAGTTAATAAATGACCCTGTTTGAACCCACTTTCTGTTGTCTTGTCTTGTTATTCCTGTGGTGGGTGAGCAATAAGTTTTCAATGCTAGCTAATATTTCTTTAGTGTGTGTTTGTGTATTAACTTTCAGGTTGTCTCTGGACTTATGGTGACCCCATGGATTTCAAAGGGTTTTCTTACTCAAGGAATAATCAGAGGTGGCTTTGCCAGTTCCTTTATCTGAAAATTAGCCTATAGCTCCAGGTAGCCTTGGGCAAATCATACTCTCTCAGCATGAAATGATGGCAATGGCAACCCCCCCCCCCCCGAAGAAACATGCCAAGAAAAACCTATGATAGGTTTGACTTGGGGGCACACAACAAATTCATAGAACAACAATAAACTGTGAGACATATGCAGAATGAAAGACAGTGATGCAAAACATTTGCTGGACCTACTTTGTTTTCAAGCCCTCAGTTCCATGAATGCTTCCTATTTATTATTATGATATTATACATCCATTATCAAACTAGAAAACAGTGTTCAACACTGAAACAGACATACAACTTGTAGGTGTATGAAATAGCATTTCCCCACAGTAATGACATTTTAGTTATGACATTATGGTCTTCACTTTTAGTACACAAAACTGTAATTAATTGAAAACTGTGCTTACCCCAGTAACTATAATTAATTCAGATAAGTAGAAGCTGTATTTACTGTCTGGATTACTTAGTGTATTAGCCACAGATTTTTCTACAGTGTATGGGTTGATTTCATTATGAAAAAAAGAAACCTAAAATGCAACTTCTTACTACAATTGTTTCATGAAGCAAACTTGCCATCTACTGGGAGGACAGCTGCTTATCAAGCTTGTGACACAAAGTCCTTTCATGGGCAGCATGAGTTATAGTTCGTGATATTGAAAAAGTCATGCCATGTTTCCCATGGCAGCTGTAGATCTTAGCCTCATTGGCTAAGATGCAGCATGGAAATCATTGTGAAATGGAAGCTGGTATAAATTATAGCAATTGACTATATGTTAAAATAATAATTCCTTTGGTATCTTTTTAGAAACATTCATAATCAGGGCTTCTTTTGTAGTAATATAGCTGGTGCAATTAGTTTTCCACTATAATTAAAGATTAATTGTTTCATCTACCCCATTGTGCTAAAATCTTGTGTGTGGTACACATGGACAATGAAGCAATAACATTATGAGAACAGTGAACAGAATAACAGTTTGTACCTAGGGTATAAATAAAAGAAAATTACAGATATATGTCTTTCTCACTATTTTGCATATAGTAGAAAAGATTTTATACTGCCTATATTTCCATCCATCCGTCCGTCCGTCTGTCCATCTATCCACCCATCCATCCAGTTTCTGTTCATAAAGCCATTGAAATAAATGTGAAGCAACTAATTTAGTCCTGTTGAGTGGAAATTAACTGCAGACTTTTTTCAGTGGTATATCCACTTTGTATAGTTATAGATGTTTTACACTACTTTCACTGTTATGACCCCATCCAAAGGAATCCTGGGATTATTGGTTTCCCTGTTGTAGTTCAGGGAAATACACTGGAATGATCTCTAACAGAGATTTCTAGGCTTTCACATAACTACAAATCCTAGGTTTCCACAGTGTGGTTTGAAACAGTAATAATTCTGCAATATTTGTACCAAAGCTGATTTAGTATACATTCTTAATCTTAAAATGAGATGTACAGACTGCATATCTGCTAGACAAGTGGATAGTTTTTCAAATGAAATGTATTCTAATTTTTTTTAAAAAAATGCTTTGCTATTTTTTTTCATGTGTCCTATAGATGTTGATCATATCTATTTAGAAATTGGCAAAAAACATTAGTCAGATGTATTATTACTCCTTATTAAAATATGCAGTAGAATAACATACCAAGAAACATGGAGCTAGGTTTGGTGTTTCCATTACATTTTCTCCCCCACAAATAAAATAATCTATTCCTCACTTTTTGGTTAAAATAATCTATTCCTCAGTTTTTTTATGAGTTTTTGGGACTATGTGGCCGTGTTCTAGAAGAATTTGTTCCTGATGTTTTGCCAGCATCTGTGGCTGGCATCTTCAGAGATCTTCATTCTCTGAAGATGCTAGCCACAGATGCTGACAAAATACCAGGAATAAACTCTTCTAGAACATGGACACATAGACCCAAAAAACTCACAAAAAACTCTGGATGCTGGCTGTAAAAGCCTTCAACTTCCCAAACTATTCCTCCTTTTTGAGGGAAAGGTGACATGTAAATTAGGAGCTCAAGTGGCATAGTGGTTTGATAATTGGACTAGTACTTTGGAGACTAGTGTTCAAATCCTTGCTTAGCCATGGAAACCCACTGGGTGAACTTTGGCAAGTCACACACTCTCAGAAAAATCCATGATAGATTTGTCTTAGGGTTACCATAAATCAGAAATGACTTGAAAGCAGACAGCAACAACAACAACAACATGTAAATTAAAGGAATAATAAATAAAAATATAGCTACACCAGCCAGCACGTAACAATTATGATCAAATTCACATATGCAGTTAGTGGAGACTCAATACTGACATCTGCACTCAGATGGTTCTCTTTTTGGAAACTTTGCACAGGTACTGTGGTCACCACTGTCTAAGCTTCATTTAGGTGTGCCATACAATGTTATCCATCAATTAAGGGAGGCTGCACATCAACAGCATATTTCTTCATTTTTCTTTCTTTCATCATTGATTGGTCATGCCTTTGGTGGTTAAAAAGTAGTTGTTATTGGCTTTTGTGTCTTCTCAGCATATATCTTTAATTTGCAAAGCTCACTGTTTTCTTTTGTTTTGTTTTCTTATCTGCTGCTTAATTTAGAATCTAATCTTGCCTATAATATGCTATTGCCTCTCTTTAAATCTCATTGATTTAAAGGTTTTTTTTTTTAACTTGCAGGAATAACTTCTAGGGTTTTTTTCTGACCCATTCACACCCCTTGGTAATGACCTGAGTTAATTGCACTGTTAACAGTAGATAATACAGTAGCATTAAAATGAATTAGCATGTAATTACTAGTATTCCCAAGGGATATACAGTTCTTATAATTAACTAGTCCATTCTCTTTTATGAGAAACTATGAAGCAGTATGTTTACAAATGTATATTTCAGATCACCAGCTGCTTCCGGATATCACATGACTATAGTACTATCATCTCCTCTACAGGAAGCTTGGAAATGCTAAATCAACATCTGGTTTAAATATAAGAGGATTAAAAAACATTTAATTTATTTTTAATTGTCTTTACTTTTGGCAATGCTTTCTTAATAATTCTGAGTGGATAGAGCAGATTTTTTTTCCCTTTTCCCCCCTCATATGGTTTAATGAATTACAGCTCAATCCATCCCCCATTTAATAAGAAATACTTGTACCAAAGCTGATTTAGAATTATTGTTGACTGTGAAAACTATGCAGCCTAAAATGGGATAGGAGAGCCAGGGTGGTGTAGCAGTTTGAGTGTTGGACTATGATTCTGGAGACCAGGGTTCAAATCCCTGCCTGAGCATTAAAACCCACTGGGTGACCTTTGGCAAGTCACAGACTGTCAGCCTCAGGTGATGGCAATGGCAAATCCCCTTTGAAGAAACTTCCCAAGAAAAACCTATAATAGGTGTGCATTAGGTCACCATAAGTCAAATATGACTTGGAGACACATAACAACAACAACAACAACAACAACAACAAAATATGATAGAGTGTGGTATGGTTACTGGACTGTTGGTGAGGATTCTGGGAGTCTAGGGTCTGAATCCCCACTTAGGGGCTAAGCAGACAGCGCAAAGTGCCGTCTTCAGAGCAAGGAAGGGGAGGGGCAGCCACACACTGGGCGCCCCAACCCCTTCCCCAAAATGTCCTCAGAGCAGCCGGCCCTCCGCACGGCCGGCGCTCCAAGGATGACCTCCCGCTGCAGCATCCATACATGCTGCAGCGGAAGAGTCGCTGAAGGCGTGCTGGCAGCCTTTTGTGGTGCACCTTCGGCGATTTGTGGAAGGAGCGCTATTTTAGCGCTCCTTCCAGGGGCAGCAAAGCTGCGCTGTGGGCTGAGGTGTGCAGATACCTTGGCCCCACGGCGCAGCTTCATGGGGCAGCCCCATGCTGCCCGTCTGCTTCCCCCCCTTAGCCATGGAAACTCACTGGGTGACTTTGGGGGAACTGCATTTTCTCTGATTAGAGGAAGGCAATGGCAAACTTGCTTTTAAAGAAAGCTTTCCAAGATAAACCTATGAATGGCTTGCCATAAATTGGAGTCAGCTTGAAGGCCTGTAACCGCTGGGAAGAGGTGCAACAGAATGGTAGGGAACATGCTTTTTATGCAAAAGAGTTCAGGTTCAAATTCTGGCATCTTCAGATGGATCTGGGAAAGTTTCTAGCTTGAAACTGAAAATCCTCTGCCTGTAAGTAGGCAAAAATGAAGTCCTTCAGGTGATGCTGAACTTCAATTCTCAGCATTCTTTAACACAAGCAGTGTGAGCTAGGGTTAATGGGAATTGCCAGTCTGCAACATCAGGAGGTGTAGACAAACCTGAACTGCATCCACTCTAGTGTAGCCAATTCTAAACTAGATTGGCCAATAATTGGACACAGTAGATATCAGATTCCTGTACTTGCCTGCAAACAGGTCTATTCTGTGGAAGGCACTCACTGTTATTTCCAGTCAGAAATTGGAAACAGAATAATATGTAAAGTTATTTAAATATCTTCCATTTCTAATTGTTGACTAGAGATAGCACCAGAAGAGATTTGTAGTGGAATGGGAACTGCTGTGGCTAGAGATTCCCTTTCTCTCTTAGCTTTCAACTTTAAGTCCTACAGCTAGGAAATTCCAATTCCATTTCACATGTCTGACATGTGTTTGCTTAAAACTAGAGTTAGATTGAAAAAGAGGGTGATAGTTGTGTGAGTTTCCTATAGTATTACCACACTTTGTATGATGATAGTGTTAAACCTGGTCGTAGTCCTTTAGACCAATGGTCGACCAGAAAATGGTCAATTTCATCCCTGGATGCCTGTAGAAAAGGAGATAAATACTTTCCTTACTGTGATATTTTGTATGAGGAACAGGCTTATATGTGTGATAAGATATTTTGTATGAGGAACAGGCCTATATGTGTGATGAGAATCTATGTATTTGCCTTCAGGTAGAGAGAATGCAAGGAAACTAAGAAATAAGGGTTTTGCTTTGAATCACTGACAGGAGGGGGAAGGGGAGGAGTTTCAATGCATAGTTAATTGGCAAGTAACATTTAAACCCTTAAGCCCCCTTTCTTTCTTTCTTTCTTTCTTTCTTTCTTTCTTTCTTTCTTTCTTTTTTTGTTTTTGTTTGCCAAGGTGAAATTTAAGCATTGCCTTACATATTTTCCTTGATATCACCATCTTGCACAGCCTGCCAATGGATTCAGAGGAAAGAGGCCGCTTGCCCTGAAATCCAGCAGAAATCCTAGGAACTTAGCACTTTGCAAGATTGAAATGTCTCTGCTTCTCAGAGAATAATGAGCTTAGTTTTGTGCTAAGCACTTCATGCATATGCCTCCAATAGAAACAATGCTGTTGGCTATAAATTATAAACATAAAGTAGTGTGCCACATTATCCACAATGTAAACAAAATACAAGACGTTCACATTGTAAGTGAATGTGCCCCATCTTCAATTTGATTTTGTTCTGTGTCAGTTACAATCTATTTTTGTGATGTCAAAGCATTTTTAGATATCTCTGCTAGAATGCCCAAATGGAAGTCTTTATTTCTCTAGTGTATATCCTTATACCAACATGGCTGAGGAATGGGAATAACAAAAATAGCAGAAAGCAGTCAACCATTTCATGAAACAAAATCTGCTGGAAATGCTTACATGCTTGAAAGAGAAACTAAACTTAATCAGAGTTTCATTTCTGACAAGGGAAAACCATATTTTTGTTTACAGGAAAAAGAGCTGAAACAACAATTGCCTTATTCCATTTTAACTCCATTGCTTCTTTTCCATCAGTGATGGCACGGAGGGGGGGAGCTTGACAACATTTTTCATCTGCTGTAACCTTTCTATAATTATTCTTTTATGCCAACAAGAAATATGACCCACGTTGTTTCCTTTAACTGTATTAAGAATGCTTGCATGATTATTTAAAATGTTTTTGATTAAAGAGAAAATGGTGGGTGGATTCCCCTAGCTTTCTAATCTTGCTTTTATTTTTGTTTCTACTGGCATGGATTAGAAAGTAAGTACATTTTCTGAAATTGGACAAAGCCTCTCATGGCCCTAAACAAATATTTATTAGGTAGGCTAAATTCATCAGCAAGAATGCCCTATATACTGATAGCTGGGGGAAATATATGTGTATTTATATTTAAATAAACATTATATTTGTAACACTGAGGTTCTTTCATATACCCCTCTTAGAATATTCTATTTAGTACATTTTATGTGGAGTTTTAAATTGGTATTTCAATTCATATTTTATTTTTATCACTGGAATTCACTGAGAGAGAAGAACAGAATCTTCAAATACATATTTCATTTTCAGATGATTCAAATAACCTTCCTTAGGAATTTTTTTGAAGTTGTGATGGCAAGCAATATGTTCATGGAGAACATGGTGAAAACAACTGTGACTTTGCAAGATTACATGATAGCACAACAAGATTAAATAAGATATTAAGAACAAAGATATTGAAGCTAACAAATAAATGTATGAATCAGAAGCTTGTTGATGGGTGGCTCTGAAAAGGTTAAGGATTAGAAAAGTTCTTCTTTTGGACTACAAGCCCAAGAACTCATTCCTATGACTGTTCTGTACTTTCATGGTTGCTGGGAGGAGATGGCTTTGCTGGTTCTGCTCAGGAAATGTTGAGGATTGCCACTCTTACACTAGGGCACTGAAGTGTGACATTGGGCCTTTGCAGACTGCCAGAAATAGTGCACATTAAATTGAGGCACTGCCCTGGCTCAGTGCTAGGGAGTCATGGGAATTGTATTTTTTTTCTGGGACATTGAGCCTTCTCTGTCAGAGAGCTCTGGTGCCACAATAAATTCCAGTTCCCATGATTCCCTAGCACTGAGCCAGGGCTGTGCCTCAATTTAATGTGCACTATTTCTGGCAGTCTGCAAAGGCCCATTAAGTCTGTTCCAACCTCATAGCCTCCTCTTGCTTCCTTGATCTAAAGTTGTTGTTGTTGTTGTTGCTGCTGCTGCTGCTGCTGGGTACTTTCAAGTAATTTTCAACTTAACCCATCCTCCATGAATTTATCCAGTACTCTTTCTAATTATTCAAGCTGGCAACTGTAACTACATATTGTGGCAGTTGATTCTACTGTTAAACTTTCTGCCACATGAAAAAGAAGTACAGCCTTTGATCTGTCCTGAAATTTCAGTGGATTACCATGTGTTCTAGTGGTGGTTGTTGTGTGCCTTAAAGTAATTTTGAATTTATGGTGACCCTACCTATCATGGGGCTTTCTTGACAAGATTTGTTCAGGGGAGGTTTGCCATTGCCTTCCTGTCAGGCTGAGAGCATGTGAGCTGCTCAAGATCACCCAATGGGTATCATGGCCAAATTGGGGACTAAAGTCTAGTCTCCAGAGTTACACCATGCTGGGTCTAACCATTCCCACCCCATATATCACTGCAATCTGCTTGGGTCTTTTGGCCTCATGTGGGCAGGGATAATTGTTTTTTTTTTCACCTGTCTTAAGAGAAGGGCATTTTATTTTAACTTATCTATGAGACCCTGAGTCTCAGGGACAATGAAGCCATTTCTTATGGATAGCTCATATATATATCAGGCTACATAACATATAGTGTTGAGGGAGAAGAAGTTGGAACCAATGGTGAAACAACTGGAAATAATTTAATAAAGTGGCTATCACTGAATTAATACATTACACTTGTTCTTATTATTTCCCAGTGGACAAGCCAACTCCCACCCAGCATGATGGCAACGCTGACATGGATGTTCTGTGAACTATCATCCCAAAAAATAACTTTGCTAAGCTTTTGAGTGCAACAATAACCAAGTGATTAGTATAGCTACCAAGGGAGGATGTAGCTATATAGGAAGCCCCTGTCTGAAAGGTTAAGGACCTGAAGACTGTCAGAAGATGGAATTGCTTGAGAAGTAGAACTCAGGTTTTATTAGCTTGCAAATGCATTTTTTGCCACTGAAATTGTAAATAAACACATTATGTATCACTTTTGAATGTGTGCAAAATTTAAATTAACAAAGTACACATACATAGAGTGCATGCTAGTGGTCACAAATGAATCTTGTAGGCAAGAAGAACTGATGAAAGGGAGGAAACCCTGGCAAATTAATGGAACTTGTCTGTAAATTTGCAAGTTCATGAAAGAATGAGTGGTCAGAAAGTGAGGCATCAAAAGGTGTGGAAAGCCTATACATATAGTACCTCTAGCAGACCTGCCCAAAGGGCTGGCCTGGAGGCAGAAATGGGGAGGGGCAGCCACACGCCGGCTGTCCCAACTGGAGCCCAATGATGTTCTGATGCCGCTTGCCATTACGCATGGCGCACAGCATCAGGACTTCCTTCCGGTGCAGCGTTTTTATGCGCTGCACCAGAAGGGGCACTAAAGAGCCATGTGTTGGCTCTTAGGGCATCCTTTTGCTGCTCCTTTAAGGGGCAGCAAAAGGGAGGATTGAGGCTGCAGCGCGCAGTTGCCGTGGCCTCAATCCGCAGCTAGCAGGGGCGGCCCAGAGCCACCTGTCTGCATAGCCCCATAGACAGTTATAAAGAGTTCAATAGTCAATCAATTTACCTTTAAAGGTCCACTTTGGCTCTCTGAAGGAGTAGCATGATTTTGAGAAAATCATAGCCATGGGTGTATTTATGTCATCTGAAAGCAAAGTAGTTTGAGCCTGCCTACCAGATGCTCTTGCTTGCATCTGCTTCAATTTTGGTCTGTTCCTTCTCAGACCATGGGATGTCTCTGGTATTGCATGCATGTAAAAAAAAAATGAAACAAGGCCTTCTTGGATAAAACCAATCTAATGTAGCATGCTCTTTTCAACAGTGTGTAAAAAGGTTTGTCTGGAAGTTTACAGCCAATGTGAGAAGAGAGTGTCTTTCTCCTCTTTTTCCTGAGCGTTTGGCATCTCCTTACCTACCATTCTTTTCCTGTTCAGAATAGAGTCATTAGGCATATATGTCCCAGAGATGTGCTATGAGAAACAGCTAAAAAGGGAGCAGGATATGCATCTCTGGGCCTTTGCAGACTGCCAGAAATAGTGCACATTAAATTGAGGCACTGCCCTGGCTCAGTGCTAGGGAGTCATGGGAACTGTATTTTTTTCTGGGACATTGAGCCTTCTCTGTCAGAGAGCTCTGGTGCCACAATAAATTACAGTTCCCATGATTCCCTAGCACTGAGCCAGGGCAGTGCCTCAATTTAATGTGCACTATTTCTGGCAGTCTGCAAAGGCCCTCTATAAGGCAGATAGGGGAATAGTTTCGAATTTTTGTGGGTGTTTTGACAATGGGAAATCTCTCTTTACTACCCCCACCCATACTGTTCTGATGTGTAGGGCATATTACCTGTACTTACACTACTGTTAATGTAATTATTGTATTACATTTGATTACTATTAGGACAATACTGTTTGAATTATTTCTTTGGTCACAATTGGCAGCTAATAGAGATAAGGAGCCAAGTTAAATAGGTGATGCTGATGACCATCTTGAAAGTGTATGTTGTGAATTTTTGGACTCTGTAACTTGATATTAATCTGTTCTGGGTTTAGGTCTAACAACAACAAATCAATTCTGTCTCAGAGCTTCAAAATAACTGATTAATTAACTTGTTAGACTATTAACATTGTGGATTTTTCTAGCAAGGTGGCTTAATTCATTAGCTTGGCTGATTAATGCAGATGCTAATTTGTCAAGTTCATTATTTGTAGAATGGTAAAATACATTAGAATGGAAGCTACAGTAAGACAGGAAGATGTAATGATAAAAGAGGATGTGAATGGGAAAAATGTATTATGATGGGACAAATGGGCTGGACACCATGTTCTGGGTTAACAATGGGGGGAAGCAGACGGGCGGCATGGGGCCGCCCCGGGAAGCTACGGATCGGGGCTGAGGTATGCGCACTCCTCGGCCCTGAGGGGCAGCATCCCAGTCCCAGGAAGGAGCGTTAAAATAGCGCTCCTTCCGCAAGACGCCAAAGGTGCACCGCAAAAGGCCTCCAGCGCACCTTCGGCGCCTCTTCCGCTGCAGCGTGTGTGGACGCTGCAGCGAAAGTGTGTTGTCAGAGCGCCAGCCGCACGGAGGGCCGGCCACTCCAATGACGTTTTCAGGAAGGGGTTGGGGCACCCAGCGGGAGGCTGCCCCTCCCCTTCCTGGCCTCGAAAATGGTGCTTTGTGCCATCTGCTGAGGCCCAATATAGCCATAACTTTAACACTATAACAATCCAGCTATCACAAATCAATTATATTAGAAGATATCATCATCCTTGGGTTAACAAGATGTATGCACATTCAGGTTGAAGGGATATAGGGGCCAATGGTTCTATGATCAGCAAATAGTCAAGTGGGGCAACCAGTCACACCTGTCTGGTACACATCAGTGCACTTCTGTTCCCCAATCCAATTAGTATGACTTAACGGTCCAGTGGAGGTATCACTTGCATCTGCCCAGACTGTAGGTTACCCACCTCATTGACCCACTACCCCAAAGGCTTTTCTGTCCTCTAATTAAGCTCATGCCCAGTGTTCCCTCTTCTCTTCCATACCCACCAGTTGTGACAAAACAACATGTGTAATATACATAATTATGAAAGAAAAACCTTGATTCAAACTACAACCTAATACTAAAAACAGGCTAGCAGCAATCTCATCAATGACGTGATACATCATCTACAAAAATCTACTGAAGGAAGCAGCAAAAGAGAATACAACTGCAGGGAACATGAAAAAACCATGCTCAAATAAGATAGGAAAATTTCTTCCCAGCCCACGATGGTGACCAGCCAATGTCTAGGGCTACACAGAATACAACAATGCAGGAAAGAGTGGGAGGGTGGGATATGCAATGGTCCAGCTGAAAATGGCCAGCAGCCATTTTTATGCCCACAGAATCCTGTTTGAAGTCTTGTAAGAACTCTGGCCCTGCAAAACGTCCCCCAAGATCTGGACAAGATTCATGCCAAATCTGTCCTGAGGTCTCACAATGTTGATACCATTGTGAGACTTCCATTGAGGAGGACTCTAAGCATCCACTCGGAGTCCTCAGAAGACCCAGTGCCAGTGCCAAGAACCCAATTGCAACAGCACCTGTCTGAGCAGCAGCAGAGTATGAGGCTTTGCAGACCCTCCTAAAGGGATGGCACAGAGCCACCCCAGGGAGCAGCAGATTGGGGCTGCGGCAAATGGCTTTCCAAAGAGCTGGCGCTGTGGCTTTTTTGCTCCCTTTTGGTGCAGCATGTGTACACGCTGTGCCAGGAGGGCGTCCTGATGCTGTGTGCTGTGTGGATGGGCACACGGCATCAGGACAACATCAGGGTGGAGTCAGGGTGGCCAGTGTGCGGCTGACCTGTCCCAACTCCACCCCCAGGCCAGTCCTTTAGGCCAGTCTGCAAAGCCCCTAAGTCTCATATTGCTAGGCAGGATACCCTGCTTGCTGCAACAATGCTGCCTTGAATAGTGAATTAAAGTAGGTTTTGGAATAGCTGGGAAGTAATGTGAGAGCTAGGATTGGGGAACAATTTAAGAAGATATTACAAATGAACTTGACTTTGGGGAATTCTAATTAGATCAATTAATTAATTCTGGGGTCTTTATCCCTGTTTATATGAAGGTAGCTAGGAACAAGAGATTGGTAGAGACAAAGTATTTCAAATTAATTGTTGAATTTATTGGGAAATACATACACATCTGAGGCAACCTTTCACTCATGCATATGCCTAAGAACTCAGGAATAAAGGGATTAGCTGTTATAATAGACAAGAGGCATTCTAATGGGTGATAATTACCTGAATGAGGCTGCTTCTTAGGATGAACTGATGCCTTGTAGACCCAAGCCACGTGGAATGGGATGGGGGAAGCAGCTGAGGGTCAGAGCTAAATCAAAATTCAGAGTGATGTGGAGGAAACAAAGGGATTTTTGGTCTTTAAATTGACCTGATGTAAGGGGGGGTTGCAGACTGCCAGATATAGTACAAATTGAGTCCACTTTTAGGGTTAAAATTAGTGCTAGGGAATCATGGGAATTGATTTTTTTTTCTGAGACATTGAGCCTTCTCTGTCAGAGAGCTCTGGTGCCACAATAAAATACAGTTCCCATGATTCCCTAACCCTAACCCTAAAAGTGGACTCAATTTGCACTTTCTGGCAGTCTGCAACCCCCCATAAGGCTAAAGTGAAGGTTGTTGCTGTACTAAAAAGGGTTCTCAGATTTCCATAGTAAAGATTACTTTGAAATAAATAGATTGGAGGGTATTGCTGGTCCTCTCTTTGAGCCATGCCAAAATACATCCTGTGGCTGTAAATCACCTTAATCTTCCATGTAAGGTGTGAATCTTTGCTGTTTGCAACTTCCCAAACTAGATGCCTTAATCTGCAAATTGGCTCTGCCTACGTGATGGTCTTGCCCAGAACTATGGGAACCAATCTTTTTTTTTTTTTTTTTTACAGCATTTCTTGTAACATATTCCCTTCCTTGAAAATGATCTATGTCCAAGTAATTATGTGACAGAGAGATGTTTTTGAATTACCTTTGCTGAGAAAATTTAGGGGTATGAATTTAGGGAGCATTAAACCTGAAATTCAGGGAATCATTTTCATTAGCAAGTTCATTGTCCTGGCCAGGATGGAATCCATTCATGCACTCTTATAATCAACATAATTCAAATAATACTATTTAATAATAAAATTATCAATAATCCTTAACTATGAGTATAGTAATCACTAAATATAAGTATATCAATTACTAACTATGAATATATCAAAGTAACAGCATGCATAAAAGCATATTATGTATCAGTATCAAGTATGTGATAGATATATGTTAAGTCTTTCAATAAAACCAGATTGAGTCTATAGAATTTGGTTAAATCAGGTCTCAATAGACCAAGGCAATATTTGTGAGTCCATGAGAGGTAGAAAACAGAGTTAAATGTCAACAAGTGTCTGATAGTTTGTATATTGGCCAACAAGGTCTATAGTAAACTGTCCAGTGAATTTGAGCAAGATTGAAGAAAGTTTGTGCAAATGCTTGGACTAAATTCTGGAATGGACAGTCACATGCAGTCAATTTGATGAAATTGGCTATCTAGTATGCCACCGGCAGGGTTGTAATGAAGTTTTTCTCAGTAAAGAGTTCAGGAAATGTGGTAACCAACAGGCATTATGTGTACAAAATGCCTGTCAATGTATGGAAATGCAGTTTTGTCCATGTTGTAGAACTGAGCTTGTCTGTCCCTATACGTCACCTGGGTAGTATAAGTAGTGTCCATAAGATGGCTGTATGGAGCAAACTATTACTGCATCAGGGAATTCATTGGTGGGTAGTTCGCTATGTGGAACAATGTGGCAACATTTTACCTGTGAAAACAAAACAGTCAGCAGGAGGCTGGAAGGACATCACTGGAGGACACTGGTGATGTCAGGAAGCAATTTGTGACTTTGAGGACCATAGAGGACCACTGGAACTAAGCAGGGCTGTGGTGTAGCTGTGCAGCATTGCTGGTGTAGCAGACCGGCATACTGGAACTGAGAGCCCAAGTGGGCTTTGCTATGGAGCTGGACACCTGTGCAGAAGCAGAGGACTGACCTGGAAGACACCAACTGTGTCAAACTGGAACAAATCAGATCTGGATCAGTGTGAATATCTCTGGTCTGGAACAGCTTGTGACAAATGTAGGACATCAGGAGAGTGGCTGGAGCAGCAAAGGGGACATCTGGTAGGGAGGACCATCATGGAACATCTTGGAATGACACCAGGTATATGGAGGGAATCTCTGGAGCAAGTCGCCCCTTCTTGCAGCTTGAAGAATTTTATCAGCATCAGGATTCTCAGGAACAAGGACACAGCATATATATGATGGGGAGGCTAGGACCTTTGTGCATACCTTGGGGATTATCAAAAAGGAAAAGAAATCCTAAAATTAATTTCCCCTTCTGCAGACACCAGGGATGGATGGAAAGTCAGGTAGCAAATCAGTGCAGAGAACAGATGAGACAGGACAGTTAAGGTGGAAGAGACCAGATAGAGTTTTGGAGGGGCGGTTGTGTTGTTGTGCATGGATGAGTGTGTGGGAGCTATCATGTGTTGTATGTATGCATGGGCTGAAGAGGGGGGCTCAGCCTGAATGTATGAATGACTTTGAAAGAGACCTGTGGACGAAAATGAGGGTTAGCAAAATTGAGCTCTGTACCTTTAAGAGGCAGCAGCTTTGTCCATTTTGGCTGTGTCTGGTTTCTAGTTTGGCAGAGAATGCTGGGAGATTGTGAAAATTGGCCCAAATTTTGTCAAAAATGACCCCAAAACCACCAAATTATGTGATTTTAAGACAAAAGAACTGGATATTTATGATGTAGGTGGACAGAGGATTTTATCCCAGGGCTTATCTTGTTTTGCAAAAAAAAAACCCTAACCCTAAGTTAAAATAACATTGAAAACAATAGGCACTCCTTGAAAAAATGCTGAAAAATCATTTCTCATCCGACATTCCTGCAAAAGGACTCTACTCATGGCTAGCCTTGGCATTACTGCACTGTGTCAACCCCGGCCTGTAGGGGTTGGTGCTGGCAAATCAATAAACATTCTCAAGAAAAGAGTCTATTGATTCACTATTCTGCTGCAATCTTCCAATGTTTGCAGACAGTGCGAGAAAGAGAATATCCCCTTCTTGTAAAATCTGAAAATACTTTCAGTGCAAGGCTATACCTCCAAGGCTAGCCCCTTTCTCCCAGTAAAAAAAAAGAAAATGGGTTGGAGGAAGTAAAGAACAAAACTCCCCACTCTCCCAACAGAGTTGAAAGAACAGAATGGTTTTTTTCTTTACCTAGCTCATAGAAGCAGTTTGCAAAAGGTGTAGAGTTTCTCTATGGAAGATAAGTTTCAAATCGCAATGCTCCGAGTTCTGCCAGCTGTTTTCTGATTCAGTAAATCACACCTATGGAACATGCTATTGTAGCGATTTGAACACAAACAATTATTGAAATAGGCTTTGTCAGCATTTGCAGAATGGCTTGACCAGTGCCTGATCAAGTTCCCCCACCAGGAATTTTCAGTTGCATGTTTAATGTCCTGCGTGATTTTAATGGTCTGCTTTGCTCTGAGATCCACCACAATTTTAATTTGCTCTTCCACCTTTTCAATTCTCTGTGCCTCTTCACTTAAATTAGAAAGCAGGCACAACCATTTTGAAATGGGTAGTTCATCCTCTAGATGAAATCCTTGGACCATGTCAGCACTTATCTGATATGGAGTGTCTACAGCATGATCTTTGACAAGATCATCCAAAAATTTCTTTTCAAAGCAGTCAATTAAATGTAATCTACAGAAGCAAAGATTCCCGAAACTCCTATTTATGGCCAATGAATATTCCAGAAGTAGTATTGTCAAATGTGTCCAGGGCACACACAAACAGAAACAGTCATGTGTCATTTGTACTAAAACAGTGGTTTTAATAACAATTATTATATGCTCATGAATATCTTGAATCAGGACACCTGTTAGGATGTCGTAGCAGTGAACCTATTGGTGCGTTTTCACGCAACCAGTTAAATTGAATAAATGTGTTCCATTTGTCCAGTAGAGTAATTTTTCTGGAAGAACTGTGGTGTTGCTTTGGGCAAGGGGGAGTCCCAGGTGGGATGCAGGATGTATGAGTATGGGGTCCCCTACTCTCTTGTGGTGAATCCCAACTTTTAAAATCATGTATTTCCACTAAGCTCCTGGCACGCACATTAAATCAGCAGGGTATTCCACTGAATCTGGGTATTTATCTTTGAATAAGCTCATTATTTCTGGGTGTATCAGTTTCATTAATGTGGCTTGTATCAATTATGAAGCAAATGCCATGAGACTACTCTGGATTTGCATGTACTGAATGGCAATTGATAGATTATAAATGCTATTCTGTATAGAATGCCCTAAATAAAAAAATGATTTCTTTCTCTACCCCCACACACTGTGGCAAAATGTGTCTAATTAAATCCACTCCTGTGCCACATTTGTGAGGCCAGAAGCTATTGAGACCCCTATATCCCAAGCTTTAGAACCCACAAACCCAATTTATTATCTATCACTTTTGAATCTATGGAGTTTAAAATCACCCCGCCAGTTCCCAAAGTCCCAAGCACAGCTCCCAGAACATCTCTCCTTGATCTAAAAAGGGAGTGTGTTATGGATTGCCATTGCTTTTCTCTTTGTTCCCACTGTGCTTAAGCTGCTTTTAATTAGGGGCTACAGGCTGGGATTGCTCTGGCCACATTCACTGCAGTCAAATTAAGAATCATGGTGATCAGAATGGACTGCGCTTCAGAACAGGCAAATGTGGAAATGTCTTGGCGGATCACTACACTTCCCAAATACAAAGGTGGCTCCTTTAGGACATCTAGGGGATATATGTAAACATAAGGGCACCCCATTTTGTTGCATGTGACATCATGGTTTGCAAGTGTCTGAGTGATGTTAGCACAGAGGAACAGCTTGGTTTTCTATGTCCAAATGGCATGACATTATTGATCTAACATAGCAGTTTGAAAGGATGGAGGGACCTTACCATATTGGGGTCAAAGCAGTTCTGATTCCATACTCTAGCCTTCAATGGGAGATTCCCAGCATCTGTGACCATCCATTTATGTCCTCCAGGGCCATACTTAATTACCATAGATCTAATGGTCTTTTTGGCCACTTTAAGGGGAACCTTTCTGTCGTACTATTCATGAGCTTCTTCCATAGCATCTAAGATCTCATAAATTCCAGGGTAATGGAGCACCCAATGGCAATCAGCTTGTATTCCCAACTGGTGTTAACCTGTGTTGGGTAGGGAGGCAAAACAGCGCCTATAAATCCATATGACAAAATCCATATCAGCCATCTGTACAGACATTTAGCCATCTGTAGGGAAACAGAGGCAAAACTAAGTTTTGGGAAAGCATTCACCCTATTTCAGGGGACAGAAAAGTTTCAGCCAAATTAACTATAGGCAGTTCTGGCCAGTCCTATGCCACAGGCTTGACAAGGACCAGACCTCCCTTCCATTCCTTGACCTGAGAGCTGTGAAAGTACTTACACTTGTCTCCATGCTTATAGGGAATGCAAATTTGATAAACTGCTTGAGACACTCTCTCAGTGATGTTAACAGGGCCCACCCATTTAGCAGACAAAGCATGTCAATTCTGGAAAAAATTCCTATACAACACAAGCTGACCCACTTCCCACTGCTGAGGGTTCTGAATGCAACCGAGTCTGTGGTCTATGGCTTGCATGTTTTCCCCCAATTTCTCTGCAACCTGATGGTAAATCTGACTGATACTTTGGACTAGAGACCGAACCCATTCGTGGTTTAAGACCACAGCTCTTAAGACCACAGACAGAGGCATAATGTTTAACCAAAATGCTTCAGGCACCAGCATTTTCCTGCCAATCAACACCTAATGAGGAGTGAATCCTTGGGAACCTATAGTTCTTCTAAGGGCCATGAAGATGATGGGCAATTTTGCATCCCAGTCTTTGCCAGAAGAGCACACCACTTTTCTCAGGGCTTCCTTGAGAGCTCTGTTAGCCCTCTCAATATGGCCTGAGCTCTGGGAATGATGGACTATGTGAAACCTCTGGTGAATTCCCAGTGTTTTGCACAACTCCTGTATGACTTCTCCAGAGATGTGAGAGTCATAATGAGGGACAAATGTACTTGGTATACCCCAACAACTAATCACGTGATTAAACAAAATTTGGGCTATCATAATTGCAGTATTTTCTTTAGTGGGGAAAGCTTCAATCCATAGGAGTGGTTGGTAGGGGGCCAATGAAGTCTATCTGGAGATGTATCCACAGACCTTCAATGCGTTGATGTTGGATTGGGGCCTTAGGACCACTTTGGTCTGCATCAACCATAGCGCAAGACAAGCAATTGTCTACCCATTGTTCAACCTCATGTCGCATCTGAGGACACCATCCAGTTTCCCTGACTCTCTCAAAGGTAGATTGCCTTCCCCTGTATTCTATTTCATGAATGAACTATATCAAATCTCCCCAAAGTTCCTTGGAAACAATCCAGCTGTGGATGCCTTCATCATTTATAGCTCACCAAACGCCTTCACTCTGTTCTATTTTGTATTTTCCAGTGGAATCTCTTCCTGCTTCTATGAGTCCTTTGATCTCTGAGTTTCCCTTTTGTAGCTGTGCTAAAGAGCTTATTTGGGCTTAACATTGATAGGGTCTGCAAGTGTCTCTGGTTTGAGTGCTAAAGTGCCTTCTTTAGCTAACATATCTGCATGATTATTCCACTGAGCCTCTTTGCTATTTGCCTTTTGACGCCCTTTGACAAAAGAAACCCAAGTTGTAGCAGTTCTATCTTGAAATAGCTGTGCTACTATTTTCCACTTGTCTGCATGGACTATGGGCTTACCATCTCTGGCCTTCCATCCTCTTTCTAGCCAAATAGGGATCCAATATGTGGTTGCATTTACTGTCCACTGAGAATCAGTGTAAATAGCCAAAGGCACATCAGGGTATTCAAATTCTAGCACTATGTGGAGGGCTTATATCTCAGTGGCTTGGCTGGAATGAGGCTGGATGGCTCCTTGAAGTGTGTGAGCATCATTCACATGGATAGCACTGTATCCTATTAGGCAGATTCCCTCCGGGCATGATGATGACCCATCACAGAACCAACATGCAAACCCTTGCAAAAGTGCCTCTTGGAGAGATTCTCCTGCTTTTACTGGCCATTTGTCCTCCATGATAGGAGGGAGTGGTCACTCATAGGCAGCTCCTCTGACAATTAAGCCATATGGAGTGGAAGGCTCTCTCGCTTGCTTGCAGAAGACTACACCTCTCTTGATCAGTTGCAGGGACCATTTAGCTGTTCTGGAATTCTGGACTTGTTCATCCTGGATCTTTCCTGACAGTATGAACTTTGAGGGAGTGTGTAGAGTTTGGACTATGACTTTTGCTCCTCCTATTATGAATCCCCATCTGGTCAATGCCCACACTAGGGCAAGGCAATTTCACATGGACTTTATTTTATTTCAGTGGAGGATGGGTTTTTGGAGGCATAGGCAACAGCTCTCTGTGTCGTGTTTTGGAATTGAGAGAGGACTATTCCTATGTTGCTGTCAGAGACTGCTAGCTGAATGTAAAATGGTTTGCTTGTATCTGAATGGGCAAGAGTTGGTACTTGAGCTAAATCTCTCTTCAATGTGGCAAAAGCTTCTTGCTGTTCAGGTCCCCATTCCGAAGTGATTCCTTTCTTTAGCAGCATGTACAAAGGCTTGGCTTTGACAGCAAAAGCCTCAATGGATTCCCTAGATAAATTAAAGGTTCCTAGCGGGGCTCTTAGTGATGTTAAATCAGTTGGGGCTGGAAACTTTCCTATAGTTTCAATTCTCTGGGAGTCCAGTATCTTGCAGTCTGTTTGGAGGTTTAATCCCAAGTATTTGACTTAAGTCTGGACTAGCTGTGCTTTCTCCCTGTTTGTTTTGAATCCTGTGTCTCAGATCGAGCCCAGGACTTCTCTAGTACAATCCTCCCGTACAATCCTCCCCGCACCCTCCGGTCCTCTGGGAGGAATTTGTTACAGCCTCAAAAAACGAGACTGGTGACTACCTCCCAGAGGGCCTTTTCTGTTGTTGCCCCCAAACTGTGGAATGGCCTGCCGGAGGAGATCCGTCAATTGACATCACTTGACAGCTTCAAGAAGGCTGTCAAGACGGATCTCTTCCGGCAGGCCTTCCCGGAATAACTACCGGCTCATGGCCTTACTCCCTTTTGAGGATCCTCCCCCCTTCTATGGCTTTTTACGACCTTCTATGACCTCCATGATTAGGTCTTTATGAGCCAGTATATTTACTCTTGCCTGCCTTTTTTGTATGGTTTGTATTTGATTTTATGGAGGTTTTTACCTCCTTTATAATTTGTTTTAATTGTAAGTGGTTTAATAACTTTTTAAGGGGGGGAGGGGGAAATTGTTCTTAAATTGTTATGTGATGGATTTTTATGATGTAAGCCGCCCCGATTGTTCTCAGAGGGGCGGGGTATTAAATAAAAATTATTATTATTATTATTATTATTATTATTATTATTATTATTAGTGATGTCTGCAATTTTCTCTTCTGAGTCAGAATGCACCAATATGTCATCCACATATTGGTGGCACAACTTAGTCCACATTTTTACTACATGGGAATGGCATATAGAAGGATTGGAGTGAAAACCCTGGGTGCATCTGGTGAAACAATGCTGAATGCCCCTGAATTCAAATGAAAATGTGTAATAGCAACTCTCATGTAGCAGAATAGAATGAAATGCATTGGCCAAATCTATGACACCATAGTTTTTGTCCCCAGCTGTGGTTTCTGCCAAGATTTCATTGTATTTTGCCACTACTGGGGGGTATGACTGCATTGAGGGCTTTGAAATCTCATTCTCCATGTGACCCCATCTGATTTCAAAATGGGCCATAGAGGTGAATTGCAAATGGACTGCATCAGAATAATGACATTCCATTTCAATAACTCCTCTATGGTTTTTGCAATCCATTCTTCTTCCTCTCTGGGGTACCTATACTGCTTTTTAGGAGGTGGATCTTTTCCCTCTGTCAAAACACATGCATCCTTGACTGTGTCACATTCAATCTTATCCTTATCCCATGGACCTGTGGGGAGGGGAAAGAGGGACATTGTTGACTGCAACACCAGAATCTACCAGCAATTTAGCTGATTTTGAACTGGGAGCCCTTCCAACTTGAGCATCTACTATGGGATGTCCCAAAAATCTAGGGTTAGAGTGGGTATCATTTGCTGACATGGTGGCTTTGGTCTGGAAACAGCCACTTGTGCTTACTCTTCCACATCCTCTAAAAGGGGGTTCTCTGGGAGATTGTCAGGGTTGCTTTTTGTTTGGATTGAATCTAAAGATGCAGTTGGATTCATGGTCCTGCTCATGTTCTTGGGGACCTTTGAGGTAATCATCTAGGGTGGTCACTCTCTGTCCCCCAAGGGGACCCTGGGCAGTCCTAATCTCGGTCAGAGGGTTGGGGGGAGCATATCCATGTCTGTGTTTTTCTTCCATTGCATGGCTCAAAGCACACAGTAGGTCCACAGTGGGCTTTCCATCTAGCTCCATGTTAGCACCCAGTTCTTTAAGTTGATGTGACAGCATCTTCCTTACATCTGAATACACAGAGGCTTTGGGATCATATCTTATTGAAACTTCTTTGCTCTAAATCCCTTTTTGAATGGGTTGTTAGTCCCGCTTCCTTTGTTCTCACATGGCTTTTGTCCTTCTGAAAGGAGGTGGTGGAATGAGGACCATTATTTCTATAGGTAACTGGGCAGACCAGGCTTCCTTCCTTTCCTCCCCTTTTAACTCCTGCCTTCTGCGCTCTATTTGTGGTGGTCAATTCCAGTCCCCTTTTTGCTTCTCTGGCCCAAAACACTTGTGAGGCAGCATGGATGTATTTCATGAACTCATCCCAATCCTTAGTGTCTAAAGCAATGCATGCAGTGCCCAAATAAGTTTTGGCTGATTCATGGAGTCCCTAGATCCCTTTCACACAATTAAATCAACATCTTCTAAATCTGGTATTCCCTCATCGCTATCTGGGATCATTCCAGACAAGTGCCTAGCATCTTCTTCCTTGCTACATAGATTGCTGGAACTTCCTCAGGCTTTTGCTGTTCATGGACTTCATCATTGTCCCTGAATGTAGGATTTCTACTATTGCCTTCATCCAAAGATATATGCTTAATTTGGGTAGTTCAAGATTTGAAACAGCTTCCTCAAAAGACCCTGAGTATAAGGGATCCAAGTACAATCTGACCACTTGCATTAAATCTTGTCCCTTTGTTTCTTTATGCATGAAGCACTGAAGTCATCCATTTAACTGCAGTCTGTGGATTGAAGGGTCCTAGATGGTCCACTACCATTTTAATAGCAGCCATGATCCACTGAGTAGTCTCAGTTATGGTTTTCACTGTGGCACCCTTTTCCCCTGGTTTGTGGACCTTTCTTATCTCTCAGGTTATTATAAAAGGCAACCGTGCATCTTGGGCAGTGGTGGCAATTGGCTCTGCATTGCAAATGAATGTGTTATGGGACTCCTTTTGGATTTTGTCCCATTGGGGACTAAATGAATGGAGTACTTGTGCGTCTTCAGGTATAGGATCATGGATGGCCATTGCTTAGGATGTGGTTTTTAAAATCTGCAGGTATATTGTTGCCACAATGGCATCATGAGTATGGAGCATACTTTCCAATTCTTTAATATAGGCTTCACATGCAGTATGGTTAGTTTGAACTACTTCCTCAGTTTTTTTTTTAGAGAGGAGAAAATCTGAAGCATGTTTAGCTTGCTGTAATTTTGCTTCTAATTCTTCTATGTATTTTTGTAAGGAGGCATTCTCTTTTTCTGCCTTTTCTGCCCTTAAAATTGCCCCATTGGTGTTGGGAGCTTACACTGAGATCTCTGCTGTCTTTTCTCTAACCTGTGTGACTAGATCACTTGTCGTGCCCTGCCTGGAGGAGGATTCGGAAAACAAGCCAGAACCTCCTCTGGGACCTGAACTTGCAGCTGTGGAGCCCCAGCCCAGCCCCAGCTCTGCTTTGCCAGCTCCAGCAGAGCCTCCAGCAGAGCCTGTGGTCTCCCAGGAGGCTCCACAGCCAAGCCTTCTGGCAGCAGAACCTTCAGACATGGAGGAGGATCAAGGGACTGTGCCTACCTTCAGCCAGCATCGAGCAGAAAGGGCGGGCCTTCAGCATTCAAGGAGACTTTATGAGAAATGCTGGAGTAATCAGTCTCAGTTGGTGATTTAAGCAGGTGCAGAAGGGCTGCCTCGGTGCCAGAGATTATCTGAGCTTCCTAGCAAAAGTCTCTGTCTCTGTCTCTCCTTGTTCCTTGGCCTGAACCCTTGACTCTTGGACTACAGACTTATCTTGAACATTTGGAACCCTTGACCTTTGGACTTCCCACTCTGCCTCTCTGGGATCCTAGACCTTCGGGCTGCTTGACCATTCTCTGGCTGGACCTCTGGACTGGTAATATGGACCTTTGCTTTCTGGCTTTGCATTAGCAAAAGACTTTTGTTTGCCTTCAACCCTCACAAGAAGCTGCTATCACCCTCTTGGCAGCTTTCCTGAACATCTCCTATCTGTCACTCCACTGTGTCTGCATCTTGTCTGAGCATTTGATATTCTTGGGTTGCTTCATTGGAAAGCATCCAAATCCCCATGAAGTCCACCTGTCCTTTTCTGCTTGTGGTACCCCTTTTAATGATTCCCCTTGTATCTGTTTTAGCATTGTATACTTCAAGCAGGATGGCAAAAGGATCTTTCATTAGGAAGCCTGTAGTTTTACAGGGGTTAGATCCCTTTTTCAAAATCCACTTTTCTAAGTGATCCTGGGGCTGGTCTTCTTTGAACAGCCTCGCTGAGGGTGGTGACACATTAGCCATCCTATTGAAGTATCCTCCACTTCTAACACTATGGGATGCCTTTCCCAGGTATCCTAAGGTATTGTTCTTTCTCACGGGGACACCTTCCCCATTTTCCAATTCAGATCAATAGGATATCTCTCTCATGCACGAGGACACCTTCCCTGTGTTCCAACTGTGTTCCAACTCAGATGGGGGGTGAAATCACTCACCTGTTCATGTTGGAGTGTCCTGCCACATTGCAGCTGTGAATCCACAAAATATCCCCCAGCTAGGTCTGACCCAAAAGTGGCCGGATCCAGTGATTTTTGTTGTTAGGTTCTAGCGTGACAGTTGCACTGGAGCTCTCTGTGGACATCCAGATCAATGCAGAACTTTGTCCCTCAGCCAGGCACAACAATGATTTGTTGTTGTTATAAAATAACAAGTGCAGACTATATAACACATTATTAATTACCTTCTTGCCTAAGCATTTAGGTATCAATGGCCTGTCAAAACTATAAAGTCTTCACTCTCAGAAAGATAACAATAAGGGTGCTTTTCTATTCTCTCTGGGAAAAGTGTTTCAGAGCTTGGGAACAGCCACCAGAAGATCTATCCCATTTCCCCATCCAATGTACTGTATTTTCCAGCATATAAGACTTTTTAACCCTGGAAAATGGTCTCAAAAGTCAGGGGTCATCTTATACGCCAGGTAAAGAATGAGGAGGATGAGGACAAAAGGAGAAGGAGAAGGGAGCCAGGAGAGAGAAGGAGGACGATGAGGATGATGGGAGAAATAGGAGGAAGCCAGGAAAGAGGAGGAGAAGGAGGAGGACGAGAAGGAAGCCAGTTCTACAGTGTGGATGCAGCCTGAATCTGCACTGCAGAAATAATGCAGTTTGACACCTCTTTAACTGCCATGGCTCCATCCTATGGATTCCTAGGATCTGCAGTTTACTTTGTGGTACTGGAGGTCTCTGACAGAAAAGGCTAAATATCTCACAAAACTGCAAATCCATAGCCTTGAGCCAGGGCAGTTAAAGTGGTGTCAAACTGCTTTAATAAATTTCTGCAATGCAGACGCAGCCAAAGTTGATGTGTTGCTTGGGCATGGCTTCTTTAACAAATAATTCTACACAATGAGGGAGAGAGACTGTGTACCCTTGAAGATTTATCTAAAGAACAACCAAGTTCCTTAACTTGGAGGTTATATGTGTATGTTGTGTGCCTACAAATTGTTCCTGACTTAAGATGATCATGGGGTTTTCTTGGCAAGATTCACCCAGAGGAGGTTTGCCATTGCCTTCCTCTGAGGCTGAGTGTGTGACTTATCCAAGTTCATCCAGTGGGTTTCATGGCAGAGTGGGGAATCAAACCCAGCTTTCCAGAGTTGTAGTCCAACACTCAAACCACTACACCATGCTGGCTCCTATTCCCATGTACTACCCATGAAACAATTGCAGACTTTTTTGTTGTTCTTATGTGTCTTCAAGTCCTTTCCGACTTATGGTGACCCTCATGGGATTTTCTTGCCATGTTTCTTCAAATGGGGTTGCCATTACCATCTTCTGAGGCTGAGAGTGTGTGACATGGACAGGGTCACTTATTTGGCCACAAATTGTACATACCCCAGAATGCATCACCTAGTATATTGGCAGTCCTTCCCCCCAACACTTTCTCATTTTCCCCCAACCATCTCATAGCTGGGAGATGGAAATAATTTTTAAAGCAGCATTTAAATCTGGACTATTTTTTAAAAAGTGAGGCCCAAAACACATTGCAGAAATAATAAGGTCCAAAACACACTGCAGAAATAAATGCTAGGGAACATGGGAGCTGTAGTTTATTGTGTTTATAAGTGATGGTTTTCCTGCTAAGTACCTGCATGTCATAAGTATTTGAATTAAAATTACCATATTGAAATCAAATCTGATTTTTTAAAATTTTTATTTTGTGTGCGTTGGAAGAGGGGTAGTCTTATATGGTGAGTATATCCCAAACTATATTTTAACTGGAAAAGTTTGGGATTGTCTTATATGCCCAGTCGTCTTATATGTCGGAAAATACGGTACCTCTGAGGGTGGTGGGAGAGAGAAAAAGTGCTCTTGAGAAGATCTCAAAACATGGATAGGCTCATATAGAATCATCAAATTGGAAGAGACCACAAGGGCCATCCAGTCCAAGCACCTGCCATGCAGGAACTCTCAATCAAAGCATACCTGACAGATAGCCATCCAGGCTCTTTTTAAAGACCTCCAAAGAAGGAAACTCCACCACTCTCTGAGGGAGAGTGTTCCACTGTCAAACAGCCCTTACTGTCAGAAAGTGCCCCCTAATGTTGAGGTGGAATCTTTTTTCCTGTAGTTTGCATCCATTGTTCCAGGTCCTGTTCTCTGGAGCAGCAGAAAATAAGTCTACTCCTCAATATGATACCCCTCCTAATACTTAAACAGGACTATCATATCACCTCTTAACTGTCTCTTCTCCAAACTAAACATACCCAGTTCCCTAAGTAGTTTCTTATAGGGCATGGTTTCCAGACCCTTCACCATTTTTGTCACCCTCCTTTGGACATGCTCCAGTTTCTCAATATCCTTTTTGAATTGTGGTGCCCAGAATTGGACACAGTATTCCAGGTGGGGCCTGACTAGAGCAGAATACAGTGGCACTATTACTTCTCTTGATCTAGACCCTATACTTCTATTGACGCAGCCTAGAATCGCATTGGCTTTTTTAGCTACCACATCACAGTGTTGACTCATTTCCAATTTGTTATCTACTAGGACTCATAGATCCCTTTCACACATAGGCCAGGTGCCCTCCACCCTATATCCATGCATTTCATTTTTCTGACCTAAGTTCAATACCTTACATTTTTCCATGTTGAAATTCATGTTGTTAGCTTTGGCCCAGCTTTCTAATCTATTAAGGTCATTTTGAATGTTCATCCTGTCCTCTGGGGTATTAGCTACTCCTCTTAATTTGGTGTCATCTGCAAATTTGATGTGCATGCCTTCTATTCCTTCATCCAAGTCATTGATAAAGATGTTGAATAGCACTGGGCCCAGGACCCTGTGACACCCCACTGGTCAGTTCTCTCCAGGATGAAAAAGATCCATTGCTGAGCAACCTTTGAGTTCAGCCAGTCAACCAATTACAAATCCATGTAACAGTTTCCTTGTGTAGCCCACATTTTTCTAGCTTGTTTGCAAGAGTGTGGAGATACAGTCTATCAGTCTATCAGACTGGACCTAAACTTTATAAAGCTTTAAAGGTCAAAACCTGCACTTTGAAAAATGGCCAGGAATTGACCATGAGGCAGTGGAGCTGTTATAACAAAGGACTTGCATGCTCCCTTCAGCCAGCCCCAGCTAACAATCTGGCTGCAGCTCTTTAGTCCAACTGACACACTCTGCAAAAGTAGCCCCATGTAGAATTTGTTATCATACTCCAAACAAGATATAACTGAGGCATGTATCAACATGGCTGAATTCAACATCTCTAGGATTGGGCAGAGCTGATGCACTAGCTTTAACTGTGCAAATGTAATACTAAACACAGGTGAAATTGGAACTACCAGGTTTAGAACTGAATCCAGGAATATATCTAAGCTGCATCTTCATTGGGGGTGTAATTCCATGCTTTTCTCACACCCCTCCTTCTTGAGTCCATCATATCCTTGGAGGAATTTAATAAGGTAGGAACTAAATGATAAATGTTGCTATCCACTTATTTCTGGGCTTGAAGTGGATCAATATCTTCTAGTGGCTATTTTGACATCATTTCATACTGCTCTAATATGCATAGGAATTATGTGTTTTGCCTATATTGCCCTCTGGATGTGGTTAGAATACAACTCCCATATTTGTTTATTTGTTGTTTGGCTGTATTTCTATCCTGCCTTTGTCTTTACAGAATCTAATGAGTTTATAACATGGGGACCTATGTGCTTCCATCCCAAAAATGGTTAAAGCGTAAGCATCCCAGAAAAGCATGCAAATGTGTGAATGATTTTCACATGCAGAACACAACAACACATTAAAAGCACATTACTAATGTAAGAAAGTGGATACAAAGCAGCTTTGATTTTCACACAGATGGGGACAAATCCTGTTGATGATTTTGAAATAACTTTTTTGCGCATGCACACAGAAGCAGTAGTTGCATTACCAGAAATTACCCAGAGAAATAAACAATTTTATTTACACAATTTTCTTTATAAAAAAAAATACTGTGCTGCCCTTACTTTCCAAGAAATGGTACCCAACCTGAGTAAAAGGAACAGAACATTACCCAAAGAAGTAAGAAAGGAAAGAAAAAACTTCTGTCTCACTCTTGCTGCGTCCCTGCCTTCCTCACCAACTGATCCTTTCAGAGCCCCAGCTAATAGGGAAGGCTGGAGGAGGAGAGAGGCACACGAGGGAGAGAAGTGAGCTGTTTCTCTCTCTTTCTGTGTGTGTGTGTGTGTGTGTGTGTGCCTGCTAATCATTTAAGAGCCCTTGCTGAAGTATAAAAGGCTGCATCCCTCTCAGCACAACAAAGCACAGCAAAGAATCATGGGGAAATCTGGCAACAAGCACAAAAACAGGGTGAATCCTGCAAATAGCTTTCATACTAAAGCAATTGCGCAAAGAAAGCAAATTCATGAATGAAATAGAAATGAAAACACGATATTCTCCTGAAAATTACCATTCCCTGATTCATGTCACTTTCTGTTCAGATTCTAAGTGGTTTGCACACAATGTCATCTGAAAACTAATTGCGCAATTGTGCCTAATACCCTGGATAACCCCGGGTTCTGTCCAGTTTAAACTTCCAATTTTCCCCATGTGATAAATTCCTAAAGCAACCACCATAACTAATGGTGAGGAGAGCTGGAAGATGCAGTTCTGGAGGACCACATTATTTGCACCTCTGCTTCAACATGATTCTTATTAACCTTTAATAAGCAAGTGAACATAGTGGCAAAGATGGGAAGAGGATAAATAAAAAAGGGGAGAGAGAAATCCTTAAGAAAAATAAACTAGTTGGATGAGGTGATGTATGAGGAGATCATGTATTTTAGGATGGCCTTTCACAACCTGACAGCTTCCAGACTTGTTGAAGTCCCACCATTCCCAGGAAACAAATGTCCTATAGGTTTTATAGTCCATTAGAGGAACTCCACTTCAGCAACTTTTTTTACAAGACTTTTGAAGGTGTCATTGACAAAATATGCCAGTAGGACAAAAGCAAAGAGACAGACAGTTTTTCCAAGGGAATGTGAACACAACAAATACTAGAGTTCTAGGTGGGGATGATTTTCAGTGTCCCACTTCTGTAATGCTAGCATTTGGGGACTGAAGGAAAATTTCATTTGCAGAGCAGCTTTCTCACCGAGATAGCCCATGCCCTCATTATCCCCCCCCCCCCGGTAGTTACACCTCTAATAAAATCCAAATATTTCCAGGTTGAGGACCCCCGAGGTCTGAATCTAATCCACAAATAATCCAGCCCTTCTCTTGTTCTGAAGTCAATATCTAGCAGGTACTGGTATCCACTGACTGGAGCTAGTGGGGATTCCATTTTCTCTGCCAGAACTAATTTTGGTCTTGGCCATCTACTGGAAGTGTCTGGGAGTGTCCAACTGCTCTGGAAAGAGAGAGAGAGAGTAGATTTTGTCCTGGCTGAAGCATCCAAGAAAAAGGGTACAGCCAATAATTCTTTAATTTAAAAAATAAAAGTCTGGGTATTGCTACAGAATGATGACACTTGTAAAATAAAAAACTGTAAGGCCTGATTTGATCAAAATCATTAAAAACTATCACCTACTCTTCATCTCTCCACAGATTTATAGGGGCTCTGTAGATGGTGCAAAGCGCTGTCTTGGAGCCAGGGAAAGGGAGGGGCAGCCAGATGCTGGAGGCCCCAACCCCTTCCCGAGGATGTCATTGGAGCGCCCACCATTACACACGGTGAGCACTCTGATTATGTCCTCCCGGCTCAGCCTCTGCACGGACTGAGCTGGAAGAGATGTGGAAGAGCTGCACAACGGCTCTTCCAGTGCCCTTTCTGGGGCTTGAGGAAGGAGCACTATTTTAGCACTCCTTTCCCAGGCTCCAAAAAGGTGGATTGGGGCCGAGGTGTGGGGCAGCTTTGACCCCAATCTTCCGCTTCCCAGGGTGGCCCACAGCCGCCCATCTGCAAAGCCCCAAAGTGTCTATGCTGACTACTTTAGCTGCTACTCACTGTTTCTCAGGAAAACTCTTGGCTAGTGGGCTTTAGCATAGATAAAAACAGAAAGGTGGTGCGAGTGAAATAACTTTGATGGGTGTGAAATTCTTTTATTCAGAACAGATGGTGTAACCTATACCTTGTACTAGTATAGATGAAATAATGGATGGCAACAAACTATACACCTATGTTTGGAATATATGAACAGGAGACACTGTTCAATGAACTATGACTTTTTAGAGAGAGATATTTAATAAAAAATTGCAAAGCAATGCAATATTTTCATGAAGCATGAACACAACCATTTGCTACTGCCTTAGGGTCATGAGTCATTAGGTTTACCCCCTATAGACAGGTAATTGTACAGTTCTACATTAAGTCAATCTATTTTCACTTTCCTCTGTTGCATCTGCAATTAGAAATTGTTCAAAACAGCAATAAATATGGTTCATTGGTTTCATAAGTTTTACATTTGCATGTAGCTTTTGCTGTGGATTTCATGCTTGATCTTCCATGGAAAGTACCACAACCATAGCAGAGTTTGCATTTCTCCTGGGATACATTGTCAGTGTATGTTGAATGGAAAGAAATCTTGTCATAGACCCTGCTAAGGAGCTTCCAGGCCTGTGAAATCTCAACAATATCATTACTAGTTCCATTGGTACAAAGGCTGGGGGCATCCCATCAAGCTCTGTAGAGCCTAACATGGGAGATTAATTGAACGTAGTCTTAATCTGAGAAAAAAAAAAATTGTGAACTGTTGGTAATGAAATTTCCAGTTAAATTTTGTTACATAAAATAGTTACATGATGCACACATACATTGACACACACACACAATGCATATAATTTTTTTGCTAATTTCATTCTCAAGGGAAGCAATGAGCAATTTTATCAATTTTCTTCCCACTGCAAAAAGGTTGCTGCAGACTATTCACAATTTGACACTTTTCTGCACAAAATTTGCATGCGGTATTTTTGTGAACAGCATTTATTGCACAGGAAACAGTATTATTTTTTGTGCTTGAACTGCTGTTTCCTCCATAGAAAAAGTTTCATTATTGCACCTACAACAGTAAGAGAAATTTGTGATAAGAGTGAAGCTTAAAATATGACAAGATACAAAACAAAGAAGAGGTTTGAGTCTACCCAATTTGAAGTATGTTTTGCTTCCTGCTGTTTATTGTGGTTAAAGAATGAATAGTGCTAAGAAACAGAAGACCTTTGGAACGGGTTTGACTGGCATGGTGTTTTATGGTACAGCAAGGTGAAAGTAAATGTAGATTTCAATAATAAATATATTAGGCATGCCTGATTTAGAATATGGAATAAATCCAAACCCAGGTTATGTCAGAAAATGTTTTTATGGGTGTCAGCACAGGGAGTCTTCTATAGAAAAAAACAATAGGCAAAAAATTATTAAGGTATCAGGAAATGTTAGAGAATTGCCATGGAGAATATAAAAACTAAAGAACAACTTTTGACAGTGGGTTATGTTTTTCAGTGGTTTTCATACAGTTTGAAAGGTTTAAAATAGATTTTAAAAATTATGGTTTTGAACAAAGTGCATTACATTACAAAGTACAGTTATATTAAAATGATGAACATTGGTGAAATGTATAACTCTTGTTGAAATCTGATACAAAGTTGACCAGGTGAAGGACTGCATGATAAAATGGGCTAATAATTTTAGTTATAATACACAAATGGAATAATGAGAAAAGACGTGGGTAAATTTGCTTCTGTTATGATCTTAAAGAGAACCTTTTACAACATGATGTATTGATTGTATAATTGTATAAGCGTTCTGAGAAATAGTCTAAAATATACAAGGGATCTTTAAATATTTGCCGGAATTGTGAAAAACAAGAAGGGATGTTTTATCATACACGGGGGACCTGTAAACAAGCTAAAGGTTACTGGTCCCAAATGCATATACTGATAAATTTAAAATAACATACAATTGAAACATAAGCTTTTTCTTCTGGGACTGATGGATGATCAACAGGAAAGAAACTATGGAATAATACTACAATCTATAACCACAGCAGTGAGGACTATTATATATTCAGAAATGGAAGACAACATAATACCTAAAAGGAGGGGGACAGAGAGAGAGAGAGAATGAAATGATTGAGTTAGCCAAGATGGATAAACTGTCAACTTTGATTAGCCAAAAGTTGTTGGTAACTTTTTTGAAAGATTGGAAACTTCTAATAGTTTTCTTGAGAAATAATGAGAGTGATAATATGACCATTGATTCTGACTATGACTTAAACGTACAGATGAAGTGTAACATTTTAGTTAATGAGGGATGAGCTAGAAATTTAAGGATTATCATATAACCACAAAAATATTGTTCAAAGTCATATTTATTGTTAATGTTTCTTTTTACTCCTGTTTACTATGTAGTCCATAGTGTCTGTTTTGTCTAATCCTTTTGCTACTGTTATATATATGTGTGTGTGTGTGTGTGTGTGTATGAAATGCTTCAATCTGTGGGGACAAAACCCACCATGTGTGAATTTTTTGCAGAATAAGTCCCAAACTGAGAAGACTCTTGTCCATTCAGGATCCTTGTTGCTGGGCTGTCTCAGTACTCAAAAAAACATATTTGCAACCCTTTAAAATATTTTTGTATATAATTTTCATCCATAACACTCATACATACAACACAGCTTTGGAGAAATTTGGATCTAAAACACATTGCAGAAATAATCCAGTTTGAGACCACTTTAACCTGACTCAATGCTAGAGAATTCTGGGAACTGTAGTTTTGTGAGATGTTTAGCCTTCCCTGTCAGAGAATTCTGGTGCCACAATCAACTACAATTCCCAGATTTCCCTAGAACTGAGCCAGGGCAGTTAAAGTGGTCTCAAATTGGATTATTTCTGCAGTGTGTTTTGGATCTTAGTTCTGAATTATGAGTTGTGAAACAGTCTGAGAATGGGGTGCATGTGTGTATGAACATTTTTAACCTACTGTTCTAATGTGCAGAAGATTAGCTTAAATCTTTTCAAAATAAAAATTATTGTGAAATCAAGACAGTTTTACACTATTACATTGCTACATTAGCTCCCTCTTTCTGAAGCAAAGAATTCCCATCTCCTATTCTTAAACTTCTCCTATATACATGTATTGTATTTCTGAGCACATTTGACTTTCCCCCCTGAACTAACATGACATCAAACTCCTATTTCACCTTTCGAAGTATATATAGAAGGAAAACATTGTATGCTTAGTATTGGGTATTGTAGGGTGACCTAGATTTGCTTGAACTAGAGGGGAAAAACACATACAAAATACTAATATATCACATGAAACACTGACTATGTTAAAGTCTATAAGTTCGCCTTTTTGCCTCTGTACTTTTTTGCATCTCCCCTCTCCACCCTAAGGTAAGCTGTTATGGAAACCAAGGATCTGCTTCAGAATAAAAAAAGATTTCAAGATATCAGTATGACAATTTTTAAAAAATGAAAAATGAAAAAATGGTAGACATGTTTTCAAAATAAGTAGTAGTAATATAATATTGCAACCTAATTAGAATGAAAAAAGGAATTGCCTAGTGATAAGAGTTTTTAAAAAAACAAGCTCCTCACTTATAAATTCATGTTTCATGTCTCTGGAGTAGTGACATAAATCTTCACTCATTTCATACTTGTATGCAAAAGTGAATTAATAGTTTTCTTCCATTCTGCATGAGTATGAAAAGGATTTCTGCAGATTTTGTGGTGACTATTTCCACTTTGGTAATGTTTTAAAAATATGTTGTCTAAAAACCACCACCACCAAGCACAATGTTCTCTGCACAGAAAACACAGGGCACCAAAAAAAAAAAAAAGAGTCCTCTGAACAAAAATAAAAGGGAAAATTTGTGCAAGAAACAATGTTTCTTGTGCAAAATGATCAAGGGAAGAGCAACCACAGTGCTTTGTGCCATCTTGGAGGCAAGGAAGGGGAGGGGCAGCCTCACGCTGGGTGCCCCAACCCCTTTCTGAGGACATAATCAGAGTGCCTGCCCTTCCACATGACGGGCGCTCCAATTACGTTCTTCCGGCTCAGCATCCGGACATGCTGAGCTGGAAGAGGCACGGAAGAGCTGCATGGCGGCTCTTCAGGCACCCCTTTCACAGCTTGTGGAAGGAGCGCTATTTTAGCGCTCCTTTCCCAGGTGGTGAAAGGGAGGATTGGGGGCGAGGCATGGGGCAGCCTCGGCCCTGATTCGCCACTTCCCAGGGCAGCCCATAGCTGCTCGTCTGCATCCCACCCAAATCTAAAAAAAGAGAACTGCTAACATCCAGATCACTGTGTGCCATTGTCCAGAGCTCAGAAGTATGTAGGGCCCAAAACAGATGGGCCAAATGTTGGAATAATGTTCCAGTGAAAATGCACAATGTGGTGAATGGCAGCAGCCATGATGACTAAGTATTTGGCCACTGCTGAGTTATGCAGCATCAAGGCTGATGAAACAGGAGGTGACATAATGACAGGGAGTCACCTGGTGCTGTAAAGCACAGTAAATGCTGAAAAAGGGATGCAAACATGATGTGTCATACTGATGATTGGCAGGTGTCCAAAAGGAAGAGGCAGGGCCAGAAAGCCATGTGGAACACTGGCTATATAAGGGACAAGACTCTGGACACATGTGAGGGTTGATTGTGGAAGGTGGAGATTGTTGGAGAGTGCGTTGGTGTATTGTTGTACATAGCCTTTGTACATAGAACGTCTGAAGATTAAAAGCCTCCTAGTGAGACATCTGCTGAGTCTCTCTCTGCTCTGTCTGGAGGAGAAAGGAGTTTTCCTGTAGCTGACAACGTTGCCTGCTTCATCGAAGACAGTCTGGATCCTGGTGCTTCACGTTACGTGGTTCCCACGCACTGCGTCACCACGCTAACATCAAAAGCAGCTTCCAGCTGCTTTGGGGGGATGGTGTTCAGATTATGTATGCCCTTAAAGTGGCCAGAAAGTGCTCTGAGGCTACCAGAAAAAGAAGCAGATTTAAACCGCTCCTGATGGTGGCCCATTTGGGACCATTATGGTAGCCTGCTTTGAGAGTGGGCCATGCGGTCACTGAGATCCCAGGCTAATCATGGCCTGATCACAGCCAGAGCAGCCAGGGGCCATTTCTTGCTGCCTGTTTGCTTCAGGCTATGTTAATTGCTTCACTGAGTTACTGCCCCACTAGACTTTTCTAGTGGTGGCCTGGTTCTAGGTTTCCTGGTTAAATTAGCATTGATGGCTGAGAATTCATTAGAATGGATGGCTCTTCCTCTGGCACAAAGAGTAAAACAGGAAAAACTAAGAAAAAGAAGTAGGACCCACAGATTCTATCAAGGAGTAAAATCCGTATAAGAAAGAACAACTGAAGGGCTAGAATTGGAGAACAATTAAGGGCCTTTACACACTGCCAGAAATAATGCAACTTGAGTCCACTTTAACTGCCCTGGCTCAGTGCTAGGGAATCATAGGAATAGTAGTTTTTTCTGAGACATTGAGCCTTCTATGTCAGAGAGCTCTGGTGCCACAATAAAACTACAGTTCCTATGATTCCCTAGCAGAGGCAGAGCAGTTAAAGTGGCCTCAAGCTGCATTATTACTGGCAGTCCGTAAAGGCCCTAAATGAGCATAGTTTGACTTGTCCTCTCTTCCTCTCTATCTTGCTTTCTACTCACCCTAGATTCATTGGGGCTAAGCAGACTGGCATTAAGATCCGGCTCCAGGGTGGTGTGGAGGCATGGTGACCACACACCACATGACCCGACCGTGTCCGAATCTGGCATCATGCTGCCCCCCTGAACAGACAGAGGGCAGCATTGGGGCATTTCTGTGGTGCAGCATTTACATATGCTGAGCTGCAGAAATGCAAAAAAACTGCTGTGATAAGGGCAAAGGCACCCTTTTGTCAGCACAAAAGGAGTGGCTTTCTGCTGCTCCTTTTTGAGTCAGGAAACAGCCAAGTTGGGGACATGGCATGTGGTTGCTGTGGATCCAACCCAATGAGCAAAGGGGCAGTGGCAAGCTGCTCCTTACCCATCACCTGTTTTCCCCCATTGTCTCACACACTTGGGGAAATTTGGTAAGGCTGGAGGTATTAGTCTGGTGCCAACAGAGGAGATCATCACATTACATTCTTAAACTATTGTTATTCCACTTTAACTTCTCTGGTTGCCTCCTGTTGCATTCTGGGATTTTCAGTTTAGAAAGGGGCATTTAGAATATTCAGCCAGATGTCTTAGGCCTCACTGAACTACAAACCCCAAAATGCAACAGGAGGCAGTCAGAGCAGTTAAAGTGGAATAGCAGTGCTTTAAGAGTGTAGTGAGATAATCTACAGAATGATATACCAAAACCCATGTCCTCCTAATGCATTTCTTGTTGTTAACCACCCTCAAGTCAATCTCTACTCATGGTGACCCTGTAGATGAGACATCCTAGTTTAGGGGGAGGGGGAAGCAACTGTTAAACAAACAAACAAAAATAGCCATTCCTATGCCATTTTCTGTAAATCCCTGGTCTGTCCAGGAAACAAATTGCTAATTTGTTTAATAATATAGCTACCAACAAAGCAAGTTCAATTCAATTATTACCAATAAAAGTAATGAACACTGAATATGATCAAATTAATTTTAAACATAGCAATACAGTTGGCCCTCTGTATCCACAGATTCTACATCCATGGATTCAACCAACCATGGTTTAAAAATATATTTTGTAAAAAAATCCAAAAAGCAAACTTTGATTTTGCCATTTTACTAGACTGTATATAATGGAACTTGAACATACACAGATTTTGGTATCCACAGGGAGTCTGGAAACAAAGCCCAGTGGATACCAAGGGCCCACTGTACAAGTTCTTCTTTTGTGCATGGGCAGACCATAAGTGACTCTTCTAGCTGAGGAGTCATGGACGTGAGAGGTAGGAATCCACAGCCTGGTTTAATGCCCTAATTGGATTAAGACTAGCAACCTTGAGCACTGCAATATTTGAATATATTTGTATTAGACAAACAGAGAGAGAGAGAGAGAGAGAGAGAGACCAAATCCTTACATTCCACCTAGAAAAAATATGCTTTTTGAAACAAAATCCAAAGGCATAAGGCATATAACCATATATATTGAAAGTATAAACCTGGTCTTGTTCTATAGTTTTGCTACCCAGGAACTTTAGGTTGTTTAAATTATGCAGCTTCCATAATTACCAGACCTCTGCAACTTGGAAGTGCTTTAAGGCAAGTGTAAAAAAACAAAACTTTTTTCATAATGTTTGATACTGCTATGGCACTTGCATACACAAGTAGTATGTTGTTATATCCACTTAGCTGAAGGGAAAAAAGAGTCTGAGAGATATTTTGAGACACATGTAGATGGGAATTAGTAAACAAGCACTTAGGGACTATAATAATACTCTGCAGATATTGGTTCTGCTATCTTGATTGATTATCTTCGGTCCAACTTTATCCCCCCACAGCAAAATGATCAGAAAAGTCATGCAGTTGCCAAGATGACTTTTAAAGCAGAAAAGAGCAGTATGGTATGTTTAGAAGTACTGTATATCCAGCTTTCAGACGTGTTATTGATCTCACTTAGGATGGAGTAGATAAAAAACAAACAAACACTGAAAGCTTTATTAACTACACTGAGCTCATCATCATGCTTATGCCTCAAGGAGTTCTGTTATCTGATATTAAAGGACAATCTTGCAAAATGAATCAATACAAGAATCAAATGCAAAGATTCTTCATAAACAGAATGTATTTTCTAGCAAGGGAAGCTTGAGTACTTACATATTAATCGGTTTTCCCCCCCCAGTAGACAGGTACTAAACTGAACAACGCTAAGAGGAACAATAATACCAAAAATCACTGCCCACATTGGGTGGATGTTCTGGGAGTTACAGTCCAAAATAGAATATCTACTAAGCTCTGATAGATACCAATTCAATTGATATTTCACTATAATTTATTAACCTTTTCCAAATGAATGCATCTGATATAGGAGTTTATCAGATGGGGGAAATCCCGTGCGGAAATGGGGCTTTAAATTAGAAAAAAACCACAAAAGCAGGTGTTTTTTCAGAAAACGTCGCTGTTAAAATGGGGTTAACCCAAACGGAAATTAGACAAAAACTGCTTCTTTTATTTTTGGAAGATCCCGAAAGTAAAAACAAGCAGTGTTTGTCTAATTTCCATTCAGATTAACCTCCTTTTAACAGCACTTTCACTTTTCACACAGGGCAGAACGGGAGAAATCCCATTCATTGAAAGCTTCCACTTTTACGTTGTTGTTTTTTTTCTTTAAAGCCCTTTTCTCATGGGACTTCCCATGTGATAAACTCCTAAGTCTACCTATGCTTTGGTAAAATAAAAGTTGTCTTTAAGATGCCAGTTTGTTGTTGTTGTTTGCTGCAACACACTAAGATGACTATCACCCTTAACATTTCAAATGTTAACCAAAAAATGTCCTGTACAGTATGCAAGGACTGGAATAGCCATCAGTGCATGTCATGCAACTAAGACTGATTCTCACTAGAGATTTGCTGATCTCTGTATATGTTCCTCGTTCCCACCGGGAACAGTATCAGATGTGTCTGCAATCATTCTTACTCACTTTGAAGCAAGACAAATCCCAAAAAAGTGCACTTCTTGAAGAGTAGTTTTTTGGTGGTTCTTTTGAAAAGAAACTATTAGCAAGCATGTTCAGCAAGTGGGAACAAAGGACCTGAATCATATCAAACTGGAGGGGAGGGACTAATAGCAGAGGATTGGGGAGAGGTTGTAAAGCAGAAACGGGCTTTAAAGTAAAAAAACACACACACACACACACACACACAAAAGCAGAAGCTTTCAATGAACGGGATTTCTCCTGTTCTGGCCTGTGTGAAAAGTGAAAGCTAATTTATCTAATTTCCATTCAGATTAACCTCCTTTTAACAGTGACCTCGTCTGGAAAAAATACCCGCTTTTGCGGGTTTTGTTTAATTTAAAGCCCCTCCTCCGCACAGGATTTCCCCTGTGTGATAAACTCCTTAGCACCTTATCTAGTGGGCCTTTATTGGTATCTCAGACACTGAACAAGATATAGAGATGGATTGCATATTGAGCGTCAACTCAAAGATGGCCAGGGAAAAGAAACTATGTAGAGACATTGTGATCTGTCTAACCAGTTCTAGAATATGAGATTTGATGCTCCAAAACAAGCTACATGGATAAATGCCAAATGAAAGGAGAAAGTATCAAGATTTGCAAAGACATACCAATGGCTATTCTAAAAAAAAAAAGAAAAAAAAAAGACAAGCTTACAAACTTTAACTAGATATAAGATAAACTACTCTTAGGGATGGGGATGCAGTGGCTCAAGTGGTTAAGACTCTGACTCTGTTGATTGCAAGATCAGCAGGTTGGCAGTTTGAGGCCTAGGTGCTGCATGATGGGGTGAGCTCCTGTCACTAGTCCCAGCTTCTGCCAACCTAGAAGTTTGAAAGCATGCAAATGCAAGTAGATAAATAGGAACCACTTTGGTGGGAAGGTAAACAGCATTCTGTGCAATCGTGCTGGCCACATGATCACAGAATAGTCTGTGACAATGCTGGCTCTTTGGCTTAGTAATGGAAATGAGCACCACTCCCTATGCTCGGACACAGTTTGGCAACCTTCACCTTTACCTTTACTCTTGGGATAGATTAAACAGTGTTATATTTCATCATAAACAAAGGAGATACAAGGTAAACTCTAAGGAAAGGGCAGAATAATTTGAAAAATGAATAAACAAAGAATTTATAAAAGAAAAATCAGTTAAAGAAGAACCACAAAACAGAAAAATGAAGAATAAGCCAGAAAAAAGTCTCCCAAAAAGTAAGACAGTAGTCAAAGAGAAGAAACTGAACAAACCAACAGCAGGGAAACAATCAGATAGACAACAGGAGGAAGAAATTTACAGTCCAGAAGAAGAAGAAAAGAGCAGACGGAAAACAAGAAAGAGAGGAAGAAAAGGAAGAAGTAGAAGAAGTAGAGGATTTAGAAAAATACTCAGAAAATGAAGAGGAAATATAACATAATGACAATCAAATTTTGTTCTTGGAATATCAAAGGAATAAACTCCACTTATAAAAGAAGAAGAATATTTTACTATTTAGAAAAGAAAAAAAATATCACTGTTTTACAAGAAATAAAGATTTTTAAAATGAACAAAAATACTTTTTAAAAATCCAAAATTAGGTCAAATGTTCTCCTCAAATAATGAGAAAAAAGGGTGGAATTGTGCTATATATTCACAATAGATTTACAGTTAAAGAATGCTTTAAAGATAACACAGGTCATTACATAGGAATAACAGTAAAAATACAAGATACCAAAATGCTATTAGTGGGGATTTACATCCCAATAGAAAACAAAGCTAGATTTTTCAACAAACTCCTACAAGAAATAGAAGAACAGGAAACACAAAATATCGTAATAATGGGTGATTGGGATGCGGTCATAAAACCAGAAAGACACAGAATATCAAATAGAAAAATAAAAAACAACCAAGGAAAACTACCACATTCCTTTTTTGAATTGAAAGAACAATTAGGCTTAAAAGATCTTTGGACAGAGCTACATGGAGACACACCTGGACATACTTTCTTCTCGACACAGTATAACTCTGATTCTCATATTCATATGTTCCTGATTTCAAACAGATTAATGCCAAAAAATTTAAAAATGGAAATGATCACCTGGAAAACACTATATAACTAGAGAATTAATTAATAATTACTATTAAATGAAGAATATCTTATAAAATTTAAACAATTAAAACAATATTTTTTTAAAAAAAATACTACAAAAGATTGTAAAATGAAGACCATCTAGGATGTCAGCAAAGCAGTTGCATGAGGGCTGCTGATACAAAGAGAAGCGGAGATTAAGAAGAAAAACTTAGAACAAAAAATTAGAAGCTACAGAATACTATACTCAGGGCCTTTGCAGACTGCCAGAAATAGTGCACATTAAATTGAGGCACTGCCCTGGCTCAGTGCTAGGGAGTCATGGGGATTGTATTTTTTTCTGGGACATTGAGCCTTCTCTGTCAGAGAGCTCTAGTGCCACAATAAATTACAGTTCCCATGATTCCCTAGCACTGAGCCAGGGCAGTGCCTCAATTTAATGTGCAGTATTTCTGGCAGTCTGCAAAGGCCCTCAGTTATATAAAAAGAACCCAAGAACTGAAACAGAAAGGAACCTTCTCATAGAATTTCTTCAAGAACAAACATGGTCAACCATTCTACAAGATTGTCAAGGAAATTAAATATGGACTTTACTGAAGAAGAAATATCAAGGGCAGAAAAGGGTGGCGGTGGCAGGACCGGCCATGGGCCGGTTCAAAGGCCTTGACTGGCCGGGTTCAGCCCATGGGCCATACTTTGGGGACCCCTGCCTTAGACAAATATATGGACAAATCTTGACTTGCTTTTGAATATATATTATATTTTCTTCTCTTAACAGAAGGTGAAGAAGTACTGCCCTAAACGTTCATCCAAAGATGAAGAGCCTAGGTAAAATGAGTGTTGTGGTTAATTGATGTAATTTTCTGCAAACAGTTTAGATGAGGCCCCAATCCTAAACACTTTTTGCCTTCTTGACACATTTTATATCAGATTGCATTAGAGTTGGGGACTTATGTTACCCTGATGGGTTGTATCTTTTTGTGGTAATGCACTAGTAAAAAGTTTTTCTCACTTTTGGAAATTCCATTTTCATCTCTGCTTAGCTGTCAGATTCAGTATTTTGACTCTGCGCGTGCTAGCTATTGAGCTAATTGTGTACTTCCTCACAATTTCTTTGGGCTAAGTGCTGCTTTATCTAGTTGTCTTGATTTTCTCACTGATCATTACATAAACATTAATAAAAGCATGTGACCACTTGCACATTTTCTGCTAATATAACATGGTTATAACCTACATATTCAGAAATTGGAAAAAGAATAGTATAATTTTCTGCACCAATTTAAAAGGATGCTTTTTATACATCCAGAATATTAAAAAAACAATTCTTGGGGCGCCTCTTAATATTATACCCATATAATTTGGTTTTGCTGTGAACAGAAGGCAAGAGAGGGAAACCTGGGGCCTCCAAATGTTGTAAGACTCACAAATCATTTCAGCAATCATAATCAATGGTGACAGATGATGGGATGGCAGCCTAACAACATCTGGAGAGCCAGAAGTTTCCCATTCCTACTGTAAGGCTTAATTCTCAGAGCAGGTGGTTAACCTGTTTCTGGGCTATACTGCTTCCTCCTGGTATGGAATAATATGGCTGAGTGGTTCTTGGTACAAAATCATCCCCTACATTATATCTATTTAGGAGAAGGATGGCCTAGGACCTTTCTCCCTTGTCATCTAGTTTTCTTTGTAAAATTATGGTTTATCAAGAGAGAATCAGCAACCTTGCAATTCCACATCAGAGTCAGGTTTTGCTATTGTAACATCCAGACCTGAATACATTGTTTTAAAAAAATTATGTTCCGTTTTGAAGTCTGTCTGTATATTAGACAACAATCGTATTGTTACTAATTTTCATTTAATAATCACAATTTCAGCATAGTATAAGGAATGGAAAAACCCCAGAAACTCCTTTCCCCCATCATTGGAGAGGTACCATTGTCTTAGCACACTTGAGATGGACTACTTGGCTACCCTTAAGACAGAAACAGTAAATCTGAGGTTCCATAGAGAACACCTCTTCTTCTTCTTTTTTGATCAGAGATGGTTCATGTCTGATTTTAAAAAGGTATCGTAAACATTTCAAAAATAAGCATATTCTCAAAGGAAGATGATAATCACAGTGTTGCAATAGAACTGGTTTATCATCAGCTTTGTCCCGCCATCTAGTCGCTGCTTGGATTTTGGTTTATAAACCAAATACGTCTTATAGAAGATCATTATGAACTCCTCCCCTTTACTTTTAACATCTTTTAAAAGAAACCTGGATAACAAGGCTTCCAGATGCTAATATGGCATTCAAGATCTGACACAATGACAAACGTTCCGCAGGTTTATAAGAGAGGTCTATTTAAAAAAAAAAAATACAGTGGCATGTTTGTTTGTTTGTTTGTTTGTTTCTCCCCCTCCATATACATTTTCTACCCATATTGTTTCCCCTTCTCCCCTTCTGCTCCCCCCACCTTTTAGTGCCAGCAATAATGTGACACCTTTCCCTTTTCCTACAAGACATCTAAAAGTGAATATAAGAGTTGTATTAGATCTGATAGAATATTATGAAAAAAATAACAATAAGAAATTTGCACTACTAGTAGTTGATGCTGAAAAAGCCTTCAATAACATAAAATGGGACAGTATGTTGGAAATCCTAGAAAAAATGGAGGTGGGAGAGAAATTTCTGGGCTTGGTGAAAAGTATATATACAGAACAACATGCCCAACTAATTATAAATGGGGGGGGGAATTGACCCTATCACAATACAAAAAGGGACTAGGCAAGGTTACCCTTTATCCCCATTGCTTTTCATTTCAGTAATAGAGACTCTGAATAACATTATAAAGAAAGACTCAGAGATAAAAGGAACAATGATTAAAAGTAAATAATACAACTTAAAGGCCTATGAGGATGACTTCACAATCTTTTTAGAAGATCCAATAGAAAACATTAGCAAACTAATGGACCTATTTGCAAAATTTGGAAAGATCGTAGGCTTTAAAATAAAGAAAGAAAAAATGCATTCATAACAAGAAACATAACAAATATAGAAAATAATTTGTTACAAGAAATATCAAAATGCAAAATAGTCAACATATCTGTTTAACAAAAATACTAACTTATTTGACAGCAATTACGAAACAACTTGGAAAGCCATCCATCAAGGCACGCATAAACTACATGAATTTATGTTAATGGATAAGTTATCTATGTATATAGCAGACAAGTCAGCTCAACATTATGAAAAAAAAATGGGAAATAGTACAGGAAAATTTTTTCTTATAAAATGGTAAGGACTATACTGCTACAATTTATATGATATTAATAATAATGAAGATAAATTATAATTTAGGTATTTGATACTTTATGTAAAATAGATGATGTATGCAACGTAATGTATTGTAACATGCATAATATGTAAAGTATGATAATATGGAAAAATGAAATAAAAATAATAAAGAAAAAAAAAGACACGCATGAATGGGTAAAACTGAAATTATCCTTCTTGGGCAAAATAGCTGCAATTAAAATGTCAATTCTTCCAAAACATAACTTTCTTTTTACAAACCTTCCAATTATAACAAATGATAAACCATTTGGAATATAGAACAGAGAGCTTTAAAAATCCCTCTGGAAAGGGAAAAAGCCCAGAATTCAATGAAAGACCTTGGCAAGCACAAAACTAAATGGAGACTGTGATTTACCCAATCTGCAGCTATACTACCAAGTGAACACCCTAGTATGGATGTCAGAATGGGTAAAACTAAACAACTCAAAACTTCTCAACTTGTAAGATTTGAATCTACATTTTGGGTGGCATGCCTACCTTTGGTATGGCAAAAGTAGGATACATAAAGATTTGAGCATCATTTTATCTGCAAATCCATCCTTGCTACCTGGAAAAAGATAAGACCAATCTTTTACCTGAAAATACCAGGTTGAGTATCATTGCAAGAAGCTCTGTTAGAGACGACAAAATTGTCTACAGGATAGATAAAATATAAAGACATTCTGAAAAAGAACAGCCAAGGCCAATATATATAGAAAACAACAAACAAAATTCAGGGATTCGAATTAGGAAGACACTGATTTGTATATAAGCAACTGTTGGACAGATTCAAAATAGACCCAAAAGATGTAGATTTCATTTTTTTTAAAAAAAAGATTTAGATATGATACTAGAAGGAGATGAACCAAAACCAGTGGCAAAAATCTATAAGATTGTCCTTGAAAGAAATCAATAACAAGAAATCATAAAAGAATGAATGACAAAATGTTCTTCAGTTTTACTATTTCTGGTAGAGAGGTGATCATATTGTACATGCCTATGTGTTAAAGAGGATGAGCCTGTGAAAGCAAACACCCAAACTAGATAGTTATTCTAATTCAGTATTACACTGGTAGAATAGATAGGAATTCAAGCCCAGGGCATTAAAGAATTAAGCAGTCCAAGCCCTGGGTCTGAATAGATCAATCTGACATTTTTACTTTTTGTAGGGCCTTTGCAGACTGCCAGAAATAGTGCAAATTGAGTCCACTTTAAATTGAGGCACTGCCCTGGCTCAGTGCTAAGGAATTATGGAAATTGGAATTTATTGTGGCACCAGAGCTCTCTGACAGAGAAGGCTCAATGTCTCAGAAAAAAAATACAGTTCCCATGATTTCCTAGCACTAACCCTAACCCTAAAAGTGGACTCAATTTGCACTATTTCTGGCAGTCTGCAACCCCCCATATTTTCCTATTTTCCATGACACATTCTTATCATTCACATTGCAAATTTCAAAGTCACATGAAAAGATTCAAGTGCATTTAGCGGTGTGCATACAATCCCATAATCTCTTTCTCTTTCTCTCTCTCTCTCTGTGTATGTGTGTGTAATTCACCAAAAGTTTCTCACCAGGCAAAAACAATCAGCATTCTTGAACTACTGAAGTTTTATAGATGTTGCTATCTTGTTTTCTACTTTCTGTCAATGTAACAGAACACATGTGAAGGATCATAATCAATATTAGGTGAACATCTGCATATTCAGCATTTTCCCAATCTTTTCTTAGTGATGAGATCATGTTTCCTTTGCCAGTATCATTAAAATACAGTTAAGGTTTTAGGAAATGTGGGCTTACTTTTTTCTTTTTTCTTTTTTACAAAAAAGTTTATCAGGGCAGTATAATAGATTTTTTTCTTCTCTATATGAAGCCTATTTGAAAAGTATTTGGTTTTTAAACTATATTATTATTATAGGTTGGATGCTATATTTTGTATTTTGCAAAATTAAGTCCCTTTAGAGTCACTGTATATTGGAGATGAAAAGGAAACAAGTATGACTGGTATATTCATAGACTAAAAGTAAAATATCTGTGTGTCACACAGTGAAGTGTTAAAAGTGCACAAAAGTGTATTTTATTTAGTACACTTAAACAAAAAATAAGATAAGTATAAATGTAAGATAAGACAAAGGAAGTCTACATATGAGGGAAAACAATAGGTAAACTAGAAAAGCATAGTGTGTTAGTATGATATTCATTAATCATGTTGAATCATACATAATGGAATCACCTGATAACATGTAGTCAGAATAATGGAAGCAACTTACACTCTTGGGTGATTTATTGCTTAGGAGCTTTGTATAAATAGCCAGTAAAATCTCATTTCCAAATGGATGGGAAAACCTTGGATGACAGTTAACAGAAACCAGTTATATTGACCTCTGATTTGACAGACAGATACTGAGACAAATATAAAAGCTACCTCTTGAAACACAAAGATTAGCTTATTTACAACAGCTGTTACCAAAAGGCAAGGGTCTTGAGAAGACACCCACAAATTAATATGTTTTAGGGGAATTTGAATAGCTCAAATAAGATGCCTTGACTGCGGCAATGTTCAAACTCATTAGACCTTAACCCTTTGTATCCAAATCACACAGAACTCCAGAAGCAATTCCAAACAGATTTCATAGTTTTATTGAGAAAATAAACAGCACACATGCAAGAACTAACAAAACAAAGGTTGGAAATAGAAAAGTGGAGGCTTTGCTAATGGTAATACAGTACCGATCCTGATGCATGGTTAAAATTGATGTGCTCCTGGAACAGAGATGACTCAATAGCTGTCTCAGCAAGTGGTGTGGCAGCTTATTGAGGAATCTAATAGAACGAACAGTGTGTCTGCCCAGTCCCAAACCAGGCCAAATTGCTATTGTCTAGGTGGTGATATATATACTCAAAATCATATCCTGGGGCAGTAATCACAGAATGAATGGATTAACTCACTGCTAAATGGTTTTCCAAGAAAGAAGAATGGCTGGGAGATTGAGGAAATATTCAGACAATTGGCATTAATATCTCAGACAATGGGAAGCTTCTAAAGAAGTGTCTTTTGTCTGTGTATACACAGCTATCTTCTTTGGCAGAGATCCCATCATCACACTCAATACAAAAGGAATTATGCTGTGCCTTGGGTGATCTCATTATGGTGGGTGCCGTTGCTTACTCCTTTGCTAAAGCCAACCAGATTTCCAAATATGGTAAGGCCAAGTTTCCACCTTGGGGTTGCCTTTCCAGGTCACCCACTCCAGCATTCCCTTTAATTTTAAAGTGATATCAAATTTGAGGGATGATCAGGGGCTTGACCTAGGCTAACACAGGGCCTTTACAGACTGCCAGAAATCATGCAGCTTGAGGCCACTTTAACTGTCCTGGCCCAGTGCTAAGGAATCATGGGAACTGTAGTTGATTGTGGCACCAGAGCTCTCTGACAGAGAAGGCTCAATGCCCCAGAAAAAAAAAATACAATTCCCATGATTCCCTAGCACTGAGCCAGGACAGTTAAAGTGGCCTCAAGCTGCATTATTTCTGGCAGTCTGTAAAGGCCCTCTCCAACAACTCTTTCTCTGACAACATTTTTGCTTTTGATGCTATTCTTGGCTGAACAATACTTTTACAATGATTACAAAGGGAAAAGTTGCTAGAATGGTTTCTCTAAACATTAAATAGGCTATATTAAATAAATACTATTCATCTAGTTAGATAAATCCCTATTACCAAGGCATAACAGATTCTGCAATGTATTGTAATGCCTGTGGGAAAGTATGATTTTCTCCATGTATGCCTTTTTAGAAATCTAGAATTCCTCAAAAGATTATTATGTTATAGTGCTGTGTAAGGTTTTTAATTCTTTTCATTGTAAGTCTATGTGACTGCCTTTTAGTGATACTTCCTATGCTATATATGCTGTAAGATGTTTAGTTCTGTACATACAATGTAAACACATAGCCATGCTAGCTGCAATATCAGTATACAGAGGGGTCTTATTTCACTTTTGAGACTAAGGGGTGATGCAGATGGCCCGTAAAGGGTGACTCTGTGCCACCTCTAAGAGTGATGGATTGGGGCTGTGACAACCACATGCCACAGCCCCAATTCTCTTTTTGGCCAGCCCTAAAAGATTGGGTAAATGCCACTCCTTTTTAGAACAGCAAAAAGCTGCCCTTAGAGCCGCCACTGCAGCTCTTTTGTGCTCCTTTGGTGCAGCGTGTCTGCATGCTGCACCAAGAGGGCACCCTGATGCCACATAGTGTGTGGTTGGCTGTGCAGTGTCAGGGCAGAGTTGGGGTGGAGTCGGGACAGCTGGCGTGCGGTTGCCCCACCCCAACTCCACCCCCAGGCCAGCCTAAAGTGCCAGTCTGCAACCTCCCTAAGTGAGGCCCAAAACATATGGACCAAATAAAACAACTTCAAGCCACTTTGGGGGTGTGGTGTTTACATGACACACACACCCAAAGTGGTCGGAAGCTGTGCCAAAGCCATGCTAGGGGGCTAAAAGCTGTCCAAGGAGGAGTGGAAATAATCTGCATTAGGCGGCACCAGGTTGGGACTACAGCAGTGGGCCACTTTGGAAGTGGTCCTGGTGTGATTGCAGCCAGAGGCCACTCCTAAGGGGCCATCTGCTTCTCCCCTGAGAAAAAGAAGCTGGTGCAATGAGAAGTCTATGCCTCTCCTCAAGAAAGGTGCATTTTTTTTGTGTGTGTGTGTGTGTGTGCATGTATAACTTCCTTTATATAAATAAAATAGCTTAAAAATATCAAAGTGGCCTGTTCCTTCTCCCATGTTAAAATATGCTGAAATTCCAGTATGTAAAAGGACTTAAGTGGAGTGTTGATGCTAAATATTCCTGTCAAAAGTATATTGTTGCTCACTAGTTGGGAGCCCAGTTAACAAGAAGGTGATGTTACACAGATTAGCTGACAAATGGCAAAGAACCTCAAATCCCTTTGACTAAAGAGATAGGGGTTGGAACCCATACCCTTTTCATTATAATTTGCATTGTTATATCATCTTAAAGTACACACACAAAAAACCCCTCCAAACATTCACACACATTACATATATACTACAATACAGTATGCAATAAAAAGAAAAGATATGAGCATATTTTTAAGAGAGCCACTTCAATGTTTCATGGGCCAGGATTTGAACCTAAATGAGGACTCCAAAGAAGAGGCTGAAGAAGGGACTCAGGTAAGTCTCCCAGGCAAAAAACAACCTGTAGAGCAGCCTTACACAGCATTCCCTGTTCTGTCCCAGACTCACCATCAGCCAATGCGTTGGAGGACACAGGTGGGGAGGCATCACAATCTCCAAGTCAAAGATGAGGCATAGAGAGTGAGGAAGAGAACAACACTCAATCAGGCTGCTTGCCAAGCAGCAATGGAGAGGCTTTGATTAGAACAAGCTGGTGCTAGCTCATTTAAGAGCTGAGTCTGCCTAGGACTAGTGCTGAAAGCAACTCATCTGCTTCTTGAACAGCATAACTGTCTCCAGACTCCAGTAGTCTGAACCTTGGATTTATAGGCTCAACCATTGGACTGCTTATTTTTTTCCTTGAACTGACTTGTTCGAGGTGTTTCTCTGGATTGCCTCCCAAAGGCAAGGATGTTTTCAGGGTGCTGGTGATTTATTGTCCCTTCCTGTACTATCAGCTACTTGTTTCCTCCCAGCTGGCCTGTGTTAGTTGAAATAGGACAAGCATGGCACTATAAAAATAGATAGGAGATATTAGTATATCATTGATCAACATATCCTAAACTGACAAAAATAATATGCAGTTTAAAATCCCCAATAATAGACTACTAAGACATCTTAAAGACTCTCAGAGTCTAAAGGGGGAAGCAGATGGGCGGCACGGGAAGCTGCGGATCGAGGCCAAGGTATCCGCACTCCTCAGCCCCGAGGCGCAGCGTCCCAGGCCCAGGAAATAGCACTCCTTCCTCAAGATGCCGAAGGTGCACCGCAAAAGGCCTCTGGTGCACCTTCGGCTCCTCTTCCGCTGCAGCGTGTGCGGATGCTGCAGCAGAAGTGCATCATCGGAGCGCCGGCCGTGCGGAGGGCCGGCCGCTCCGACAACGTTTTCGGGAAGGGGTTGGGGCGCCCAGCATGAGGCTGCCCCTCCCCTTCCTGGCCTCAAAGACGGTGCTTTGCGCCATCTGCTTAGGCCCTAAGTACTGAAAATGTTTATTGCTATGAGTTACAATGTAAACATAGTAAGAACCAAAGCTCCTTGATGGACCACATGCTTTTCACTCAGAAGGCCTGAAGTTCAACCCTTTTCTTCTTCTTCAGGTAAAGCTTGCAAAACTAGAGATATTGAGTAGATTATTTTATTTTATTTTGAAAGCTAAAGATATAAATGGTAGAAGCATCTGAATTTCCCCAACTATTCACTTCTATCTGATCTTTCTCTCAATAATTATGTGTAAGGCAGCTAACAACATACTTTACAAAAATACATACTTAAATTTTTTATCAAAAAAATCTCATGTGACAAGTTCTGCTTTTTCAAGCACGCAGAAACTACATTTTCCTTATAAATTAGGCCTCCTCACATCCATTTCTTACCATCTGATGCTGAGGCTAAGAAAATAAAGTGCAAATAAAAAAAAAACAATATAATAATGATTACAAACAGCAAGAAAAGGCTGATCCTGAACATAAAGATAAAAAGTGGACAATGCTTTCTAAGGGTCAATGTAGATGGCCCATATGGGGTAGCTCTGTGCCACCCCTGGGAGCAGCAGATTGGGCTGTGGCAACCACATGCCATGGTCCCCATCCTCCTTTTTGCCTCTCTCAAAAGAGTGGGCAAATGCTGCTCCTTTTTGGAGTGGCAAAAAGTCACCCTTAGAGCTGCCACTGTGGCTCTTTTGATTACCTTTGGCGCAGCATGTCTGCACACAGCGTCAACAGGGCAACCTGATGCCGCACACTGTGCGGTCAGGCGTGCAGCATTGGAGCAGAGTCGGGGTGGAATTGGAGCAGCCGCCTTGCCCCATCTCCATCTCCATCCCCAGACTGGCCTAAAGTGCTGGTCTGTATCGGCCCTAAATCATTTTGGCTGATAAAAACATAAGCAGTTGTACCACGGTATGTCCCTAGTTTTAGCCTATAGTGTAAATTAAAGAAAAGTTGATGCATCTGTAGCATTCCCCATATGTATTTTCTGTCCACAATGAACAGTTTTTGCAAGCTAACAAGGGAACAGGTGCTTCCAAAAGTTCCTAACTTGATTCCCCTACCCACTTCTAGTGGGAGCAGTAGCACTTGACAGAACTAGAAGTGGCTGGGGGAATCAAGTTAGGATCTTTTGGAAGCACCTGTTCCCTTGTTAATATGCACTCTAGTGAAACACTTATTTGGAATTTGTCATTACCTGTCACTTTCTGAGGTTACCATACTAAGAAATTCTTTATTTCAAAAATATATTATAGATATATGTGAACAAACAGTTAGTTCATGATAAGCTGTAATAGGAAATTTGTAAAAGCACAAAATATTTCTTTAAAATTGTCAAAAGCAGTGGCCTCATAAACTCAGTGCAATCTACTTCTTGCTCTCAAAAAAAAAATTATTTGTTGTGAAAATGAAGGTGTCTTTCATCGAAGGAGGGCACAGGATACACAATTGGTATTTTCCAGATACCATCATGAATCTGAACAAGACCACCTTTTCAAGTCCTATTGTATCCCATTATGGTATTATAGAGAAATAATTAAGGTGACATTAACTGGGGACAGGCAAAAAAAGAAAAAAGAAAAAAGGGGAGACAGAGTTATATCCTTCCTGTATTTTTCTGAACATAATGCTGTATTTATGAAAATAGAAAAGAGCAGCTTATCTTCAATTGTTTCCTTTTTAATCACATGAATGTTTCAATTTTACAAAGTATTGTAACTTGCATTTAGTTCCATAGGACTCTTAGGTTGCATGCAGGTACTGTTCTTCAATCTGCAGTTCAGTCCTAAGTATGCTTACTCATAAGTAACTTCAACTCAAGTGTATGTAAATTGGCAAGTTCTGAACAAAATCTAATCTATCAGTAGTGTATCTGTGTTCTGATGGTTCTTTTCAAGTATTTCAGTTCAAATAGACTGACACTGTCCCGCATGAGATGTAAAGGCAGTTTACTCTATTGATTCTCAAGCTTTGCTCAGAAGGGAAGGCTAATTGGGCATTCTTTTGGATGAACCTTCTGAAATGAAGTGAACTCTCTGGAACTGGCACATTGTGGAAAATACAGTTATTCATTTCTAAGTTGCTGTTAGCTAGAGGAAAACATTGACCTTTGTCAGAACTGTTAATGACTCTTCCCACACCTCAAAAGAAGTTCAAACTCCCTCCTTGATGTTCCTAATCACAGTTGCTGTGATAGAGGGAGTAGAATTGCCCTCCTTACAAAATACCATCAGGAAAATGGTACTATAGTTTAGAATCGCAGGTGTGAATGGTTGAAGCCTTTTCCTCACTGCAGTACTCTTGGGGCCTTTTTACACTACACAATTATAGCACTAATCTTCCACTTCAACTGTCGATGCAAGTCTGGGATTTGCAGTTTAGACAGTGGTATTCAGAATTCTCTGTCAGACAGATTTAGTGCCTCACTATACTGCAAAAACCCTAGGATTCTTTAAGATGCTCTCACGGCAGTTAAAAGTGAAATTGTAGTACTATGACTATTTTATGTGAAAGAATCCACTTTCCTGATCTATATTTATGTTTGGATAACTGGAAGTATGAAGGAATCACATGAGCACAGGGGGAGTTTCTTCTCTAGTGTAAACAGAACTGAGGAAATAGCTGTCTATATTGAGCAAAGGGAAAAGACTTGAATCTCCTCCTCCTCTCTTCATGATGCTGATTTAGAACTAGCTCTTTCCTCAGTTCTGAACTCTCTGCCTACCAACTGATCTCAGGGGACTGGGAAGGAATATTTAAATCTCCCCATCTCTGCCTGATGTGGTGTTTATGTGTGTGTTGGCCAATACTTTCATACTGAACATGGCCATCAGAACCTAAAGATTCACCTGTCCCTGATATAACTGATTCTACAGTTGGGAGATAATTTATGGTTCCCTTTGATTATAAGAAGCAATTTTAGGAGTCCTATTCAGCAATCTATGAGCTTTGAAAAAGGCAATGAGTATTCAAAGATCTGTAGCTGTTAGAAAGTGTTAACTTTTAACCCAAGAAGCTGTAAGATGATACTTTTAATGCCTCTGCTCTTTTCTGTGCTTGCAATATTCCTCTTGCAACTGCAGAGACACACATAATGGAGGATTCACCAAGACAGATTTTTAGATGACTTATTTCTACCAGCATCCCCTTATCCTGGTGAGGAATGCTTGAGCAGCTTATATAATAATAATATTTATTTATTACCTACCTCTCTCTCTGAATCAAGGCAGGAAACAATATTAAAATACAGCAATAGGTGGGGCTCCCCAGATGGTCTGATATTCTGGTGGAAAAAAAGGAGGGTGGTGTTAAGATTGCTTGAGGAAGCAAAGAGATTTTGGGATAGAGAAGAAAGAAAGAGAGAAGCAAGAGATAGACAATGAGAGGGCCATAAAAAAGGACCCGATAGCCCTATCAGGGAAAAAGTTAATAAGATTGTGGTAAGAGAAGGAGGTACCCAAGAAAGTGATAGCCAGGAAGAAGTTGGGGCAACCAATTGGAGGTACGGCAGGGATGAAGACATTTCTGAAGATAATTTAGAAAAAAATCTACCCCTGGATGGACAAGTGGATGAAAGAGAATCTAGTGAATATTGAATACTGAATTGTATGTATTTTGTTACCGTTACTAAGTGATAATTTCATCTTTGTATTAATTGAGGTGGTAGAAACAGTACTTATTGCTAAATTGATGGAACAAATTAAACTAATCTCCTGGAATGTGAAAGGTCTTAATACCCCACAAAAGAGGAAAAAGATTTTTTACTATGTTCAGAAATTAAAGGCTGACATTTTGCAGGAAACTCACATAAGGGAGAAAGATGTTTCTTACTTAAAAAATAGAAAATTAAGGAAAGAATATGTGGCGGCTTCTAATAAGAAGAAAAAGGGAGTGGTATTATATGTAACAGAAAAAATTGACTCCAAATTATTACTCTCTGATCCAAATGGTCATGTTGTAATAGTAGAGGTTAACCTCAGAGGGGAAAAAATTGTGGTAGTTGGATTATATGCTCCTTTAATAAATAAAAGTGAATTTTATGATTTGTTGCTGAATAAACTCGAGGACTTTAATAATGACTCAATAATTGCCCTTGGTGATTGGAACAGGGTCATTGACCCCCAACTTGATAGAGGTTCTGATAAAAAATTTTAAAGTACAACAGGGCAAACTCCCCCCCCAAAAAAAATTGAGTTTCAAGAAAGACTTACCCTCAAAGATGTTTGGAGAATAGTGTATGGGAACGTGAAAGACTACACTTTCTTCTCGCACTCCCACAGCTCATGGTCCAGAATAGACATAATAATAATAATAATAATAATAATAATAATAATAATAATTTTATTTAATACCCCGCCCCTCTGAGCACAATCGGGGCGGCTTACATCATAAAATCAGTACATAAAGATTAAGAACAATTTCAAGAAAGACTTACCCTCAAAGATGTTTGGAGAACAATTAGACATGTTTTTAGTGTCTGCTCAGCTCTGTAATAGAATCTCAAAAATCGATACTCTCCCAGCGATTTGGTCAGACCACAACCCCGTGGCAATGATTATGAAAAATAGTAAGAAAGATTTTATTTGGAAATTGGACGTTAACTTATTGAGATCCAACCAGATTGTTAAAGAAGCCCAAAAGGCACTTCATCTTTTCTTTCAAGAAAAGATGAATAGAGAAACTACGACAAATATAGTTTGGGATGCTGCTAAGGCTTATATGAGGGGTTACTTTCTCAAGAAAGGCGTTGAATTAAAGAAAAGAAGAGAAAACCAGATAAAGGACCTTGAGGGGGAAATAAAGAAGAAGGAGGACCAATTAAAATTAACCCCGAATGATAAAAAAATAAAATTGGATTTACAGAAATTAAGAAAACAAATATCAATAATATTAACCAGCGAAATGCATAAGAAATTGAAATTTATTCATCAGAATTTTGAATCTTCTAACAAATCAGGGAAAATGCTGGCTTATAAATTGAAAAAAGAATGGGAGAAAAGGACAATTACTGAAATGAGGGAAGGTCAAAATAGATTTACATCCCAAGAACAAATTAAACGAATCTTATTAGATTATTTTTCCAGATTATACAAAGAAGGACATGATAAATCGGGAATAATTAATACATATCTACAGAAATTGAATATAACTATAATTAACGAGGACCACAAAAATAACCTTAATAAAAGGATAGATCTCCAGGAACTCTATGATACAATAGCCGGCTTAAAATCAGGAAAAGCTCCTGGCCCCGATGGGTTCATTGCAGAATATTACAAAAAATTTAAAGACCAGCTAGCGGGTCCACTATTAGAAACAATGAATGGCATTTTAATAGGTAATATCCCACTATCTTGGCTCCAGGCTAGTATAACATTAATTCCCAAAGAAAATAAGGATACATCTGACCCCAAAATTTTTAGACCAATTTCGCTGCTCAATACAGACTACAAGATTTTCGCTAATATATTAGCAAATAGACTGAAAAAATGATTATCTACATGGATCAAAGATGACCAAGTGGCTTTCTTCCAGGTAGAATGATAAAGAATAATACTATGCACCTAATAAATGTGATATAATATTACAATAAAAACATTGATAAAAAAGTGGCATTACTATTCTTTGATATAGAGAAAGCCTTTAATAATCTAAATTGGACTTTCCTGTGCCTATTGATTTATAAATTAGACTTGGGACTAAACTTTGTTAAAAGGATAGACACAATTTATCATGATCAGGAAGCTAACTTATTAATTAATGGAGAGTTATCAAAGAGGTTTAAAAATGAGAAAGGGGTCAGACAAGGATGCCCCTTATCTCCCTTACTATTTATCATGAGCTTTGAAATACTTATGAATATGATAAGAGAGGATAACAGAATACAAGGAATTAAACTAAAAGGAGTGGAGTTCAAGGTTAAAGCCTTTGCTGACAATTTAATAGTAACTTTAACAAATCCCTGTGAAGGTATTGATGTTCTCTTAGATACCCTTGGGAAATTTAGTAAAGTCACAGGTTTAAAATTTAACAAAGAAAACTATAATGCTACCATTGAATTTAAATAAAGAAGAAAGATGTCTGTTAATCGACAAAAACAATTTTCAAGAAGCTAAAATGGTAAGATATCTGGGGATAAATTTTACTTCCAAAAATTCAGAGTTATTCAAAAACAATTATGAGAAGGTATGGACAGAAATCAAGAAGGATTTGAACAGATGGCAGAAGACGAAATTGTTGGTGTGTGGATGATGAGTGTTGTAGTGATGCCTTTTGGCACCCAGCAGAGTCTGCAGGACAAGCTGGCTGCTGTGATCCACAGCCACTGTGTAGATTTGCCATCAACTGGCTCAGCTTCTCTTCTTCAGCATCCTGTCTTCCTCAGTCAAGAAGACACATTGTAAAATCCAAAAGCATAGCTTTATTAATACATATAAAAAGTAAAAAATAAGATAACTAAGTAAAATCCATTGTGATGAACTTGTCCAGTTCAGCCATACAAGATTACATCTTTAACAATCCCAAAAGCATTAGGATCCAACTTGTTGCAGTTAAAACCACTGCATCCAACCACACACGCTCACATCTTGAACAATAAACAATTCTTAGACAAAGGATTTTCTAAGCCCATCCCATACTCCACCTTCTAGGTGTTAACTTTATGTTAATTGGATAATGTCTGTATGATGTATGCTAACCCAGCCTCTTGTTGTCCATCATCCACCACGTGAGTAACTTTCCCAAGCCTAACGATGTTTAATATTTGATATCTCTTTGTTATCCATAACAAAGTCTGGTTCCATTAGTTTTACCTCTGGGAAAGTACATTGTTGATGTCTCTGTTACCACCTGGCGTTGATTCACCCTGTTTTTCTAAATATTGTTTGTGCCTTGTCCAGAAACTGTTCTCAAGTGGAAAATTACAGACACACACACATCTTTACATTTCACCTTTGACTATATATCCCATTCATATCCTAACAATCTCCTCCTGAAATGTATAGATGTGTGAGAATTATTTTGTTGTTGTTATTAAAACCATCTAAGCACAATGTTTGACTTTATATATTTAAAATGATATCTCAATCTGTTATAATAATTGTTAAATGTTGTTTTATCTCTAGAACCTTTTGTTAATATATCTATAGTGTTGTGTCTTGGCTTTAAACTCTAGACACACAATTTTACTTTGAACTAGTTTTCCCTAGCATTTTGTCATAAAACTCCAACGTATCTTAACCTATATTTTAACATTTTTTAACACCTCTGTTTTTGTCATAAAAAATGTATGTCTGTGAATCTCTATATATCACAACTGACAACTCACAATTTAAATCTTATAACTGTTTAATCTATTTTATCTCATTTAATGTTATATATATTTGTCTTATCAGCACTTAAAACTCTATCAACACTTATAACTATATATCTTTATTTTTAATCTATCAAACTATTAAGCTTGTCTATATTTAAACAACAATCTTTAAACTGACTATCATATAACTTTAAAACAAATAAACTATCTATAAAACACTCTTATTTTAATGTGGTTATTTTAAATCACAAGCCTCTATCTCTTAAAAAAACTTATCAAATGTTTTATTGTTGTCTAATCTATTATTTAAAACAAAATAATTTTTTTAAAACAGCTATAACAACACAATTATAATCTATTCTTTGTCAACTATAAACATCAAACCTTTACAAAGCCTTTTTTATGTATTTGGATATTTAAAACTCTCTGTAACTTTATTTTAAACAAAACCTATTGACTTTAAACCTGTCACTATCTCTGTATTTTGTAAATCACACTTTCTTAATCTTTTTATGTTAACCTCAATAAACCATATGTAGTCTAGCAACTTTAAAAAATAAAATCTCAAAAATCAAAACCTTTAATAACAAATCTCTCTGGACAACCCTTTTTCATTTTTTTTTAAATCTCTTGAATCTAAACAACCAAAAACTGTCATCTCTTTTTTTTTTGTTAACACACATATCAGCATTTAAACAAGCAATCTCAAAACCAAAATGTTGAACTTATTAGCCCCTCCTTACTGTTAAAAGCTTATTTTAGTCACAAGCTCTCAGCCTCAGACTGTTTTATCAATGTTTTCAAACCTTTGTTGAACAAATCCTTTTGTTATTAACCTAGCTTTGTATTTTTATTTGCCATCAGGCATCTTTTATTTTGTATATATATTCACCTTGTGATTTTTGTCTTTAGGTCTATCAAACACATTTTAAACACTTAAACTTTTTGCTGCACTGCAGTGTATCATTCTCCTTCTCTCAACAGGAAAAAACCTTTTATAACTTTTAAAACCTCTGAAACTCCCTAAAACTCTTTGATACTGTGTGAAATTCTTTAAAACTCTCCTTGAAACTCTCCGGCTCACCAGCCACTTTTGTATAAACTCTTGTCTTTTGTATAATAAACTTGTGTGTTGTTTTCACTCTCTATTAATTTTCCTTGACATAACATGTATCATTTCTGGACTTGTGTGTCTTTTGATTTTTGTCATTTTATCTTTTAATGATCTTGTCTGTATTGTCTGACCTAAAGTGTTTTTCTCACTTTTAAAAAAAAAATGTCTGTCTTTTGTGTGTTTTGTGTTTTGTGCCCCTCCATTTCTTGACACTTGGATCTTTAACTGTCTTATCTTTAGTAAAACCTCTTGTTTGAATGTATCTTTTTTTTTCAACTTAGAAACATAAAGTTGGAAGAGACCATAAGGACCATCTAGTCTAACCCCCCTGCTATGCAGGAACTCTCAGTCAAAACTTGAATGTTTTTCACAATTGTTATTTTTTTTAAAACATTAAAACTTTTTTCACCATCAAGGTGAAATCTCCAACTGTTATTTTTGAATATTTTATAACACCATCTTGACACTTTGGTTTAATTTCTCTTTTAAAACATGCTAGCACATATATCTTTGTATATTGTCTAAAACCTGTCAGATATCTTTAAATTTAGTGGATCCCCACATAACATGTGTAACAATGTTGGATTTTTTTCTCTCAGCCAGTTTCTCAAACTGTGAGCCAAAAATTTTCTTTTCTCTCCGGTCTGTGAGCAAAGACCCTTTGTAATTAATTTTTTTTTCATTGTTAAAAACTTTCAATTATATCACATCTCTGTCTTAAAACTCTGACATATAAAAACTCTGGAAAATCTATCTATAATCATTAAAAAAATAATTGTTGTCACTCAGTAACACACATTTGTCTCTTTTGTTTAACAGCAACCTCAACAGGTTATTTTTGTAATTCACTTGTTCCGGTTTTGTCACAGGAAAAACCCTTGACTTTTTACTCTGTGGCAAACCAAACATCTCCTAAATCATTTGTATAATAAAACATTTTAAAATCAGGATCTATATCTCACCAGCTTAACAAGCTATCAAATCTTATGTTTTTTAGAATTTTATATTGATGTGCATAACCAGAATGCAATGATTCATTTTCCACACCTGCACATTTAGCATTTGTCTCACTTTGTATAAAATACATATTTTTTTCTCTTATAGCTTTTGTACACACCTCCCCAGCCGGGGTGATTTTATATTTTTTTCTCACAAAACTCAGTGGCACACCAACTAAACACCTTTTGTAAAACAGGTATACATAAAACATTTTCAAAGTTTTTTTTCACTAAAACTTGGCATGTAGACATTTTTTAATTTCTTTTAACATCTCTTACCCCTCCATCAGCTAGATAAACATCTTTAAGATTGGAGGATTTTTTTATTTTTCAGCAAAACTGCAACATATGTCCCAGAATATATAGACTCTTGTCTTCAGGTTTCACCTGTGTGAGTCACAGTCACAGCTCTGTAAAACAGCTTGTAGCTTTTCTGTTTCTCCCAATGTCTCTGGGTTGTAGATAGATTGTTGATTGTAGCAAACATCCTTGTATTGCCATTTTTTTAAAACTCTTGTTTTGTTGTAGTAAAAGCATCGATTCGCACTCCGTGCATCAGCTGCCTTTTTTTCAGGACGCATATCTTGACCTCAAGATGCTGTCCCAGGCTTTCTCCCAAGCCTATATTTTTGGCTTTTTCAAGCAAACTGTTTTTTTTTTTTTTTTTTTGACATTTTCTGGCCTCTTCAAGCAAACCGCTTGGCTTAACAGATTCCCATCTTTTTGGAACCTCAGGCCTCCAGCAAAACTTTTGGCATTTAGCAACACCGTTGCAGCCTTTGAACTTCAGGCATTTGCAAACCTGCTACAGCTCCACACAGCATTGACCACTGTGTAAAACTTTACCCCCACCAGGGATTTTTGTATTTTTCTCCAAGAACTGTAAAGTCCTTTGACCACAGCATTTATGACAAAGTTGTGTAGAAAATCATGTATTCTTTTCTTCAGTTCCCAAAACCTTTGGCTGAAGAAACATCCTCTCCCAAAACTTTAACTTTAACTCAGAGAGGGGTAACAGAATGAGTTCTCTTGGCTTAGGCAACCGCCTGTGTCCAGCAATCATGTTGCATTTTAAACTGTATACATTGCAACATGTATTATGTGACTCAAGCCCCAGCTGCTTCCATATCAAACAAAATGGCCTTTAACAAAGTCTTTTGTAGCTTGAACAAAAAGAAAATTTTCACTGCATTGAACCCGCAGTATTCTCAGCATTTTTAGCCTTTGATTTTTTCTGTATCTTACTGTTTAAAGAGTGGAGTCCTCAGACAACGGTCTTTAAAGAGTTCTGCACTCTGTCATCCGGCAAAAACAGCTTAGCAGTAAACTTTTACTTACATCTGAAGATTTGAAGCCACCTCTGCTTTTCCAGCAACCGCTGAAGCATGGTTCCCTTGTCCTGGCACAGCTGAAGTCGTGGATAGGCAATACTTGCCTCTTGGCCACATTGCAAATTTGTGATCTGGACTCCTGGCCCATTTGTCCTCCTGGACATTTGTCCTCTTTGTCCTCTGGCAGACCAGCCACATCTGGCAGACAAGCCTCTCTTTAGGCAAAAACAGTCTTAAATTGGCAAAACAGCCATAACTGGGCAAAACAAGTCACAGACTGGCAAACAGGCCATAACTGGCAGAAAAGCCATAACTGGGCCCCATAACCCTTGTTGGTGTGTGGATGATGAGTGTTGTAGTGATGCCTTTTGGCACCCAGCAGAGTCTGCAGGACAAGCTGGCTGCTGTGATCCACAGCCACTGTGTAGATTTGCCATCAACTGGCTCAGCTTCTCTTCTTCAGCATCCTGTCTTCCTCAGTCAAGAAGACACATTGTAAAATCCAAAAGCATAGCTTTATTAATACATATAAAAAGTAAAAAATAAGATAACTAAGTAAAATCCATTGTGATGAACTTGTCCAGTTCAGCCATACAAGATTACATCTTTAACAATCCCAAAAGCATTAGGATCCAACTTGTTGCAGTTAAAACCACTACATCCAACCACACACGCTCACATCTTGAACAATAAACAATTCTTAGACAAAGGATTTTCTAAGCCCATCCCATACTCCACCTTCTAGGTGTTAACTTTATGTTAATTGGATAATGTCTATATGATGTATGCTAACCCAGCCTCTTGTTGTCCATCATCCACCACGTGAGTAACTTTCCCAAGCCTAACGATGTTTAATATTTGATATCTCTTTGTTATCCATAACAAAGTCTGGTTCCATTAGTTTTACCTCTGGGAAAGTACATTGTTAATGTCTCTGTTACCACCTGGCGTTGATTCACCCTGTTTTTCTAAATATTGTTTGTGCCTTGTCCAGAAACTGTTCTCAAGTGGAAAATTACAGACACACACACATCTTTACATTTCACCTTTGACTATATATCCCATTCATATCCTAACAGAAATTATCTTGGATGGGTAAAATTGCATCAATTAAAATGAATGTTTTGCCCAAGATGATATTTTTGTTTCAGAATATTCCTATCATGATAAACGATTCTCCTTTTAACACATGGGACAAAGATATCTCTAAATTTATTTGGGAGGGTAAAAAACCAAGAGTTAAAATGAAATTTCTGCAAGACGCAGTGGAATGTGGGGGTATGGGATTACCTAATTTAAAAGTTTACTATTACGCTTGTTTTTTTGTTTTGGCTCCTCGATTGGATAAATTTGTCAAATGAAAGAAATTTAAAACTAGAAGGCTTTGATAATGTTTATGGGTGACACGGGTATCTAATATATGACAAAGTTAAAGTTCACAAAAAATTCTGTGACCACTATTTGAGACGGGCTTTGTTAAGAATCTGGATTAAGGTAAAAAAAAAAAAAATGGCCCGACATTATACCTAAATGGACTGTGGTAGGGGAAGTAGTTGCTAAGGACAATAAATTTGGTAAGGAAAAATGGTTAACATATAATGATTTGATAAAAGAAAAGAAAGGTCATGTTATGGACATAAAATCCCAGGAAGATCTCAATAAGGAGGGCTATTGTTATAACTGGTTTTCCTACAGACAAATAAAAGAACGGTTTTCATTAGATCAAAAACACAGTAAAACAGGAGTATTAAACAAGGATTTTGATGATTTAATTAGGTCTGATTGTAATTGTAAAATTTCTAAATTTTATAAAATGTTATTAACCGTCGACTTAGAAAAGGAAGTGATCAAGCCCCAAATGGTAAAATGGGCTCAAGATTTCAGTCATAATATCGAATTATAACAATGGGAGAGTTGCTGGTGAAAAAGGCTAAAATATACTCTGAGCTGTAGTATTAAGGAGAACTTCTATAAAATTCAATACCAATGGTATTTGTCTCCATGTAAATTGGCTAAAATGAAAAACATTCAGGACTATCATTGTTGGAAGTGCGAGAAGAAAAATGGATCCCTTTACCACGTATGGTGGACTTGTGAAAAAGCTATAGAATATTGGGATTCCGTAAAACAAAAGATGGAGGAAATATTGAAAATCAATTTGAAAAAAGATCCACAGATGTTCCTATTAGGTATTATTGTTATCAAAGATATGGAAAAAAATATGGAAAATTGATTTTTAATCTCTTATCAGCTGCTAGATTAACATACGCAGCAAAGTGGAGGTCAAAGGAAATACGGTCAATTCAAGACTGGATGATGAAAATTCTTGATATAATGGAAATGGACAGGTTAACTGGTTTGATTAAGGGCAAAAATGAGGAAATGTTTAGGAGAGATTGGAAGGGTTTGGTCAAACACTGGAAACAATCAGGAGACTTAGTAAATGCTATAGGTTTGGATTAAATATATATTAAAAGAGTGAAAATGAGTGCCGTAATAACACGCTAAATCATGGGTGAATTTTGTTTAATTGAAAAGGAAGATGAAATATAAAAAATCAATATGGTACATAATGCATGACGTATGTTTTTTGTTGGCAGATACTATAGAAGTAGTGATTTATCGGGCTAAATTGCAAGCTATGTCAAGCTCAGGAAGTGTTTTTAATGTTTATGTTTGTTTGGTGCGTTTTTTTGTATTTTTTTCTTATGTTTTATGTTTCTGCTTTAGTTTTTTCTTTTCTATGTATTTGTGTGAATTGTTTTTTAATCAATAAAATTTAAAAATTAAAACAAATTAAAAATAAAATACAGCAAGAAATAAACATGTAACACAATTAAAAACATGAGCACCAATTAAAAATATGTATCTGTTCAAAGAGCATTAACATCAGTTTAAAAAACCATACATATTAAAAACAAACAATTTATAATTTAAAAACTCATAATTTAAAAACCATCTGGATAGGCTTGCTAGGAAAGTTTGGCCTGCAATACTGTTTTGAATTTAGACAGTGTATCCAGCTGTTGAATCTCTTCTGGCAGGTCATTCCACAATTTGCCACTTATGTAACAATTTAGTTATCCTAAGAAGGTATTAACTAGATTTGATTCCCACTTTCTGTCACGCTTAGGCAGAGTACATTGTTGTTGTTTTCTAAATAAAAGTCAGAAACAAATAGGAGGTCTTATTTCTGGTGCACAAACTGATTCTTATTGTTCTTGCTGTTTGATTCTAGAACATTTCTGTTTTTGTTTAAAAGAAATCTTGAAGATACAAATTCAGATTATCATTACCATTACCATATTTCCATAAGGCACATTTTGATTGAGAGATTACAGTAACCCCAATCTATAACAGCATTAAAGAATGGAACTCCCAATGTGTGTTTTTCAGAGGAACTACCAGGGAAGGCCCCTAACCTAATCAAAGTCCAAATATGTGTCTAAAACTGTAGAAGAATTGTATACACTCCTTTCTGTTATTTGCAAAGTCTTGTACTTCATACAGCTCTGGAAGGCAACAAAACCTCTTTCCCTTGCATGTCACCTATGACAAATTTCTCTCCAGCATCACACAAGGTATTTGACACATGATAAAACTTCTCTTGCACATCAAAGTTAAGTTGTAAATAATTGTTCTCTCTGCCATCCATGTAGAAGACTGCAGAAGACTGCAGTTCCCCAGCCAAATGCATGGGATGTCATACAATTGTGGCAGCACACTGCTGTTGTCACAAAGTACTAGGCTTTTGGGGTTCACGTTGTCAGCAAGAAACTTCAGTGTAATTACTCTGTTGAATTCAATTGAGGGCTATATTTCCTTTACCCAGAAGCTGACACACATTGAAAAGGTACAATTTACATGCATAGAAACACTGGTAAAGTATAATTTGTTCCTACTGCTAGAGTAACACTGGACATCAAGAAAGATTCCATAAAAGAGACTAAGGAGCTATGCAGACGGGCAGCTCTGGGCCACCCCTGCTAGCTACAGATCATCCTCCCTTTTGCTGCCCCTGAAAGAGGTGCCCTTTCTAGCGCCCTTTCCAGCACAGCATGTCAAAATGGTGCACCAGAAGGGCATCCTAATGCCGCATGCCATGCATAATGGCACATGGCATTAGGATGGCATCGTTGTGGGGTTGGGGCATCCGGTGTGTGGCTGCCCCACCCCATCTGTGCTTCCAGGCCAGCCCTTTGGGCCAGTCTGTAGAGGCCCTAAAGATGTTAAAATAGACAGGTTTTCCTAAAACAAGTATATTATGTTAAAGCTTTTTTTTTTTTTAAAGAGAAAGCCTTTTTAACCCTTAATTGTTACAAAAATTGCACAAAACAGAATTAATGAAAAATTCACCCATTAGGTATTTGTTCTTAAGAAAAGACCCAGTTGCACAAAAGAAAGAACATATGAATGCAGGAAAGCCATTCGTAGCCTGTTGATAACTCAGCAACTTCAGTAGTGTTTAATGTTGGTAAACATGTCAAATATGCAAAGATAAAATTGTGGGATTCAAATTCCAATGGTTGTTGTTTTTCCTTTACATTCTGGGGAACCGAATTTCCCTATATTCTTAATTAAAATGATGTTAGTGTTGGCACAGTCTGAAACTCAGGTCTAAGGTAAATAGTCTGCAAGAAAAAGAAAGATATTTTCCAAAGGAAAAGGCCCCATAGGCAGACTCAGGTTATGTTTAGCTTGGTTAGGATTATTCAGGTTACATTGGGGGAAAAAGACATCCCCGTATAGTGATAAATTGCAGAGAGACAGATGTATTACTCTCTTGTGACAAAAATGACAAAGTTGTGAGATTCTGTGCAGAAAAACAAATCCATTTTGAGAACAGGCCATTGCAACAGATGTCTCAGATTTGTAGTGACAGCTCTCCTTTTTGAGTCCCCATTTGATCAAATGAGTACCAAAGTTCACCAACAAAGTTAGATCAGACTACTCCTGGTCCACATTTAATCCATCTCTCCCTTTTTCCTCCCTCCCCCTTTTACAGAAGACTGAGGAAACAGTTCTCCAGAATTCATTTCTCCAGAATGGTTGTTTTTAAAATGATACTTATTGCCATGTCTCTGTTTCCAAACATGATCTTATTCACAAAGTAGAACCAGTGTATTAAGAAAGTGTCAATTTTTAGAAAATCAAAAATCAAAAATTATGTACAGCACATCACATCTGGTTATTCAATTTATCTGTACCCCTCCCAAATACAAATACATTATCCATGTGTGTGTGTGTGTGTGGTGATAACCCAAAGCTTGCTGTGACTGGAAGTTTAACTGTATTGAGATTCTTTTATGTAGTGTTTACTAATATGAAGAACTATTTGTGTGTCATAAAACATAGCAGAAAAACGATCTTATACAAATACTTCCAGGTCACTGTACTGTAGTATTTTAGCAATGCTTCACATAGTTTTCCTAGCTAATTCTTGAATTCTGGAGAAATGGAATGCAAACAAATAGGGAATCAAACAGTGCAATTCCTTCTCATCTGCTTCCTCCAATAGACATTGATTGGAGTTGATTTTTAAATGTGCCTATTAAATAAAACTGTTGCCAAATTTTGGATCATTCCAAAGATCATAGTGCTCCCCCCCTTCCAGCTGTAAGTCAGCATATGTAATACTTGGTTAGATCATTAGACTCAATATAAGGACACTTCTTATGTTCCTATGAGGAATGGCTATAAGTATTGCAACATTAAAATAATAATCTGAACTCAAATTTACATAACATTAGATCCACATTATAGACGTATTCCAATGTACATTTCAGGCTATGTGATGGAGTTATGACAGCAGTATTTCAGGGCAATATTTGTGAGATATGTTCCTTCTAAAAGGTAAAGGTATTCCCCATTGACAAGGTTGTCAAGTAGTGTCTGACCATAGGGAGTGTTCTAATTCTTCATAAATAGTATCTTTGGAAAATTATGATGTTTGTATTTTCTGTTTCACTGAGTACAACCTAACATCTGTATTTTTGCTAACAACTCTAATATGGGTCTTGCCATTTCCTGAGAAACTGTTTTGAAAACTACAATCAGTCTATGACCTGTGGTTAGGTTTTAGCTTGTTTTTGTACCACACTTTGCATTTAATCTATATTCTTGATTTTGCAGATAGAAACACATTTGTTAGGTCTCCAGGCTTCATATCTCTAAATTGTGGTTTCAAATAATCCCTAGCAATTTCTGCATAGAACTCAGAGAATCTAAGGTTATAATTCAGTATTTTGTTTTGGTTAGACTTTGGTTTTCAGCTGATGATATAAGCCACAAAAGCCAACTGGTTTATGAGCAGAACAAGCAATACCATACACAGTGAATTACTGCTTGCACATTTGAACAAAATGGGCTTGTGGACAACCTGAAGTCAATGCCTTCATGTTTTTGCTGCTGTTTAGCTGTCAAAAAGGAAAGCATTTCCAAAGTATATAAACTAGCAGAGAGAGGGAGAGATAAAAAGAGAGAAAGACAGAGGGAGGGAAAGAGAGAGAGAGAAATATAATATTGGTTAATCAAATATTGTAGATGGCAAATTAAACAATGGGCATTTTAGATTCTGGCTTAAGCTGTACATTATGACTAGAATAGTACAAGAGACAGAAAGCCAGCAAGGTGTATTGCTTTAAGTATTGGACTAGGACTCTGGAGACCAGAGTTGAAATCCCCTCTTGGTCATGGAAACCCACTGTGTGACCTTGAGCAGTCACACTCCCTCAATCTCTGAGGAAGGCAAAAGCAACCTGCCTCTGAACAAACCTTGCCAAGAAAACTCCATGACAATTCACCTTAGGTTTGCCAAAAGTTGAAAACAACAACAGCACAGGAGACAGTTCTGCATAGTGCATATTTGGTAACACCTCTAAGAAAGAACCATGGAAACTGTTTAAATTCTATGGTTTCTTCCTATGTTGTCAAGGGGAGTAACAGTAGTTGGAAAGTAATTAAAATTGGGGATATCTCCCTATTTCTCTTTCTCCTGTATTCAGATCTTTAAATCCCACATCTTTCTGACTTCAAGTTATTTCTAAACAAATATGAATTAATAAATTATTCAAAATCAAACTTTTTTAAAAATATTGAAAATCCAAAGGAAATTACATTTTCCTATATGCACCAGCTTAAAGGGCTGACTCAAATGTCTGCCCCAGTTAAGGTAGACCCATTGAAATAAATGGGACTTATTAATGGCATTTCTTGCCTCAAAATAATTGTGCAGATGTAGATACAAGTGTCAGTTTCCAGACTCTTGGACTTCAGTCTCAGAATTCCTGATCATTATCCATGATGGTCAGGGCTTCTAATAGCATCTAAGTATGGGACCCAGTGATTTAGAATAATAAGCATAATAAAATGGAGAAATCTACATACTACTTAAAATACATACCATGCAGCTAAATCTCACTTTCTTGATTACTTCCAAGAAAGCTCATTGGCCCTTATTCTGGATTAGGACATGTATGTATGGTTGTAGTAGTTGTTGTGTGCCTTCAAGGCATTTCCAATTCATAGCAACATGAAAGGCTTTCTTGCAAAGATTTATTCAAAAGGTGTTTGCTTCTGCCTTCCTCTGAGGCTGAAAGAGTATGACTTGCCCAAGATCACCCAGTGGGATTCCATGTTTTAGCAGGGACTAGGGATGTAATTATTAATTTCTTCTTAAAGGCTGCAATGAGTAATTTCAAGAATTTGACTTCTGGTGCAAAAATATTTTCAAAAACCACACAATTTTTGAAGGCTATTCACAATTTTGAACTTGTTCTTCAGAAAATTCACACATGGTTGTTTTGCACTGAAAAATGCATTTTTCCACCCAGTTGTACTGGAGAATTGTGCTTACAAAATCTGGAATTTTCTTTCCATCCTAAATGAAAATTTATATATATAAAAAATAACTCAACTGAGAACTTTATACTTTTTATTTTTAAAAAATCATATAATTGACATGACCAATCCCAAACATATCTTCACCAAGAGAATTAAATACAAACTGTGCTGCTGAAGCTCACTTATTTTGTTTTTGACCTTCAAGTGTGATGTTGGGATCCCTCACCTGTATTGAGGCCATACCACATAAGAAGTGGAGAGCTAAACCTTTCCTATTAGTCACTTGCCTCCCAAAACATCCCCTACATATACTGAAGGGTTGGAAAAAATGGGAAGCCCTCCATTCCTGCTGAAAGAGTGGGGAGAGAGATAGAGAGATATTAGAGACAGATTAAGGGGGAAATGGCATTTAACCTGCAAAATCTTCCCGCAAGAGTAAAAGAATGAACTGTCACACTGGGTGAAATAGGAATTGGACCACCATGTGCAAGGAAGAGGAGGTTAACTCTTTCACTTCTGTTCTAGTCCTGACAAAAAATGTATACTTGTGTTTGCATTGAGAGGAAAGTTCAAATGACAAAATTGAGGCCATAATAGTGTGTGTAGAGGGATATCTTGATCACAGCATGAGGAAGAGGTTAAACTCTAATGATATTGTCAGGGACAGCCAGTTTGAGGACATGGAGGACTCTGAGGAGTCCTCCACCCCCTCCTCCTGGAGAACACCTGGCTTACCCCCTCCTCCTGGAGAACACCTGGCTCGCTGGACAGGAACCCATTTAAGCCCTGCCTAGCCCAACCATCGGCAGCACCGGCAGTGGCAGTGGCATTGGAGTGGAGGAGCTGGGCGGTGCGTGTGTTTGGCCCACCCCCTCCTCCTGGAGAACACTTGGCTCGCTGAGCTGGAGCCCATTTAAGCCCTTGCCTAGCCCGACCATTGGCAGCACGGGCAGTGGCAGTGGTGTTGGAGCGGAGGAGCTGGGCGGTGTGTGTGTTTGGCCCATCCCCTCCTCCTGGAGAACACCTGGCTCGCTGGACAGGAGCCCATTTAAGCCCTGCCTAGCCCAACCATCGGCAGCACTGGCAGTGGCAGTGGCGTTGGAGCAGAGGAGCCGGGCGGTGAGCGTATTTGGCCCACCCCCTCCTCCTGGAGAACACCTGACTCGCTGGACAAGAGCCCATTTAAGCCCTGCCTAGCCCGACCATCGGCAGCACCAGCAGTGGCAGTGGCGTTGGAGAGGAGGAGCCGGGCGGTGAGTGTGTTTAGCCCACCCCCTCCTCCTGAAGAACACCTTGCTCATTAGACAGGGCCTATTTAGTCACTTGCTTAGCCCGACTATCGGCAGCAGAATCTGGAGGACTTTAGGAGGGTTCATAGTGGCCCTCCTGTTCTTACCACTGCACTTTGAGGCCAATGCCAGCCAGGATTGTCTGCCCTACTGCCTCCTGTGACCATCTCCCCCGTCTCCACAGTATCTGTGGTGGTCCTTGCTTCTGGCTTAAGGGTGGACTACTTAAGTAGCCCCCAGGAACACCAGCCAGAAGTGTGGCACAACCGACGGGGAACTGGAGGTGGGCTGGATGGGGCAAATATTTTATCATTAGCCCTTGGCAGTGGAGAGGCAGAGGATTACTCAGCCAAGACTGTGTACCCTGCCTGCTAGTTTAAGATCTGATGCCTTCCCTGAGGCCAGGAATGTGGTGGGGGCGGCTATTGGAGTTTTGCAGGGGAACGGGAGGTATGGTCATATCAGAGGGAACATATGTTCCAAAATAAGATGGAATCGCTGTTTGAAAGCTATCCCGCCTTCAGTTCCCTCTGCTTCCCAGAATGGTTTGGAGAGCTGACCAACCACTCCACAAAACCTCACTCTACTCTTCTACAATGCCAAGTCAGTTAAGAATAAAACACACATCATCCATGATCTCCTCATGGATGAGGATGCCGACCTGGCTTGTTTCACAGAGACCTGGCTGGGAGAGGACAGCGCTTTCACATGGGTGCAGGCCCTCCCAGCTGGGTACTCTGTCAGTGAGCAGGTGAGGGGAACTGGGCGGGGTGGTGGTGGAGTGGCTCTAGTTCATAAGAACAGCCTGACCTTGACCAGGATACCTGTCCGGAAAACAGTCCGCTTTGAGTGTATGTACCTTAGCCTGAAGATAAGGGATAGTTTAGGGATTCTGCTAGTCTACCGGCCACCCCGTTGTCTAGCAGACTCCCTGTCTGAGCTGACACAGCTGGTCTCTGCTGTTGGAGACTCCCAGACTTTTAGTTTTGGGGGACTTCAACATCCTACTCAAGACCAGCTTAACAGGCGTGGCTCAGGAGTTCATGAAGACCATGACAAACATGGGCCTATCCCAATTGGTCCTTGGGCCCACACATTGTGCAGGTCATACACTTGATGTGGTCTTCAGTACGGAACAGGAACATCTGTGGGTGGAGGTTGCAAGTACATCCACATTGTCATGGATGGATCATTTCCTGGTCAAGACAGAACTTAGAACCAACATCTGCTTCACTGGGGGTGGTGGACCCATTAGAATGGTCCACCCCCGAAGGCTAATGGATCAAATAGGATTCCAGAAAGTCTTAAAGGGTTCAATGGTTGGGAATGCTGGTGACCCTGTCAATGCTCTGGTCAACACCTGGAACACCGATCTTACCAGGGCTATCGACACGATCGCTCCCAAGCATCCTTGCCAATCCGCTTCAAATCGTAGGCCATGATATACACCTGAGCTTAGGATGATGAAGTGGCTTGGTGTGCAAGTGGCGGAAGACTCGACTCTTATCTGACAGAACTCGCCATAGGAACTTTCTTTGTTTCTATTGGGAGGCAATACTTGCAGCGAAGAGAGCCTTCTCTGCACGTATTGTGTCTGCAGAGTCCCATCTAGCAGAGCTGTTTAGGGTGGTGAGGGAAATGACACAGGTGTCCCCTGCACCAAATCCCTTACTTAACCCGACAACAGCCTGCTGTGATGCATTTAACAACTACTTTGTAGATAAAATATCTCAGATAAGAGCCGACTTAGATGCCACTATTGTAGCAGAATCTATAGGCGAGGTGTCCAGCGACTCTGTCGATGAAGTTATCCTGGATCAGCTTCAATCTATGAGTACCGAGGACATGGACAAGCTGCTTGGTAGGGTGAGGAAAACAACCTGCCCTCTTGATCTTTGCCCATCATGGCTGGCCATCAAGAGCAGAATACATTGAGGAGATTCCTTACGGATATCATCAATGCATCCTTCAGGGAAGGACACATTCCATCTTGTTTAAAGGAAGCGGCAGTTAGGCCGCTTCTGATAAAACCTTCCCTGGACCCCCTGGATATGAGTAACTACAGGCCTGTTTCTTTGTTGCCATTTTTGGGCAAGGTAATCGAGAGAGCAGTTGCCCTTCAGCTCCAAGCTGTTTTGGATGAAATCAATTATCTAGACCCATTTCAAACCGGCTTCAAGACAAGCTTTGGTTTTGAGACTGCCATGGTTGCCTTGACCGACGATCTGCGTCTGAGCATCGACAGGGGCAGTGTGACCCTGTTGGTGCTCTTAGACCTCTCAGCGGCATTCGACACAATAGATCATGGCATCCTCTTGGACCGCCTGAGGGGGTTAGGTATCGGGGGCACTGCTCTTCAGTGGTTCAGGTCCTTCCTCTCAGGTAGATCCCAAAGGGTGCTACTCGGGGACAGTAGCTCCAGTAAGAGGCAGCTCACTTGTGGGGTCCCTCAGGGGGTTATTTTGTTCCCGACATTGTTTAACATCTATATGAAGCTGCTGGGTGAGATTACACGGAGTTATGGTGCTGAGTGTTATCAGTATGCGGATGACACCCAAATCTATTTCTCTGTGTCTTATTCATCGGCCTCGAATTCTAATGGCATCTCCTCTCTCAATGAATGACTTTGGGCGGTAATGGGCTGGATGAGGAAAAACAGATTGAAACTGAATCCGGACAAGACTGAGGTGCTCACGGTAGCGGCCCCGAAACCAAGTATCGGGTTGCAACCTCCAGTTCTGGATGGGGCCACACTCTCCTACAGTGATTGTGTTCGCAGTCTGGGGGTGCTCCTCGACTCGCCGCTCCTGATGACAAATCAGGTGAATGTGACAGTCAGGAATACCTGTTATCAGCTTTGGCTGATACGCCAGCTGCGCCCTTTTCTGGAAGTAAGGGATCTCGAGACTGTTGTGCACGTGCTGGTAACCTCATGCCTTGATTTCTGTAATGCGCTCTACATGGGGCTGCCCTTGTGCTTCGTTCGGAAATTACAGCTGGTACAAAATATGGCAGCCAGGCTTGTCTCGGGAACATCTAGGAGGAGGGACCACATTACTCCGGTTTTGAGATACCTCCACTGGCTGCCTATCATCTTCCGGGCCCAGTACAAGGTGTTGGTTATTACCTTTAATGCCCTAAGTGGCCTGGGTCCAAGCTATCTCAGGGATTGCCACCTCCCATACAATCCTCCCTGCACTCTCTGCTCCTCTGGGAGGAATTTACTGCAGCCTCAAATATCGAGGCTTGCGGCTACCTCCCAGAGGGCTATTTCAGTTGTCGCCCCCAAACTCTGGAATGGCCTGCCTGATGAGATCCATCAGTTAACATCGTTAGACAGCTTTAAAAAGGCTGTCAAGATGAATCTCTTCCGGCAGGCCTTTCCAGATTAATTATCCTGGCCTCGGGTGCTCCCACTCCTAATGATCTTTGCGTGGCCCCATCTATTGATGGATGAAGACCATTGCCTAGAGCCAATGTTGTACTTATAATGTTTTAATTTTTATGGTTTGAATTTGTAGTTTTAATTTTTATTTGATTTAATACTGTTTTAAGGGGGGGAGGGATTGTGTTTTGGGATACACTGTATGGTTTTATTGTTGTAAGCCACCCTGATTGGGTTTCCAAAGGGTGGGATATAAATAATAAATAATAATTATTATTATTGGGATGGGGAAGATGAGCCAGGTCCCAGCTTGGTGCTACCAGTTCCCATGGACTTAGTGGAACCTGGGTCTAGCTCTGTGGCACCCACTGAGGCACAGCCCCTGCCTCAGAAGCCTAGTCTCCCCCCAGCAGAAAGCCTCCCCCCAGCAGTTTCAGACCTGGAAGAGACAAAGGAGCAGGACACGGAGGTACCTATTTTTGCTCAGAGGAGTATAGAAAGGGCGTGCCTCCGGAGTTCTTGGAGGTTATCAGAGAAACGGACAGCTAAGGCCAGACAGCTGTGAGTGAGAGCTGTGCTATATAAGCAGCTGAGGAAAGCTGGGTTCCTTGACCGAGCTTATCTTGGGATTCCCGGCGAAAGCTTTTGACTCTTGACTCTCGGCTTGACTCTGGACTGCTTTGGATATTGTGACCTTCGGAACGGCTTTGGACTACCTTCTTGTGATAACCCTAGACCTCGGACTGCTCTCTTTGACTTGCCTTTTGAACTCTAGACTCACTGTTTGGCTGCTTGAAGCAATCACTGGTATTATACTTACGTCAGGAGTGCTTGTTATCAGCTTCGGCTGATACGCCAACTGCGCCCTTATCTGGATATGAGGGACCTGGAAACTGTGCTACACACGCTAGTAACCTCACGTCTGGATTTCTGCAACGCGCTCTACATGGGGCTACCCTTGTGCCCAACCCGGAAACTTCAACTAGTACAAAATATGGCAGCCAGACTAATTACTGGGACATCAAGGAGGGAGCACATTACACCGGTGCTTAAATCCCTCCACTGGCTGCCAATTAGTTTCCGGGCGCAGTACAAGGTGTTGGTTTTAACCTTTAAAGCCCTACATGGCTTGGGTCCATCTTATCTTAGGGACCGCCTCTCCCTGTATGACCCCCCCGTGCCCTTCGGTCCTCTGGGAGGAATCTGTTACAGCCAATAAAGACCAGGCTGTCCCAGACCTCCCAGAGGGCCTTTTCCGCCACTGCCCCCAGGCTATGGAATGGCCTGCCGGACGAGATCCTTCTTATTTCCACGCTAACCACCTTTAAGAAGGCGGTGAAGATGGATCTCTTCCGGCAGGCCTTCCCTGAATAATATCCCCAGGAACATCTGCCCTGGGAGACGAATTTGTCCGTCATTTAATTAATCTGGCCTATCACGTGTAATATTTGTATTATATTGTACTGTTTTTAACTGTTAATTTGTTTTAATTCCTTTTCTGGTTTAATATTGTTTTAAGGGGTTGGGAGGTGGGACTTAGGTTTGGGGATGTTTTTACATTGTTCTGTTTTTAAATGCTGTAACCCGCCTTGATTGTTGGGCAGAGAGGCGGGCTATAAATAAAAATTATTATTATTATTATTATTATTATTATTATTATTATTCTCTGTGTTTGTGTGCTTGAGATGGAAGTTGTTCTTATCAGCTACACTGTTGGCAGCTTTCCCGGACAGATACGGTACATTTTCATGCCCATTGCTCCAGTAATGCATTCTAAAGTCAATTTATAAGACTAGTGGCTCTCCTAATCCTTGTCCTTTGTTTGTATGGTGTTAGTAAAATATTGCATCAGTTTGCAAAATTTTTGAAAGGAATGAAATTATGCCTAAACAAAGAAAAAGAAAACAGCAGCACAGCTCTGTAGTTTTCATCCTCAGTGGATAGGAGAAAGCTTTGATTTAGAACACCTACAGAACAACTTCACAGGAGATGGTTACAGGTCCTACTATGTGATTAAGAATTTCATACTCCCATAATACTACATGCAATCTATCTGTATAAATGTTGAGCACAGGTTGTCCTACATCCTATTGCTAGTACCAACTTGAGCAAGACCACTGAATCTAGGAATTTATCTACATGTTAACTTATCATTCAACATTTGATTCAGTGGATCTACTCTATCTGGAACTAACCAGCAGGTTTCCAGCCACTGATTCCAAGACAGAGCAAGAAGAGAATGGCCTGGACAAGAACAAATGTGCATGACCCTGAAAGCTACTCAGTTGTTCAGCAAGGAAGAAGATGCCCTGAGTCTATATGCTCAGGCATCTTATACCAAGGCAGGATATAAGTATTATTATAAAAGAACACACATCAAATAAACAGAAATCAAAGAGAAGCAGAAAAAAGTAGGTGAAGTCTTGTTCTGATCAATGCAGTTTTCAAGATGCAAAGTTCTTTTTTTCTTTTCTTTTCTTTTCTTTCTTTCTTTCTTTCTTTCTTTCTTTCTTTCTTCTTTTGTTTGTTTGTTTTGTTCTTGTGTGGACAGAATGCTAGATTAGGATTGTGAGGCCCAGGTTCAAAACTCCACTCTCTTAGAAACTCACTGCAGGGCCTTGGCTCAGTCATTGTCTCTCAAACCAACTGACCTCACAGGTCTAGTTTATGTAAGAATAAAACAGAGGTGGAAGCAGAGGCCCCTCTGCACTGAGGAATTTGGAGAGGGAATTTAAGATAAAAAAACAAAACAAAAACACAATAAGTAAATAAATCTGATCTTCTCCAAAACTACTATTGGGATGGGGGTTGGGGTTGGGAAGGGACTAATTTTGCATTTTATTTTATTCTATATATTTTTATTGCTGTAACCCGCCTGGATTCCTTGTGATTGGGTGGGCTATAAATAATAATAATAATAATAATAATAATAATAAGAAGAAGAAGAAATGCAGGCATTGAATGCATATAAGGCATTCTGAAATCATTTTCTAAATGAAATCACTAGAACATTACAATCACTTAGCATCCATCTTTTTTTGTTTTGAGAACAAAGATTCTTTGTGAAAGGAATGACAACATAAACTGTCACAACACTCTTGAAACTATTTGTATGTACTATTTTGGATAAAATTGATGAGGGAAAAGAACCATCAGGGAAAAAGTTACCTTTTTCTCTTGAAATATTATTATTACTGTTATTTGGGAATATCACTTTCCAGATTCAAATGCCCACTTGCAAGAAAAGAGATCCTAGTTCTAAATAAATTACAGAACTGTAAGGTTTACATATGCTTCTCTTACCTAACCTGCTGCATAAAAACATGTTTGTTAAGATACAGTTTTCTCCTCTAATGCTTAAAATTGTTCAAGAGACAAGAGCTCAACCTGCTTTTCCATCAAGTGCCAGACACAGAATGTTCTGTATACATAAACTTGGATAATGGGAAGAAGAATGCATCTCAAACAGATATTATAAAATTATAATTCCTTTTGAGATGCATTCAATGCCATAAATTGTAGCCAGAAAGTGAAGCAGTTTTGTACTAGGAATCAGGAACTGAATTGATGATATTATACCTTTTGTAATCCCTAGGGAAAACACATATTTTGAGTAGGAACAACCATAACATTTTAGCCTCTGGCTCCATCTCTAAAAACATGAAGCACTCATTGGAAGACTGTGCAGGTGTTTGGAAAATAAATCAAAGTAAAGAAGCTAAAAAATGTTGGACACCATCCAATATCAACCAGGTAATGTACTCTGTCTAAACCACATCTTATGGCTCATGCCTTTATATACTGAAGGTGATGAAATAAACCTTCAAAATATGTGCTAAGGGAAGCTAGTCATAATCTCCTTCAGTATGTGGTAGATTTTTATAACTAGATGTAAAATATATATGTCTTATATTATATGTCAGGGAGCTAAATAAGCTCAGTAACAAAGAAGAAGAAAAAACATTGCACTGCACTGTAAAACTGTTGCCGATTTTCCACCCCATGAAGACTTCTATAAAGTCATAATTGTGAAATATGGTAAATGAAGCAGTTATGTTTATAGAAGCAGAAAGTTCTTCCCTTAAATGTGGCTTGTGAAAATTGTACAGAATATTCTAATTCCCATTATGGAAAAGAAAAGCAAATCACAAATATTAGAAAAGCATCCTAGCCACTGCCTATTCAATTTTAATGGTTGTACACCTCCAGAATATTCTTATGTTCTGATGAGGTGTCTTCTGCTTCTATAGATTGTGTCTTTTAAAATGATGCAAGTCCTGGGACTACAATGGCTGATTACTATATAGGTACTGATGATTAGACCAGATTGAGAAGGGTAATCAGAATTGTATTAATTCAAACCATTAATGTTTAAGTATGCACTATTTTTATTTTATTTATTTTGCTATGACTACATGCCCTTTAATTTTCTGGGGTAACTTACACAATAAACACAATGGAAATTTGTGGCAATTTTTGCTAATTAAACGTGCAATGTATGCTTGCATATGACTTTGACAAGGAGGTGATACCTGTACCTCTTGCATGTCACAGTTAAGCACACTACATAAAGACCTTTTGTTTGCCTCACTGACACAGCTTTCTCATTCTTGCTTGCCAATCTATGCTGGCACACCACCCATATAGTGTCTGAGAAATTCTCACAGGCCACTTTCCATCAGATAGCTTTTGAATATTTCTGCAACATGGCTCCTAAATGCAGTTCAGCTCTGGAACCTCTTACTGTGTACTACACCACTGTAGACAGAAGTGGCTGGAAAATGCCAGACTCTTCCATGATTTCTTCTGACTGCTTCACAAATGATAAGGGAGGGAGATACCACAATAGGTTTTTCCTTTAAAAAAAAAATAGATCTAATCTCATGGTTGGCTTTCCCTAGAAAACCTAGACTTAGTACTAGCAGAGGAGCTGGTGGCACAGTGGTTAAATGCTGATACTGCAGCCACTCACTCACAGCCACAAGGTTGTGAGTTCAATTCCTGCCAGGGGCTCCAGGGTCGACTCAGCCTGACATCCTTCTGAGATCGCTAAAATGAGTACCCAGTTTGTTGGGGGCAATTAGCGTACACATCGGAAACCGTTTAGAGTCTGCTTAGTTCTGTATGAAGCAGTATAGAAATGTAACTGGTATTTTCTATTGTGGCTATACTCTGTCTCAAACCACTTTCTTCAGCAAAAGTTTGAAACTTCAAAATTTGCATGGCTTTTTAAAAAAAGGTTTGCTTCAGAAAAGCCATTATCTGTGAATGTTTATGCTCAAGCTGTTTTTTTTTTCACTTAAAAGTTAAAAAGAGAAGGTTTTTGTTTTGATCAGAGAAGTGCAGGGAGATATTAACTCCCGTGTATCATGTTTTTCTGTCTCTTAATTGTGCCCTGAAGCTCCTATGAAATTGGGACTAATATAAAAATAATATGTAGTTACAATGCACTCATTAGCAGAGTTATAAAAGTGTGAGAGGGAGCAATTTAGATGAGGAAACACTACTCAACAAAGAGCTAATCCTGTTTATCAGCACCAGTGGTATGATCACATATCGAAGGACCAATGGTTCTTTTCAATAGTAACAACAGCGATGATGATGATGATGATGTAGATGTAGATGTAGATGTAGATGTAGTAGGGGATGCAAATATGGCTTTCCTGCACCATATCTGTCTACCTCTGTAGAAGATGGAAAAATGATTTCCTCAACTGTTTAAAGCATCAGTAACCCCATATTATGGAATCCTCTCCTTTTGATGTGTAGACTGATTATTTCTGAATCACTGAGTGGATGCTTGTGCTGTTTGGCACCTTTTTAGGGATATAATTCTTTGCTAATTTCATTCTTGAAGGAAGTAATTTTACCAATTCTAGCAGTGTGAGAAAGTGTTTGAAAAGACTTTCGAACTTATCTGCACCAAATTTGCATGTGGTATTCACATAGAAAACTGCATTTTTTAAAAAAAAACTTTTGTAAAACAAACTTTTCACTAAACTGTTATTTTAAATTTTGTAATCCACTTTAGATCCCATGCCAAGGGGAAGACAGGTATACATTGAATGAATTAATAAATTTACAGCACAGGAAACTATTCTCTACACAAAACAAGTCATGTGCAAATTTTGTACAGAACAAACTCTGAATTGTTCTGTTGCATATCCAACTTCTAAAGTGCAGCATCCCTATAAACCTTAATGGATCCCTGTTCTTGCTTTACTTCCCTCATTTGACTTCTTCTCTGGAGAACATATGGAGAGAACAGTGGTCTGATGGCATTATGGGAGGTGTAGTTATTGACCCTGTCCATTATTTTAACACACACTGAGTACAGGAAGGAGGAAAAGGTCTCAGTGAGCCCTAACAGGATCTTCTTGCACAATTGCCATGCCCTTGACATAACTGAGGTGGAGATGACTTTGGCCTATGTTGTCTCAATCACATTCATTATTTATATACATGAAGACTAATTGTATGTTACACATAGATTCTTGTAACGGAGTTCCCAAATTGTAAACTGTGTCTTGGAAAAAGAGCTGGGAGGGGTTTCAAGTCAAAATATGGTAGGTGGCCAAACAGTTGAGCAAATACCAACTTCTATGCAACTTCTCTGTTCAAATCTCCTTTCCCCTTAAAACAATATAATATTTTGCTGTCCTTTTAATGTATTTCCACACAACTGATAGCTATTTCTTTGCAAAGATGCAAGATACTATAATATTCAAAAAGTTCTTTTTTTCTTTTCTGAATGATTTCAATTACTTTTGAGGTGCTATTCCTGCCTATGATATTAATCCACATTGTCTACTGCCACTTTGTGATTCCTGTAATTAGATTTAAATTATCATTTACTTAAATTGCATGTTTAAGGCCTGATGGAGTGTTATATTGTCCCTAAAATACTATGATGGTGTATGGAGAAGGTGGAAGGAGAATGCCATTAAGAGATAGAAAAGATATTTCTTCTTAAAGAGGCAAGACAGCAAAACATAATAATTGCCTGGCAAGTTAATAATAGACTGTAATGCAAGGGCATTTAATTTACCCTATTTTGAAACATACCTTTTGCAATGCTTATATCAAATTGATGTCTTCATACATTCTGGGAGGACTCCTTTCACTGTATGGTCATTAGCTAATAGTTTACAGCTCCATCTCTCACTAACAGCACAACAATAATAATGACACAATATTCCAAAGGTAATTCTGCAAACTAATACCATAGAGCAAACCACTTCTATTTAATATTGAGGAATTGGGGGAAAGGATCCTAATTCCTTTATTTTATCCTATATTAAACAACTAGAGAAGAGTGTGTGTGTGTGTGTGTGTGTGTGTGTGTGTGTAAACAGAATTACATCCAGATATAATGATCTCTAGAGTAGACCTATTGATAGTATGAATAAATCTGTATTCAACCCAATAACATTAATAATACATAAATTCTAATAATAGCTGAAAATGAAAGGTCAGTTGGGATAATTTCATTTAGAGCACATGTACTCCAATGTTAAAATGTATAGTTGCCATGACGGCATCCCATTCGCTGACATTTCAGGGCCAAAAACTGAGGTCAGGAATTGATGTCACAGGAATAATAATAATTCTTAATAACAATGTTTATTTATATAGCACCATAAATCTACATGGTGCTTTACAGACATTGTAAAATCAACACATAACCTGCTAATGGCGTACAATCTAAAAAGTCATAAGATAGAAATAATATACCATGATTATCTAATTATCACATTAAAATACAACTAGAACCCTATAAAAACTATAAAATAGATAATACATTAGCAATATAACAATATCAGACTACAGTTTGAAAAGCTTCCAAGAATAAGAGTCTTTAGTTCGGATTTGAAACTTGCCAAAGAAGAAATCATCCGTAGATGTTTGCTGAGGTGGTTTCAAGAGTGAGGTGCAGCAAGCGAGAAAGGACAAAAGGATGAATAAAAATCTTATGGTGCCATTTGGATGGTCCTTGTGATGTCACAACTATGGGACAAACAAAAATGGGAAGGCAGGTTTAGTTGATTATAAAAATGGGAAAGAGAACAATGTGCCCAGAATTTGGGTAAAACCTGTTTAACTAGCTAACATGACAACTCAGAGCAAATAATAATTATAATCCTCCTACCATTTTTGACAGCTGGGCTGATGATGGAATATGCCAAAAGGCAGTAACAGTTACTACCACTCTTGCTAGGTCTTGCATCCCAGATAGCCTTACCTATAGATCACACAACACTTGATGAGATTTTGCTGTTCATGGAAGCTCATTGATAGGCCTTGAAATTTTTCCCAGGCCCTTTACCACTGTTTTCAGGATTCATTACACTTGTGCCTTTATCCAAATGACACAATGGAACCAAATGTATGTATTCTCCATTTTATTCCTGGTACCCCCTTCCTACTCTCTAATTTTTGAATGTACTAACATTGCACAAAACCAACACACATATAGACATCTTTACAATGAGCCAAAGAGACCTGATTCCTGCTGGAAACAGTGATTTGGGGGCCCAGTATTTAAAGCTCCTCACATACAAAAGTCATATGTGTTCCCGCTCCTGTGCTTCTCATTCTTTACATGGGAATCTAAATAAAGGAGACTTCCTCTAGTGTCCTATGACCTGGTAAATTCTTATAATGTAAATAGTTCTATGCATTGGAAACTATATAGAAATTTGGTTTATTGATAAACTAAATAAAGGAGTCCATATCTTCAAAATACATACAAACTACAAGAGACCGGCTGGCTTGAATATGTGTGTGGAGAGACACTGGCAGAATGAAATGTTCATAACAGCCAATCAGAGACAGGCTGGCTTAAAAGGTGGGGACCTGCTTAATGACCAGCTATAAAAAGGGGGAGGAGTAGTTAAGGGGAGATGAGTGTGTCAAGAATGGCCAAGAGTGCAGTTAGAAGTGAGAGATGATTCTTAATGGGATTCAGATTCTCATGTAAGGAAGAAAGATTTAAAAGGGACAAAGGAAGTCCAGCGATACTAGATGAGTGTGTCATGAACTTCCAGAATTGGTTAGAAAGGAAAGATAAGCCTTAATGGAATTCAGACTCCCATGTAAGGGAGAAAGTTCTAAAAGGACTAAATAAGTCCAGTGAATTTAGTGGAGAGTGTTATGTTCTTTGAGGAGTGATGAGCCAGTTCTGGGGGACTCATAACTGCGTTGTTCTGGGGGATTGTGACTTGTGAATAGAGCTAGACTTTCATAGGATTTATACTCCTAATGAAGGGGCTTTAGTGGAACTTGGGCTTAGAGGAATAAAACACAGTTTCAGGTGGAAATCAAGTCAGTGTGTGAACTGAACAAAGACAATTTGTAACAAGTAAAATGATGTACACATTTAACAATAAGCCTTGAGAACCATTTGCAATAATAATAATAATAATAATAATAATAATGCTATCTTAAGATCTGTCTGTAAGTTATTTTTCTTCTTGTTCACAGTGGAGTGGCTTGAAATAATTTATTAATAATAATATCAAAAGCACGCTACCAAGAATATTAAAACACTCAATAGAGGAGGATACTGGGAGACCATCCCTAAATCATTTAGTAAAACAGTATATTTAGGAAAGAACTGAGACCAATAGTAGGACCAAGAGTTCAAGAGATAGGATTGAGGGAAGAAACTCTTCAAATCATATATTATAAGACAGGAGAAGAATCCTGTGTAACCTGGTGGTCACGATGCCATTTTACATATTTCAAACTAGTTCAATTTTAAAACAGCATACTATTTTCATATATAAAAATATGAAGCAGGACCATGAGAAATATCAGATATTTAGTGTCCTCATAAGATATTTTTATCACCATAGAATATTTAGTCTAGATCTTGTTACCAGCAACCATTGTTATGCCTGTGTTTTCAAAATTAAATTAAATAAATTGTACTATTGGGCTAAACATTTTCATACATCTGGAAGAACCTCTAGCAAAGATTAAAGTAGTTTGGACTCAACACATAATTCATCACTACACCAGCTTCAGAATCAATTGCCTCTAAACTGTTCAGTAAGGAAATATAATAAAAATATTTTCTATGGATCTTAAAACTGAAGAAACGTTCCTTAACTTACAGTTATATTTCAAGCCTTCTTAAAGCAGCTTATTACAATCTTGCAAAAAAGTATACAAAGGTTGTTGTTATGAGTTTTCAAGTGAACTCTGACTTACAGCAACCCTTTCACAAGGTTTTCTAGACAACAGTTATTCAGATGAAATTTGCCATTACCTTCCACTGAGAGAGTGTTTATTACCCAGGGTCACCCAGTGGATTCCATAGTGGAGAGGGGATTCAAACCAAGATCTCCCAGAGTCCTAGTGCAACATTCTGACTACTACACCATGGAGACTCAAAGTTAACTAGCCCGTATAAATTTGTACTAGTCTGCCTGTTTACAGAAGCTCATTTCCATATGGAGAATTCCTTACATACATACTACATTTTCTGCATGCTCTCCTTCTTTCAGTAACCAACTTCTTATTTTTTCTTGCTAGAGGGGGAATAATTTCAACCCAGTCTGAGTGGTATGCTTCCCGGAATGAATTAAACAGAAATTAATGTCTGGCTATAGGCAAATACGGCAGCTACAGTTTTGTGTGCTTTTTCATCACTGGAAGAAATTGAGGAATTGCCTCCCAAAATAAAGTATTTGTTTTGTGTGTGTTTCCATTTCTTCCAATCAACACAGTTACTATACAAAAATTTAATGACCATAATGGAGAGGAAGATTCAGACCAAATCTCCGAGAGTCCTAGTTGCTTTTGTTTTGTTTTTAAATTAAACCATTGAAGCGATTCTGATGTAAGGCCTATGAATTCTCTGTCTAACTTCAAGCATGCAATACTTTTTTTTTCTTTGTTCATCCAGCAAAGCTTACTATAGTATAACAATTGCATGCAATATTCAGAACATGGAATTTGCATTCATTCTTTGATTTTTCCAATAAGTTACTTTCTTCAAGTTTTGATTTATTACCTCCCCTTGTGAGATGTTTTGCATTGTTGACAACCATGAAATAATGAGACCAGACACAATTAGCTGGATTAAACAAGGGTCATTTAATTGACGAATAATCAATTTAAACTGTTCAAGGCCTGGGAATAAGCAATTTGATAAACAAGGGGGGAACAACCTGGTGCGGGTTCAGCTGAGGCCCAGATGTCTACCTCTGACACCTCCACAGCTATCCCTTGGGAGAAACATTAGGACTTGAGGGTAATCCAAAGCTACTGGTTGCCATGTTGGACAGTCATCTTTGAAAGGCCAAAACCTCAATTCCAAAACATGTGACTTTATAAGAGAAAGTCCAGCCCAGATTAGTCCCAAGGGCAATCTCCACCATGATCCCAGTCACATGCCCTGTGGAGGCAGTTTCAGAGATGAATGCTCCACCACAATGGGGTGCCAATATGTAGACCAATTTAATATCTTCCCCTTCTCCTACCTGCCAAAGGAAACCTATTTATCAACACTACTTCAAGCCAATTGTCCAGGTCCCAAGAGACACAGTATGGGATAGGTGGGAAAGTCCAGGTAAAGGGGTGGAGTGGGGAATTCCTACCCAACCCGTAGGCAACCAGCAAAGGTCACACTGCAGTATGGGTGAGTTGGTCGCAGAAATTGACTGAAGAGAGAACGTGAGGAGGTGAGAGCTTAAATAGCCTCAGAGCGTACCCCAATCATGTGATCGTGCCTGGACAATCAAGCCAAACAGAAGGCCCTCTGGTCTCCATTCACAGAGGCCAACAGAGAGCCCCCTTTCCCTTAGCAGCTTTTGATGTGTAGTTCTGGAACCAAGACTATTTTGCTATATACCTAAACAGTGGAAAGTGGTGCTTTCCATGACAGTGGGGTGGTGAATCTGTTTTGCGTTTCTGGTTGAACTTCATAGGAACTATTCAAGTGCTGAACCCATTTTGGAGATATAATTCAGCACCCAGAGTAGCTCCTTTAAAGTTCAGAATAAAAATAGTAGTCAGTATTCTTTCTGAGACTTTCAGTAAACTATTTTCAATTACAAAAAGAAATTTAAATAGGATACTCACCTTTATGGAAACTATCCTATTTGACTTTTAGTCATGTATTTATTTACTAAAATTATATTCTTCCTTTCTGCTGAAAAATCAAACTCAAGATGATTAGCAAAAATGAGGGAAAAAATGACTGTGGTGAAAACATTACAAAAAATTCAAAGCACATTAATTAAAAAGAAACAACAGCTGTTTTCAGCTATGAACCAGTTTAGATGCCAAAGGTTTACCTGAACTTTTTTTTCCTTATCATTAGAAGGACATCTGAAGGGGTCAAGTCTGGCTTCTTTCAGCAGGGAATTCCAGAGTCTGAAAGTAGCCACTTTCTTTTCTCCTTACCAGATGCACCTAAGAGACAGACCTCTACTTAGGATTTTAAAATTCATACAGGTTCATGGTCATTCAAATAGTCTAGTCCTGAGTTGTTTGTTTGTTTTGTGTGTGTGTGCCTTCAAGTCATCTGTCAATATATATTGATCCCACAAATTTCATAGTTTTCTTAGGCGAGGAATACTCAGAGGTGGTTTTGCAATTTCTTCCTCTGAAATATAGCTGCAGCACCTGGTTGTCTCCCGTCCAAGTACTAACTAGGGCTGATCAAACTTAGCTTCCCAGATCTGGCAGGATCTGGTACCTTCAGGGTATTTAGGTCCATGTTGTATAGGGCACAACCAGCACTTTGAATTGTTCCCAGAAAGAGATATGTAACCAGTGAAGTTGTAAAAAGATTATATATTCAATGCAACTGGTTCAAGCCAAGAGCATTTTGGACCACCCAAAACTTTCAAACATAAAATGAATTACATTAGTCTAAACATGATTGTACTATTGGAGTGAAGCCTCATGCCACTCCAGCTGTGATCACATTGGGACTACGGCAACCACATGGCCTGCTTCCAAAGTGGGCCACTGCTGTGGTCCCAAACCAGCTGCTACAAGGAGCCAGATTATTCCCGTTCCTTTTTGATCTGGTCCAAAGGACCACATTGTGGCATTCAAGCAGCTTCTGGCTGCTTTGTGGGTGTCAGGATCACTGTGCCAATGTTGTCCTTTCATATAATAAAGCAGATTCAAAACTTATAGTCAAAAGGAAAGTTTTAATGAAAGCAAAGAAAAACCTAGCAAACAAGCTCTGCCACTTTGTGTCAGATCTAAGGTTATAGTTTGATTCATGAACTTTTATAATGGCTATATACAATCCCTCCTCCCAAGTCTGTGTAATGGTTTTATTGATAGGTTTGATCCCAGACTTTCCACTTTTAGGACATTGTCATGACATAGCCCATAACTGTCTGTGCGCCTGGCACCTGATGAGAGAATGTAACGTTCCCACAACCATCAGACATAACTTTGGAATTATTATATATGGGTCTATTCACACCTTTTCCTCTTTTAACAATTATCTTAACATTCTAAAGCCTAGCATTCTTATCATTAACATATATATTATCTTTAAAACACTCAAACTTAAACACATTATTAATATCAAAGGTTATTGCCAAGATATGTATATATAGTTAAACTCTAAACCAGTTAGCTTGATTTGTCTTCCCCCCCTCTTTTCTTTTACAAGCCTCCATCCTCTGCTGGTGTCAGAGCTTCCCATGCATACCACAGCTTCCATCGTAACTCTCATGTAACCTCCAGCACATTTGTAGCACATTAACCCTTTTGATATATATCCTTATTTAACAACTAATAATATCCTAACAACATAACAATATGTTCCTCAGCCCAGGATTGTCAAAACAGACCTGACCAGAAGTATTGTCCCAGGACAGGACAGAATTTAACATGACCACCCCTGAGCTAACCAATATAATTTATGATTTAATCATATACTACAAAGCCCATCTCTATATATCTCCAACTTAACTCAAATTTATGGCAGAGCGCATCTTTCAGCTGCAAATCTGACAGGGGGCATGAGTTGTTTGAACACAATGCCCCTAAAGCAGCCAGAAGCCATTTCTTTTGGCCTGTGCATTTCAGGACACTGTAGCCATATCCAACATCTTTAGGAACTAATGGAGTTTGTGCAACAGCTTTAGCTTTTCAAATACACATCTGGCAAACCTCTGCACATCCAGGTTCAGGGCTGAATCTAGGAATAAACCCAAATAGTGAGACTGGGTCTTAAAATGGGGTGTAATCCCTTTTGGCACAAGTCAAAGTTCCTGTTCTGTCTCTCTTTTTTTTTTTTTATTTATCTTTTACTTCCATCCTGTCTACCATTTTTCCTTTTATTATCACAGCTGGACAACCTGTCTGTAGTGCTTCCTTTCTGCCTTACATCTTGAACACAATTTGGAATAGATTTCATAGCCATCTTAACTTATGATTCCAGGAACCCATTCTCTTTCTTCTCAATAACTCTGTGCTACATGTCAAGAACATTCCCCTTTTCACTAGACTCTTTAAGCTATACATTTTTTTAGATGAGATATTGTGAAATAACTGAGACACATTGTGTGCAACAAACAAACAATGGCTTAGGATACTTTCTGCTACCCTTTCCTGCTCTGTAGTTTTCATGAAAAAGTGGAACAAGCTTGGAAGCCTTGATGGTTTGGCTGCTTTGTGACCATAGCACCTGAGGCACTTCAGTTCTGGGTTCAGCATTCCCTTCTCCTGATTCAGGAAAGAGAAATAGGAACGGAAGCTTGTTGGTTAGGCCACTGTGCAGCTGAAACATTCAGAGAAAACATTGTTCAAAAAGCAGAAGCTTTCCTTCTAAGCTTGGGGATGGATGATTACACAACTTCCTGGATTATTCTGAATCCCTTTGAGTCCATTCTAAAATAAGAGGGAAGATAGACTTGTTATACTTGTCATACCTATCAGTTGTGGGCAGCATATGACCTTGATGACAAAAAGCATAAAATCCCACCCTTGACTCTTTGTCTTTCTAACATTGTACTTTTCCATCTTTGCTTTTATGATATCAACACAATTCAAGGAAAAATTCTGAGTGTGAATCAGCAGTAGGAGGAAGGTTGTGTGGTTACATTTTGTTATTAATGTAACCTGAAATTGAGTGGACCAACAATGGACAGAGAATTGTCTTCACATCAGAAACTGGAACAGTAGTGAAGCTGAAGGCAGTATGTTTGAACATAGGAATTTAAAATGAGGAACTGAAAATAAAAGATCACTTTTCCACACAAAATGAGTTCTGAGAATATCTACCTCAACAATTCCACCATGTCCACGTATTTACACCAAAGGACCCTGCAATTTCATCAAACATCTGCTGCTTTCCTCCTGTGCTTTTGAAGTGCATGTACTTGAAATATGGAGTTTTCACCTGTCTGTTGGGGGAATGTCACATTTGAGCACATTTCTCTGTGGCTGAAAAACATATGAAGTTTCCATCACTATTTGACCAAGTCATTCACTTCCATCTTTTCCACTTCAGTATTACTTTCCTCCAAAAAGAGGAAGAAGGATAAATAATCAAGATTTCCTCACGTTACTACCTGGTAGTACATTCACAAACATGCCACAGTAATATTCAGCCACTTTGAATCCCATTTTGGGAGAAAGGTGGGATATAAATCCCATAAATAAATAAAAAGCAATATGGCATCAACTATCAGGATGAATTAGCCTACATGTATGTTTGTTCTGCTCTGCTGTTTTGCCTTCATCCCTCTCAGAGAAGTGAAAACTTGCAAGCAGGATTTTGTGAGATGAGTTTGTCCAGCATGGCTTGGAGTGCTGTATATACATGTCTTCAAACAAGTATCCATTGCTTTTGGATTACACAGTGGGTGGGTGAGTGGGTGTGGATATTACAAGTGACATTAAAAGAATTTTATTTTTGGATTTTAATGCCATTTTCCATATGTATGAAAAGTTATGCTATTTTCTACACACTGGTTGTATAGATTCTAGTCTTTTCAACAAAACAAGAATCAAGTGTACTAGTGCTCTGCACTAAGGGGAAGGGAAGGTGGGTTGCTACTAAGCTATAGATCTGTAGTGATATTTTAGACTGTTGCATTCCATTACTGCAGAATAATTTACATTGCAGTTTATTAGTCTAAAGTTTTGTATTATTTCATTCAATCAGCTGAAATGACAAATTAAGCACATTTTCCAAAATTAATATAGTAGTCACGTCTAACTAACATTATCACTCTCAAGGTAACCTTAATTTAAACACTCAAAAGGAAAAAAGGAGGGAAATACTTGGGTATGCACTTTCGCTGAATAATTGTTTTTGGAATTTTTTCTTTCTTTCCTGGTGCTATCATACTGGGAATTCTGCTTTCTTCACTGAATGTTCTCATTCTGTCCTTCCATACCCTTCAGGTGCCAGATCATTGCTCACTTCAGAAAAGGAATTTGATTAATCACTAGATCATATGTTTTATTCAAAAACTGTATCCTCTGTGTTTCAGTCAGAGAAAATTAATGAGGAAAAACCCATCTAAATTATTCTGAACATTTTTGTGCTTTGTTTTATGCTTGTTAGATTGTCTAAAAGGCTTTACCTTAAGGTATCAAGCAAACCTAGAATCATAGAATCATAGAGTTGGAAGAAACCACAAGGTCATCCGGTCCAACCCCCTGCCATGCAGGAACTCAAAATCAAAGCATATCCGATAGATGGCCATCCAGCCTCAGTTTAAAGACCTCCAAAGGAGACTCCACCACACTCCAAAGAAGCATGTTCTCTATTCTTTCATCCAAGTCACTGATAAAGATGTTGAATAGCAGGGGGCCCAGGATAGAATCCTGTGGCACCCCACTGGTCACTTCTCTCCAGGATAAAGAGGAGCCATAGCTGAGCACCCTCTGGGTTTTCTCAGTCAACCAATTAGAATCATAGAATCATAGAATCATAGAGTTGGAAGAGACCTCAAGGGCGATCTAGTCCAACCCCCTGCTATGCAGGGACTCCCAATCAAAGCATCCCTGACAGATGGCCATCCAGCTTCTGCTTAAAGACCTCCAAGGAAGGAGACTCCACTACTCTCCGAGGGAGTGTGTTCCACTGTCGAACCGCCCTCACTGTCAGGAAGTTCCTCCTAATGTTGAGGTGGAATCTCTTTTCTTGCAGCTTGCATCCATTGTTTTGGGTCCTAGTCTCTGGAGCAGCAGCAAACAAGCTTGTTCCCTCCTCGATATAACATCCCTTCAAATATTTAAACATGGCTATCATATCACCTCTCAGCCTTCTCTTCTCCAGGCTAAACATCCCCAGCTCCCTAAGTCGTTCCTCATAAGGCTTGGTTTCCAGACCCTTCACCATTTTAGTTGCCCTCCTTTGGACACACTCCAGTTTCTCCACATCTTTTTTGAATTGTGGTGCCCAGAACTGGACACAGTATTCCAGGTGAGGCCTGACCAAAGCAGAATAGAGTGACACTATTACTTCTCTTGATCTAGACGCTATACTTCTACTGATGCAGCCTAAAATTGCATTGGCCTTTTTAGCTGCTGCATCGCACTGTTGACTCATTTTCAACCTGTGGTCCACCTGGATTCCTAGATCCCTTTCACACGTAGTCTCATTCAGCCAGGTGTCCCCCATCGTATATCTGTACTTTTCGTTTTTCCACCCTAAGTGCAGTACCTTACATTTCTCCGTGTTGAATTTCATTTTGTTAGCTTTGGCCCAACTTTCTAGTCTGTTCAAGTCATTTTGAATTTTGATCCTGTCCTCTGGGGTATTAGCTACTCCTCCTAATTTGGTGTCATCTGCAAATTTGATAACTATGCCCCCAATACCGTCATCCAAGTCATTAATAAAGATATTGAATAGCACTGGGCCCAGGACAGAGCCCTGTGGCACCCCACTGGTCACTTCTTTCCAGGTTGAAAAGGAGCCATTGTTGAGCACCCTTTGGGTTCGACCAGTCAACCAATTACAAATCCATGTAACAGTTACTTTGTCTAGCCCACATTTTACCAATTTGCTTGCAAGAATGTCATGGGGAACCTTGTCAAAGGCCTTACTGAAATCAAGATATACTATATCCACAGCATTCCCTTCATCTACCAAGCTGGTAATTTTATCAAAAAAAGAGATCAGATTTGTCTGGCATGACCTGTTTCTCTGAAACCCATGTTGACTTTTTGTGATTATGAAATTATCTTCCAGATGTTCACAGACTCTCTGTTTAATGATCTGCTCCAGAATCTTTCCTGGTATTGATGTCAGACTAACTGGACGATAATTGTTGGGATCCTCTTTTTTCCCCTTTTTGAAGATGGGGACAACATTTGCCCTCCTCCAGTCCGCTGGGACCTCTCCTGTTTTCCAGGAATTCTCAAAGATTATTGCTAATGGTTCTGATATTACATTTGCCAGTTCTTTTAATACCCTTGGATGTAATTCATCTGGTCCTGGAAACTTATATTCATCTAGATTAACCAGATGTTTCTGTACTATCTCTTTACTTATTCTGTGCTGAAATTCTCCTATTCTGTCCTCTGCTCCATTATCCTCAAGTTGAGCACCCTTTGCCTTTTCTGAGAAGACTGAAGCAAAGAAGGTGTTGAGTAGTTCTGCCTTTTCTCTGTCTCCTGTTAACTTTTTGCCATCCTCTCCACACAGTGGTCCTACCATTTCCTTCTTTTTCCTTTTGCTGCTGACATACCCCCAAAAGCCCTTTTTATTGTTCTTAACCTCTCTAGCAAGCCTGATTTCATTCTGCGCTTTAGCTTTTCTGACTTTAACCCTACACGTGCTAGCTATTTGTTTGAATTCCTCTTTGGTGATTTCCCCATTTTTCCATTTCTTATACATGTTCCGTTTAAAACATAATTCAGTTGCAAGTTCCTTAGTCATCCATCCTGGTTTCTTGAGACACCTCCCATTTTTCCTCCTCGTTGGCACAGTTTGAAATTGTGCTTTCAGTATCTCCCTTTTGAGAAACTCCCATCCTTCTTGAAGTCCCTTCTCTTTTAGTATTCCTGTCCATGGGATCACCCCCAGTATTTCTCTAAATTTAGTAAAATCAGCTTTCCTAAAGTCTAGAATGCGTGTCTGACTATGCCTGGCTTCTCCTTTCCACTGTATAATAAACTCCAGGAGGACATGATCAGTCCCGCCTAAGGATCCAACCACTTGCACCCCATTAACTAGGTCTTCCCTGTTAGTTAGGATCAGATCCAAAATAGCTGACTCCCTAGTTGCCTCTTCCACCTTTTGAACAATGAAATTGTCTTCGAGGCAAGTGAGGAATTTGCTAGACCTTGAGGATTTTGCCGAGTTTGACTTCCTGCAAATATCCGGATAGTTGAAGTCACCCATCACTACTATATTTCTCCTTTCTGAGTGTGTGGTCATCTGTTCTAGAAAGGCTTCATCCAATTCTTCTGCTTGAGTTGGGGGTCTGTAGTAGACTCCCACACTAACATCCCTGTTGTTTCCCTCCCCTTTAATTTTTATCCAGATGCTCTCCACTTGGCTTCCAGGATTGATGTCCTGGATTTCTTCACTGGTGTAAATATCTCTGACATATAATGCTATTCCTCCTCCTTTCCTGTTTGTCCTGTTTCTCTTGAAAAGGTTATACCCCTTTATTTCTACATTCCAGTCATGAGACTCATCCCACCAGGTTTCAGTGATGCCTATTATATCATATTTGCTTTCTTGTGCTAGGAGTTCAAGTTCATCTTGCTTATTTCCCATGCTCTGTGCATTAGTGTAGAGACATCTAAGACCATATGTCCCCTTTACTTGCTGCCTGTGCACATTTTTTTGCCTCCCACTGTTGGGTCCCTATACTGTTTGCCTTGTTTCCTCTATGACAGTTTGACTATTTTCTCCAGTCCTTTTGTCTTCCAGGACGTTGTCTCCCTTCCCCACACAGTTCAGTTTAACGCCCTCCTGATCAAATTCTTGAGACCGTTGGCAAAAACATTTCTTCCAACTGGTGTTAGATGCAGCCCATCCCTTGCCAGGAGTCCGTCCTCATGGAACCGCAGCCCATGATCCAAGAATCCAAATCGTTCTTGACGACACCATCTGCGGAGCCAATTGTTGACATCTGCTATCTTCCTCTCTCTTCCTGGACCTAATTACTAATTACCAATTAGTAATTAGTAATTAGTAATTAGACCAATTACTAATCCACCTAACAGTTGGATTGTCTAGCCTGCATTTTACTGTCTTGTTTGCAAGAATATCATGGGGGACCTTGTCAAAAGTCTTACTGAAATCAAGATATGCTATGTCTACCACATTCTCTTCATCTACAAAGCTGGCAATTTTATCAAAAGAGAGAGAGAGAGAGAGAGAGATATCAGATTAGTCTGGCATGACTTGTTTTTGAGAAACCCATGTTGACTTTTAGTGATTATGGCATTCTCTTCAAAATGTTTACAGACTCTCTGTTTAATGAACTGTTCAAGAATCTTTCCTGGTATTGATGTCAGACTAACTGGACAATAGTTGCTGGGATCCTCTTTTTCCCCCCTTTTTGAAGATGAGGACAATGTTTGCCCTCCTCCAGTCTGCTAGGACTTCTCCTGTTCTCCAGGAATTCTCAAAGATTATTGCCAGTGGCTCTGAAATTACATTTGCCAGTTTTTTTAAAAAATATCCTTGGATGTAATTCATCTGGTCCTGGAGACTTAAATCCATTTAGATTAACCAGGTATTCCTGTACTACCTCTTTACTTTTTCTGTGCTGCATTTCCCCTATTGTGTCCTCTGCTCCATTTTCCTCAGGTTGAGCACTCTTTTCCTTTTGTGAGAAGAACGAGGCAAAGAAGGTGTTGAGTAGTTCTGCCTTTTCTCTGTCCCCTGTTAGAATTTCTCCATCTTCTCTCTGCAGTGGCCCTACCATTTCCTCCTTCTTTCTTTTGCTGTGGACATACCCAAAAAATCCCTTTTTATTGTCCTTAACCCCTCTAGAAAGCCTGAGCTCATGCTGCGCTTTGACTTTCCTGACTTTACCCCCACATGTGCTAGCTATTTGTTTGAATTCCTCTTTAGTGATTTCACCTCTTTTCCATTTCTTATGCATCTCCCATTTAAAAATTAGTTCAGTTGAAAGTTCTTTTGTCATCCAACCTGGTTTCTTGAGACATCTCCCATTTTTCCTTCTCATTGAAACAGTTTGAGATTGTGGCTTCAGTATCTCCCTTTTGAGAAACTCCCATCCATCCTGAACTCCCTTCTCCTTTAGTATTCCTGACCACGGGATCACTCCCAGTGTTTCCCTAAGTATGTTGAAATCAGCTCTCCTAAAGTCTAGAATGAGTGTCTCACTATGCCTAGCTTCTCCTTTCCACTGTATAAGAAACTCCAGGGGAACATGATCACTCTCACCTAAGGATCCCACCACTTGCACCCCATTGACTTGGTTGTCATGTTGGTTAGGATCAGATCTAAAATAGCTGATCCCCTTCTTGTCTCTTCCACCTTTTTGGATAATGAAATTGTCTTTGAGGCAAGTGAGGAATTTGCTGTATCTTGAAGTATTGGCTGAGTTTGACTTCCAGCAAATTTCAGGATAGCTGAAGTCACCCATCACTACTACATCTCTCCTTTCTGAGTGTGGGGTCATCTGTTCTAGAAAGACATTACCCAATTCCTTCATCTGACAATAATATCCCTGTTGTTTTCTTCCCCTTTAATTTTTATCCAGATGCTCTCAACCTGATTTCCAGGATTTAGGTCATGGATCTCTTCTCAGATGTAAATATCCCTGACATATAATCCTATTCCTCCTCCTTTCCTGTTTGGCCTATTTCTCTTTAAAAGGTTATACCCCTTTTTTCCTACATTCCAATCATGAGATTCATCCCACCAGGTTTCAGTGATGCCTATTATATCGTATTTGCTTTGTTATGCTAGGACTTCAAGTTCATCTTATTTCCCATGCCCTATGCTCTCTGACCCCACTTTAGCTTTATTTAAGCACAGTCATCCCTCTGTTCTTCTGGACTTGAAGTCTGCGATTTTTCATATTCCCGGAGGGGTGACCTCCACTGAAATCAATAGGGCCTGCATCCACGGGTGCTCCCACACACACCCGCAGGAGTGCACCCCATTCAAGCCTATGGAGCTTGAATATTGATGACTCTCCATTTTCACAGGGCGAGGGGTGGGGCGGAACTGTGTAGATTTTAGAGAACATTCTAAACTGTATAGATTTTAGAAAACATTCTTGATCTCTGACATCTAAACTGTATAGATTTTAGAGAACATTCTTGATCTCTGACTCTAACTTTCCAGGTTAGAGAGTGGGTGTAATCTTCCGAAAACAGAACAACACTAGAAATCCTTTTGAAAATAGAATACCACTGCTTCTAGTATAATTTTTCATATTTTTACATATTGTTCTTATTTGTTTGTAGCATGAGAATTCTTGCTGAAGGGCAGATAAAGAAACACCTTAATTCCTCATGATGAAGTCACATTTTACAAAAGAAAAATGCAAGCAAACAATTTAAATCCGAAAATTAAACCAAAACCAAAACTCTGCACTTGCACTTGCATTCATCCAACATTTATTTATTTTCTACTTTTCCTATGGCTGTATAATCAGCAAAAGATTCTAACCTGAAGCCCTAGCCTAATGTATGTGATAGGGATTTTTTAAAATATATATATAAATTTTAAATTATTCAACTTTCTATAATCATGATTAGAAATAAAATTGAAATGAGCTTAAGTACATTTAAATGGATATAAATGTGAGAGATTTCAAACTGTGGATATAAGGTAAATGATCTTTCAGCTCAGTTTTAAAAAATGGTCAATATTGAAAACATGGCAACTAAAGGAAAAATACATTTTTTTTCCAAGATGATAATATGATTTTTCTTTCAGAATTCATGGTAGCATACTTTTAACTAGAATTTGAAAAGTTACTGTTAAAAGTAACTGACTAGAGTTCTTACATGCTAAAAGTGGTTAGCTATGTCTATACTTACCAATTTAAGGTAACACTTTGCTTTCTCATAATTGAAAGGTAATGCAATATTTTAACGATAATTCCTTGAAGAACATTCAAAATGGTGCTTCCAAGCATATGGTATAAAACACAAACAATGAGACTGTGTAGAAGTAACATTGAAACTGTTACACTGCAAAAGGAATGAGGTTATTTCTAATTACTTGAGAATCATAATATAACAGAGGGGGGAAGCAGACCAGGGCGTCATGGACACCCTGGGACGGTGCGCCACGGGACCGCAGCAGCCGCACCACGGTGCACCATCGGCACCTCTGAAAGGAGCGCAAAATCAGCGCTCCTTTCAGAAGACAGGGAAAGTGCGCCCTAAACGCGTCGGGCGCACTTTCCCTGGCTTTTCCGCCACAGCGTGTGAGGACGCTGTGGCGGGAGGTTGCCCTCGGTGCACCGGCCATGCGGAGGGCCGGCAGCTCCAAGGGCAACCTCGGGAGGAAGAAGGAATAGGGTCGTCTCCAAGGCAAGGAAGAGGAGGGGCAGCCACACGAGCGGTGCCCCTCCTCTTCCTTGCCTCGGAGACGACCCTATTGGTTGTCTGCTGAGGCCCTTAGGGCCAATGCAGACGGCCTGCAGATGGCCTCCTCAGGGAGTGGTGGATCGGGGCCATGGCAACCCCATGGCATGGCTCTGATCCTTCCTTTTGCCACCCCTAAAAGAGCAGCAAAATGCCGCTCCTTTTAGGAGCGACAAAAGGCCGCCCTAAGAACCAGCACTGTGGCTCTTCCACACCCTTTCAGCGCAGTGTGTCTGCATGCTGCACTGGAAGGGTGTTCTGATGCCGTGCGCCATGCATACGGCTGTGCAGCATCAGGATGGTCTCGGGGTGGGGTTGGGGCAGCCAGTGTGCGACTGCCCCGCCCCAGCTCTACCCTCAGGCCAGCCCTTTGGGCCGGTGTGCAACGGCCCTTAGTTATGTCTTTGTGATTGTGAAAAAAACATTAAGCTGTGATTGTGAAAAACTGTGACATAGAAAGGAACAGGTATGGATTTATGTGCTATATCCTGAGTGGATGATGAGTGTTGTAGTGATGCCCTTTGGCACCCAGCAGAGTCTGCAGGACAAGCTGGCTGCTGTGATCCACAGCCACTGTGTAGATTTGCCATCAACTGGCTCAGCTTCCCTTCTCCAGCATCCTGTCTTTCTCAGTCAAGAAGACACATTGTAAAGTCCAAAAGCATAGCTTTATTAATGCATATAAAAAGTAAAAATAAGATAACTAAGTAAAATCCATTGTGATGAACTTGTCCAGTTCAGCCATACAAGATTACATCTTTAACAATCCCAAAAGCATTAGGATCCAACTTGTTGCAGTTAAAACCACTGCTGCCAGCCACACACGCTCACATCTTGAACAATAATAATTCTTAGACAAAGGATTTTCTAAGCCCATCCCATACTCCACCTTCTAGGTGTTAACCTTATGTTAATTGGATAATATCTGTATGATGCGTGTTAACCCAGCCTCTTGCTGTCCATCATCCACCACGTGACTCTCTTTCCCAAGCTAACGATGTTTACGTATTTGATATCTCTTTGTTAACCATAACAAAGTCTGGTTCCATTAGTTCTATCACTGGGAAAGTACATTGTTGATGTCTCTGTTACCACCTGGCATTGATTCACCCTGTTTCTCTAAATATTGTTTGTGCCTTGTCCAAAAACTGTTCTCAAGTGGAAAATTACAGACACACACACATCTTTACATTTCACCTTTGACTATATATCCCATTCATATCCTAACAATTCTGTAATAATGTGTTGCAATTCTGCTTTCATTTGCCACAGAAGCCAATCCATGGCACTCATTCATGTCTGTGTATTTCCAGCTAAATATTTCTGTTTTGTTAGACATGGTGTCAGTTATTTTATTTACATACTGCGGCTGATGCTCAATCTATCATGCCTGATGGCCTCATAGGAGTGTTCATAGATCTCAGATCTCGGAGTTAGAATTCTCATGTCCTGGGACACTCCTAAACTGGCAACTGTACCAGGAATTATATTTGAAAAGGAATTTATAACTTCATTCATACAAATACTACTGCATTGTAGCACAACTTCTGTAGGTGGCGGGCTATGATAACCTTCTAGAATGGTTTGGATGCTTCATGGACAGTCAAAAAAGGCCACGAAGTTAACAGAAATGAAAACAAGAAGTAAGCAGAAGTTCACTTGTAGGTTTAAAAGCATATTTGAAGTTACAAATTTCCACTCCACCAAATGCATCTGAGCAAGTGGACTCAGGGCCTAAGCAGATGGCTTAAAAGGCCATCTTGGAGGCAGGGAAGGGGAGGGGCAGCCGCACGCTCGGCGCCCCAACCCACTCCCGAGGTCGTCCTCGGAGCAGCTGGCCCTCCGCACGGCCAGCGGTCAGAGGAGGACCTCCCGCCGCAGCGTTCGCAAACGCTGTGGCGGAAAAGTCGCTGAAAATGTGCTGCAGCCTTTTGTGGTGCACTTTCGCTGACTTGTGAAAGGAGCACTGATTTAGCGTTCCTTTCAGGGGCAGCAAAGCTGCGCCGCAGGATTGAGGCATGGGGATGCCTCGGTCCTGCGGCGCAGCTTCCCAGGGCGGCCCACGGCCGCCCGTCTGCTTAGCCCCTTAGTCTACGAAAGTGCATATTGCCAACTTCTTTCTTTCAGTTAGTCTTAAAAGTGCTACAAGATCTATCTACATATTAAGGTTACAAAGTACAAGTGAGTCTTACAAATTACAAGGGGAATCCCCACTCTTACACTACACCTGCACTGCAGAAAAAAAACAGATTGACACCACTTTAACTGCCATGGCTCAAGGCTATGGAATTCTGGGAAATGTAGTTTTGTGATACATTTACCCTTCATTTCCAGAGAACTCTAGTGTCACAACAAACTATAATTCCCAGAATTCCATAGCATTGAGACATGGCAATTAAAGTGGCATCAAACTGGATTATTTCTGGAGTCTCAATGCAGCTCTAGATAGATCCATGAGAGGTACTTCCCTTCTGCATTTTCTGACTAAAGCAAAGGCAATTTGCATGGTGGGTGAGTAGTCCAGGGCCACCAATACAGGTTTAGGGAATCACATGTGGTACCAGGGCTACACTTAGCCCACCCCTGCATGGGATGCAAGCCTGGAATGTTGTAGGTGTTTCAAATTCCAACAAAGATAGAGCACTAGTGTCAGCCAAGAGTCTTGCTCTTTATTTTAACACTATCCTTACAACCTTTGAGGGAAATCAACCATCTCTTCTGTCAGCACATATTAGTGAAACAAAGGGCCTTGGCAGACGGCTAATAGGGCCGTCTCCGAGACCTGGAAGAGGAGGGGCAGCCGCACGCGTGGCGTCCCTTCCTCTTCCTGAGGTCGTCCTCAGAGCTTCCGGCCCTCCGGACGGCCGGCGCTCCAGGGATGACCTCCTTCCGCAGCGACCGGACGCGCTGCGGATGATAAGTCAGGGAAAGTGCGCCCTACGCATTTAGGGTGCACTTTCCCTGTCTTGTAAAAGGAGCGGCAATTTGCCGCTCCTTTTAGGGTCGCCACAGGAACGCCACGGTCCAGCTGCCGCGGTCCCGCGGCGTTCCGGACCAGGGCGTCCCCGACGCCCTGGTCTGCATCCCCCCAAAGGCAACAAGCAATAATAGAAAGGAACATGGCATTGGCCAATTAGTAACTCAAGGGTACAAATGGTAATGTGACATACATACATTCGATCAATACTGCCAAATCATTTTGTGTTGATTACTATAAATAATATGACTGTATGCTCTATAATTATTAAAAGAGGAGGAATTAAAAACAGCCAGAGGCATAATCTATCAGTAGTACAGACCATAGTAGGGAGGGGGATGCAATGCTTTAAAACAAACCCTAATTTGCACCCCAAGGACCAGCACAGCTGAAAACAGTTAATGCAGAATTCCTGTGGAATCTACAAAAGAGACTTTTAAACCAGGCATTTTAATTTATTTATTTATTTACCTGCATTCCCATGAAAACTTATAAAACAAAGTTTAACAAAAATGAAATATTTAATACATTCTCTTCATAACATGAAATTACCAAGAAACCTGCTTTGCTTTGATTTCCTATGATTTAAGTGTTGAATGAGGCGTTATTCAAATCCCTAAATAGTGCTGAAATCCTGATGGCTGAGGCATACAGAGGCTTTTATTTCCAGTACTTTAGATCTGGAGCTTGTATCAGAGGTTTTCATTAATGTTTTCTTTTGCTGTAAAGGGCAATTGTAATGTATTAGGTGCTAAAAATAATAAGATTTTTTATGCTTTAATATTCGTTAAAAAAAAAAACTTGCCAGTAATAAATGACTTTTAAGCTGTGTGAGACTGAGTACATAAGTTACTTATCTTTTTATCCTACATGACATAAGTCATATTTGCCTCCAAAGAGGCAACAATTCAGCTATGGGAGCCAGCTGGCCAGGCTTCCTTCCTTACTGGCAGAAACTGTCCACCCCCTTCATATTAAAAATAGTGAGCTTAACCCTTGGTGACCACTCAGTTCAAACAATATAACACAAAGAATGAGATATAGACCTTACAAGCAATTATTTGGTAGGATTTTGTTAAAAAGAAATTTATCTGTATAAATTGTGAATGCTTCACTTGGCCTGCCCTACCATATTAATAGGTATTTGTGTCTAATTCTAGCAACAGGAGAAAGGCATGGGATGATAAAAAAAAATGCTGTAATTCTTTTATTCTCAAAGAATGCAACCAATCCTTTTAACAATTTATTTCCTGCTGGAACAAAATTCATAGTTCAGGAATTATTCTGCAAAAAATTGATACAAGTTGTTTTTCATTTTAGTTTAGGGATTTTTGTTTGTTTTAAGAAATCATGTCTCCTGTGCAGAAAATGCTCTTGTTTTTCTGGGTGGGGGGTTGTTTTTGTTTGTTTGACTATACAAATTGTGTAGAATTAGTTCCAAACTGCAAATATTCTCATTAGTACAGTTTTCTCCTCATGGGTTTCCCAACATTTGAGAAACATATTATTGACCATTTTAAAAAAAAAATCAATTATTCTCAAGGGCTATGCAATATGATAATGAATTGGTCAACTATTCAAAGTACACACTCATGAAACAATCCAGTAAATTAAACACCATCCATTTGTGCACATTTTTTGCTTAGATGAAAATATTCTGTTTAGCAATATAAAGTTCTTCAGTCAGATGGGCTGCATCCGTACTGCAGATATAATCCAGTTTGACACCGTTTTATCTGCCATGGGTCAATACTATGGAATTCTGGGAACTGTAGTTTGTTGTGGCACCAGAGCTCTCTGACAGAGGAGGTTAAATGTCTCACAATACTACAGTTCCCAGAATTCCATAGCATTGAGTCATGGCAGTTAAGTGATTTCAAACTGGATTATTTGTGCAGTGCAGATACAGGAGGGAAGCAGACGACTGCTTCCGGGATGCCGCCAGACGGAGCACTCTTTTTAGATGTCAGGGAAAGTGCGCCCTAAAAGTGGCGGGCGCACTTTCCCTGACTCTTCTGCCGCAGCGCATGCGGTCGCTGCGGCGTGAGGTCATCCCCGGAGCACCGGCCGTGTGGAGGGCCGGCGACTCCGAGGGCGACCTCAGGGAGAGGAAGGGGCGCCGCTCGTGCAGCTGTCCCTCCTCTTCCGGGCCTCGAAGATGACTCTATTAGTCATCTGCCGAGGCCCACAGTCTTGGTGGCTAAAATTAGCAATCTACAGATAAATCCCTTAGAGGATATTATCCAAGGGCAGGACAAATGCACCACGTATCTGTAACTAAAACATAGAATGAAACAAACACAGAGCATTATAATCTCTTTAATGAGTACATATGGATGATCCCATAAACCACTATTTAATTCAAGTAAGGGGCCTTTGTTTTCTTGAATATGTGACTCTCTTAGACTCTTGCAAAGAATTCCCTTAAAAAAAAAAGAAATCTTAAAACAAGGGAAACAATAGGATATCCATCATGACATTTTTCCTCAATTGCAGATAAGAAACTTAGGAAGAAATATTTTGTATACTATGCTTCTCCGCACTGCAACACATGTCCTTTCTTACTAGAGATCTGTGAATCTCATTTTCAGTTCAGCTGCCAAAGGAAACATTTCTATTTCTATATTTATATGACAAACAGACATGATAGGAATAAGGATGAAACTTGGGAAGCAAATTCCTCTTAAATATAATGTGGAATATTTTCAACATAATTTTGTTGGTGGTACGTGAGATAGACTCAGGCCAATAGATTTGCCATGATAAAGGTCTTTCCCTTATTTCAGAGCCACCATGGACTGTAAGAGGAATTTATTCTACATAAATGTTTGATTTTATAATAGTTATGAAAGATATATAATGAAAACCACACCTGACTAGTTATTAACTTAGGGGGGTTGCAGACTGCCAGAAATTGTGCAAATTGAGTCCACTTTTAGGGTTAGGGTTAGGGTTAGGGAATCAGGGGAACTGTATTTTATTGTAGCACCAGAGCTCTCTGACAGAGAAGGCTCAATGTCTCAGAAAAAAAAAATACAGTTCCCATGATTCCCTAGCACTAACCCTAACCCTAAAAGTGGACTCAATTTGCACTATTTCTGGCAGTCTGCAACTTTTTCTGAGACATTGAGCCTTCTCTGTCATAGAGCTCTGGTGCCACAATAAAATATAGTTCCCCTGATTCCCTAACCCTAACCCTAACCCTTAAAGTGGACTCAATTTGCACTATTTCTAGCAGTCTGCAAAGGCCCTTACTCACTCACTTATAGCATGCATCACCTGCAATGGTTTTCCTGTGTGTCTTCCAAAACTTAAAATCACAACAAACAATCTGTCCCCATCAAACTCTCTCTCTCTCTCTCTCTGTGTGTGTGTGTGTGTGTGTGTGTAAAAGAGCAAGAGAGAGATAATTTTGATGTAGGCAAAGCCAAGGCTGTGATTACGCTTTCTATAATTGTAAAAGCCAGTTTCACTCACCTACTGAGATATTAAACTCATCAGGTAATGTACAGTGAATCACTTTCAGACTGTCCTATGCTACAGGATTGTTATGGAGAATGTAAAGAGGAGACACAAATGTACCATGTTGTACCCAGTGGAGGAAAGGCATGATATAAATGTAACTAACAATAAAGTAACAATTGTTTGTTTAAAGTGTTTTAAGGCATATCAATACCCCATCCCCCGAGGCAGAGTCAGTTAGGTTGGCCATCAACTGCACACAATTTCTATAAACCAACAGAAGTGTTCTGGTCTTTGTGCAATATATTGATTTAATTTGAGCCAGACTATTTAAAATTGTTTAACGTTGTTCAATATGATGTAAGCAAATAATAATGTGCCTTTATGAACATTTTTTATAGGAATGGAATAGCATTCATAATCAAGGAAAACATGCAACCACCTTGTTTTATTTAGTATGCAGAAAGGAAGCAGTTGAGATAAGGGAACTAAGTTTTGAAAAGCAAATCTAATGGGGGGAGTGTCAACACTGTATCTTCCTCTATATTTCTATATTATGTTCAAGTTCCAAAATCTGAAATATGCAATAGATAGCATACAATGCACTGACTAGTCTTGGCTGGAGCTGTGTTAATAATGGAAAAGAAGCTCACCGAAGCAAGCAAGGGTGTGCAGGTAAACTAACAGCAGGAGATGCCTTGAGGGAAACCTTTTGGGACTTCCAAGTTTTTCAGTCATGGTGCTTAAAACTTCCACTGGTAAACAGCTATTAGGGTAATCTCCTGTGCAGTTGTGGATAAGTCAAAGGAAAAGTTATATGAAAAAAAGCTTTTTATATATATTTTTGTAATGAACCTGACCTGCTAATGCCTATGGATGAAAGAAATGTCTCATTCTCTAGTAACAGTTTTCTGAGATTTGTCTTTCTGCCTGACTCAGAGAAACATAGCCACTCCCTGAGACTTCAACTATGTCTTGGAAATCTGGTAATTTTGGTCACTATGGGCCTTTACAGACTGCCAGAAATAATGCAGCTTGAGGCCACTTTAACTATCCTAGCTCAGTGCTAAGGAATCATGGGAAATGTATTTTTTTCTGGGACACTGAGCCTTCTCTGTCGGAGAGCTACAGTTCCCATAATTCCTTAGTACTGAGCCAGGATATTTAAAATGGCCTCAAGCTGAATTATTTCTGGCAGTCTGCAAAGGCCCTATATCTACCTAGAGAGAGGATGACCCTGACTCAGCAGTGAGTTGGGTTAGTTAAATGGTGGAACACTAGGGATGGAAAGAAAGTTTGATTTTTTAAAAAATGTTAGAAAACATATTTTTGAATGTTGAAAAACTATGACAAGAAATATCCTGGACTGACAAGAATTTTTGTAGTTCAGGACTTATTCTTTGAAAAATTTGCACATGGTTGTTTTGTGCAGAAAACAGCCTTTCCTCTGTGGAAAATAACATTTCAATGAGTAAATATTAATTATTTTGAGGAAATGCTGTTTTCTATGTAAATCAACCATATGCAAAATTTACAAAGCAGCTTTTTCTACATGGAAAGGAATATTTCAATGGAGAAATTCCTCCATTGATTCCTGCACATAAAATGATGTTTTCTGCACACAAAATGTTGTTTTCTTTGCAAATCAACCAGGTGATAATGGTTACGATATTTTTTGCACAGAAAACAGCATTTTCTGCACAGGAGTTAATATTTCTGCACTGAAATATTATTATCCATTAAGAAAAGGCTGTTTCCTGTGCAGAACATGTTAATTTCTATACAGAACAACCAAATGGCAAATAGTCTTCTAAAGCTACCTAGTTTTCAAAGCCTTTCTCACAATGGGAAGAAAATTGCTGAAACTATGCATTGCTACCTTTCAGAGGAAACAGTGAAAAATTACATCCCTATAGACTACATAGTATATGGGCCATGTGCAGGCTTTGCATATGTGAACAGAGAAGGTGAAGCACAACAAGGCAGTGGGGACACAAACAGTGGTTTTGTGACCCTACTGCTTTTCCATTGTTGCAGTATTAGTGACAACTGGGGGGTCTCTGCCACCATCAATAACACCAAAATCACAGCAGCTTTCCTCATCTTCTCTCCTTCTCTTTTTTTAAGAAAGTGAAGTGGGCTATCTACTTTGTAATCTCTTGGGGTTCAGTTGGCCAGGAGAACAGTCTATCAACATCACATTAGAGAGAGATGCTACAATTGCAAATGAATTTCATTAGCAACAGTGGCAGTAATGGTTATCACTAGGTCTATTAATCTATTGAGATTAAATGGTGTGACCAATTTGGTGCCACAAAATGACAAGAGAAGTGGATAGGCTTGAAATCAGCTTGATTAGTGTGCAGCTGTGCTAAAAGTGACCCACTTCTCTCCATGGTGTCTGCAATGATATTACTGTCATGCTCATCCAAGGCCTTGTTTGCATGGCCAAAAGGTCCATTTCCTCCAGTTCTGGTGTCATTCTGTTTGGATAATGCATAGACCAAAGTCCAGTTCTTGTGTGGGTGGTCCAGATGATATCTGGCATGTCTTACACCAGAATTAGGGCATTATAAGGTTTGTATAATCTTAAGGTTAATACAAACTTTAAAAAGAACTTAGCTGTTGCTCTGGATCTTCTGGGAAGATCTGGAACCCTCTGTTTCTGTGCAGCAGTAGCTGTCTGCACTTGCATCCTGTTTAGCCACTTAGCACATCTACCACCACCTCAGGTCACTCATTTGTGACCATTGCTGGGCATCTCATTCTGGCCTCAGAAGCAAGCAACCTGTTGCAACCGTATTTGTGCCAGGTGGCCCAGTAGACAGAAACAGAGGCCAAGATAATAGAGACAGAAAGAAACAGATGCAGAGCCATGATACTGTAGGCATCCCCAATCCAGACAAGGCCCATGTCAGATTCTTTGACATGCTAACAGAACTATAACAAACAGAAATTAATTTTGAGACACACTAACAACCCTTAGCTGGAACAGTTATGTCAGGTTTATAAATGTGGTGCCATTTTTGGCTTCATTATGAATACATACCATCTCCACCCTTATCCTGTGGGAAAGGATAGCAGAATGACTATCCTCCCTCTACAAGATTGTTACTCATTTCTAGTACTGAAGATGCTGCAGATAGTTCTACCACTACTTTACAGATTTAACTAGATAATAGACTAATAAATGTAGCAGAAAGTCTCCTACTCAGACTTATTGTTCTCCATGCAAGGAGAGTAGCAGAACTAAAGATTGGGAAGGGGGCTAGCACTCTTTTTGTTTATTCAGCACTTTCTGATCAGGTATAGTGAAGAACTCCAAAAGGATTTCTCCACTCTGTGGGATTAAATCAGGGGTAGGCAACCTTTTTTGGTCCTGTGCCGGTCCCCCAAAGTCTTCATCTCCGCTGGGCCAAGGGGGGGGCAGGGAATGGCGGCACGTGTGCTCCCACATGCGCCCCCCCTGGGTGCACTGCCGCCGCCACCGCAGTGCACACAGACACAGCCACTGCCGCACATGCCGCGGTCACCATTTTTATTTCCAAAATGGTGGCCGCGACTCATTTGCACATGCGCAGTAATCAATAGTTCTGGATGCAGTGCCAGGAAAAGGCCATGGCAGGCTCTGTGGGGGATTAAGTGTCCTAATATCCACCTTACTACAAACACAGATATCTAAACTATCCATCTTAGACCAATATGCCTTAGCAATATTATTGCAATTTAAAAATTGTTTTGTGTGCCTGATCAATGTTCATATACTGCCATTGCAAGGTCATGCAAAGATAAAAGAAGTCTGGGACAAACTGAATGGTTTTGTTAAAAATCTTTTGGTTACATCACCGGCAGCATACCTTATACTGGCGGGAGATCTCAACGCAAGAATTGGAGCAAATGATGCTGCTCTTTTTTCTAAATTTAATTGTCAGTTACTACCATCTATCTCTTTACACCCATTGTTACTCCGCCAGTCTAAGGATATAATTTGTGACTTTAGAGGTTTGTGTCTGTTAAAAACTTTTGTGGAATTAAATCTGGTCATTTTGAATGGCTCTGTAAATGACGACTACCCTGCTGAATATACTCACTGGATGGGCAATAGACCCTCAGTATTGGACTATATAGGGATTACACAGGATCTAGTCCCATACGTGTATAAATTTACTGTTGTTCTCCCAGAAAGTGATAATTTCCCAGTATTGCTATGTTTAAAGCCTTTCGATAGCTTGTTCTTGCCAGTATGCCAAAATTTGGTCTTGCCTGACGAATCTTGTCCTACCCGTCTCAAATGGTCTTCACAATTAGCTTGAGGCCATCACTAAATTTGGTAGTGAAGAATTGGAAAGCCTTTACAATGCAATAGTAGATGGCAGATCAGATATCAATATACTGTCAAGCTTTAACAACTTAACAAGCTTAATTCAACCATTATTAACCGCCCCTAAAAATAACATCAACAGACATAAACTAAAAAAATCAGCATATTTGGTTTGATGTAGAATGCAGAGAGGCTTGGATAGTATTGAAAGTTCACTTCAAACAATATAAATTGAATTCCTCACATTGTTCTGTGCTAGACCTTTTGAAGCAAAAGAAACATTATAAACAATTGATCAGACCAAAAAAAAAAAAAAAAAAAGGAATGCTATACAAGCTTCCTGGGAAAAAATAATAACAGCAGCTAGTGCAAATAATCCCACTCTTTTTTGGAAAGAGGTAGCCCCATCCTTCCCTAAAAATTTACAAAATCCCATGTTTCAGATCCCAGCTAACATATGGGAAAACCATTTTGCAAGTCTATATGAAAATACTGAGAAAATACAAATAAGACAAATGTTGGATGCTACTACTCTTCCTTTTTGGCCCCAGTCTCACATTCAGAAATTAAGACCCTAATAAGTCAACTCAAACCAGCAAAGGCCCCGGTGCAGACCTTATTACTTGTGAGATGCTAAAAAAATTATTTGAATTGGTGGATACCTGTACTAACCACATTTTTCACCGCAATTGATCGATCAGCAAGGATACCAACTGATTGTGGCCTCGCAATTATAATCCCAATATACAAAAAAGGTAAAAGAGATGACCCAACAAACTTCAGACATGTTAGTCTCCTTAGCCAGATTAGCAAAATGTATGCCAAACATCTGCAAGCCAAGTTAATGGACTGGCTAGAGACAGAGGAGATTTTGAAGGATGAGCAGGCAGGTTTCAGGGCTGAAAGGTCAACACTTGATCATGCATTGGTATTACAACATCTGGTAGAGAAATACCCCCACATAGGCCAACTACTGTATGTAGCATTTATAGATTTCAAATTGGCTTTTGACACTGTTTCCAGAGTTAAATTGTGGGATAAACTTATGAATAGTATGATCGATAAACACCTTCTCTTATTGCTTGTTAAGATGCACAAAAACAACCGCTTGAAGGTGAGATGTAGTTTGCAAGGACACGTATCCAAAGAAGTACAAGTCAAAAATGGAGTCAGACAGGGGTGTGTGTTGGCCCCAACTCTATTTAATTACTACATAAATTCACTAATTCCATTTTTGAGCAATCCTTCTTATCATCCCCCTAAAATAGCAAACAGACACATCAATGTGCTATTATATGCTGATGATGCAGCGATCTTATCTTTGACCCCAACTGGCCTCAAAAGAGCCCTAAAGTCTCTAGCTCTTTACTGTGTTGAAGAAAATCTAACAATAAACTACTCTAAAACCAAAATTCTCACCTTTTCCAAATGTCCAAAAATAAGAAACTGGATGATGAGAAAGCAATCTATCAAACAGGTCAAAATCTTTAAACATTTAGGAATTGTATTTCAATCCACAGGGAGCAGAAAAGCTCACCTGGATTATGTCACACGGAACGCCCAAAGACTGGCAAATGCTATTCAAAGGTACTTTTTCGCTAAGGGAGCCCAGTTTATTCCGGCCGCAATTAAACTTTTCTTGACCAAAGTTAAACCACAACTGCTATACGGAGCACAAATAGGACCCTATAGAGATCCTATTCCATTAGAACAAGTACAAACAACGTTTCTAAGGAAAATATTTCAAGTAACTTGCTGCGTACCAAATGCCGTAGTAAGAAGGGAAGCAGGAGTTAGTAAACTTGAGACAAGTATGTGGATTAACACCTTCACTTACTGGCTCAAATTAAATAAAAATCCTGGTGGGCTGATTAAATTTGTTTTGGCAGATACTTACAAATTTTCCTGGGAAAAAGCAATAAATAAGAAATTGAACACTCTGGGATTGTCTAGGGATACCATCTTGAAACTAAATCTAGACCATGCAAAATTGGCCATCAAACAAAGAATGCTAGATATCGAAGGCCAGCTAGAAATCACTGCTTTCCCCAAACATATTGTAGCCAATAAACAAATCCGGGTTACTTCACCTGCTGTATATCTATTCCAAATCACAATACCTAAATTCAGGAGAGCTTTTTCTTTAGCTCGATTCAATGCCCTCCCTACAGCAGTCTTGGAAGGCAGGTTTAAGAGAGTGCCCTATGAATCCCGTCTTTGTCATGCAGGTGCAATTGAAACCATTGAACATGTCTTTTTGTACTGTCAATTCTATAAAGACATCCGCCATCAGTTGATCACCCCCCTTCTGGAAAAATACCCCAGTCACTCTAATGCCTTTTATTTCCACAATCTTCTAAATAATCAGGTACCTGAGGTTGTATTTAAGGTAGCAAAGTTTTGCTATATTGTATGTAAACTCCGTCCTCAAATGGCTAATGGGAAATAATGCAGGCAAGTTTGCAAGATAGAGGCAGATAGGGATGGAACGAAGGAAGTAACAACATCTGGCCCTGGGCATGTCTGAACTTCAACCTCTTGACAACAAAGATTGTGATTTTAATGTCTTTGAATATGGCTGGAAATTGCTGTTTTCTATCGTGGTTGTTTTTACAGCTTGTTTATGTTGGTCATGCATGGTTATATATGAGGTACCCTAAAAAAAACTACAAGCAATAAAGAAAAGAAGAGAAGAGAAACAAAAGGCAGATAGGAACAAACTAAGAATTATGAATGTAACAATACATTGGCTTGTGTAGAAAAATAAAGAAAATTACTACAATGACCAACGCAGAGAAATAGAAGACAACAACAAAAAACGGAACAACAAGAGATCTATTTCACAAGATCCGGGAAATCAAAGAAAAATTCAAACCAAGGACTGGGATGATCTATAACAATAAAAATAACATAATTCAAGACCAAGAAGGAATAAAAAGACATTGGATGCAATAAACAGAAGAATTATATAAAAGAGATGAAAAAATGAAGGACACATGGAATGAAGAGCCATATGAAGATGAATCCCAAATTCTAAAAAGTGAGGAGGAAACTGCAATAAGAGAAATAGTGAAAAACAAATCACCAGGAACAGATGATATTCTAATTGAACTACTGCAATCCACATTGAGAGAGTCAAATCTAGTGCTAACCAACATATGTCAACAAATATGGAAACAAAAAGATGGCCACTTCCACTATTGATTGGAAGTGACCAATATACATCCCCATCCACAAAAAAGGAGACACAAGAGACAACTATAGGACCATAGCACTGCTCTCCCACACAAACAAAACCATGCTCAAAATTCTGCAATATAGGGCCTCTACAGACCAGCCCAAAGGGCTGGCCTGGCGGCAGAGATGGGGACTGGCAGCCGCACATTGGCGGTGTCCTGATGCCATGTGCCATTACGCATGGTGTGCAGTGTCAGGACATCCTTCCGGCACAGCATTTTGATGCGCTGCACCAAAAGGGGTGCTAAAGAGCAACGCACCGGCTCTTAGGGCGGCCTTTTGCCACCACTGAAAGGAGCAGCATTTTGCTGCTCTTTTTGGGGTGGCAAAAGGGAGGATCGGGCCCATGGTGTGTGGCAGCAGTGGCCCTGATCCTCTTCTTCCTGGGGCGGCCTAGAGCTGTCCATTTGTAGCCCCCCATAGACTCCAACCATATATGCAAAGAGAGATCCCAGAGGTCAAAGCAGGGTTCAGGAAAGGAAGAGGCACTAAGGATCACATTGCAAACATACAATGGCTAATGGAGCACACCATGGAATTCTGAAAGAAAATCAGCATGTGCTTTATAGACTATAGAAAAGCCTGCATAGATCATGAAAGGCTATGAAATGCTCTTAAAGACATGGGAGTGCCAACACATCTGATAGTTTTGATGAGGAATCAGTAGTCAGAACAAGAGGCTACTGTTAGAACAGAACACAGAGAAACAGAATGGTTCCCAATTGGCAAAAGGGTCAGACAAGGCTGTTCAACTTGTATGCAGAACATATTATAAGAAAAACAGGCTTAGACACAGAAGGAACAGTGAAAATAGGAGTAAGGAATATCAACAATCTAAGACATACAGATAACAACATGATACTAGCAGAAAACCTCATAGACCTGGAACACCTACTAAGGAAGATAAAAGAAGAAAGTGCAAAGGTAGGCTTACTGTTGAATATAAAGAAAACAAAAATAATGATCATCGAGGACCTTCACCAGTTCAACCTAGATAATGAAGAAATAGATATAGTAAAAGAATTCCCATACCTGGGATCAAATATTGATAGAAATTGGGACTGCAATCAGGAAATCAGAAGATTAAGAAAGGGGAGGGTGGCTCTGAAAGAACTAGAAAAGATTCTAAAATGCAAAGCTATACAACTCAGCACAAAAGTTAGAATCATACAAGCCATTGTATTCCTGCGTTGGTCATGTATGGATGTGAGAGCTGGACAGTTGAGAAAGATGAGAGGAAGAAAATCAATTAATTTGAGATGTAGTGTGGGAAAATAGTGCTGAGGATCCCATGGACAGCCAAAAGGATAAACAAATGGGTCCTAGAGCAAATCAAACTGGAAACCTCCCTGGAAGCAAAGATGACCAAATTGAGGCTGTTGTACTTTGGACACATCATGAGAAGAAAGGACTGTGCAAAATAAATTGTAGCATAAGCTTTTGTAGACTAGGTGTACTAAAGGTATGCTACAACTACTTTTGCACAGTTAGAGCCTTTGCAGACTGCCAGAAATAGTGCACATTAAATTGAGGCACTGCCCTGGCTCAGCGCTAGGGAGTTATGGGAATTGTATTTTTTTCTGGGACATTGAGCCTTCTCTGTCAGAGAGCTCTGGTGCCACAATAAATTACAGTTCCATGATTCCCTAGCACTGAGCCAGGGCAGTGCCTCAATTTAATGTGCACTATTTCTGGCAGTCTGCAAAGGCCCTTAGTCTCAAAGCAACTACAAGATCCCTTTGCATTCTGATATTCCAGACTAACACGGTTATCTCTGAATTCTACCCCTCTAGAGTTGCAAAATTATCTTGATCCAATAAATGTATGGCATCAACTCTATACAGTTCAACCCTAGAGTTCTAGATTCCTGGGGGTGGGCAATATTCCCACACTACTCCATGCTGAATAGATATATCATTCGTCATGTACCTTCCCACAAGCCCTATTCCTAATTTTACACCCTCCAATTCCTCAGTTCCTTTGTCTAATCATAATATCATCTGCCTTCATCTGACCTTATGACTGTGCAGCAGCCAGGGATCCTGATGCTACCAGGTCTCAGGTCAACAATTCTTCCATGCCCCTCCACACTTTCCTTGGGATCTCTGTCCTGTGAAGGGGACCCCTCTCCCAGAAGGCATCAATGAGAATGATGCTGCATTTATGCCAGGGGATAAAAATGATAAAAAAAAATTGAGGAGAAAAGAAAGTTAAACATGAAAAAGGAGGTTTAATAAGAAATTATACAAGGATGTTTTTAATAATAATAATAATAATAATAACTTTAAGAAATGACATTCATTAAAAAGAAAGCCTTATGCTGAGGGCTTGCCCATTCAATTTATAATATTTAGAATATTCACAGATTTAAACAGGAGTGCACAAAATGAGAGCATACACAAAAGGACATGCTGTCTGATCACAAAACACACAAATGCAAAATCATCCAATTGGGTGAATTACTTACTGATGTATCTCAGAAATGAAATTCAACTCCAGTTTAGTGGAATAAAGATAATGATGATATTGGCTCTTGAAATTAGGGCTAAGTTAAAAAAAAAAAAGATGACTCAGTGAAATACAATTTACTAAAGTAAAAGCAGTCTGCAGTTCAGGACTGCTCTCCAAGCTGCTAAAATAAGAAGGTAAGTAATATATGCCTCAGGCACTCACAAAGACTATTTGCATAATCAATGTGGCATTGGAGCCAACATTTGAAAGGAAGGCCTCTCCTCAGTTGTGAGTGACAGCAGAAAAGAAGCTACACCACCAATAATGAATTCTTTAGCTGTCAAGGTTTTTGACAACACCACAAACAAAACGTGGATATATTTTCTTGATAAAGGAGCACAACCATGCTTGTGAATGCACTTGGAGCTTGAAAGCATATCCTTAAGTATTGAAAAGGTCTTTCAATGGGTAACATTGCATGGTTTTCTGTTTTAATGATGCCATCAGAAAAGAATGAAGCAAGGAACTGAAATCACTCACAAACAAAATAGCTTGTATTAAATAAACAAAAAACAAAAAACTGAAAGTTTTTAAAAAAAGGCCCTTTCCCATTTCCTCCAGCCCCAAAATGTCAAGGGCATTTATAGGTCCTTCAATAAATTCTGGAGTCATGAATAGGTGTTTCATACACAGATTAACCAAGTGCATTTGCTGTGCTATGCTGCTTCCACTGTTTGTGAGTGAAGGCTGTGTGAAAAGGTCATTGAAAATAAGCAGAGCACAGCAGGATGTTGATAATTTTTGTTGCTGCTGCTAGTTTCAAGCTTTCTTTTCTTTTCTTTTAAAAGGGGAGGAGGTCTCTCTTTAATGCTGTTTCTCTGGTCTTCAACAACAAAACAACAGAAACTAGTTTTTTGAAAGGCAGATTTAAATGCCACAATGAAAATGGAGTCAAAGATTAAAAGGAGGATTCTTCAGTGGTATGAGAACAAGTCCCTAAACACCCATGCACTTCTTTTGAGGCACGGACACCTTAAAAGGCCTTTTTTTTTCTTTTAAAAATATTTCTGTATAATTACAAGTCATTTACTTTTTGTTGCACTCTTCAGGGTGAGACTTCATCTAGTAAGTAATTAGCCATTCAAAAAGGTGAAGGAGGCACATCATAACTATTTTTCAAACAGAGCAAGAGAATAATAAGGCAAAACCTTTAATAGTCTACTTTAAACCTTTAATAGTCTACTTTAGACTTCCGGTGATGACAGGCAAGGTGTCCGGTCACTGAAGACACAGCTGGTCTCAGTGACTTGCCTTTTTGGGGCTTCAGAGTTGTTAAAACTCTGAAATTCCTCTCCTGGTAAGGAGAAGAAGAATTGGGGCCTGAAGTGGAATGGTTAAGTCCTCTTTGGATCAGTGGATCACGGAGGTGGCCCACGGATTCGAAGAGGGCTTGGTCGCAAGGCAGCCGAAACCCCAAATATGGCGTCCTGAGGGACTGAACTTTGCCGGCAACACAAAGCAAAGAAGAACAAAGAGCATCGGTTTTAAGACTCCAGTTTGGTGAGACCACTTTAACTTCATAAATCTGCCCTGTGGAGATTAACTATTACATTCTACACAATAAGAAGAAGAAGAGGATTATAACAAATATTGATCTAGACTGTTTATAAGCCAAAGTAAAATTGCAGTAACGAAAATCATCTATAAATTTGATATTATTCTCTCCCTTTTTTATTGATCAAATTACATTTGAAAAAGATAATTTTGGTTGTTGGACTGTTTTTTTTTATGGACCTTTGTGGACTTTTTTGATTTCCTTTTTTCCCCCTCTCTTTTTGGGAAAAGATAACTCGGAGAGACTAGAGGAAGAGGGAGAGAAGAAGATTAATGGCGATGGCCTTTTTTTTTTTAAAAAAAAAAAACTGAGCCAGATTCAAGACCCAAGATGGATCTAAAATAAGTTTAAAGAAGAGAACTTGGAGAATAAACCAGAGAATTTGAGGAATCTTGAGGAAAGATTTGGTAAAAGTACTGGTGGAGCTTTTTTGTTGTTGTTGTTCCTGTCTTGCTTTTTAAGTTGCGTCTGGATTTGGCAGAGTTTTTTCCCCCTTCTTCCCCTCCTTTCCTCTTTTTTTTCTCATTGATGATAACGATGGTGGTGGAGGTTTGACTTTTCCTTTGTTTTAAAGTCAGGACAGTGTGGAGGCTTGATTCCCCCAATATTTAGAGACTTACCTGCCTCTTTGAGTTTTGAGGGGACCCTGGATATCAAGACTATCATTGGAAGGAGCAGACTTTCCCTCGCCATCTTGAAGAGTTGTTTAGTTTGGGCAGAGTTTTGAGCCCTCATTAGCAACAGTTTCGGTTCAGTGGAGGAGGAGATTTGACCCCTCCCATCCCTTCCCATTCCTTTGGGGAGCCTTTCAGCTCTGGCAGAGCCCATTGGTGCAGTGGGGGAGGTTTGAACCTTCCTGCTTTCGTGGAGATTCATTTGGCCCTGGCAGAGCTTGGAGACTCCATTGGTACTGAGATTGCTGTGGTGAGGGAGGTGGGATGCTCTCCCACCTCCCGAAGAATCATTTGGCTCTGGCTTGAAACTCCACTGGTACAGAGATTGATATGCTGGTGAGGTAGATCCTTCCCGCCCACAGAAGAGTCAGCCGGTCCTGGTGGAGTTTGAGACCCTACCAGGTTTGGTTATTGGGGCAGCGGTGGAGGTTGATCCCTCCCATCATTCTGGGGAGTTGTTTGGCCCAGCGGAGTCTTGAGGTCTCATCGGTGGTGGTGTCAGCAGGGCAGTTGAAATTTAATCGCCTTTATGGTTTTGGAATTACCCGGCATTTTATTAAACTTTATTAAATTGGCAGGACCTTAAATATATTTAATAATACTTTATTGGACACTTATTTATTTTATTTTATTTTGGAAATTTAAAATGGGGGAATTTTGAGAAATCTAAATTTGAACATCAATTGTATATTAATTTGTGGTTGTTATTGTTATTGTTATATTTGAATTTGGGATTTTGGGGGATTTTTTTTGAAAATTTAGACAATTTTGAGAAATTTGAAATTTGAGAAATTTGAGAAATTTGAATTAGAATATTGATTTTATGTTAATTTGTATTTAATATGGTGGTTGAAGATTAGAAATTTAGAATTAGAAATTTGGAAAAAAAATTAAGAAATTTGAAATTTGAAGCTGAGGAATTGAAGAAATTTAAATTTGAATATTGATTTTATATTAATTAGTAGTTGTTATTATATTTCATTTTGGGAATTTTGGGGAAATTTTTTTAAAATTTGAGAAAAAAATTGAGAAATTTTAAATTTGAGAAATTTAAGAAATTTTAATTAGAATATTGATTTTATGTTAATTTGTTTTTGATATTGTGATTTGAGGTTAGAAATTTGGAATTTGAAATTGAGTTAAAATTTAAGAAATTTGAAATTTGGGGAACTGAAAAAAATTAAATTTGAATATTGATTTTTCATTAATTTGTAGTGATTATTGTTATATTTCAATTTGGGACTTTTGGGAATTTTTTTTGAAATTTTGAAAAAAAATTTTTAGAATTTTTAAAATTTGAGAAATTTAAGAAATTTTAATTAGAATATTGATTTTATGTTAATTTGTGTTTGATATTGTGATTTAAAGTTAGAAATTTGGGATTTGAAATTTGGAATTTTTTAAAGAAATTTGAAATTTGAATTTTTTGTTAAAATTTGGAAAAATTGACTGAAATTGAAACTTTATAATATATATTGATTGTATTTTAATATAGGTTTTATATAGTATCAGATTTGAAAATTTTTAACATTGTTATTTGAAATTTGAGTAATTTGAAAAATTTGAAGCAAAAACTGGGGTTATTTATATTTAAGTTTTAAAAGCTTTTTAAATTGTAATATAACCTGGGTTTTATACTTTTTAATATTGTTTTTGTTATATTGTTATATTGTTTTTATTGAAGATATAATTTGAAATTTGAAAAACGAATTTGAGAAATTTAGAATTTGACTATACAACCTATATTTGTTTATTAATAGTAGTAGATTAATATAAAAGAAAGAGAAGAGAAATGGCCTCAGGAAAGAAACTTACTCAGACTCAAATTCAGATGACAACTCAAAGAAGAGCATCAATAGATGCATCAAAACAAGAGCCATCATTGTCTTCCATATTGGATGAAATTAGGAATCTTAAAACAGAACTACAACAAGAGATAAAACAGGAATCAATAGATACAAGGAGAGAAATCAAGGATGAAATGAAGAGAGAACTTGGTGCTATAGGGAAAGAATTAGATAAAATGACCAAACTGGTTGAAAGTATTCAAACAGATGTCGAAGATTTGAAAGTTGTTACACAAGAATTAAAGAAATCATCAGAACAAACAATAGAAACACAAAAGAAGGATGAAAGTATGATTCTATGGCAGGAAATTTGTTACAGAGATAGATGTCTTAAGCTTAGAGGGATTCCTGAAGAGGCTAAAGAAGATATTTACCAAAAATTAATTCCATTACTCACAAACTATACAGGACTGACTGAATCAGAAATTAATCAAGCAACGGATAGAATTTTCAGAATTAATTCGATTGTCGCCAGAGAAAGAAAATTACCATGTGATGTAGTGGTTTGTTTTACGAGAACAAGGATAAAGGACATTGTGATTCAGAAAAGTTATGATGAAGTTCTGACAATAGAAGGACGGAAAATTAGTATTTTTAAAGATACTCTTCTCGCAATTTTGAAGAGGCGACAAGAGTATAAGTTTTTGACACAACTTTTACATAATCATGGTATAAGATATGCATGGGAAAAAATTGAAGGAGTTGCTTTTACGTATCAACAAAGAAGATATAGAATAAACTCCATACAAAAAGCAAAAGATTTTTGTAAAAGATTTCAAGCAGAAAAGGGGAAAACAGATGGAGATGGTGATGAAGAAGATGAACAAGCGGCTGTAAAGATAAGAGAGAAAGAAAAAGATAAAGAGGAACCAAAAGAACAAAGAAGACAGAAGAAAGGTATAATGGAGACCAGAAGTCAAAAACAACTGAAAAAAGCTGAAGAAGAAATAGAAGAAGGTGAAGGGACAGACCCCTTCTCTGATGAGAGTAAACTTCTGGAAGAATCAGGACAACTGGATGATGACGATGATGAAGGGAGAACATCAGAATTATGAAGAGAGGAAGAATTGCAGATATAAAGAGATAATAATATTCTTAATTCATAAAAAATGGAGACACAAATTTATTCATGGAATGTTAAGGGACTTAATTCAAAATATAAACGTAGTAAAATATTTCATTATTTGGAAAAGAAAAAACAGGATTTCATTTGTTTGCAAGAAACAAAAATTAAACAATCAGATATTAGATTTTTACGAAACCCTAAACTAGGTCAATTATTTGTATCTGCAAATGAGAAGAAAAAAAAGGAGTGGTAATTTACATTAATAATAAATATGATGCAAAAGAAGTTTTTTCAGATCAACAAGGACATTATATTGCAGTGGAAGTATTATGGCAAGAAAAGAAAATTTTATTAGTTGGTATCTATGCTCCTCAGGAAAATAAAGAACTTTTTTTAAAAAAAATTGATAAAAAAATAGAGGAATTGGATCATGAAAACTATTTGTTAATGGGAGATTGGAATGGAGTCATAGATCCAAAAACAGATAGAACCACTCAAATTAAGACAAAAAAGAACCAAGGGAAATTGCCAAAGTCCTTTTTTGAATTACAAGAGGAATTATCCTTAGAAGATGTGTGGACGGGACTTTACAACAAGACTAAAGGGTTTACTTTTTTCTCGGACAGACACAAAACTGAATCAAGAATTGATATGTTTTTGATTTCTAAACATTTGTTTCAACAAATAAAGAAAATGGACATTTGGCCAAAGACTATTTCCGATCACAATCCAATTCAACTTAGTCTTTTGGGACCAAAACGTCAGTATTCATGGCGTTTGAATCCTTATTTGCTTCAAAATGAGGAATTTGTGAAGGAAGGAAAGAAGGAAGGAGGAAAGTGAAGGAAGAAATAAAGTATTATTTTTCTCAAAATATCACTGATGAAATGAAAATGAAAATAGTATGGGATGCCAGTAAAGCAGTGATGAGAGGAATCCTTATTCAGAGAGGGGCAGAAATGAAGAAAAGAGCACAAGATGAATTGGAAAAATTGACTGAAGAAATACAAAAGAAAGAGAAAGAGATCCAAGAACAATTCAATAGAAAAGAATTGAGAAACCAACTCAAAATACTACAAATTAGACTGGATGCATTATTAACAAAAGAAGTCGAACAAAAGTTAACATACCTTAAACAAAAAATTTTTGAATATGCAAATAAGACTGGGAGATGGTTAGCAAATAGATTGAAAAAAGAAAAAGAAAAGAAATTAATCCAAAAAATAGTTGATAAAGAAACAACTATAACTAACCAAGAAGGGATTAAAAAAATATTTACAAAATACTATGCTAACTTATATAAGGACCCAAACTCTGAAATGGATCGGAAGACACTGCTAGGTAAAGCATTGATGAGTTGGAATGTAAAAACAATTTCGATGGCAGACAAAGAAATGTTGAATGCTCCATTTACTACTGTTGAAGTAGAACAAGCAATTAGAAGTCAAAAAATAAACAAAACACCTGGGCCAGATGGTTTTACAGCAGAATATTATAAAATATCTGAGAAGGAATTAGTAGTACCACTTAAAGACTTATTTAACAAAATTAAAGAACAAGGAATACCAGAATCTTGGGAAGAAGCTAATATCACTCTCATACCAAAGGAAGGTAAAGATAAACTGAAAGTAGAGAATTATAGACCAATTTCATTATTAAATGTGGATTATAAAATTTTTATGATAATATTAGCTTCAAGATTAAAGAACATTAAAAAAAAACTAATACATGAGGATCAAGCAGGATTTTTGCCATCAAGACATATGAGAGAAAATATATGGACAGTATTGAATGCAATTGAATATTATGAAAAAAAATAATGATAAAAAAGTTGCAATGATTTTTCTTGATGCAGAAAAAGCCTTTGATAAGGTAAAATGGGACTTTATGTTGGAGGTGATAAAAAAAATGGACATGGGAGAAAACTTTTTTGAATGGATAAGTAATATTTACAAAAAGCAGAGTGCAAAATTGATAATTAATGGAGAGAAAAGTTTAAAATTTGATATTCAAAAAGGTACTAGGCAAGGATGTCCATTATCTCCTTTGCTATATATCATGGTATCGGAATTGTTAAATGACAAAATCAGATATGACATGAATATAAAAGGACTAAAGATTAAAGGACAACATTACAAGTTAAAAGCTTTCGCGGATGAAGTGGTAATATTTATGGAAGAACCTCTAAGCTCGATAGAGAAACTTCAAGGAATTTTGTTCGACTTTGAAAAAGTTTCTGGAATAAATATAAATAAAGAAAAGACAGTAATGCTTACAAAGAATATGACAAAGGAAGAAGAGATTAAACTACAGCTTTTATCAGGATTCAAAGTTGAGAGGAAAATTAAGTATTTGGGAATTTGGATTACAAGGAATAATCCTGATTTATTTGAAAATAACTATGAAAGACTATGGAAGGAAATTAAAGAAGATCTTAACAAATGGACAAAATTAAATTTATCATTGTTGGGAAAAATAGAGACAATTAAAATGATGATACTACCTAAGATGAACTTTTTGTTTCAAAATATTCCAGTGCTTTTAAATGATAAACCATTTATACAATGGAAGAAAGATCTTGTAAAATTCATCTGGTCAGGTAAAAAATCTAGGATAAAGTGGAAGACACTGATTGATAAGAAGAAAAATGGAGGTTGTAACTTACCAGATCTAAAGACTTATTATTATGTAAATGCATTAACTTGGATCACGGATTGGGTAAAACTAGAAAATGATAGAACACTTGCCTTAGAAGGATTTAATCTGAGATTTGGTTGGCACGCATACATGTGGTATAATAAGACAAAAGTGCATAAAGAATTTGAGCATCATTATGTCAGAAGATCATTGATAAGGATTTGGTTATATTGTAAGGAAAAATTCTACAGAAAACTACCTTTATGGGTGTCACCACAAGAAGCCTTTTTTGGAAGATGGCGAGAAGTATCTAAATGGTTGAGATATCGAGATATTTTGAGCAAAACAAGGAGTGGAAGCTATGAATTAAAGCCTTTAGAGAATTTGAAAGAATTGGATAAAAATTTACATTGGTTTCCATATAAACAGCTAATGGACAGATTCAAAGCAGATGATAAGAAACTGGGATTTGAAGAGACAGACACCGAATTGGACAAAGTGATTAAGCAAAATGGAAAAAAAAACTAACTTCCAAATATTATGAGACTTTACAAGCAATAGATTTGGAACAAGACTAAGGGCCTCAGCAGACGGAGGCCCCGGAGACGCCGCGGGTCAGAGGGCCGCCGGAGTTCAGCCTCCGGACCGCGGCGCTCCTGCGGCGCATCTAAAAGGAGCACCAAATTGGCGCTCCTTTTAGATGTAAGGGAAAGTGTGCCCTAAAAGCGGCGGGTGCACTTTTCCTGGCTCAAACGGCGCAGCGCATGTGGACGCTGCGCCGTGAGGTCGTCCCCGGTGCGCCGGCCATGCGGACGGCCGGCGCTTCTGGGGGCGACCTCGGGGAGAGGAAGGGGCGCCGCTCGTGCGGCTGCCCCTCCTCTTCCCTGCCCGGAAGACGACTCTTTTAGTCGTCTGCCGAGGCTGTTAGTAAAAGATACGATGATTAGATGGGCCAAGGATATTGGTAGGGACATTGATTTGGAAAGTTGGGAGTGGGCAAGAATGAAGACACAAAAATTTACTAAATGTCAAGACTTGACAGAAAACTATTTAAAAATGGAGCAACGTTGGTACCTCACCCCAGCGAAATTAGCAAAAATTTGCAGGAATGGTAATAACAGATGTTGGAAGTGTAAGCAAACTACAGGGTGTTGGCTACATGTATGGTGGAATTGTGACAAAGTCAGGAAGTATTGGACAACTGTTCATAAGGTAATTTGTGAAATATTTAAAATAAGATATGACATGTTACCAAAATATATCTGTTGAACATGACAAATAAGATCCCAGTAAAAATGGAAAGGAAATATGGAAGGATATTATTGTATATGATAACTTCAGCTCGGATTACATTAGCAAAAAAATGGAAGCTAGCAGAAGTGCCCTCAACCAGTGAGTGGACTACAAGACTTATTGAAATGATGAGTATGGACATACTCACAGCTAGACTGAACAAACAAAATGTAGAGAGTACTGAACAAGACTGGACTCCGATACTGCAATACTGTAAGAGAGAAAATTTAATTGAATAGAGATATAGACTGATGGGATACCCTAAATTAGTAAACTGACTAAATAATAGGTGAAAAGTGACTATTAAAGATCAAGATAATTAAAACTATTGTTATAACACACAGTGGATTCAATATTTAAAATTGCATATATATGAAGACAATGAGTGAACATTGAACTAAGGTTGAGTACAAACTGGAGATACTTTGGAAGTCAATTGTGAATATTTGTATTTAATTATTGAAAAAGAAATTAATATGTTAACTTTATAGAGATGTTTGAATAGTATATGTTAATAAAATATAAATTATTAAAAAAAAGAAAAACCTGATGGAGTAGGAAAGGTTTCATGCCCATGGAAATAAAGAGAGAAAGAGTTGCAACGCCAAAAAAATAAAAATAAAATAGTCTACTTTAGTAGATTCACTGAAAAATAACTAAAAGCAATATATAGATAGGATAGAATAACTTCACCCCAAACTACTGCAACTTTAATTTTTGCCTTGTTTTTTGGCTTCATGATCTGTGAGCAATTCCCCTTCCATTACACAAAAGTTAACAATATGAGAACAGGTTTCATTGATGCAAGTCATCAGCCTCCATTTTCTGATGCACATTGAGTGAGTTAGTTTTTCTTAAAAATAATTTGAATTCAATCTTTGTACCCTGATAGTAGAATTGGAAGGAGAAACAATTCACCTTTTCTTTAGCTATCTGCTTTTACTTTTCTTCGTGTCTTCTGTATGTAAGGATTTTTTTTGTAAAGGGAGTGAATATCGAAGCTTGTGAGCCTTAGAACATGCACATGGGAAACCTCTGCTTTGTACGTGAATATATCTTTAGCAGTTATTTTTAAATCCTTATACTTGTTCAAAACAAATTGCTTTTGCACTGGTGTCAAACAATACATATTTTTCATTTAAGTAGAACCAGTGTAGTACAGTGATTTGAGTGTTTGACTACAACCCTTGAGACCAAGGGGTCGATCCCTGTTCAGCAATGGAAACATATCTTGGGCAAACACACCCAGCCTCAGAGGAAGGCAAAGGCAAACTCCCTCTGAACAAATCTTGCCAAGACAACCTTGTAATAGGGTCACATTAAGCTGTCTGTAAGTCAGAAACTACCTGAAGGCAGACAACAACAACAAATTGATAAATATAGATTTTTGTGAAAGGGTGGGAAACTGATGTAATTACATCAAGGTATGTAATAAAACATCAGTTTTGATGTGATAAAAGGATCACACTTACAGTTGTAATGTTAAAAACAAAACAAGCTAACCTGATTAAAGAATACAATGAGCCATGAGGCTTTCTTTTTCTCCTTTAAGTTAAATAAACCTTCACCTAGAGTGAGATTCCATAATATGTATTTACCCACTTGATGTCAATCATCTAAATATATCTGTTGAGTGGTTGGATAAATGTCACCACATTTTTGTCAATGCCAAAAATAGAAAGAAGCAAGGAATTGCATACATTTTTGTATGTTTGATGGAATAGTCAAGCCAACTATCTTAAGTGTGGTTAGATTGCTTATGATAGCTTACCAACTTATAAATGGTCAGCTGTCTCTATTCAGTCTGTTACTTTCTACAAAGAGGAGACAGATGCTGAGGGCAGAAACCATGGTAAAAGCTTCTACAAATCTGACTGAAGACCAGTTAATACAATATTTTTCTCTGTGTCTATGCATGCATCCTGACAATGGATTTTTTCATCTGTGTTCTACTTCATCTTCCCTTTGGTATTGTACATTGTCTCTTATAGGATGTAAACTTACAAGCAGATTTATCTCAAGTCATTCCCTCCACCCCTTTAAATTGCTAGCAGGTGTAAGCATTCACATGTGACAGTGGGCCCTTGGTATCCACTGGGGTTTGGTCCAGAACTCCCTGTGAATACCAAAATCTGTAGATGTTCAAGTCCCATTATATATGATGGTCTAGTAAAACGATGTCCCTTATACAAAATGACAAGATCAAGGTTTTCTTTTTGGAAATGCTTTTGTAAAATAAATAAATAAATAAAGGTATGGGTGGCTGACTCTGGGAATGTGGAATCTGTGGATATGGAGGGTCAGCTGTAATATGTTTTGTTAATGGCTGTAAATAACTTTTGCTGGTAGAATCCCCTAAAATCAGTGGGTAGTGGTTATCTGCACAAAGACTGCATATTCTTTTAGTAGGTAGTAAGTAACAAGACTTTACTGTCATCACTTCTAGCAAACTAGCAATGCATCTGCCACTAATTTAATGGTATCATTAGGCTTCATGACAGTGATCTGTGATGGCAAATTTGCACTCCGATATTCAGCATTACATTCTTAACAAGGTATCCTTATTAAATTGATAGTGCAACTGAAAGCATGCTTATTCAGAATTAATTCCTGCAGAAGTCAATAGGACCTAAGCCCAGAAATTCTGGATGTTAGGCTAGCAGCCAATTTCTGGACATCTATGATCCCATTTCAGCTTCCTTTTCTCCTGGGCTATGTATATTTTTGAAACCATAGTCTTGTTTTTGAAGCATACATTTGACAAATGGAAATAAATTATTGTCAGCTGAAATGCCTAACCCTAACAACCGCTTACCTTATTTTAGTTAATCTAAAATAACAACCTTGTCTGTCAGCTTATGTAGATCTGGGTCATAATCTTACAGTGTGATATTGTGTGTTGTAATAGAGTCTCAGGATTCAGAAGTACAGGGCTCCTCCACTTTTAATAGCTGTTCAGAGAAGGTAGTTCTAACAAATACAGATTGTCTTGCCAAGTCTTTTCATAAGCCTTCGGAAATTTCTCTTCTGCACAACTATTAAAAGTGCAGGTTGTGCTCTTTGGAATCTGGACACCCAAGGGATGTGTGTGGAAAAGAGAAATAATCTGGGAGAGAGAATGAATATATGAGAGAGAGAGATTGTAATAGGTCTGTAGGAGAAACCCCTGCTAAAATGCAAGGAAGGGGCAACAGGCTATAAAGACGCTTTTAGGTGTTAAACTTAGCAGTGGGGTGCACAGCTGGGGTGCATTGAGAAATGAAGTGACACTGACAGCTGGGCTTTATGAACAATGGAGCCGTAAACAGTTACACTTATGCTCTGCTTTGAAAGTGTGATCCTGGGAAAGGAAAATAAGGTTTCTTCCCAAATGTGAAAAATGGATTGCAGCCCAACTAAGGTTTCTTGTTTTACCATGTCACACCATCTGATTGACCTAGAACAATTTGACTTAATGAAGCTATTAAACCAAGTAAGACAATTCCAAGGCAATGTTATGCTTGCTCTTCCTTTCCTTTTCTTTTTAAAAGCAATATTTCTTTGAAGGGAAAAGGATATCTGTGGAGACCCATAGGTCATAATTATATAGACACATAATTGTCACTCACAAGTCACTTTCTCTCTGATTAATTCAAAGTTCAAGTGCCAATTGTGTATATGCACTCCCTGATTACTACAAACGTCTAATAGAGAAAACTCAAATCAGCTTCAAAGCTGTTATTACTCATATAGAAAATCTGGGAAGAAGCAGATGGTCTACTAAGAGGTATATCTTCACCATGCAACCAACTTGTGTGCATGTGGAAGGGCAGGAAGAAATTGATTGATTGGATGGGGCATTATTAATATTTCCATGACCACTCATTCTTCTTGGAAAATGCTACCCTTAGCTATTTTCCCAGACATGATGTCTCTTCCAGACTTGGAACCAAGTGGATATTGGAGTGGGGGATGTATCCTAGCTGATGAACTGATTCATCAAGTGGCATTGTCTGGCCACATTGTGTGGTGTGGATACTTATTATCACTCTTTTTGCAAAGTTATTACAAATAAATATTCCCTCTGGAATAATATGCCTACACCTGCCCCAAGCAGTATAGCCAAGCAATGTAATTCTTTGCTTATTTCATTCTCGCAGGAAACAATCAGTCTTTTTAGCAATTTTATTTCCTCTGCAAGAAACTTGGCATAATTTTCAAAGACTATACACAGCTTAGGACATATGAGAAAAATGTTTGTATGTTTTATATGTGTGAATAAATATTTCTGTGAAGATAATACTGTAGTTGGAGATTGATTTCCATGTGCTTCCCCCTTATAGAAACAGAGTATTCTGTGTATAGACCAGTATTTCCTGTGCAGATGGTAATATTTCTGAGCAGATATACTATTTTCTGCATAGAAAATCCAACTTCAGATAGAGAAAATGCTGTTTTCTGCACAAAACTACAATTTTTTTGCACAATAAGTCCTGAATGCAAAAATTATTGTCAGTCCAGTATTCTTGTCAGAGTTTCCTGATATTCAAGAAATACATTTTAACCATTTTCTTCAAAGATTTTCAAAGATTCTTTCCATCTCTTAGGTAACCTCAAACACTGGATCCCATATGTCCCTTCTCTCAGACAAAATATTTGATTTCAGTCTGTACCATGGGTCATAGATTTTCACCTATGGTGCATTAGAGGAGGCTTTTCTCCCAAACGAACTCCTCTCTTTTCACAGAAGGCACCTCTGCCCTCCTATATCATTCCAGACAACAGCTCTGTCTTAGGACTATACAATAAAATGTTTAATTTTGATTTAATTGTACCTTTCTCTTCCTGTGAGAAACTGCTGCCTTATAAAATAATCCCATTTCCCAGCTATGTGTTAATGGAAACAGTCTGAATATATTGGATGCCAGTTTCTTTAATCTTGGAATTTATCACTAAGGAGAATTTTTAAAAGAGAAATGATGGTAAGTAGAATTTGTTATGTGCTAGGACTCTATTTCAAGTAATTTTTAGTATGTTACAAAAAAATCTCAAGATGATTAACTTTTGTTCTCTCTTGGAGAAGAGTCTCCTGGTTGGATTTGTCTTGGCTGCATTCACTAACTCTGTACAAATCATTTGCATCATTTTCCACAATAATAAACTAATGCAAAAGTAGTATTTTGTGAAATACAAAATGTTTAGTTTGGATAGGAATCTAAGGTGTGTTGTGCCTGCCTGCCAAATATGGCCAAAAGTTAATATCAAGTTAACATTCTTCTTGATACATTTTTTTAGCTCCCAACTGAAAGCAGACTTTTAAAGTTGAGTTTTGCATATATCTGATTGTGGAAGCTAGGTACAAAAAGGTATGCATATTTGCAAGTGCTTATCAATGACAGGAAAGGCAAAACAAAACTATTTTTTGTGGGTGTGTGGGTGTGGGTAAGCTGATATATAATTATTATTTATTTGTACTTTAAAAATTAAGATAAATTAATTAAAAATTCATTTCTGAAAAACTTCTTTGTTTGGAAGAAGTAAATAATATTAGGGCTGAAAGAGATGGCACAAAAATGCCAGATTGGGGCTACTGTGGAGCTGCACACTGTGATGCTGCAACAATCCCACACCATGCCCTCAACCTAGCATTTTCCTGGCACAAAAAGAAGTGGCAGAAAGCCACTCCTTTTTGCACTGGGAAAAAATGCGCCTTTGCCATCATAGTGGCAGTTTTTCTGCACTCCTGCAGTGTGCAGTATCTAAACACTGCACTGCTGAAGTGCCAAAAAACTGTGCGGGGTGGCCTCATAGCATGTTCCCAGTATCTTGGGGACATGTGTCGTGTGTATGCCACATCCCCATGCCACCAGAAAGACACCACATTTTGTTGATCTGTTTTCCCTCTTAGACTTGTAGATTCCTAAACATGCTACCCAAATTACAATATGAGTCAGCCCTTTTTATCTGGAATTTGGACCTAATATAAGCAGTGAAAAATACTAAGTATTTTTAGATAGACTTCACACATTCCATACAAATTGGTGCAGAGGCAGGTAATAATGCTAGAAATCATGGCTGGGATTCACAACTACAGTTGCAAATGTGTAATCTAGAGTTATGCATCTGAAACTGATATGTATTCACAATCCCTACATATTCATTATTGTAGTAATAGTGGAGGGAATATGTAGGGAAAATAAAAATTTCCCAATCTTGCCTTAGCCACAAGAGCAATGGAGGTCTGTCCTTCTGTTCACTGGAACACAGAAGGTTGGTGTTTCTATCCCCCCTCCCAAGAACAATCTCTGTTGCAAGGAAGAATTATAACAGGAATCCTGCTTCTGATAGTTGCAATGGAGATCGCTGGTGGAAGGGAGGATGGAAAGATCAGTCTACTGTGCCCCTATTGACAGACTTCAATTGCTCACAATGGTAAGACAAGATGGGGTAGGACTATAACAAGAAGACACTATTTAGGGAAGTATAGTTAACTATGGGCCTCTGCAGATGGGTGGCTCTAGGCCGCTCCGGGAAGCAAAGGATCGGGACTGCGGCAACCCCATGCCACAGTCCTGATCTTCCCTTTTGCCATCCCAAAAAGAGTGGCAAGATGCTGCTCCTTTTAGGGGCAGCAAAAGGCCGCCCTAAGAGCCAGTGCATGGCTTTTCCTCACCCTTTTCAGAATGCTGCACTGGGAGGGCATCCTGATGCCGCGCGCTGTGCATAATGGTGCACGACATCAGAATGGCATTGGCGTGGGGTTGGGGTGGCCAGAGTGCGGCCGCCCCAACCCAACTCTACCTCCAGGCTGGCAATTTGGGCTGGTCTGCAGAGGCCCTACGTAAAGTATCCTTAATAGCTGATCTAGAATGTTGACCAATGTCATTACCAGCAATGGATTGTGTGTGGTGACATAATATTGTCCTCCTTAAAAATCCTCAGTGCAAACAGTCAGACAGATGCATATAAATTTATTTAATAGCCACCTTTCTTCCAGTGTGGAATATAAATTTAAAAAAGAATATCCTTAAAATAAATCATAATATTAAAAAATAAAATAAAATAAATTATCAGATTGAAACAGCATAGAATTACAAAAAACTTAAAAAGGAATTTAAAGCATTAGAAAAAGTACAACACACACTTCCATTGAAATCCATTGAATATTCCAAAGCCTGTCTAAATAAAAAGATCTTTGCCCTATAGCGAAAGGAAAGAAAACAAAAAGAGAGAAGGCCTAGTCTCCTGTGGGAAGGAGTTCACCAAGATGGGATTAGTTGCTGTAATTGTGTGTGCTCTAGTCTGGTTTCTGTCTGCATATTCCATCCAGTAGAATCATGGGGGGGGGGGTCGCACTGGGTGACATCCTAGAATGGAGGCAACACCCCAGAAAGATGACCAGATGTCACCTCCCACCCATGGGCATTTTTTGGGCTGGGGGGCACCTCAGGCCTGTACCGGCTCTCCCTGGCTCTGTGCTGGCCCTCCTTGGGCCATGCTAACTCTCTCCAGGCCTACGCCAGATCTCTCCAGACCTCCCTGGGCCTGCACCAGCTCTTCCTGGCTCTCCCTGGGCCACACCGGCTCTCTTGGGCCCACACTGGCTTACTCTGGCTCTCCATGGCTCCACACTGGCCCTCCCTGAGCCGTGCAAGCTTTCCCTGGCCCTTCCTGGCTCCCTGGGCTGCCCAGGCTATCTCTGGCCATTCCTGGGCCTGCACTGGCTCTCCCTGGCTCTCTCCAGCCCTGCGCTAGCCCTCCCTGGGGTGTGCTGACTCTCTGGGCCCATGTCAGCTCTCTGGCCCTCTAGATGTCCTTCTGGCCCTGGACATCTGGAAACCCCACTAGAAGTCCAGGGCCAGAAGTCTCGCCCACCCCAGAAGTCCCATCCCCCCACACCAGGTGTCACCCAATATGGGGATGCCACTGATTCCATCTGCAAAGTTATTGAATGGACTGAAGGTCTTGGTTCAACACTGCTTTTGGGAAAGCTGTACTTCATTCCAATTTACCTTGAATGTACTTTTGAAGTTTGACTTCTGTACTTTGTTTTCAAGTTTCAAGACAGTCCCATTCCTTGAACATATTTCTATACCATTTCTGCCTTGTATGGGTGGGAAGCATGATGCTCATGTTTCAGGTTTGCTATTTTGTTTTATTTTTTACTTAATATTCAGTAAACATCACCCCAGGTGGTGGAAATAAAAGCAAGTATTTACATTTTATGAGCTTTGGTCCAATTAGTAATGTCATTTCAAAAATGTTATTTTAAAATAGTCATTTTGGAGGATTGTTGCCCACTTTTGTATTGTTAATGCTTTAAAAGTTTAAAATATACCACATAAGACAACTTTTTAACCCTGGAAAAGGGTCTCAAAAGTTGGGGGTCGTCTTATACACTGGGTAGAGAAGGAGGAGGAGGATGACAAAGGGAGAAGGAGAAGGAAGCCAGGCAGAGAACGAAGGGAGAAGGGGAACGGAGACAGGAGGATAACAAAGTGAGAAGGAGAAGGGAGCCAGGAGGAGGGAGAAGGGAGAAGGGGAAGGGAGCCAGGTGGAGGACGATGGGAAAAGGGGAAGGGAGCCAGGTGGAGGATGAAGGAAGAAGGCAAAGGGAGCCAGGTGGAGGATGAAGGCCAAAGGGGAAGGGAGCCAGGTGGAGGATGAAGGGAGAAGGGGAAGGGAGCCAGTTCTACAGTATGGATGCAGCCTGAATCTGCACTGCAGAAATAATGCAGTTTGACACCTCTTTAACTGCCATGGCTCCATCCTATGGACTCCTAGGATCTGAAGTTTCCTTTGTGGTACCAGAGTTCTCTGGCAGAAAAGGCTAAATATCTCACAAAACTGCAAATCCCAGAATTCCATAACCTTGAGCCAGGGCAGTTAAAGCAATGTCAAACTGCTTTAATAAATTTCTGCAATGCAGACACAGCCAAAGTTGATGTGTTGCTTGGGCATGGCTTCTTTAACAAATAATTCAACAGAATGAGGGAGAGAGAGAGTGTGTATACCCTTGAAGATTTATCTAAAGAAGAACCAAGTTCCTTAACTTGGAGGTTATATGTGTATGTTGTGTGCCTTCAAATTGTTCCTGACTTATGGTGATCATGGGGTTTTCTTTGCAAGATTCGCTCACAGGAAGTTTGCCATTGCCTTCCCCTGAGGCTGAGAGTGTGTGACTTGTCCAAGTTTACCCAGTGGGTTTCATGGCAGAGTGGGGAATCAAACCCAGGTCTCCAGAGTAGAAGTCTAACACTCAAACCACTACACCATGCTGGCTCCTATTCCCATGTACTACCTATGAAACAATTGCAGACTTTTTTGTAGTTCTTGTGTGTCTTCAAGTCCTTTCTGACTTATGGTGACCCTAAGGCAACCTTATCATGGGGTTTTCTTGGCATGTTTCTTCAAATGGGGGTTGCCATTACCATCCTCTGAGGCTGAGAGTGTGTGAAATGCCCAGGGTCACTTACTTGGCCGCAAATTGTACATATCCCAGAATGCATCACCTAGTATATTGGCAATCCTTCCCCCCAAGACTTTCTCATTTCCCCCCAACCATCTCACACCTGGGAGATAGAAATAATTTTTAAAGCAGCATTTAAATCTGGACTATTTTTTTATAAGTAAGGTCTAAAACACACTGCAAAAATAAATGCTAGGGAACATGGGTGCTGTAGTTTGTTGTGTTTATAAGTGACAGTTTTCCTCCTAAGTACCCACATGTCATAAGTATTTGAATTAAAATTACCATATTAAAATCAAATCTGATGTTTTTTAAAAAAAATTATTTGGTGTGCGTTGGAAGAGTCTTATATGGCACGTATATCCAAACTCTATATTTTAACTGGAAAAGTTGGGGCTCATCTTATATGCCCAGTCGTCTTATAAGCCAGAAAACACGGTATGTGCTTCTAAATTTTTAGTAATATGTCAAATTTGCCCCACCCATTAATAGGTAATGCCAACACATTACACATTCATAAAGTAATAATTAATGCTAATACAGTTGGCCCTCGGTATTCATGGGGGATCTGTTCTGAACCCCCATACACGGATATCAAAATTTGCAGATGCTCAAGTTCTGTTGTTGCACTGCCACTGAAGTCCCACTGAACTCCTCCTCCCTCATCTCCTCCTACCTAAGTGCTTCCTTGACTGCCACAGGCAGCCTTCCCTTCTCAGCATATCCCCACCCTCTGTCCCCTTTCCCCATTTCCTTCTTTGCCTGGCGGATTGTGTGAGGAGGTCTCCTCTGGCCCAGCAGAGGCATGGAGTCCCCAACACCTCTTCATACCCTGGCAGGGCTGCACTTGACTTGGGGGGCGATGTCATACTGGGGTTACCGGGGCCCCTGAAGCTTCCATGCCACTTGGAGCCCAGCCCCAGGACATCCTCTGGCTCACCTTGGCAGGATAATGCTAATAATGCTCCTGGATACTCCAAGTCTCTGCCATGTCCCCCCCCCCCCGCCCCCGGCCTCGGTGGCCAGCAACAGCAGCAACAAGTGAGGGGCATATGCTGCCCTTGGGGATAATGGGGGCTGTTCCTAATGGTAACATGGCCACATGCTGTTAGGGTATGCAGACCCATAGGCAGGAACAGCCGAGAAGATGGTCTTCTGTAAAGAAGCTTGCTCTAGATAGCACAAGAAAAATCCTTCCACACACAGGTGCTGCTTTCAGCTTGCTGAAATGAATAGCTGCACAGTGAGGCTTCACTCAATGAGGGCTTTAATATTTGTTGCAAATATTTACAAAGATACACAGAATACCAGACATGCATCTTGAATACTCACAGCTATACAGACTAACAAAGTGCTTCGCCAACCACCAGTCACAACTAACCAACAAAGGAGATTCTTACTCTCTCCCATATATAGGTGGTCTTCTTAAGAACATGTGACAGCCATGTACTAATGAAACCCAACTGGTTTCATCCCAGTGCCTGTTACATCAGGCCTCCCATGATGCACAGTTCACCAAATGCTGACTCATGCACTTGGCACTTGAACTGTAGCAACCGTGTTACTATTGCTCCAGTTCCTTTCAGTGGACACATCCATGTCATTTTCCAGACCAGGGTGTCACATGGTCTTGACAATCCCCTCCAAAATGACATGCAATGTGTTCAATGTGTCCTTGCATTTGTTCCAAGTATAATGTAGACCTCATCCACTGATCTCCTCTGTACCAACATACTGCAGCGTCAGCATCCCATTTTGCACAACCTCTCTCACATTCTGGTATCTAACTGTGATATACTTGGTCCTATATTTCAGATTTAATGACTCTGCCATGCCAATGCATGCCTGTGAGTCCTCATTCACCACAGTTACTCTACCACAGTTCTCTCCTAGGTCTTTCAACAACTGCCTAGCCCACTGTACTTCATCTGCAACCTCCAACAAAGTGGCAAACTCTGCCTCTGTTGTGCTAAGTGCAATGCAGCTTTGCTTTCTGGAACTCCAGATGACAGGGTTATCTGCATAACTGATGATCAGTTCAGTTACTGACTTCTTATCATCTGCCTCAGATGCAAAGGAACTGTCAGCAAAACCTTCCAGCTCAGACATCTCTCCTGTTATTACCAAGCACCTGTCCTTTGTGCCTTTCAGGTACCTCACAATGCGCTTCACTACCATCCAGTCCACCTGTCTGGGCTTCACAGCTCTCCTGTACAGTACCCCTACTGCAAAGCTGATGTCTGACCTGGTGTTGTTTGCCAAAAACAACAGACTCCCTACCACGGAGTGATATAAGTCAGACCTTGAAAACAACTGCTCTGACTCCAAGTTCTGATAGTCAGGCGTCATTGGGCTCTTGACAACCTTGGCTTCACTCAAGCCAGTCCTCTCTACCAGCTTTTGTATCTTTTTCTTTTGACACAACCTAAAATTACCACTCTGCTCTCTTTCTACCTCTGTTCCTCAGCTGTCCAAGGTCCTTAAGCTTAAACTTTCATGCCAATTCACATCGCACCAGTCTGATCTCCTCCTGATCCCTGGCTGCAACACGCAAGTCATCTATATCAATAATTAGGATCATGCTGCCCTTCGTGTACACACATGCATTGGCCACACTGTGCTGGTAACCCAACTTCACTAGCTTTTCATGTATACACAAGTTCCAGCATCTGGCACTCTGTTTGAGTTCATACAAAGCCTTCCTTAGACCGTAGACCTTGTTGCTGCCTTCACACTCATAACCAGGAGCTTGCTCCATGAACACAGTCTCCACTAAGGTGGCATTGAGGTATGCTGTCTCAAAGTCAAAGTTATTGACAACTAACCTCCTTTTGGCAGCAACAGCAAGCACCATCCTGAGATTCTCTGTCTTAGCCGTCAGTGAGAACGTCCTGTCATAGTTCTCAAACCACTCCTGTGAGTACCCTTTGGCTACGAACGTGGCTTTGTACTTCACAGTCCCATCAGGCATGTCTTTACATTCCACTTTTCTTGCTCACTAACTGGGTACCTGAGCAAATCCTCATAATCATCAGGCTCCTCCACCACAATAGTACAGGCTTGTGTCTCCTATACAACAAATCTGTCTGGTAGTCTCCTGACTCACTGTGTTCTTCGTGGAATGACAATGCTGCCATGCTCATCCTCAGTGTCACTACTATTTTCCTGGATGTCTTGACTCTGAACTAGTTCCTGCTTTGGTGTTTGGGTTTGTATAGAAGTGCTAGGTTCCTCCTTCACATTTCTAGATGCGTCCACCCCTCCATTTCTGATGTTTGTACCTGTGTTGCCCAACTTTACAAATGCATCATGGTCGCTGTGGATTTTTTTCCCATCCAGCATGTGTTTCAAACTTTGCACTCCTTGAGTACAGGACTCTGCCACCACCCATTAGGAATCTGTAGCTATTCCCCTTGTAGCCCACAAACCTTAACCTCAGGCTCTTTGGTTTATTTTTCTTCCTGAACTGAGAAAGAATAAGTACTGAGGTAAATTACCCCCAAACCCTCAAGTACTTGAGATTGGATGCTCTACCATGTAACAGGAAGTATGGTGTCTGGTTGATTGCACTGCACCACATCCTGTTAATGGTATGGCATGCAACCTTTGTGGCTTCTGCCCACAAATTTGATAGTGCCCCAGCATCTTCCAGCATGCAATACCTCATCTGATTGATCATGCCAATATGCCTCTCAGCCAAACCATCCTCAGCTGGGCAAGCCAGGTTGGTGGTTTTGTGCTGTATTCTCTTCTGCCTAAAGCACTGCTGCAGACCCCCAGCAAGGAACTCTCCACCCCTATCGGTCACAAAAGTGCCCACCTTGTAGGGAAACTCCCTCTCAATGGCATTGACCCACTTTTTGACTTGGTCAGCAGCTTCACCCTTGGTTTTTAACAAGGCAACAAAAGAATACTGGGTGTGTCAGCCCACTATAAGCAGGGTAAACCTTTTCCACCCATGCTCTTAACTTGATGTGGTCCTAACAAGTCTGCATGCACCACCTGAAAAGGCCTCTGGGTGGTGCACTTGCTTACTTTGGCAACTGGGTAAGCTCTGACTTTTACCCCTTTGCAGACTGCACAATCAAGATAGCTGTTGCATTACTCCACCTTGAAATCTGGGCATACCTTCTCTAGGTTTCTCAAACCTTTGAAACTTGTGTGCCCCCTATGAAAATAGTGTGCATAATTTTCATGTAATGTTTTGTTAGCAACACTGCTACACTTTACCTGTGCCACCATGTGGTATACCTGATTTTTCTTTACAGCTTTACCACACACTGCCCTCTCCTTGGAGATTACTCCTTCATCCCATCATTGGTCAGGGATGCCACACTCACAAGGTAATTCTGCAGTCTAGGTGCACATAAAACATTATCAAATGTTTTCCCTACCCTGGGATGAATACACACATTTTAAACTCCACTCTACCAGATTCACCATCAACAAACACCACTGTGTCTAGTGATGATGGTTTCGAGTTCTGTAGTCTCCCCTTGTCTGGTACCATGTGGTGAGAACAACTACTGTCCAAAATCCAGACAGAGTCTCCCTTATTCCCACTCACAATACCTTCCACAGCAGAAACAAACCCCCTCCCTTCCTGGGGCCTTTTCTTCTGTGAAGACCATGCCTTCTTTGCTGCAGAGACTCTCAGACAGTCCTTCCTGAAATGTCCAGTCTTTCCATAGGAAAAATATCAGTTAGTCCTGCAGATGGCAGCACTCCCTTCCTGGGACATCTCAGTAGTTGGTTTCCTCCAGCTTGTTTTCCCAGCTTTCCTAAATCTCTCCTTGAAGTCACATCTCTGGACCTCCTTCAGGATCCTCAAAGCCACAAGCTCAGTCCTCAGATCTGCCTCTGTGACTCCCTGTAGGCTGTACATCAAAAAGTCCCACTCACTGGTCAAATTGCTCAGGAGAATGAAGACTTTTTGATACTCTTCCATCTGGATGCCTTTGTTGCTGCACTCTACCAACAAACCTTGCATTTTTCCCAGATGAATAGTTACAGAAGCACCGACCTGCAACTTAGAGGGGAGCGTCCTCCTGCAACAACAAAGCATCTTAGATAAGGCTCCGTTGGGCTGATGAACTTGTTCCAAGGCACCCCACACATCAAAAGCTGTCTGCTTTTCCCTGATGTGATTAAGCTGGCTTGTCTACAGCTAGAACAATTGTAGCATGTGTCTTGCAATCCTCATCAATCTGAGATTTTTCTGTAGGATCTGGTTGGTTTTACACTATGTTCCATAAGTCCTGTTTTATCATTAAAGTTTGCATATAGATTTTCCAAGATGCATAATTTGAATCACTCAGCTTCTGAAATCTAATAGCTGTTTCCATTTTTTCCTGTTCTGTGTCAACAATAGACAGACATAGATGGACTTCTGGGCAAACTGCCAACAGCCCGGGCAAGTAGCCAACACACTTGGAAGATTGATAAGCCTTCCCCAGCACACTAATATAGACATTGACAGTGAGAAACACACTTTAACTCACTCAGTTTCAGGACTTCATCTTCACCTTCTGTGGATTCAGAAGCACCACTGGCAATTGTGGAAATCTCACAACCACTCAGGTGTTGTGTATGTGCACACTGGGCCCGTAACCCATGTTGGGGTATGCAGACAGGTAGAATCTAGCATACACACATGCAGAGTAGATGCACATAGGCAGGAACACCCAGAAGATGGTCTTCTGTGAAGAAGCTTACTCCAGACAGAACAGGAAAAATCCGTCCACCCAGGTGCTGCTTTCAGCTTGCTGAAATGAATAGATGCACAGTGATGCTTCACTCAATGAGGGCTTTAATCTTTGTTGCAAATATTTACAAAGATACACAGGGTATCAGACGTCCATCTTGAATACTCACAGCTATACAAACTAACAAAGTGCTTTGCCAACCACCAACCACAACTAACCAACAACGGAGATTCTGACTCTCTCCCATATATAGGTGGTCTTCTTAAGAACATGTGACAGCCATGCATTAATGAAACCTAGGACCTTTACAGACTGCCGGAGATAATGCAGCATGAGGCCATTTTAACTATCCTGGCTCTGTGCTAGGGAATCATGGGAATTGTATTTTTTTCTGGGACATTTAGATATATTGCAGACTGCTAGAAATAGTGCAAATTGAGTCCACTTTAAGGTTTAGGGTTAGGGTTAGGGAATCATGGGAACTGTATTTTATTGTGGCACCAGAGCTCTCTGATAGAGAAGGCTCAATGTCTCAGAAAAAAACACAATTCCCATGACTCCCTAGCACTAACCCTAAACCTTAAAATGGACTCAATTTGCACTATTTCTGGCAGTCTGCAAAGGCCCTTAGCCTTCTCTGTCAGAGAGCTCTGGTGCCACAATAAAGTAAAGTTCCCATGATTCCTTAGCATTGAGCCAGGACAGTTAAAGTGGCCTCAAGCTGCATCATTTCTGGCACTCTGTAAAGGCCCTGAGTATCATCAGTGCCTACTACTAATGCTGCTTCCACCATTAGCCACTGCCACCAAGTACTAAAGTCTGAGCATTTCCACTAACAAAAATGGGAAGAGTCAATGGATCTGGGAATCACTGGAGATGGAGTTCCCACTGTTTGTTGGAGTGATTGGACTATTCTGTATGTACTTATAGTGCATTGTGGCCTTAGGTCATCAGTGTGTCACAAGGCTTCCTTTTCACTATTTATTTATTTATTTTTGGCAAGGGAAATTTTGCAAAATGGAGAATGACAACATAGAAGAATAGAATAGCTATGTGGAATCAGACAAAAGGCCTATCTACTCCAACATTCAATTGATGCAGTTGCCAACCAGTTGCTTAAAGGAAGCCTATCAACAGAACACAAGCAACTGCACCTTCATCTTGTGCTCTCTAGGAATTGATATACAGAGGTATGCTGCCTCTCATACCAAAGGTAATAATATATAGCCACCCTCACTTATAACCTATCCTCCATAAATTTATCTCATACTCTTTTTAATTATCCAAGCTGGCAACTATAACTACTTATTGTGGCAGTTGATTTTACTGTTTAAGTTTCTGCTACATGAAAAAGAAGTACTGCCTTTGATCTGTCCTGAATCTTCAGTGGATTACCTTGTTAGCATGGTTACTCAGTGCGTGATGATCCATGTCAATGTGCAGTATCAGATTCACCACCTTCTCAGATGCAAACAGTAGCATGTCAGCTGGAGAAGCATCTCTCCCCTTCCACAATGAGAAAAGAGAATCTACAAACAGACGTCTCTGAGATGAGGTTTTAATCTTAACCTTGATCAGAAAGCCTATCTGGAAAACGACCTACATCGAGTGTATGTACCTCAGCCTGAAGACCAGGGATAGTGTAGGGATTCTGTTAGTATACTGGCCACCCCGTTGCTTAACAGACTCCCTAACTGAGCTGATTGCCCTGGTTTCTGAGTTGCTGTTGGAATCACCCAGACTTTTGGTTCTGGGCAACTTCAACATTCCACTCGAAACCAGTTTACAAGATCTAACTGGTGTAGCTTGGGAGTTCATGGATACCATGACAAACATGGGCCTATCCCAGTTGGTCGACGGGCCCACACATTGTGTTGGTCATACCCTCGATGTGGTCTTTAGTACAGAGCAGGAACATCCGTGGGCAGAGGTCAAAAAAACCTCTGCATTGTCATAGAGGGATCATTTTCTGATCAAGGCAGAACTAAAGGCTATTGCTCACCCTCCCGGGGGTGGCAGAACCATTAGAATGGTCCTCCCTCAAAGGCTAATGGAACCAACTGATTTCTGGAAAGCCTTGGAGGGTTTAATGGTTGCTAACGCCAGTGATTCTGTCGAGGCCTTGGTGGATACTTGGAACACCGACCTCACCAGGGCTATTGACACAATCGCTCCCAAGTGTCCTTTCCGGTCAGCTTCAAACCGTAAGCCCTGGTATACAGAGGAGCTTAGGAGGATGAAATGACTAGAGTGTGAATGGCGAAAGATTTGTCTCTTATCTGAGAGAACTCGCCTTAGGAAGCATCTTGATTCCTATAGGGAGGCTTTACGGGCAGCGCAGAAATCTTTCTGTTCTGCACGTATTGCGTCTGCAGAGTCCCACCCGGCAGAGCTGTTTAGGGTGCTGGGGGAGCTGACGAAGGTTCCCCCTGCGCCAAACCCCTACTTGACCCAACGACAGCCTGCTGTGAGGCATTTAATATCTACTTTGCAGATAAAATCTCTCAGATAAGAGCCGACTTGGATGCCAGTGTTTTGGCAGAATTCGTAGATGAGGCATCCAGGAACCCCGCTGATGGCACTTTACTGGATCAATTACAATCTGTGAGTACCGATGATGTGGACAAGCTACTTGGGAGGGTGAGGAAGACGACTTGCCCCCTCGATCCTTGTCCATCATGGCTGGTCATCCAAGGTGGGGATGCACTGAAGGTGTTCCTTCGGGACACAATCAACGCATAATTCAGGGAGGGTAGTATACCATCTTGCTTAAAGGAGGCGGCGGTTAAGCCACTCCTAAAAAAACCCTCCCTGGACCCTCTGGACAGAAACAACTACAGACCAGTCTCCTTGCTTCCTTTTTAAGCAATGTGATCAAGAGGGCAGTTGCTTCCCAACTCCAGGCAGTCTTGAATAAAATTGATTATCTCAATCCATTTCAAACTGGCTTCAGGATAGGATATGGAGTGGAGACTGCCATGGTTGCTCTGACCGATGACCTCCGCCTGGGCATCGACAGGGGTAGTGTGACCCTGCTGGTGCTGTTGGATCTCTCAGCAGCTTTTGACACTTTATATCATGCCATCCTCTTGGATCGCCTGAGAGAGTTAGGAATTGGAGGGACTGCTTTGCAGTGGTTCCATTCCTTCCTCTTGGGCAGATCCCAGAGGGTGAGGCTCGGGGACAGTTGCTCATCTAAAATTGAGCTCAATTGTGGCATCCCTCAGGGCGCCATCCTGTCCCCAATGTTATTCAACATCTACATGAAGCTGCTGGGTGAGATCATTTGGAGGCATGGAGTGCGGTGTCTTCAGTACGCTGATGACACCCAGATATATATCTCCATGACTAGATCATCTTCTCAGACTTCAGATGGCATCTCTCCTCTTAATGACTGTCTCAGAGCGGTAATGGATTGGATGAGGAAAAACAGATTGAAGTTGAATCCAGACAAAACGGTGGTACTCACAGTTACAGGCCCGAAACCAGATCTGGGAATACAGTCTCCAGTCCTGGATGGAGTCACACTCTCCTCTAAGGACTGTATTCGCAGTTTGGGGGTACTCTTTGACTTGTCGCTTCACATGACTAGTCAGGTGAATGCGGCGGTCAGGAGTGCCTGTTATCAGCTTCGGCTGATATGCCAACTGCACCCTTATCTGGATGTGAGGGATCTGGAAGCTGTGGTACATGCCCTGGTAACCTCACGTCTGGATTACTGCAATGCACTCTACATAGGGCTACCCTTGTGCCTAACCCGGAAACTGCAACTGGTGCAAAACATGGCAGCCAGGTTAATTACCAGAACATCAAGGAGGGAGCACATAACACCGGTGCTCAAACCCCTCCACTAGCTGCCGATTAGTTTCCGGGCACAGTACAAGGTGTTGGTTGTAACCTTTAAAGCCCTACATGGCTTGGGTCCATCTTATCTCAGGTATGATTCTCCCCCCCCCCCACGCCCTTCGGTCCTCTGGGAGGAATCTGCTACAGCCAATAAAAACCAGGCTGTCTCAGACCTCCCAGAGGGCCTTTTCTGCAACTGCTCCCAGACTTTGGAATGGCCTGCCGGACGAGATCCGTCTCATTACTACTCTTGCTGCTTTTAAAAAGGCAGTGAAGACAGATCTTTTCCGGCAGGCCTTCCCAGAATAATAGCTGTCCTTAGGGAGATGAGTTTTCATCTTGTTTTTATATCACTGATTCCTGTTTTATTGTTTTATCATTTATTGTTTTGTGGTATTTTTAATCTTTTCTTAGTTTAATTCTTTTTTAATGGGATGGGAGGGTTGGACTGTGGAATGAGGGAATGTTTTAACTTTGTCTGTTTTAAATGTTGTAACCCGCCCTGATTGCTGCACAGAGGGATGGGCTATAAATTATTATTATTATTATTATTATTATTATTATTATTATTATTATTATCTTAGTTCCTCTATGTACAGCGCTATATACATGATCCATTGACATACAACAACTCCACAATCACAACCCATCTCTCTACAATCCACATCAACACCCACATGTGTTTCCAGAGGCATCTGCCTTATATAGCCAGGGCTCCATGTGGCCTTCTGGCCCTGCCTCTTCCTGTGGATACCTGTCACTCAACCTGAGTGACTCTGCAGTTTTTCAGCACTTGTCTGTGCTTTTCAGCACCAGGTAACCATCTGCATGATGTCACTTCTCATGACACAGCATGACACAGCATGACTCAGTGTCAGCCAAATGCTGTGTCATCATGGCTGCTTATGGTGTTCTTCTATTTCCACATTGTACATTTTCCCCTGGGACTCCTTCCTAAGAAAACCCTCCAAAATGTACAAATGTGTGGACATCGCTTAGTTTATGTTTCTTGGAGTGAGTTTGCATGGACCTTCCTGTTTCCTTGTGCTATATCCCAATGGCTTGATATCTGCCAATGTCCTCCCACCGGTGTCCAGTGCTCTGGTATCCTGTCTGTCACAATGTCTAGGTTTAATGGTTAAACTAGAAATTGAATCCTTGTCTCCAGAGTTATAGTCCAACACTCAAACCACTAAACCAGGCTGGCTACATTCTAATATTCTAGTTCTAGTATTAGTTGCTTTTATTTACTTTATTTTATCCACACTTATTTATGGTGAATAGAACTGAGAATCAGGCCTTGTCCAACTCAGGCCCAGTGACACTTATAGAAGCAATCACCACCTCTGAATCCCTCATTGTCACTGCTGCCACTCCAGATCAGTAAGTATCACACAGAACATCAGTGAGTATCACACTGCCAGTGTGAGGCTCAACATGGAAGACTTTAAGAAACATCACAATGAGTAGACATGGTTGGAGGGACAGTCCTTCTACAGCCCACCGGGCAGAGAGGAGAGGAGAACCAAACAAGGTGGGAAGATTGTGCACCAGATCAATAAAGAAGCAGGAAAGCAGTGGCTATACTGCAGTGGTTATGCTCCACTCAGAGGATCAGACACTGGATCTGTCTTACTATTGGGTTGCATGGACTATCCACTGGCTGAGAAAACAAAATTTCCCTTGCAGAATGGTTCAGTATTGCTATGCTTCAGCGCAGAAGGGAAGGATCTCCAGAGCTGAAAGGACTGCTTGAAGAAATTCATAGGATGCTTTGGTCTAAAACACTGCAGAAATAGTCCAGTTTGAGAGTGCTTTAACTGCCCAAGCTCAGTGCTAGAAAATTCTGGAAACTGCAGATTTGTGAAACATTTAGCTGTCTCTGTCAGAGAGCTCTAATACCACAAAATGCCTGCAATTCCCAGGATTCTCTACCATTGAGCCAAGGTAGTCCTTGAGAACATGCATACCTTGTAAGTGTGAAAGTAATTAACACAGTAACAGTTACCCTGAAAAGGGGAGTCAAAGGTCGTGTTTACACCAGCTGAAAAAAAAATCTGGGTGCAGCCCAGAGTATTCTGCTCCAAAGCTGCCCCTGATCTGATACGCAAATGCCACATGTACCACTACAACAGCAAAACAAAACCACCTTGCTGTCCATACAGTTGGTCAGACTGATTATGCATTGGAACTGGTGCCCTATCCTTTGCTGCTGCTGCCTCGATGGCCATAAAAGTAGCAGGCAGAAAGGACTTCCTGATGATGTTGCTTCTGGTAAGGTCAGAATGGGGTGCACAGCAATGTAATCAATGAGAAATGGGTAGAGCAACCCTCTCTTCACTGGTTGTGTGGCTAGGAGCCTCATTCTGACACCAGGCAAACAACATGTCAACAGTGGGGTTCTGCTAGATGCATGGCCAGGATGGCAGCCGCAGCAGCAGAGGATCTGAGTAGAAAGAAACTTTTTTTGTTTTGGTAGAAGTGGCTGAACTCTCACTTTGTGACAAGTAACACTGGTCCTTTTAAAAATTGGCAATGAATGCCACTCACCAAAATCCAACCCAATCTAGGTGTCCTTACTTCCAAAACATCAAGGTCACTCCGGAGTTTCCTGGAAGCCCTGGAGTAACTGGGAGTTTTCCTACATCAGATTAGAGGCTAAAAGAACTGGTTTTGCTGTGAAACTGACCATATGCCATCTGGGCTGGTCACACCAGGTTCAGGGTGAGTACAAGTTTTTTTCCCCCTTGTGTAGATGCACCCAAAGAGGCACAGAAAGAGGAGTAAAATTAACCCAGGATAATGTAAACTTAGGGCATTTGCAGACTGCCAGAAATAGTGCACATTAAATTGAGGTACTGCCCTGGCTCAGTGCTAGGGAATCATGGGAATTGTAATTTATTGTGGCACCAGAGCTCTCTGACAGAGAAGGCTCAATGTCCCAGAAAAAAATACAATTCCCTAGCACTGAGCCAGGGCAGTGCCTCAATTTAATGTGCACTATTTCTGGCAGTCTGCAAAGGCCCTTAGTTATGCCTTGCTTATTGAAAAGGGCTTACAATTACTGAAGTAAAATTAGCACTTACTTGTTTTCATTTGATTTTAGTTAATTACTTAATTAAATTCAATTTTACTTAATTAAACACAGCAAGATATTTTCCAGCACTGCAAAAAAAAAAAAAAAAGAAAAAGAAAAAGAAAGAAAGAAAGAAAGAAAGAAAGAAAGAAAGAAAGAAAAGGAAAAATCCAGCCTCCCAGTCAGCAACATTTTGTTCAATGCATTTGTGACTTCTTCATCTCCTGTTTTGTTTGAATTGTTAATGTGGCTGTTGGGTTTTGTTAGTATTAATTTACACATTAGTTGCCTTCTCTAATGGTTCAAGATTTGCTGATGCTTTCCCCAGCTTGGTGTACCTCCATAGATGTGTGGGTTTTTTTAACAACAACAAAAGTCAACTGCACAGATGGTGTTTTATGAGCTCAGTTATTTTGGTTTATGAGTGGGCGTTTAACTCTACTGTGAGCTTGCCAAGGATGTGATAAGGGCTTTGTCCTCCAGTGTAAACTGTTTGGTTGCCACTTTGCTTTAATGTTAATTGCATGTTTCATTGTCACTATTTAAATAGATGGAATGAGGGTGTCTGCTGTGAACCATTCCATTTCTCAGTAGTGATTGGGATATGAATGCATTTTTAAAAGAGCCAGTTCAGCATGCTTTCTGAAATCTTTGGAGAAGAAATATATAGAAGTATCTGACAGATTGTCAATGGGTTTAAGTTCCTGGAAAGAATTCTAAACAAAGCTGAATGGAAGGATGTAAAAATGCATTACTTCAACATTTATATTTTTCTTGTTGTGTGCCTTCATTTTCAATCTATGGCACCCCTATCATAAGGTTTTCTCAACAAGATTTATTCAAAGAGGGTTTCCCATTGTCTTCTTCTAAGGAAGAGAGAGTGTGACTTGCCTATGGTGACTAAATGTCATAACCTTAAAGGAGGACAAAGCACTGCAAAATGTAGAACATTCAAGAAAAATGTAGGGCATTACCCAAAAAAAAAAAGCTAACAGCATTAATAAAAATATGAATTCATTTCATATGGTTTATTTACAGCTATATTACATATACTGTATTTTGTTATGTACTCAACCATATTTTTCTGATGAACTTATCTTCATTAAAATGCTTTGTTGGCTTGCAATATATTTATAGAACTCTGAGCAAAACAAATGCTTCCCTCAGAAAAACAACAACACACAAACACACCCCTTCTCCTCTTCCCATACATTGGGATCATGCTGCTCAAATTAGTGTCTTCACAGCTACCACCTTGCCGGATCCTTCCCTTCTCTTTTGCAAAAAGCAGCAGTTTTTCTGTAGTCATTAGGATGTATTGTTGCAGGCTAAACATTTTGTTCATGTTTATTGCTTGGCAGAAACTAACAAGTCCTTTGCAGCAGCAGGTGCAGGAAATAATAATAACAACAACAACAACAACAACAATAATAATAATAATAATAATATATATCCCGCTTATTGACAAACAATTCAAGCGGCTTACAATAAAACCCGTATAACATAACCCAAAAGGAAAAACCCACCCACCCCCTTAAAACAGTATTAAATGATACATAGTTAAAATAGCAATAAGCATAAGATTAAAACATAACAATATAAGACATTTTACATTAACATTTAAACAGGTTGTGGTGCCCTAATCAACCTCTACTGCGTTCCTCATCCATCAAACAACTGATGGAGCCACAAGAGGAACGCAGGAGTCAAGGAACCCAAGGCCGGGGTGATTAGTCTGGAAAGGCCTGCCGAAAGAGACCAGTCTTGACAGCCTTTTTAAAGCTGTCTAGTGATGTCAACTGACGGATCTCGTCCAGCAGGCCGTTCCAGAGCTTGGGGGCAACAACAGAAAAAGCCCTCTGAATCAGTTGAGTTACCTCTTGCTTGCCTGCTAAGGAACCCGATGGCACAAGGATAGGTTTTATGGCTCAGAATAGAAGATATTTTTGACTTCCTCCTAGACCCGTAAAGAGAAGGTTGAAATGTAGAACATATCTTGGAAAAAGAGAACCTCTGGTCACCCTGGACTTGCTCAAGGTCATCCAATGGATTTCCATGGCTAAGCAGAGATTTGAACCCTTGTTTCCCAGAGCCCCTGTCCAACACTCAAGCGACTACACCATGCTAGATCTTACTGCATTTATATTGTCCCTGGCTATAATAAGGGCATTATATAGTTTTTAGTAAAATTCAAAACTTGGAAGTTACAGTTATACAGTTGGCTCTCTGTATCTACAGAGTCTGCATCCATGGATTCAACCAGCCACAGCTTGAATATATATATATATATATATATATATATATATATATAAAATCCAAAAAGCAAACTTTGATTTTGCCATTTTATATATAGCACACCATTTTAGTACACCACTGTATATAATAGGACTTGAACATCCACAGATTTTTGCATCTGTGGGGGGTTCCTGGAACCAAACCCCAGGGGATACCAAGGACCCACTGTATTTCCAAAACTTAATGGATGGTTAGCTACTTACAGGTTTTAAAAAGTAATTTGTTTATCTTCCTGTTTCTTCACAATAGTTAATAATAAGGTTGTTGTTATTTTAATTTTCTATGGATCCAACTCTTAAAGTGAGATGGCAGACTTTTTGCCACCCATTGTAATGTTGCTTGGCTACATGTATCCCAGTTTTCATCTGGGTATTCTAGGATCTAGACAGATGTATTTACTGCTAATATGGGAATCAGGAAAGTGCAGCCTTGAAGGCATTGTGTGGTCCCAGGGGTTTGCAGCCCCTGATATACCCCATAGAAGGCCTCCAAAGCCTCTCCCCCATTTTTTCAGTGTCATTTTCAGGTGAACTTTGCCTGAAAACATTTTCCTTGGTGGAATAAGATGGTTCACCAGCATTCTGAGATCCTTTCCATGGCTTCTATTGAATTACTGGCCCTTGAAGTAGGAGATGAAAAAGAAGTGAGTGTGGTACTCAAAGAACTGAGATTTGCAAGGACTTTTACTCCTAGCAATTGTTGTTCTCACAAAAACTAATGCCCATGACTTCCCCCAATAGGAGGAGCTATTTCCACTGGAACTCCCTCTGCCTCACTCTGCCTCAGCTAATAGGAATGTTCAGCGAACCGTTTGTCCTGTTCTAGGGCTTTGTCCATTTGTTCTGTGCTGCATTCCATGAACTGATGCTGGGCACTTGTACTTGCTGTGGCTGCTGAGCGACGGGCCCTCTTCCCTCTGATTGCAGCTCTGGGATTAGCTGTTTCATCCTCCTCTCTCTATCTTACTTCCCATTCTAGAGACATATATGGCAGAGGGCACAGTTTACGCACAAAAAACGTCCTGCAGAGATCGGGGGTGGAGGGAAGAGCTACATGCCAGGGAGGTTTGTGTAGACACACTGGATACATGCAGATGGCGGTCATACAAGGGACATGGTCAACAGGACACAGACACAAATGTTCCTTCAAGGTCCCCCCCCCCCCCATTATGCTAGGGTACAAAAGTGGTGTGCGGGGGGGGGGGGTCTGCAAACCTGCACACATATACAAAAAAGTCACAAAAGCCATACAAAGTGCTATGCTTTTTTTTTTTAAGTGCAGGTGTACATGTGACAGAGTGTATTTCTTGTCATAACAGGGAATATCTTTACCGTGTGCAGCATGGACCTGATTGATCAGCTGATTGAATTGTCCAGGACCTGCCCTCTTCTTGCCCTCACTCTCATTGTTGCTGACCACTGTACTGGTCCATGGGACAGGGGAGCGGTCATGGTGGCTACTGATCCTGGAAGATACAGTGCTCCACTCTGAAGTATGAGATGGTGGCCTGCTGGTGGAAGATGTAGAGGCACGGGACGGTGGTCTCATGTTGGAGATGTCCATAGCCCTCTGACTGCAGAATGTATCATCTGAGTCAGGCTGTTCCTCCTGATCATCTAAAAATGACAAGGGATGGGGTCATCTCTGCCCTCTGGCCACCCTAGTGCTGTCCCCTGCATCCCTTCCCAAGGGCCCTGGTGCATCTTACCTTGAGGGAGCAAAAGCTCCTGGGTGCATTCTGCCTTGGAGATGTCCTCCACAGTTTCTGCTCTGGCTGGTTGGCTGACTGAGACCCTAATGACATAACTGCTGGTGCATATTCTGCTGGGCTGTATGCTACCATCCCTGCCAAGGAAGGCATGGAGTTCCTTGTAGAAGGGCATAGAGGATGGACCCTGTTCGCTTTTGGCCTTGTGATCCCTAAACTTCTTGTAATTGGTCCTGAGGTTTTTGGTCTTCCAACGCCACTTTTCTCAAGTGCGTTGGTGGCCCCTCACCCTCATGCTTTCTGCCAACTCCTTAAATGTATCGGCATTCAAAAATGAATTTCTCAATTTCTTCAGAATGTGTGGCTGTGACCACACAGCTATGAGGTCAGCAGTCTCTGTATGGGACCACAATGTCCCTCTCCCTCTTTTTGGCTCACCGCTTGTTGATGGCTGTGCCATTCTGCCCACTGTACCAGAAAAGCGCCGAAGGTGCACAGCTATGGAGGTCCGCAGTGACAAAGGTCTGCCGGGAAAATGACACTGGAATGTGCATGGGGAGTCCAGCTTAAAAGTGAAACTTTCCCTTTATCACTTTCATAGTGCTACATCCAGTTGCAACAGTTTCACCTTCCCGCTCTGGTGCATGCACACTACAAAAATTAGGGTTAGGGCTAGGATTCTGAGGCAGACGCACCTATTGCAGTTCACCCACACCTGAACCCTAAAAACACTTTAATTTAAAGCTTTTTTCACAGGGTGCATGCTCCCCAGGGGCAGCTGAAAATGTGACACACTGGTTCACGTGCATTTACACCGGTGTTTTAACTCTCGGGTTCCCTTTTCTCCACTGTCCCTCTGTCACTGCATACCGATGTACCTATGTAGGTGCGCATGTTTTAGGGAGAAGTTGAAAAATGTGGCTCCTTTTTGAAGCACACTTTCACAGGAAGAGGTAGGTAGGGGGTGCTTTTTCAGCATGCGTTATCTAAAGACCATGCCTTCAGGTCAACCTCAAAACACCCCTTTAAGCCTGTCTGCATAGCCCCTAAAACATCTCACACATGGTTTGTCACAGTGCCTCCCATGCACATTGATTAAAGATGGTTCTATTAAAGTAATTAAAGGCCACATCACCACATTGGTACTATAACTTGAAGATAAGGTATGCAAAAGAAAAAAAAAGTCATGTCAGGCTGCATCTGTACTGCAAAAATAATGTAGTTTGACATTGTTTAATTACCAGGGTTCAGTGCAATGGAATCTTAGGATTTGTAGTTTGTTGTGGCACCAGAGCTCTCTGTCAGAGAAGGCTAAATATCTCTCAAAACTACAAATCCCAGAATTCCATAACACTGAGCCATGGCCATTAAAGCAGTGTCAAAATGTTTTATGTTTTATTCTGCAGTGCATATGCTATTTTCTTTCTGGATACATTGGTAATTTGTTAAGCATATTGAACAGATAAATCACAAGTCTCAGTTCACAATTCACCTTTAATATCTTCCCAATCATAATATGAATCTTCTTCCAATAGACCTTCAGTTTCAGGCATCTCCACCACATATGGAACCAGGATCCACCTTTCTTGTTGCATTTCTAACACTCACTAGAGTTAGTTTTGTAAATCTTTGCAATTTTACTAGGTGTAAGAAACCATCTGTGTTCCATTTTAAAGTAATTTTCTTTTAAATCCTGAGATTTTGTGAATTTCTTCGTTTTTGTCCTAGCATAATTCCAACTTTCTACTCCAATCACCCAATCACAGTCTGTTGCCTACTTTATCATGGTATCTGATATCAAGTCATTTTCCTGTTCTCTTTCTCTCAGAAAGTTGTACAATTTTGATATTTTCTTCTTTGAATCCAATAATATTTTATCAATTTCTGATTTGTTTTCTTCAAAATCTTCATTCTTTTGGTCTATTTTGAATCTTTCACTAAATTGTAAGTAAGTAAACCAGTGCATTTTTGGGTCCATTTCTTTTAACTCATCAATCTCCTTTAGTTCAAATTATTACATGATCTCTTTATTATTTCCTTATATGTTAGCCATTTATTCAGCTCTCTCCACCTCCCAAAAAAAGCTCCTTGAGGGGATATACACATCAGTAGCTTTCTGTAAACTTTCTTCTTAAATTCCCCCCACACATTTAGCAATGCTTTTTTAATTACATGATGGCCAGATTCCTTATGTATAGTTGATTTATCATACCAGAGTTAAGTGTGCCATCTGAACTGATTATTAAAGTCTTCAAAATTTAATAGTTTAATATTATCTAATGTTATCCACTCAGCAATCCAGTTTAGTACGTTAGCTTGATAATACAATTTTAGATCGGGTATCCCACCTCCCCCGTCTTCTCTCTTTCTAGTCACTGTTTTCCAATTGATTCTCGATTTTTTGCTGCTCCATACGATTTTTTTCAAGTCTTTTCCCCATTCTGTTATTACTTTAAAATCTTTAATAATGGGTATACTTTGAAATAGAAAATTAAGTTTAGGTAGGATCACCATCTTCATTGCTTCAGTTCTTCCAAATAAGGACAATTGTAGTTTATCCCATTTTCCAAGTCCTTTTTAATTTCTCTCCATAGAGGCTTATAATGTTATTAAACAAGACAACATTTTTTTTCATTAACCATATCCCCAAATATTTTTTTTTGTTATTTATTTTACAATTGGTAAAATTTTCATTCTGTTGTTCTTCTTCCCTCTTTAAATTGTTGGGCATTATCTGTGCTTTGTTTCTGTTAATTTTAAATCTTGAAATTTATCCAAAATTTTCTAATATTTCAAAAAGTTTCTCCATTTTTTGGGTTGGGTCCTCTACAATAATAACCAAATCATCCACAAAAGCTCTCAACTTATATTCTTGTCCTTTGATTTTTAATCCTCTTACATCTCCATCTTGTCTAATTTGATTTGCTAAAATTTCTAGTACAGTTATAAATAGGAGTGTGGATAGGGGACAACCTTGTGTTTTCCTTTCTTTATTTCAAGAGTTGATGTTTTTTCACCATTTATAATGTTGAGCAGTTTGCTTGCATCGGCACAAAGGACTCGAATGCATTAATTTGGGTAAAACATTTGGCCACAACTTTATTTGTACAGGGTCGTAGAATTTAACAGTTTACAATTAAATCACCATTTTGGATAAACCTTTAAATATAATCTTGACGCATGCATTCATGCGATTAATTTTAATCGCTATTGTTTAATTATCTTCAAATACTGCATGTGCCAAGGTATTACTTTCATAATTTACAATCTTCCAATTAATCCCTCCCCCAACCGGATCTGATGTCATGTTGGTCTTAGTCCCATTTAATATATGACATCATTAATTTTTTAGTAATACGTCATACCAATTTATGATAACCTAAGGACATCATCTAAATATTCAAATTTTATTCATTTTGTCACATGTTAGTTTCCAATTAACCTAGTTCTACCCCTGAGGGGGGGGGGGGGGGTCCCTGCCTGCCAAAATTATTTAATTTCCTAACAATAACCCCATGACCCCATCACATAAGTTGCGACGATTAACTTGTTAACGAATGCTCTCATCTTAAACACCTGTAACAATCATTAATCAAAAACTTCTAATAGCCTTATTTCCCAACAAATTAACACATTGTATTTTTTACCCTTTTGTTAATGTTATTTGTTCTCAGGGAGGGCGAAAAACCCAAAAAAGCTTTATTTGGGAAAATTCCCTCCCGGCCCCAGCAGGCGACCAGCTGAAGCCTGAGAGTAAACAACATGTACAAATTTTAAGGGTGGGTGGGATGTGCTGCTCGCTTGCTTACTCAAAATGGCTGCCGGCCACGAGGCAGCTCCGGGCTATATAGCCCTCCAAAATCCTGCACAAAACCACGCGAGACTACAAATCTCACGTAACCAAGCATGAGACTGATCGTTTATTGGTAGAGCAGTCCAGCAAGGACGGGACTTCCGGACTGCTCGACCAATCATGCGTCGAGGCCCTTTTAATGGCCGACGCAACAGAGGACCCCTCCCAACAAGTCGTGGGGGGTGTCTTTGCATTGGCACAAAGGACTCGAACGCATTAATTTGGGTAAAACATTTGGCCACAACTTTATTTGTACAGGGTCGTAGAATTTAATAGTTTACAATTAAATCACCATTTTGGATAAACCTTTAAATATAATCTTGACGCATGCGTTCATGCGATTAATTTTAATCGCTATTGTTTAATTATCCTCAAATACTGCATGTGCCAAGGTATTACTTTCATAATTTGCAATCTTCCAATTAATCCCTCCCCCAACCAGATCTGATGTCATGTTGGTCTTAGTCCCATTTAATATATGACATCATTAATTTTTTAGTAATACGTCATACCAATTTATGATAATCTAAGGACATCATCTAAATATTCAAATTTTATTCATTTTGTCACATGTTAGTTTCCAATTAACCTAGTTCTACCCCTGGGGGGGGCCTGCCCGCCACAGGAGGGGGTCAGCTTAGCTAGACATCCCCTCCCCCCCATCAGTCCTTTTAGGCACGACTCCAGAGAAGTCAGATAAATGTCATTTCCTTTTGAGGAGAGATGTACTCCGTCTCCCCTGTACAAATGTGGCACATCAACTTGAATCTCATTGTGTTCGATAACAGAAACTCCCAGCTTTCCCAAAGTCTTGGACAAAGATCTATTCAAAAAACATCTAGCTTTGTTGATGGCGGATTCGCTTCTAGCTCCGTACCAAGTCCTCCTTGGCAGTAATTTCGTCCAAATCAGCACAGTGTCCGGCAACAGTCTCTTGACTTCCCACATATCATTAACAATCATGTTAGCTAACTTTAAGGAAGTCACTTTTCCCAAGTCGTTTTCTCCGAGATGCACTATCAAACACTTAGGATGCCTGTAGGACTCCAGAAGTTTGAGAATCCTAGGGAGTAAAGCTCCCCAAAGCATTCCTCTGCGACCGAACCATCGAACCGTTCCGGCACCTCCCCATCCCAAAGTAACATCTCGACACTGTTGAACAATGTGCCGCTCTGCCCAGAAGACCAAGCTGTGTCCAAGTATCCAGACGCCCTCCATCGATGGTTTTGCTGAAATAAAGTTGAATTATATCAACATATCAATAACTGTCTGATTTATTTCCGTACATAAGATTTAAACGCTCTAGAGCACCAACGTCCAATCCTGCGAATAGCAGCCTCACTTAGCCCTTGTATAGCTGCTGATGTTGCTGCTCCAATTCTAAAAGAATGGGAAGCAAACTGTGCTGGTGGGAGACCCGCCTTTCTCAACACTTCTTGCAAAACAGCCCTGAACTGAAACTGGGTCAACAGTAAACCAGAGTTATGTAAAAGCAAATAACCCAAACCCTTTGGCTTTATCTTAAGATATTCCACTAATGCTGACACCGGACAAATTTGACCACTAGGTGCCCTGGCCAGAATTATTGACTGATCCTTACCTAGCTGATCTGTTTTTGACCTCCTAATAGTCAAATGCAATCCCTGTTCAGAAATTTGTACGTCTGAAACAGAGAGAGCTCTACCGGACTCATCATTACGTGAACTCGGCACAATTTCACTTATTCTCAATGCCGCAAAAAACAACAAAGAGAACACTGCCCTAAATAACATTACTTCCTCATGAGAAAAGCATGTAACGGGAAGACTTTCCCAAATTTTTATCAGTATTGAACCTGTTATTGGCAATCGACTATCCCTAGCTGTAACGGATTCTCTCGCCCAACCATCCAATGCCCTCCTAACTCTAAAATCAACTGTTGGGTCATTGAAACCTCCGGCTCTTCAATAAAATGACAGAGTCGCTATCCTGCCTTTTATAGTTACTGGTGATAAACCCGATTGCCTAAGGTGTACTGCAAATCTAAGAACAAATTCAACATTTAACGGCCAGACCTCCACCTCCCCGTCAGTTGACAAGAAACATGTAAATGCTCGCAACGCGAGCTGATATGACTTGCGTGTCGATGGAGCGATGGACTGGACAATCGCCCTGTCAATTTCTACTCTCCAAGGCTCCAGAGTCGAGTCGGTACCTCCAGTGGCTGAGTTGCTTCCTTCGGCGCCAATTGTCGGAACCTGGAAAGCTGAAAACGCGAAAGGGCGTCCTCCAATGGATTTAATAAACCAGGAACATGCTGGGATTGGAACAAAATATTAAACTCTAAACATTGAGCCACCATTTCTCTAACCAAAGTCATCACCCTAGGGGATTTAGATGTCTGTGAATTCACTATGTGTACTACGGCTTGGTTATCACACCAAAACCACACTGTTTTGTTTTTAAATTGTTCTTTCCATAAATGAACTGCTACCACAATTGGAAATAATTTTAGAAATGTGAGATCTCTAGTCCATCCTTTATCTTTCCAGGGCTGAGGCCATGCCTCAGCTGCCCATTGCCCATTAAAATAGACCCCAAAACCATGTGCCCCAGAGGCATCAGATTGTACTTGAAAATCAGCCCTTAAAACCATATCTGATCTCCAAAATGACACCCCGTTGAAATGTTCTAGAAACACTTCCCAAACGCTTAAGTCCTCCCTAATACCAGAAGTAATTCTGATATGGTGATGTGGAGCTTTTATGCCCTTGGTGGCTTTATATAAATGAGAACAAAACGCCCGCCCCGGCACTACACTTTGCAGGCAAAATTCAATAAACCTGTCAAGGATTGAAATTCTCTAAGCTTGGCCTTAGATTTGTTTTTCATCACTTTAACTTGAGACCTCATAGCCATGAGTTTGTCTACCGGAAGGCATGATACACCTTCAATAGTATCCAATTCAATTCCTAGGAAGATAATCTTAGTGTCAGGACCCTCTGTTTTTTCTTCTGCTAAAGGAACCCCCATCTCAGCCATTAGCCTCTGGAATGCCAATAATGTGTCTAAGCAATCTGTCGTCCCATTAGCCCCTGCAAACAAGAAGTCATCCAGGTAATGTGTAATTGCTGGATTATTAGACCTCTTAGCGGCACACCAATGTAAAAATGTACTAAATGCCTCAAACGCCGTGCAGGAGATGGAACAACCCATTGGCATTGCTTTATCAAAATAATACTTACCTTCAAATTGAAAACCTAACAAATCGAAATCATCCGGGTGGACTGGTAATAATCTAAAAGCTGATTTAATATCACACTTTGCTAATAGTGCTCCCATGCCTAAATTTTTAACCATTTTTACAGCTGAGTCAAAGGATGCATACTTAACTGATGTCAGCTGCGGGTCAATTGCATCATTAATTGATTCACTCTTAGGATAGGATAAGTTGTGAATCAATCTAAATTCTCCCAATGCCTTCTTAGGGATGACACCAAGGGGAGACAGTCTTAAATTTGGAAATGGCAATTGATCGTGAGGCCCTGAAACTCTTCCTGCTGCAATTTCTTTAGCCAGCTTGTCCTTTACAATCCCTGGGAGTTCCCTAACTGAGCGCGCGTTAGGAGCCGAACTGTGCACACAAACACCTGTATAAGGAATATGAAAACCCTGGGAAAAACCCTCCCATAAATATTGAGCGGCATCTCCTTTTGGAGATCTAACACGTTTAAGTTAATTGGTGTTGGTGCTTTTTCCCGCAGCTGCAGATTATGAATAGGATGCCCCACCACCAGCCTTCTTACCTCTAACACATGATGACCCAGGGTGAGGTCCCCTGCAGGCACTGCATTTGTGATCATATCTACATGTTTGCCTCCGACACCTACCTGCATTGAAGTCCCAGCACAGTCCGACTTGCTTTTTATCCCCTGTGCTAGGCCTCGTATTCTGCCCTCTCGGCTGCGTGACCATGGGTACAAACCCATTGTCACAACGGCTCATAGGGGAGGCACCTAACATAACATCCGCCCAAAGTTCTGACTGCACGTGACGCCATGATAGAGAACGGTCTAATGCCGCCCTCATTCTAAACTGTTCATCATATTGCAGCCAAGCTGACCCCCTGGCATTAACATGACAGTTCGTATAGGCTTTGATCATTATCTCTTGGTATTTTGATAATTCGGACGATCTATTGGGGTCTTTTTCTTCAATGATGCCTCTGTAAATTGTAAAGCCCATAATCCAGTTAACAAAATTCCTTTCCAATTTTGGGTGTTTGTGTACTTGAAATTCCTTGGGAAGTGCAAAAACCACTCCATCCTTAACTATGATCCTTGGTTCCGGATCACGAAAGGTGAGTGAAAATAAATCAATAAACTCACCTTTCCAAATCCTTTCTTTAGTAGACAGTGGAAGGTGGGATCCCAAAGGTGTAGACATACCTGCATATGGGTTGCATTCAATGGTCCTGTCTGGTCCAGAAATATTTAATGCTCCCACTACCACTGTTCCCCTATTATCACCTGTAGCATTATTAAGATTCGTACTATCCTGCACCCGTGTCTCTGCGCCCTGGGGGCAAACAGCATTTGTTGAAAATGCTGGTAAAGGTGCAGGCAAAGAAGATTCAAATCCAGAACTCGGTCCTGTTTGGCTGCTAGTAGTCCAAACCGATGCAGGCCAAGTTACGTGAGTATTGTTATTATGAGACACACCTGAGCTCTTTCCTTGGCTTGAAGCATCCGTTGATGCTTGTTGAGCTCCCACCGAGAGTGTAGCAGTAGCTGCTCTGGTGTTGTGATGTCTCCCAGCAGTGCTTGGCCTGTTGCTGTTGACAGTTTCGATGGTTTCAGAAGCTGGCGCGTTGCCCTGACCTGAAACGACAACTTTTTGCACCAAAGTAAACAAATCTGCCAACGTGGGTTGGTTAACCTCAGGGGCTGCAGCACCCTGTTCTTCCACACCGGGAACTTTTTTTCAATAGCTCCATTATATCTGCTATGGTTGGCTGTCCCACCTCCATAGCAGACGACCCAGGGGAACTCTGTGCCATGTCCACTTGTCTGTTAGCATGATTTCTAGCTTGCTGAATTGTACTAAGTTGTGTTTCTGATGAATGGGCTATAGCCGTGGAAGCTACAACCTGTGAGCTGGATGAGCCCACCAACAAATGTTGCTGAGCCAGTTGCTCACACACTGACGCACATGCCTGCATAGTACGGCCAATTTGTGCTAAATGTGATTGTATGTCTAATTCCCTGTTTTTGTCTACATTACTCCATTTAGTGGCCGACTGGCCAGCATTATGGCTAGCTGAAGCCGTACGTTTTTTGTACTGTGCCTTACTTCGCGGCATGATAATATCTGTTGGACTATCACTATCGTCTATAGTTTAGTAATGAGTATTTATCTTGTGATTCACAATAATGTTGTCTGTCAGAACTTAGAACTATAGTGAATGCAGGACCTGATAGCACAGTCCCCGACTAAACTTTCCCTTTGTAATTCGAAATGGCTTTAGCAATTCTTTTATATATATATATATATATATATATATATATATATAATTAGCCCCAAATAGGCCACCACTTTCCAGACCTGCAGGCCTATAAAAGTCAAATGAGCAGGAAATACCCAGCTAATTGGCCCCCAAATATGCCAGGAACTTAGGCCTCAAATAGGCCAGGAACTTAGGCCCCAAATAGGCCGGCAACTTAAGCCCCAAATAGGCCAGGAACTTAGGCCTCAAATAGGCAAGCAACTTAGGCCCCAAATAGGCCGGTAATGTAGGCCCCAAATAGGCCAGTAACTTAGGCCTCAAACAGGCCTGCCAAATCCATTTGCACGGATGCCAATTCTTGATATATATATATATATATATATATATATATATATATATATATATTTCAAATATATATAGATATATATATAGAGAGAGAGAGATATGTACTTAATTTTTTATTATTATTATTACTCTTTACTAATTGGCACTAAGGCTCAGACCACTGACCTCAAGGCCAACAAACTCTAGGCCCGCCGGCCTACTCAGGCCTCGGCCAGGCCCAAATCCCTCAGGGAGTCGCGGTTAAATCGCCAATATCACCACTCTCCACTCCAAGTAAGTAGGAGCCCGGTCCCCAATTTTGCTTGAGAAGGGCTCGTGCTTCAAGAGCAAGCCCGCTCCCAAGACTGCGGTCGTTTGTTTTTGTTTTTTTTAAATGTATATATATATATATATATATATATATATATATATATATATATTACAAATTCCCTGAAAATGTCGGCGCAAGCCCGATCCAAGGCTGCACTCCGCTGGCTCCCAGAAGGAGGGCGATCGCTCTTCGGAGCTCTCACCGAGAAAAACAGGGGGCGATCCATGGCTTTAAGTGGCTACGCGGCCCCCTTAGCTCTCACCGACCTCTAAGGCACCGTGCCCGGTCAGCCTTGGGTCAAGGCGAGGAGCGAGCAAGCTACTCGCTTTTAAGGGGTGAACCGCAGCTAAAGCAGTCGCTCTCTCTCTCTATTGCCATACTCGGAGGCTGCTAGCCAAACGTAGGCCCCAAACAAGCAAGAGAGAAGCGAGCTGCCTGCTCGCTTGCTTACTCAAAATGGCTGCCGGCCACGAGGCAGCTCCGGGCTATATAGCCCTCCAAAATCCCGCGCAAAACCACGTGAGACTACAAATCTCGCGTAACCAAGCGTGAGACTGATCGTTTATTGGTGGAGCAGTCCGGCAAGGGCGGGACTTCCGGACTGCTCGACCAATCATGCATCGAGGCCCTTTTAATGGCCGACGCAACAGAGGACCCCTCCCAACAAGTCGTGGGGGGTGTCTTTCTCATAAATACTCTTTATCCAAGATACAAAGTTTGTCCCCATTCCCATCCTTTCTAAAATTTCTATCATGCACTTCCAGTTCATATTGTTGAAAGCCTTCTCGACATCCAAAAATACTAGACCACATTTTTACTCATTGTTCCTCTCAAAATACTCCAAAATGTTCAATATAATCCTTATATTTTCTTTCATTTGCCTTGAAGGAAGGAATCCAATTCATCTTCGTTTACATAGCCAATAACACCTGTTTTAATCTTTCAGCCAAAATGGAAGTCATAATCTTATAATCTGTATTCAGAAGATATATTGGTCTATAATTTGATGCTATTTTTGTCATCTCTTCTTTCCTTCTGAATCAAAGTGATGTTTGCATTCTTCCATGATTCTGGGATACCATTCAATTTTACATCATTTAGTGTGTTTTGTAGAGGTATTTCAACTTCATCTTGGAATTTTTTGTAATACCAAGCCGTGAAGCCATCTGGCCCCGGAGCGTTATTTACTTTCATTCTTTTTCTTGCTTCTTCAGTCTCTTCAACTGAGAATGCTACATTCAACATGATTTGATGCATCTCTTCTATAATGGGAATGACTTGTTTATTCAGATATTTCTTAATCTACTCCAAGTCTGTATCTTGTTTTCCATACAATCTTGAATAAAATTCTACAAATGTCTTCTCTATATCTTTTTGACTGGTCCTTAATATCCCTCCTTCCTCGATACCTTTTATTATTCTCTTCTCTTTCTCTGCTCTGAGCCTGTTTGCCAGACATTTTCCTGATTTGTTGGCATTTTCAAAGTGTTTTTGCCTTATATATTTCATTTTCTTTTCAACTTCTTTTGTAAGCACACTATTTACTTGGTGTCTTAGCCACTTCAGGTTTTTATTCTTCCTATCATTTGTAGAGTCTGAGTTCAGCTCTGCTTCAGCTTCTGAATATTTTTTAGCTTTTCCAACTCTTTTTTTTTGTATCTATGTTTAAGTTCTGATCCTCTCTGTATAAACACTCCTCTTATATATGCTTTGCTTGCATCCCAGACTGTTTTCATTGTTACATCATGTGTTGTATTATCTACAAAGAAGTTTTTCAATTTGAATTTCATTTGTTCTAAAAAAAATATATTGTCATTTAGTAGTGATTCATTCAGTCTCCAATTAAATTTCTTCATTTTTGATTCCAGTACAAGGAGAATGGGGTTGTGGTCAGAGTCAATTCTTGGTAGAACCTCCATCCTCTTCACCTTGGGTACTAATTGATTTGATACTAAAAACATATCAATTCTAGATGTTGATTTATGAGATTTCGGGGGGGAAAATGTGTGCCCTTTTTCATCAGGATATAGCTTCCTCCAAACATCTGTCAGATTCATTTCTCCTACTAATTCAAAAAAAGACTACGGTAATTTTCCTTGAATTTTCTTGATTGCTTTCTTAGCTGCTCTGTCTTTTTTTGGATCTACAACCCCATTCCAGTCCCCAAAGACAATAATGTTTTCATAATCTAATATTCTGATTTCTTCATGTATTTTCTTATAAAAGAGCTGTTGATTTTCTAATGGGGCATATATGCCCAGTAACAAGTATTTAGACTTGTTAGCTTCAATTTCAATAATGATATAATAACCATCTTCATCTTTAATTATTTCTTTAGCAGCATATTTATTTTGAATGTAGAAAGCTAATCCTGCTTTTCTTTTAATATTTAGTGTCATAAAAAGTTGGCCCAATTTTTGATTCTTCAAATATTTGGCATCCTTGTTCTTGATTTTAATTTTCTGTAAACATATTATATCCAATTTCTTCTTGGCCAAATAATGAAATATTTTTACTCCTTTTGTATTTCAAATTTAGTCCTTTGACATTCAATGATCCTATTTTCAATGCCATGATGAATTTACATTTATATTATATTAAATTTCTTCAGTTGGTTCTCCTTCATCCTCGGTGGCCTCTGAGATCTCTTTCTCACTTTCAATAGTCTGGTTTTCTTGTTCTAAGTCCAATTTACCTCCTTCTTCTTCTTTCTCTATTCCATCTGCTTTCTTACTTTCCATTCTTGTTCTCATTCTGCCCCTTCTTGTTCTTCTTTTTCCCTTTCTCTTTCAATTCTTAGTTTCTTCATAAAGTCTTTTGCTCTCTGGATAGAATTTATTTTATATCATCTCTATTTGTACAGAAAGGAAACACCTTCTATTCTTTCCCAAGAGTAGTTTATTTTTTGTCTAATCAGTTTCTGAGTTAAGAATTTGTACTCCTGACATCTTCTAAGTACTTTAGTTGGTATGTCCTTGTATATTCTTACAGTATAGCCTTCAATTCTTAGATCTTCCTGATAACTTTTTTGTAATATTTGTTCTCTCAATTTGGATCTTTAGAATACTATTACCACATCTCTTAGGAGTTTCTTTTCTCTTGCTATAATTGAATTAAGTATGAATGTTTTACCAATTTCAATCTCTGTCTCTTCAACAGATTTGTCCAGGTAATTGGCTAGAGCAGCGATAATCTTTTTAAGGAGTTCTTCTTCCGGTTCTTCTGACAATCCTCTAATCTTAAGGCATTTTTTTCTATATCTGATCTCTTGTATTAATATTCTATTGCCATCACTATTCTGAATATCTTGAAGTTCTTTAGTCGCTCCTTGCAATATCTCTGTCTTTTCTTTTATTTCTTTAGTGTCTATTTGCAATTCTTCGATATATTTTGTGATTTTGTCAAGTTTTTTTCAAATACACCTAGCTCTTTTTGTAAATCCTCCTTTGCCTCCTTTCTTGATGTCTTCAGTTCATACTTCATCTCCCTCCTCATTTCTTCTTTAAATTTCTTAAATTCTTCTTAAAAAATTGTGGTAGGGTCTTTTGGTGCCTCCATTGATCCTCTTCTCTTTGAGGTTGTTGCTGTAGGTATAGTTTTCTTATAACCTGTTGCCATACTTTCCCAGTTTTGACTCAAAATATTTTATCACATAGAATATTATCTATATTCAGAGTATATTTCTAATTTTATACTTTTCTTAATACCTAGACACATTTCAGTATTTAAATCCACTATATATAAATCCAAAAATTACCTTCAAACACTTGTTGTTTAGTTAGTGGACCCCTTTCTCTTATATAATTAAATTAATTTCTCAACATTCACTTGTAGTCACTTATTAAAAATATTTAACACATTTCAGTTCTCTTCGTCTTCTAAATCATGTAGCTAATCTATTTTCATAAGCAGTATCTATACATTTATAAATGTTTGTATATCTATGTCTGGGTATATAAAAGATGATCCTGTGTTATTTAGTATGGTCTGTAGTACGGAACAGTGGTCTTTAGTACGGAACAGGAATATCCATGGGCAGAGGTTATTAAAACCTCCGCTTTGTCATAGATGGATCACTTCCTGGTCAAGACTGAACTAAGAACCACTGTCTGCCCCATCGGAGGTGGTGGACCTATTAGAATGGTCTGCCCTCAAAGGCTAATGAAACCCATAAGATTCCAGAAAGCCTTAGAGGGTTTAATGGTTGGTAATGTCGGTGATTCTGTTGAAGCTTTGGTTAATACTTGGAACATCGATCTTACCAAGGCTATTGACACAATCGCTCCCAAGCATCCTTTCCAACCCGTTTCCAACTGTAAGCCATGGTATACAGAGGAGCTTATGAAAATGAAGCAAGTTGGACAACGACTTGGCAGAAAACTCGACTCTTATCCAACAAGACTCATCATAGGAATTTCCTTGATTCCTATCGAGAGGCAATACGCACAGCACAGAATTCCTTCTCCTCTGCACATATTGCGTCTGCATAGTCCCATCCAGCAGAGCTGTTTAGGGTGGTAAGGGAACTGGCACAGGTTCCACCTGCTCAGAACCCTCTACTCAACCCAACAACAGCCTGCTGTGATGCATTTAACAACTTCTTTGCAGATAAAATCTCTCGGATAAGAGCCGACTTAGATGCCAGTGTTATGACAGAATCTATTGACGAGGTGTCCAACAACTCCTTTGATGAAATTATACTGGATAGCTTCAATCTGTGAGTACTAATGATGTGGACAAGCTCCTTGGTAGAGTGAGGAAAACAACTTGCCCTCTTGACCCTTGTTCATCTTGGCTGGCCATCCAGGGAGGAGAAACGTTGAGAGTGTTCCTTAGAGACATTGTCAACACATCCCTTAGGGAGGGTTTTGTTCCATCTTGTCTTAAGGAAGCAGTGGTTAGGCTGCTTCTGAAAAAAACTTCCCTGGATATGAACAACTATAGGCCAGTCTCTTTATTGCCTTTTTAAAGCAAAGTGATCGTGCTGTCATGGATGAAACCTATTATCTAGATCCATTTCAAACTGGCTTTAGGACAGGATATGGAGTTGAGACTGCCATGGTTGCTCTGGCTGATGACCTTCATCTGGGTATCAATGGGGTAGTGTGACCCTGTTGGTGCTACTGGACCTCTCAATGGCCTTTGATACAAAGATCATTCCATCCTTTTGGATCGCCTGGGAGGTTTAGGAATTGGGGGCACTGCTTTGCAGTGGTTCCGTTCCTTCCTCTCGGGCAGATTTCAGAGGGTGAGGCTCGGGGACAGTTGCTCGACAAAAACAGAGCTTAATTGTGGCGTCCCTCAAGGTGCCATTCTGTCCCTCATGCTGTTTAACATTTACATGAAGCCGCTGGGAGAGATCATCCGGAGACATGGGGTGTGGTGTTATCAGTATGCTGATGACACCCAGATATACCTCTAAATGTCTCGGTCCTCAGCTTCGACTTCAGATGGCATCTCTCCTTTCAATGACTGTCTTAAGGCAGTAATGGACTGGATGAGGAAAAACAGACTGAAGCTGAATCCAGACAAAATGGAGGTACTTACAGTTGCAGCCCCTAAACCAGATCTGGAAATACAACTTCCAGTCCTGGATGGGGTCACACTCTCTGCCAAGGACTGTGTTTGAAGTCTGGGGATGCTCCTAGACCCGTCGCTCCAGATGTCAAATCAAGTAAATGCGATGGTTAGGAACGCCTGCTATCAGCTTCGGCTGATATGCCAGCTGTGCTCTTTTCTAGAAATTAGGGATCTTGAAACTGTGGTACATGCACTGGTAACTTCACGTCTTGATTTCTGTAATGCACTCTACATAGGGCTACCCTTGTGCCTAATCCAGAAACTTCAATTGGTGTAGAATATGGCAGCCAGGGTGGTCTCGAGAACATCCAGGAGAGACCACATTACACCTGTGTTGAAATCACTGCACTGGCTGCCAATTAGTTTCCAGGCACAGTACAAGGTGTTGGTTATGACCTTTAAAGCCCTAAATTGCTTGGGTCCTACCTATCTCCGGGACTGCCTCCTTCTGTACAATCCTCCCCATGCACTCAGGTCCTCTGGGAGGAATCTGCTACAGCCTATTAAAACAAGGCTGTCTGCAACCTTCCAGAGGGCCTTCTCTGCTATCGCTCCAGTACTGTGGAATGGCCTGCCAGACGACATCCATCTTATTATCACCTTGAACAGCTTTAAAAAGGCTGTTAAGATGGATCTTTTCCGGCAGGCCTTTCCTGAATAGTTTTCCTGGCCCCTTGACCTAGATTAATCCTTCTTCCCCCTTGTTATGCTGCTGTTATTATGATTGTTATGTTATTTGTGATTATGTTATTAAGTTTATTTTATATCGTTCTTTGTTTAATATTTTTTTTAAGGGGTGGGAGGGTTTTGGGTTTTGTATGTATTTTATCTTGGTTTTAATACTGTAAGCCACCCCAATTGTGTTGCAGAGGGGCGGGATAAAAATAATTTTATTATTATTATTATTATTATTATTATTATTATTATTATCTGATTAATATCTATATTCACAAATAATCAAAATATTTTATTTGAAAAGTTAGATATGACCTGAGATTACTTGCTACCAAGTAACCAAAGAGGTAAAAATAAAACTTCCCTTTAATGATTAGTCTTTAGTGTCATTTCATTGCCTCCTTTTCTTCTTCAAGCCGTTTTGCCACTCTTTATGCTCCTTCTCCCTCTCAGACATCTCCTCCCTGTCTAGTCGTTGCCTCCTCCCTCATCCTCCTTCCGACGTGTTCTTTCTTTGTCCTTTATGCCTACAGGTCGCCTTAGTCCCAGGATAAACTCAATCTCTATTTCTTCTCTCGTCATCCCCTCCTCAGTCCTCCTTCCATTGCCAATCTTTCCCTTTTCCTTTCCTTTCTGTCATTTCCTCCCCGTCCTCTTTCCGTTGTAGTATTTCTTGTCCTTTGTCTTGATTTTCCAGCCTGTATTCTCAGTCCGCCATACTTTCTGCACCCCTTCTTATTTCAAATACTTTTTTTTCCTGTGTCCTCTGTTTAAATCTCCTTCATTCTCTCTTCTTCTCGCAACTGTTTTGGCACCCTTTTTATTTATTGTAACTCTACTTCTAACTGCTTCCTCTTTACTTTGTAGAGAGTTTAGCTTTAATTATGATCTTCTCCCTCCTTTCTCCATTTTCTCCTACATTAATGGAACTACTTTCAAAAGCAAAGAGAAAATATGTTGCCAACTTGTTACAAGTATTTTTTCCAATTCACCGACTCTTCTACAGTTCAAAGTTATGCCTTGGTGATTATCACAAGAGCACTTAATTTAAAATATCCTTTACTATTTACAAAGATAAAAATGGCAGGCTGGGCTCAGTGCCAGCTCTGGCTGCCATTGCAGGGCAGGCTGCTCTTCAGCACTTCTCTGCCTCTTTCAGATCTCCCCCACAGTCTATTTCAATTCTCATACTTACTGCAGATCTGTGCCCATTCTGCGCTCCCTTTCTCCCTCTCCCCCCCCCCCCGAGAGGAAATTAATAAGGATTTTTTGTCCTTATTTCCTGCTTTTGGCGATTGTGGGGATGAACTCACATCTCCCACAACCAAACACCCTGCCACTGCCGCCAGAAGTCCAGATGCTCCCTCAGTTTTGTTGAGTCTCTTTGAATTCTATCTGCACTTTCTTTTCCATATTGTTGTTTAATATTGAATTGTGAGACATTGTTATTTATTCTTGCACTTGAAATTAATGCACTCTTTTAATGCATTTTCCTCATTTGTCACTTTTTTGCATAATGTACACATCTTGTTTGTACATATATATTTCATTTCAAACATGTGTGTTTAGTCTCCCACATTTTAAAATAGGCTTTGTGCAGTTTGTTTTGTGTGCAACTCCTGGAAATGCTTGCAAAAGTTCAAGGAAGTGTACATTTTCTCAAAGGCATTGAGAAAATGCTGTTTTCATCAACATTGTCAAGGTCAACAAAAATTTCCCATCCTTTCTGCAGACTAGAAGTTCAACCATTTGCACTATTCAGAGATATTTGAAATATTGTGATCAGAAATAGAATGGAATAACAATATTCCATTTTAATTTAAGGAATTGTAGGATTTTTTCCAAGTAGTCCATCACCTTTATTTTCATTTCATTTCTACATCTTAGAGAAAAAAAACTGTTGAGGTTTTTTTTAAAAAAGTGATTTATGGGCCTGTCATAAGTAGACAAGCTTCTATTCCTTGTCAGACATTTTCACATACCTCCCAAAAGCTGTAAACAAAATAAATTATACAGACATCATAAATATATTCAAATGTACCTACTTTGTGCAATGAGTGAAATACATCAGCTACATAATGCTTTTGTTAACTTGCTCCTTTTCAAATGTCTATTTCTTGGTAGCAAAAACCAATTTGAAGTTTATGCCTTATAACTTTACTCCTGGTGTATTTATTTTCTCCAGAACCAAGTCAGAGAACTGTGATAATTTTGATTTGTAAACAATAAGCAATCATACAGGCATGTTTTACATAATATCGAGATTCACATGAATAATTATTTCATATTAATTAATATACATGGCCTCTTCTTACAACTTCAGAACCTCTACTTCAATCAGTACCTAATCATGACTAGAATACAGAGGAAAGGTTTGGCATTGCACAGAGTCTTGAAAACCTGATCCCATCTCAAGGATTATGACATGGAAATAAGCTATCCATAAATATTAAAAATTATCTTTGTCGCACAGATGTTCACTCTATTTATCTGCAAAATTTCTGGACCAAATATTCAATATGAATATGTTAGTATCCACCAAAGACTGCTTTTGGCAGGTTATGTGTTGATATCAGCAGGAAATAAATATGAAAACGTTAGAAGGTATTATACTTTAAAACAATAGCTTAAAGGTGTTTTACAAAGTACAGATGGTTTATGCCGTTCAAGTATGGGTGTCTGTTACAGAATTAGAAATCACGTGTATACAGAGTGAAGATTTGTGAGTACATATGAATGACTTGGAAATAATGGATCCTGAGTGTATGTCATATGTATGTAACACTGAATGAATGAAAAATTATAATACCAATAATCAACTTGAACAAATGGTGCAAACATAAGTGACATTTTTGAGCAAGATTACTGTATATGGAAGGTTTTCTCTGCAGTATGATGACAGAAATCAAGCTTAAATTGTTTAATCTCACTATAAACAACTACTACACAAGAACATTGCAAGCTATTTATTGTTGTTGTTGCTAACTGTCCTCGAATCGACCTTGACTCATGGTGACCCTATGGATGAGAAATCTCCAACACCCTCTGGCCTCCACTGCTCTGCTTAATTCCTGCAACCCCATACCCGTGACTTCCTTAATAGAGTCCTTCCATCTAGCATGTGGCCTTCTTCTCTTCCTATTTCCCTCCACCTTTCCCACCATTATTGTTTTTTTTCCCCCAATGAGTCCTTCCTTCCCACCTTTCCCACCATTATTGTTTTTTTTCCCCCAATGAGTCCTTCCTTCTCATGACGACAGCCTCAGTTTGGTCATCTTGGCTTCCAGGAAGGTTTCCAGCTTGATCTGCTCTAGGATCCATTTTTTTTTTTTTTTTTGGTCCTTTTGGCTGTCCATGGGATCCTCAGCACACTTCTCCAGCACCACATCTCAAAGGAGTTGATTTTCTTCCTATCATCTTTCTTCACTGTCCAGCTCTCACATCCATACATGGTAATCGGGAATACAATGGCATGTATGATTTTAACTTTGGTGCTGAGTTGTATAGCTTTGCATTTTAGAATTTTTTCTAGTTCTTCCAGAGCCACCCTCCCCATTCTTAATCTTCTGATTTCCTGACTGCAGTCCCCATTTCTATCAATGTTTGTTCCCTGGCATTGGAATTATTTTACTATTTCTATTTCTTCATTGTTCAGGTTGAACTTGTGAAAGTTCTCAATGGTCATTATTTTTGTTTTCTTTATGTTCAACAGTAAGCCTACCTTTGCACTTTCTTCTTTGATCTTTCTTAGTAGTTGTTCCAAGTCTTCGAGGTTTACTGCTAGTATTATGGTGTCATCTACATATCTTAGATTGTTGATATTCCTTCCTCCTATTTTCACTCCTCTTTCTTCTGTGTCCAAGCCTGCTTTTCTTACAATATGTTCTGTATACAAGTAGAACAGATAGGGTGAAAGGATGCAGCCTTGTCTGACCCCTTTGCCAATTGGGAACTATTTTGTTTCTCTGTGCTCTGTTCTGACAGTATCCTCTTGCCCTGAGTACAGGTCCCTCATCCGAACTATCAGACGTGTTGGCATTCCCCAGTCTTTAAGGGCATTCCATACCTTTTCATGATCTATGCAGTCAAAGGGTTTGCTAAAGTCTATAAAGCACATGCTGATTTTCTTTTGGAATTCCCTGGTGTGCAACATTAGTCATCATATGTTTTTAATATGGTAACTAGCGCCTCTTCCTTTCTTGAACCCTGCTCAGACCTCTGGGATTTCTCTCTCCATGTATGTTTGGAGTCTATGTGACAGAATTTTAAGCATGATTTTGCTTGCGTGGGAGATAGATGTTATGGCTCTATAGTTGCTGCAGTCTCTTGTGTCTTTTTTTGTGGATAGGGATGTATAGTGATTGCTTCCAATCTGTTGGTCATTGTTTTATTATCCATATCTGTTGACATATGTTGGTTAGCACTAGAGTTGACTCTGTCAATGTAGATTGCAGTAGTTCAATTGAAACATCATTTGTTCCTGGTAATTTGTTTTTTGCTATTTCTCTTATTGCAGTTTCCACCTCACTTTTTAGAATTTGGGGTTTGTCATTATATGGCTCTTCATTCCATGTGTCCTTCATTTTGTCATGTCTTTTATAGAATTCTTCTGTGTATTACATCCAACATCTTTTATTTCTACCTGGCCTTGAATTATATTGTGTTTATTGTCATAGAGCATCCCAGTTCTTGGTTTGAATTTTCCTTTGATTTCCCAGATCTTGTGAAATAGATCTCTTGTTCTTCCCTTTTTGTTGTTGTCTTCTATTTCTCTGCATTGGTCATTGTAGTAATTTTCTTTATCTTTCTGCACAAGCCAATGTACTGTTGCATTCATAATTTTTAGTTTGTTCCTATCTCCCTTTTGTTTTTCTTCTCTTCTTTTCTTTATTGCTTTTAGTGTTTTTTCTGTCATCTCTAGTTTTTTTCTCTTTCTTTTTGTTTATTGAAAGAATCTATCTGCATTCTTCTTTTATTATGTCCCTGGTTTCAGACCATAGTTCCTCTGGTTCTCAGAACACGGCAGCAGCGGTGGCAGAGATTGGGCCATTGGAAGGTGGGTGTTGGCCCTTTCAGATGCCCAGCACCATCCCTTCCAGGGCGCAGTGCCGGCAGCAGCAGAAGTGTGTTCCTCTAAGGCCCAGGGCAGGACTATTTAAGTCCTGCCAGGAACACTAGCACGGAGGACACGGCAGCAGCGGCAGCAGAGGCTGGGCCATTGGAAAGTGGGTGGTGGCCCTTTTAGATGCCCAGCACCATCCCTTCCAGGGTGCAGTGCCGGCAGTGGCGAAGGCATGTTCCTCCGAGGCCCAGGGCAGGACTATTTAAGCCCTGCCAGGAACACCAGCACGGAGGACACGGCAGTGGCAGTGGCAGAGGCTGGGCCATTGGAAGGTGGGCTTCAGCCATTTTAGATGCCCAGCACCATCCCTTCCAGGGCGCAGCACCAGCAGCGGCAGAGGCGTGTTCCTCCAAGGCCCAGGGCAGGACTATTTAAGCCCTGCCAGGAAAACTGGCATGGAGGACACGGCAGTGGTGGCGGTAGAGGCTGGGCCATTGGAAGGTGGGTGTTGGCCCTTTTAGATGCCCAGCACCATCCCTTCCAGGGCGCAGCACTGACAACGGGGGAGGCATGTCCCTTCGAGGCCCAGGACAGGATTTGGAACATGTCCTCCCTCCTTACTGCATAGGTTAACATCTTGGGGGGTCTCTAGAGGATTAATTTGTCATCTTGGACTCATTGGGGATGAGGATGGCATAGACTTACATTGTTGGTCCACCGGGCCTTTTATCATTGATTGGATCCCAAACACCTTTTTTAGTGGCCCAAAGTTCTATCCCCCCACCCCTGAGGCCAGGAGTGAGAAAGGGGCGGCTATAAGAGTAGTGTTGAGGAATGAGAGGTATGGTCGGAACAGAGCGAATGAATGTTACAAAAGAAGACGAGATCGCTGTTTGAAAGCTAACTCGTCTTCTGTTCCCTCTGTTTGCCAGAATGGCTTGAAGAGCAGACCAACCATTCCACAGAACCTCCTCTGCAAAGCCAGGTCAGTGAAGAATAAGACTCATATCATCCATGATCTCCTCTTGGATGAGGATGCTGACCAGAGACCTGGTTGGGAGAGGATAGTGCTGTTACATGGGCGCAGGCCCTCCCAGCTGGGTTCCTCACGGACATCATCAATACATCCTTCAGGGAGGGATATATTCCATCTTGTTTGAAGGAGGCGGCTGTTAGGCCGCTTCTAGAGAAACCCTCCCTGGATCCCCTGGACATGAACAACTACAGGCCAGTTTCACTATTGCCATTCCTGAGCAAGGTTATCAAGAGGGCAGTTGCTCTTTAACTCCAAGCTGTCTTGATTGAAACCAATTATCTAGACCCATTTCAAACCGGCTTCAGGACAGTCTTTGGGGTTGAGACTGCCATGGTTGCCTTGACCGACGATCGGCGTCTGAGCATTGACAGGGGTAGTGTGACCCTGTTGTGCTCCTAGACCTCTCAGGGCCTTTGATATGATAGACCACAGCATCCTCTTGGAACGCCTGAGGGGGTTAGGTATCGGGGGCACTGCTCTTCAGTGCTTCCGGTCCTTCCTCTCGGGTAGATCCCAGAGGGTGCTACTCGGGGACAGTAGCTCCAGTAAGAGGGAGCTCACTTGTGGGGTCCCTCAGGGGATTATTTTGTCCCCAACATTGTTTAACATCTATATGAAGCCGCTGGGTGAGATTATATGGAGTTATGGTGCTGAGTGTTATCAGTATGTGGATGACACCCAAATCTATTTCTCCGTTTCTCATTCGTCAGCCTCGAATTCCAATTGCATTTCCTCTCTCAATGAATGTCTTCGGGCAGTAATGGGCCGGATGAGGAAAAACAGATTGGAGCTGAATCCGGACAAGAGGGAGGTGCTCACGGCAGCGGCCCCAAAACCAAGAATTGGGTTGCAACCTCCAGTCCTGGATGGGGTCACACTCTCCTCCAGTGACTGTGTTCGCAGTCTGGGGGTGCTCCTTGACTTGTCACTCCTGATGACAAATCAGGTAAATGTGACAGTCAGGAGCACCTGTTATCAGCTTTGGTTGATACTCCAGCTGTGCCCTTTTCTGGAAGTAAGGGATCTCGAGACTGTTGTGGATGCGCTGGTAACCTCATGCCTTGATTTCTGTAATGCGCTCTACATGGGGCTACCCTTGTGCTTGGTTCGGAAATTACAGCTGGTGCAAAATATGGCAGCCAGGCTTGTCTCGGGAACATCCAGGAGGGACCACATTACCCCGGTTTTGAGGTCCCTCCATTGGCTGCCTATCAGCTTCTGGGCCCAGTACAAGGTGTTGGTTATTACCTTTAAAGCTCTAAATGGCTTGGGTCCAAGCTATCTCAGGGACCACCTCCTCCAATACAATCCTCCCCGCGCTCTCCGGTCTCTGGGAGGAATTTGTTGCAGCCTCAAAAATCGAGGCTTGCGACGACCTCCCAGAGGGCTTTTTCAGTTGTTGCCCCCAGACTCTGGAATGGCCTGCCTTATGAGATCCATCAGTTAACATCGTTAGACAGCTTTAAAAGGGCTGTCAAGACAGATCTCTTCTGGCAGGCCTTTCCAGATTAATTATCCCAGCCTCGGGTACCCCCACCCCAATGATCTTTGCATGGCCCCATTTAAGGATGGATGAGGAACATTGCCGTGGGCCTTACATTGTCTTCTTGTAAAATTGTTTAGATATTTTAATTGTTTTAATTGTTGAATTGTGGTTTTAATTCCTATGGATTTAATACTGTTTTAACGGGGGGAGGGATTGTTCGTTTTGGGGTATCATGTAAGATTTTATGGTTGTGAGCTGCCCTGATTGGGTTTCCAAAGGGCGGGATATAAATATATTATTATTATTATTATTATTATTATTATTATTATTATTAGTCTATTATGCTTAGTAGTGCAAATCTGCTGACCTCAATGGACTCATTTCAGAGTAAACATGTATAGGATTGTAAACACATCAGATACCATTCCTTGGCTGCTGTGTTGATGTTCATCTATCTCAGGGGTAGGCAACCTTTCCGCTTTAAGGGCCGAGGGACTTCAGCTCCCAGAAGCCTCAGCCATGTTGGCCAATAGTCCCATGTTGGCCAATAGCTCCTGGGATTCTGGGAGCTGAAGTCCCTCAGCCCTTAAAGGGGAAAGGTTGCTTACCCCTGATCTATCTCTTATAGTTTCTCCTAAATCACAGGTGGGCAATTGTGGAAGGTTAGGTGGAGCTGTATTAACCCCCTCCCAGGAGACACTAGAGGTCTGCATCCGACACTATACCCTCTTTCACACAAATCTTTTTGCCCCCAGATTTATCCACATAGCCTCTAGGGAGTGGGGGGCATTTTGTCATGTTTTTTTGTCATTTTAGGCCTAGGAGAGGTCTTTCTTAGCAACAGGAAGCAAATAGATGTTAGTGTGGCTCTGAGGTATGCCTAAACTGATGTACAATTTGAAGTGCTATAGTCTCTCTTGCCACTTGAAATCTTTTTTATCCAGTTACTACCCATTCTGCTTTAAACTACCGAGACCCCAGTTATGTACATGAGGGGTTACCCCAAGGTAAGGTCTTACTAAAAACATGGTTAAAAACAATAAAAACACTTAAAATGTTTACAATATTACTTTATTTCAAAAAGATTTTTAAAATACAACACACCACATTACACATATACTACAACCCCAAAATTCAAATTCAAAAGGGCTATCTAAATAAGAACATCTTCATCTGCCAACAGAAAGAGAGGCAGGAGGGAGCTGCCCAGATCCCCCATGGAAGAAAGTTCCACACAGTCTGGGAGCATCCAGAAGACTCTCTCATGAGTCCTTACCAATTGTACCTGCCCTAATGCACACCATGGCTTATACAAGGAGATGCAGGGCCTTTGCAGACTGACAGAAATAGTGTAGCTTGAGTCCACTTTAACTGTCCTGGCTCACTGCTAGGGAATCATGGGAACTGTAGTTTTTTCTGAGGCACTGAGCATTCTCTGTCAGAGAGGTCTGGTGCCACAGTAAACTACAGTTCCCATGATTCCCTAGCACTAAGCCAGGACAGTTCAAGTGGACTCAAGCTGCATTATTTCTGGCAGTCTGCAAAGGCCCACAGTTCAGATAGTCTAAATTGAAGCTGTGTAGGGCTTCTGTCCAGAAGCAGACCAGTAGCCAATGCAGCTGTTTCAATGGGAGGAAGGGGTCACATAATCCCTGTACTCAGCCTTAGTCAACATCCAGGAATGTGTGGAGATGGTAGTGACCAGAGTATTGAACATGAGCCCCATAGCCCCATATAAAGTATTTTAAAGTATTCCAAATGGGAGGTAACAAAGGCATGTGTCACCATAGCAGGATCTGACATCTCAAGGAATGAACACAGCTGGCACACTATTTTTAACTGTGCAAATGCACTGGCCACCACTAATTCAAACTCTGGGTCCAGGAGCACACCAATGCTGAGTACCTGCATCTTCAGGGGAAGTATAACCCCATTTATCATAGGCTGAATACCTTTTCCCTGATCTAGCTTCCAACTGATCAGAAGTGCCTCTTTTTTGTCTGGATTAACTTTCAATTTGTTCACCCTCATCCAGGCCATTACTGACAGCAGACTCCAGTTTAGTGAAGAAAGGGGTTCCATGGAATCAGAAGGAAAGGAGAAATATAGTTGGGTATTAGCATATAAATATCATTGAACTCCAAAACTCTGGATGACCTCTCCCAGCAGGTTCATATAGCTATTTAACAGCATGGAGAACAGAACAAAGTCCTGAGGGACACCACAGGCTAGCGGCCATTACATTGAACTGGAGTCCCCAGCCCCAGCACCTCTTTCTGAGTTTTTGTCTCTAAGAAGGACCAAAGCCACTGTAAAACAGTTTCCCCAAGCACCATGGGATCCAGGAAAATACCACGGTCAATGCTTTTGAAAGCCACTGAGAGCTCCAGCAGAACTAACAGGGGCACATTCTCTCTGTCTTTCCTGCATAGATCAAGGCAACCAAAGCCATTTCTGTCCTATAGCCAGGACTGAGTTGAGATTCAAATGGGTCTAAATAATACATTTCATCCAAGAATGTCTGGAGCTGGAAGGTCACCACACACTCTAAATACTTGGTCCAAAAAAAGGGGATATTGTAGACTAGCCGATAGTTCTCTGGTATGGTTGGGATCCAAGGAGGAGGTTGTCAATAATGGCCTTACCAACGCCTCTTTAAGACAACATGAACATTTATTTTGCTGGAATGAAGAGAAGTAAAGACTTGTATCAAGATGATATCATGTCCAGAGAAAACATTGCTACAAAAAAGCATCTGAATTAACTACAGGTAATTCAAGTAAGTAACCCAACTAATACAGATGCACCAAGGAACACATACATGTGAAGAAATTCCCTATTTTCCCAACAATTGCCAATGTGACCCAATAAATCAATAAAACCTAAGTACTGTATCCTTCCCCCAATGCTCCACAGCCTCCCATTTCTAGGTTTATCATTTTCTAATATTTCAAAATGATAATAAAAATGAGTATGATCTTTTCCACACAACAACTCATATGCATATTTATGATTCCATTAGATCACAACTGATGTCCTAGAACAGAGATGCACATTGATATAGGGCAGGTTTTAGTCCTAAAATACACTAACTACAATTCATTAATAAGGTCACTTGGTGAACGCCACCAAAAAGAATGGTATTTGGGGACATGTGGAGTTCCCTCAATGAGCCCGAACTGACCTCTGTGGGATGTCAGCCATAAACCTCTAGATCAGGGGTAGGCAACCTTTCCCCTTTAAGGGCCAAGGGACTTCAGCTCCCAGAAGCCTCAGCCATGTTGGCCAATAGTCCCATGTTGGCCAATAGCTCCTGGGATTCTGGGAGCTGAAGTCCCTCGGCCCTTAAAGGGGAAAGGTTGCCTACCCCTGCTCTAGATGGTAAATCAGGTAGGCACAGGGAGAGGCCTGCCAAACAACTAGAAACTTTCCTATCAGACAGGTTTGGCAGTTGCTAAAGGGGAAAGACCATCAACCCTAAAGGACAACAGAATAGTGCTTGTTTGTTCTGAGTCTTACAACTAATGGGGCAATGATCAGATTTAAATGCGCCCTTTGTCCTCTAGCCTCCCATCTTGATTGTGTCGAGACCTGAGTGCATTGTTTAGGCCATCCTCACACCTCAGCTTGACAAAGCCCTGGCAATCAATGCCTTTGTTCTGGCTTCAGCCAAGTCATCAAGTCTCTAGCCAGAGGCTAGATATTGCCTATATAAACCCCTAGATTTTTAGACTCCACATGTTATCCTTAGAATGCATCTTGGCTCCACTTCAGTCTGCGCTCTGATCATAGCTCCCTCGGCCATCCCTTCCCCCATTTTGGCAGCCGTGCATCATCATCATCATCATCATCCACATCCACAACGGATCCCAGAGAAGCCTTCAGAAGTGAATATCTCCCATAGTTTGGTCCATCTCAATCTATTCCCACTTTCACTCCTTTACTTCAAAGTGTGCAGTGTGAGTGCGTGTGTCATATGTGTATGTGTGCAGTTTCCCCCTTTTAATAAATATTTAGACCTTAATTGAAGAAGCTTGTCTCAGCGTCATCCATTGTGGTCCTCTGGTATACGCAATGGTATGCAGGTCTCGTGGGGTGTTGTTAGGATCTCACTCTTGCATATTTTGAGCTAATTATAAATTCCTCTAATTAGATCCTTCCTAACAAGTACTATCTTACCTTTTGCAAATTTCATGATTCCAAAAGGTATTTCTTGGGTCAGTCAACTCTTTGGTGAGAAATAAGACATAAGAATTGAGAATAAAGAAATATGAGAATTCCATACAAGTCTTTAGATTCCTTCCTGTATCTATTCCTCTACATGTCAATTGGGAATGATGTAAAGATTTATTTAGCCCTTCCTATGTTAATATCAAGTCAAGAAATAAAAGAAATAATCTGATTTCACCTCTTTCAAGAAACAATGACATTCACTCACATTTCTAAAGATTTGTTTTTGCATGTTATATTAAAACTATCATGTAATTATAATATTTTTATTAATAATTACATTCATTGTGTCAGGAAAATTGTGTTTCTGTTCAAAATATGTCAATGCTAAAAGTTAGATAACTTTTCAAGGTTTTTAAAGAAAAATATATCACATTGAGTAATGAAACAGAGGAGAGATTTCATTGTTCTATGTTATTACTTCCCATCTTTGAAAACAGATTGAAGAAACATTGCTTTTTAAGTCTCTTATTTCTAAAAGCTAACTTCAGCAGATAATCTAGGTGGTGGTGGGGACTGATATTCTATTTGAAGTGTTCTACTATCACGGTATATTTTTTTCCCCTGAAAGTAATAACATCACATTAGAAATGTGTGTACATGCATATAAGCATGAATGGGTAAATCTGACTGTTTCACGTTCTATAAAGTTTTCACTTTCTTCCCCATCTAATTTCATTCTGTCCCAGTTCCACACCTGTTTATAATTTGTTTAAGTCTATACAAAATTCTGAACCCTTTTTACATGCACTTCCCCTAATTAATGTATTTATGAATGCATTTCACCTGATATAGTCACTTTTGTATGCAAACAGCATCACAAGATCTGGGAAAGTATGAAAAATAAAAGATAACTGTGTTCTACTTAATGGATGAGCTCAGACATCAAGAACAGGATCAATCTATATTTGAATACAAATACAAAGTGTATTTCTAGTTAAATCCAAACACATTTTTCTCTCACCCTTACATACAAAGCAGTGTTCTTTCAATATTATTTTTTAAAATTATGCTATTTTATTTTTGAGAGATGATTTGGTTCAGTTCCACCTAGAGAAGGAGAAGCATTGCCTTGAAAATATTTTTGGCTGATTTTTGGGTAGCAGAGTGAATTTAAGCACCCAAAGAAGGGGATTGATTCAATGCCATTCAGAAGTCAAACCTTGCTGGGAAGGTACTGTAAAAGTTACTGGCAGAGATAGATGCAGCTTATATTTTTTAGAACCTTTATTTTGCCATTTCCTATGTTTGTAGTGGCAAAAATAGTACTGCCATTTTCTTAATTTATTAGTCTAACTCCAGGGCATTTATGGGGGGGGGGGGAAACAGAGGCAGATGGCGCAATTAGATAATGTTAGTTTCTGGACTTAATTGTCTGACAGCCTCCCTTTTTCTTAGATTGGGGTGGAGAATTTTACTGTCTCTGTTTTACCATTGGAAGCACATGTGCAGACACAAATGGCTTCCCTTTTAGTTAGATGCCTATTCCATTCATGATCTCATGTAGCATCAAACCAGAAAGACCACCAAACCACAAGATCTATAGCTATAGTACTTAAAGCAATGTTCCTTGGATCAGTGCCAGTCTGCAGAGAATTAGGGCTAGTCTCCAGAGAAGTAGGGCTAGTGTATTCTGGAAACTACTTCAGATTTTTGCACATCCACATTGACATTTAATTGTCTTCACTTTCCTGTGTAAATTTGCATTTATTCATCCTCCCTTGCCAAAAATGTGCAGTCATGTGGATCCACACATTCAGTAATGTGCATCCTCAGATACTCACAGACTGGTAAAAAATGTGAATCCTTTATCAGCAGAGTTTATGGAGTCCCCCCTCTGCCTGAAAAAGCCCAAATTCCACTGTATCACATGTGCCAAATCAGTCTATTCTAGTGATGATTAATCTTTTAGGCTCCAATGCCCAAACTCAGTGCCATTCCCACACTGGGTGTCACTGGGTGCCGGGAGTGGGTCTTTCAGGGGCAGGGCTTTTGAGGTGGGACTTCCACCTTCTGGGGGCAGGACTTCTGGGAGTGAAACTTCCACCTTCCAGGGGTGGACTTCAGGGGGAAAACCCAAGGCACATTCTCTCAGCCTCATGCTATCACTAGCATCCCCCCTCTGATGAAACTTGCCAAGGAAACTCCATGATAGTTTCACCTTAGGGTTGTCAGGAACTGGCACTCAGAAGGGAGGGACGGTGCTTGGGCCCATAAGTTGAAAATGACTTAGAGGCACACAACAACAATGATGAGAACAGCAACAACAACAAACATAATAAAGCACAGAAGGCACAGCACAGTAATAAGAACAAAGAGAGAAAGCAGTTTGAGCATGTGACTCCAGAGACCAGGGTTCAAATTCAAGCTCAGACATGAAACCCACTGGGAGACCTTGTGTGAGTCACACACTCTCAACCTCAGAGAAAGCTAATAGCAAAAATCCCCTCTGAAGAAATCTTGCCAAGAAAACCCCATGATAGATTCACCTTAAGGTCGCCATGAAACCCACTGGGAGACCTTGGGCAAGTCACACTTTCTCAGCCTCAGAGGAAGGCAATAGCGAAAATCCCTTCTGAATAAATCTTGTTTGAAGAACCAGGCAATTAATTTGTGGTTTCTGACCTTGTGGATGTTCTTCTGCCAGAGACCCCTTTGTGGCTGAAGCGCTGCACCACACTGGGACCCGAGCCAGGCTCTGGGCTTGGGAAGACAGCCATAGTGGAGGAGGAAGAGGAAGGTGAGGTGGAGGCAGAGACAACCCCATCACCTCAGCTTCCCTGTTCCCATTGCAAACCTAGGAATGGGTGGACTCTCTCACAACCTCCATCCCACCTGGCAGCCTTGGAGGCTGTGTCTCAGGAATTGAGCAGAGAGACTCAGAGGACGTTATCACACGCGGGTCTCAAAGCGGCAAGAAAGCGGTATGGAATCAATCCAGAACTATACTGGTATAGACCCCACAAGACGGAAATGGCTATCAGACGCAACTAACATCATTGCGCAATTAACGAAACTGCAATAGATGTGCTCCTGGGAACCGTATCTGCCGTTCACACACAAGTGAGAAGATCCCTTCCAGAATCCAGCAAGGATGTTCTTGCTGCCCGATCAAAACAGGAAGTACACATCATAAGATGCTTCCTCACAGATCCATGGGAAATAGCGCGGGGAACCATGGGTCATGTCGGGGAAATGCTCCACGATACGTATCTCGTGATCAGACATACGGCATAAGTTTTGCAACTTATGTTTGTTTTTGGTTTTTTGCCTAACCATTTTATTAACAAGGTAACAAATCAAAAGCAGTATTATTGTGGTATCATTCTGGTCACGCAATTGTAATTCCCCAAGAAACCGGCATTCAAAAGAACGGGGATGATGCCGCATTGGGACGGGGTTGGGACAGGGTTCTGTGCAACGTCGTGTGAACACACGGGGAAAAAAAACGCAATAGGATGGGATTGGGTGTGGATTCTTTCTGCTTTAGGCCCTGTGTGATAACGTCCAGAGAGAGAGCTGGGCACTGCCTCCTCCAGCCTCATTACACCTCACAAACTACAGTTCCCAGAAACCCATAGCATAGCAAGCGTTGGTACTTCTTGCCGAAAGGAGTGGGACTTCTGCCCAGAAGGGGAAGGATCTCCACCCAGAAGGCCTGCACACAGCCCTTCCTTGTTATGGCTCAGTTTTCTGTGGGAGAACTGGGCCATGGCAAGGAGTCCCTACTTGCTGTGGCTGCTGCATGCCCTCAGGAATGGCTTTGCATGCTAGAAAGGGCACACATGCCAAAGATTTGCCAACACAGGTCTATTCCATTTGAATGAGTATTTTAATTGTGTTAACAAACTCTGTGTCTCCAGGAGAGAAACAGTTGCAGCCAATGGGCACAAATCTGATACCAGTCCCTGCCATAACCTGAGAACTACAAATCTACAGGTCACAGACCAAAGTTGGTCATGATGGTGCACTTCTGGAAAGCAGACTTTCCCAAACTGCTTCTCAGTTGCATACATGGCCTGATAAACTTGTTTCACATCTTTGTTCATTTCTATTCAAAGTACAGAGTACAATTGTAAAGAAATGGGAACAGGTAGTAATGACTTCAGTGAAACAGATAACATACAGACAAGTTCCAGACTAGTCATAAGGAAAAGCTCAATCAGCCTGCCTGGGTCACTTTTGCTTTAGTCCTCATATCACATTTCCAATCTAGTGATTTGTTTTATTCCTTCCTTCCTTCCTTTCTTTTTTTGGAAACACAAAAAGTGCATTTTGAAACATACGTCAGCATGCATTTTTAAACAGATTTTCCTCTTAGAATAGGTATTTCTTAATACATTTACTCTCAAAAACTCCTGTTTCCAAATATATTGTTTGAACTGAGAACTACTTCAGAACACTTGGGGAGTTCAAAAGCCAGTGGATAACTAAGTTTGAATGCAGATATTAGCCTGGGAGGTTGCAGATCAGGTCAGTTCATATTGGAATTGCAATAGCTTCCAAGCTGTAAAGTGATTACAAACTAATGCAGTGACTACTGCTGAAATATGCAGGTTAATTTGAGGGTCCTAAGAACTGTGGATGTTTGACCCTATAATAAAGCATTTGTTCATAATGCCATGAAATTAATTATTTACTGCACAATACAGAATTCTTCTGCAATGAGAAGCCCAACATTTTTGTATGTCCCTGCTGTGACCTACCTATCACTTCTTTTTGCTGTCCAAGTATTCCCTTAAGGGGAAATGGTATAGGATAGGTTCAGTGCATGGAGACAGTTGACAATACTGTTCTCTGCTCTCTTTTTCATTTTCTTCCTTCTGTTCATTGTCCTTTTGTCAGATGGTGAAATGCACCTTAGAATGCTCATTAAAAGCCTTCTCAGGAGTACACAAAGAGTTCTGGGGTAGTTTCTTGACCAATGAAAGGGTTCATTTGAATATTTAATATTTATCTTCATGAAACAATGCTACAGATTGAAAACCTGAGTTTATACTTCAGGTGATTCTTTAAGGGAAGTATTTTATATATAGATGAAGGCCATTTCTCTATCATGCTGTATGTCAATAACAAAATAAGAGCAGACATGTTTGATCCTATAGTAGGCCCATCAAATGTAGCCTCCTGTTTCCCATATTGCCCAGATAAATGCTTCTGAGATACCTACAGATAGGGGATTAAGGCAAGGATTCTTTCTGACTCTTGATACATAGAGAACTGTGCCTGAATTCAATGGAATCAAGGACATTTACATAAAAGTCAATTTAATAGCTGATTCAGTAGGTCTGCTGTGGTTGTGACTACAAAGAAGACTGAAGCTTTGGTGTGTACATAACTAAAACATGACAGCAATGATTTACAAGTAACACAATTATATGTAATTAGCTTTAGATATTTTTGTGAGGGTGTGATGAAGTCACATTTCAAAAGTAACATAATGAGTAAAAATGATGAGGGAGTTGCTGCAACATGTAATGTTTACTAGGTACTTTTCTAGTCATTTTTAGAGTTTTTTTTATTTAAAAAATAATGAAAATGCCAAAAAGTAGCAAATCATTAGATAATAACAGCAATGGATTAATTAACAAAAGTAATTACCCAAGCTCAGGATAAAAAGGTAAAGGTTTTCCCTTTGATGTGATTGTCAAGTTGTGTCCAACTATAGGGGGCAGTGCTCACTTCCATTACTAAGCCAAAGGAGACAGCATTGCCAAAGAAAACTTCATGGTCATGCATGGAACACTGTTACTTTCCCACTGAAGTGGTACCTATTTATCTACTTGCACTTTTACATGTTTTTGAACTGCTAGATTGGCAGAAGCTAGGACTAGTGACAGGAGCTCACTCCATCACATGGCTATTGGGTCTCGAGCTGCCGACCTGGTGACCTTGTGGTCATCAGAGTTGGTGTCTTAACTGCTGAGCCATCATGTCCCTTTTAAGTTCAGCATATAACTATGAATGTATTGCTGTACAGAAACTTCAGCCACACCCACAGGTCTATGCTGCACAAAATGTTATACCAATAGAATCTAGTGCAAACACTTGGTTTCTGTTTAATGTTTTCTCCTGGTTTCACTTCAGACTGTGATTTAATGTTTTATTGCAGGCTGACCTGCCAATCAAGAAAATGGTAAACTGCTATGATTTTTTATTATTTTTTTACACATTTCAGGACATTTCTGTGGGGGATAAAATCATTCACACAGAAGACTTGTATTTACATACAAAACATTTTGCATGCAAACTGTTTTATATGCAAAAAAAGTTTTGGTAAAAGTTTTTGGTTTTTTTTGCAAAAAATGTTCTAAAATAAGAAAAAAGAGGGGAAAAATATGCAAAAACTGTAATAAATTCATCCTACATGGTTGAAGCTCTTGGGTTTATTCTTTCTTCAGATCATGTAGATTTATACACCTGTTTTAAATTTATTATTTATCGTATATATTCATCTGTAAGTTGAAAAATTAAAGCCCAGAATTGGGCTCCAAAACCCTAGGTTGACTCTGGGGGGTTGCAGACTGCCAGAAATAGTGCAAATTGAGTCCACTTTAAGGGTTAGGGTTAGTGCTAGGGAATCATGGGAATTTTTTTTTTCTGAGACATTGAGCCTTCTCTGTCAGAGAGCTCTGGTGCCACAATAAAATACAGTTCCCATGATTCCCTAACCCTAACCCTAACCCTAAAAGTGGACTCAATTTGCACTATTTCTGGCAGTCTGCAAACCCCCCCCCCCCCCGTGAGCCTTGGAAAACTGGTGAGGAAGAAAGGGAAAGAAATTGGAGGTCTGTGTCCCCCTTTTTGCAAGCCATGAGCCTTGGGAAAGTTGTGGGGAAGAGAGGGGAGAGAAAAATCAGACGTTTGTGTCCCCCTTTTTGCAAGCCATGAGTGTTGGGAAAGTTGTGGGGAAAGGAGGGTAGGGCAGAGAGATAAAGCAGAGATTTCTCCCCCTTTATGCAAGCCATGAGCCTTGGGAAAGTTGTGCTTTGCTTCATCCTTTAGATCGTTTGTTATATGCCTTTGAGTTTACCCTTGACATCCCTGGGTCATATCAAAATCCATGATGTTGCCCTTGACTTATACATGAGGTCAACGTATGCATGAGTATATATGATAATTCATAAAAGAAAGAAAAATACAAGATTAAGCATTAAATATATAATTATATTTCATATTCTAAAATATACAGTGTATTTTCAGGGATCCATTCAAAGCATCAGCTCATACCAACAAGAATGTCCTAATCCCATTGGACCTGACAAATATTCACAGCATTTTGAACTGAAGATTACCTTTCTTCTGTGGAGCTGCCATTTTGATTGGACTTGTTGCCCAATATTCAAGCTCTGCTATCTTAAAAGAAATGAAACATGGATTAAACATGATGATCTAAGAACATAAAGCTGTGATCAGTACATATCAACCAAGCCACAATTTGAAGGCATTGAAAGTTTTTGGTTCTAGACCCTGTGGAAAGCCAAGCTATTTATCTAGTAAGAAAAGTTCACCTGCTGTGAATCACCATTACAAAGTAAAAACTACTAGTTATAAAACATGGAACAAATGTGCAGAAATGAAGACCTCATACTACACTTGTCAGCTGTCCTATTACATAGGCTAGCCAAAATGCCCAGTTAAACAGAATTTTATAAATGATCCCCCCAAAAAGGAGGGAGAGGAATAAAAGTTGATTCCCTCAGTGCTAAGCTGGAAACATTCCCTGATTGAGATAAGGTTAGCTGACAAGCCTCACCAGAGCACCGATTTCTGGCTCTGCAGGAAATGATCTATGGCTATGAATCAGAAGGTGAAGAGAGAGTATGAGGCCAATGTGGTGTTTGCTTTACACATCTTTCCTTTCCCTGGCTCTAAACATTTGAAACAGAAGCCAACTGTGCATAGTGGTGATTGATTTATCTTCCTCTATCTCTGTGATTCCAAATATGCCTAGGAATTCCAGCCAAAACAGTTTTGCAACTTATGTTTGTTTTTGGTTTTTTGCCTAACCATTTTATTAACAAGGTAACAAATCAAATCAAGGGATGAATGCATAAATATATATGTGATACAATTTGGTTTCCAAAAACAAAATATTTTTCTTGTTGTTGTTGAAAACATCTCTGAAGCACGCGGGGGGAGGGGGAGGGTCAAAACTAACTGCTGAGCCAGTGTTCAATTTGTTGATTGCAAAGATGCCTTTATACAGGTCCTGAATAATTGATTCCAAGCTTCACCCTAAGCTTTTCAGTTCAAAGCTAGGCAGGGCTAACAGGTGTTTCTAATTGTTTTTAAATGATAAACACCTCAAAGATAAAAAGTAAGAATCACCAATCCACTATGAGAAATATTAATAAAAAGTTCTGTTACATAGCATACTTTTTATCACAACATGTTTAGCCCAGTCCTAACAAAATGAATATATTATCTCCTTTTTTATTATAAGTAATAAGAAAAACATGCAAATCATTATTTTTAACTTTTAGAGGAAGGCAAAAAGAAGTGAAAATGGATTGACTCCTTACAACATGCCTGAGCTCACTAGCCACAGTTAGCCAAGGACAAGCCCATTTAAAAAGTTGCTTTTGGAGCCGGGATTCTGCCCTTTCAGTAAACCATCCTATAATAATCTCTTCTTGTTGCATCTCATCTTTCCTTCATCATTTGTTGTATTTTCTTTATAGACTGTGCTGTTTACATAATGATCCTATTTATAGAATTCTGATTTAAAAAAAAAGAGAGAGAGAGAGAGAGAGTATAGACACATCATCAGATTTTCTACAGTCTTAACAATAATTGGCACCCTTAACATTTCACAGTGGATCCAAGAAGAGATTGCATACAGTAGTTCACATAATGTCTGCACGTGAAGGAAAAAGAACATGCTGCTCTTCAGCCATGTACAGACAATATTAAGTAAAAGAGAGAGATGAAAGCTCTTCTGCATTAGTGAACAAACAGATGAATATGATACATACTGAGAATCTTCAATATTAACCACTAATTTCCATAATGTATGAACAATCTGTCATATAAATGCTTCTTCACTGATTCAGCCCATAACAGCACAATGAGTCCTCACAACATACACAGAGAATCTGCTTCTCTAAGCCATTAATCAGACTTAACAGAAAACACTCCAGAGATCCCAGAAAACTCTGGAGTGAACCCAGGTGCATTGGACATGAGGTCAACTGGATTAGGATGAATCCAGAGTGATCCAGATGACTATGTGTCTACACACACACTGCACTGTCTTCACTGTTCCATCCCATTCAGTGCCACTGCTGCCACTGCTGTGGTGCTGTGGCTTCACAGGTCAAACAGCTCCCTGCAAGAGCCTGGCCATTACCATCACTTCTGCTAAGGACAGAATGGGATCCCCACAATGTGATCAACAAGGAAGGGGTCACTCTAGCCCCTCTCTATTGATCACATGGGTGCCTTGTTCTGACCTCAGTTGAAGTAATAGCAACTGCCAGATTCTTGCAAGGAGCTGCTTGGCTGTGAGACCACAGCAATGGTGACAATGGTATTGAGGGGAAGAGGCCAGTAGGCATGATGCAGTGTCACTCAACAACCCATCTGGGTACATTTGGCCCCAGCATTGTGTCAACTTGGGACAGCTCCAGATTGTAATGTTCTAGATTAAAGGGGCCAGTGTAGATATGGGTGCATATTCTATTGCGTCTGCGAAGTCTCATCCGGCAGAGCTCTTCAGGGTGGTTAGGAAGTTAACCCAAATTCCTTCCACCTTGAATCCTCTTTTACAACCCACAAGAGGTTGTAATGCTTTTAATAACTACTTTGCAGATAAAATCTCTCAGATAAGGGCCAACTTAGACGCTGGCATTAGTACAGAAACAAATAAGAGAGGTGTCCAGTGGCTCCGATAATGAGGTTATTTTGGATCAGTTTCAGTCTATGAGTACCGATGACGCAGACAAGCTGCTTGGCAAGGTAAAAAAAGACCACTTGCCCTCTCGATCCCTGACATCCTGGCTGGCCATCCAGGGAGGTAAGGCAACTATAAATCTGTTAAAATCTATAATTAATGCCTCCTTCAGGGAAGGCCATTTTCCAACTAGTTTAAAACTAGCAGTAGTAACACCTATATTAAAGAAGCTTTCCCTTGACCCCCTGGATAAAAATAACTACCAGCCAGTATCTCTTCTTCCTTTTTTGGGCAAGGTGATCGAGAGGGCAGTTGCAAACCAACTCCAAGCAGTCTTAGATGAAACCGATTATCTTGATCCATTTCAAATTGGCTTCAGGTCAGGATACGGTGTGGAGACTGCTCTGATCGCCTTGGTCGATGATCTTCATCTGTGCATCGACAGGGCCCTGTTGGTGTTCTTGGACCTCTCAGGAGCCTTCGATACCATAGACCATGATATCCTTCTGGAATGGCTGAGGGAGTTAGGAATTGGGGGCTCTGCTTTGCAGTGGCTCTGTTCCTACCTCTAGAGTAGATTCCAGATGGTGATGCTGGGGGACAGCTGCTCTTCTAAAAAAGAGCATCCCTGAGGGCACTATTCTGTTCCCCATGCTGTTTAACATTTACATGAAGCCGCTGGGTGAGATCATCTGGAGACATGGGGCAGTGTGTTATCAGTATGCTGATGACACCCAAATTTATTTCTCTATGTCTTGGACTGTTTCAGTGACCAAGGAGGACATCTCCCCTCTGAATGACTGCCTGAGGTCAGTAATGGATTGGATGTGGGAAAATAGACTTAAGCTGAATCCAAACAAAATGGAGGTACTCGTGATAGGTAACCCTAATCCGGGTATGGAGATAAATTTACCAGTCCTGGATGGGGTCACACTTCCCCTAAAGCACTGCATTCACAGTTTGGGGATGCTTTTGGACTCGTTGCTACAACTGTCACCTCAGATTGATGTGACAGCTAAGAGTACATGTTATCAGCTTCGGCTGATATGCCAGCTGCGACCCCACCTGGAGCCACGGGACCTAGAAACGGTTGTACATGCACTGGTAACCTCTCATCTCGACTTCTGTAACATGCTCTACATGGGGCAACCCTTGTGCCACATTCAGAAGCTTCAACTGATACAAAACATTGCAGCCAGACTGGTTGCAGGTAAATCTAGGTTCAACCGGATAATACCTATTTTGAAATCCTTACACTGGCTACCTGTTAGCTTCTGGGCACAGTACAAGGTGTTGGTTATTACCTATAAAGCCCTTTATGGCTTGGGTTAATCTTACTTGAAGGAACGCCTCCTCCCATATAATCCTTCCCACACACTCAGGTCCTCTGGGAGGAACTTACTACAGTCAATGAAAACTAGACTGGTGGTGACTTCCCAGAGGACCTTTTCAGCTGCCACTCCTAAAATTTGGAATGACCTGCTGGAAGAGACTCGCCAGATTACATCCCTTGACATTTTTTAAAAAGCGATAAAAACAATTCTCTTCCAGCAGGCCTTCCCAGACTGACCTCTGTCCTGATCTGAACTAACTGCCCATTTGATCTAGCCCACACATTACCACTGTTTTATTGAAGGGACGGTGGGTCGAAGGAGTGGGATTATTTTCTTATTATTATTTCTGTAACTGTTTTAATCTTTGCTGTTACCTGCCTCAATCCTCAACAGGGAGAGGCGGGATACAAATTATTATTATTATTATCATCATCATCATCCCAAATGAGTGCATCTGGATTCACTGCAGTTTCCTGGAACAGAAGTGGAAATAAAGAGACATGGTACAGAGAAATGGGTTAAACTGGTGACATAATTATTTGTAGTTATGCCAGGATCTTCAAGGGGTTTAGTGGGAAACTAGCCCTTGAAGGATTCAGAAGCATGCCAGTCTCTATCCATGTCATGATGTGTTCTGTTCATTCATTCAAACCAAAACATTATTTTCTTCAGGACTACTACTCCTTTCCTCTCCATACCAAGCATTCCCACCAAAATTACCTTGACAGTTCACACTGAGTATTTCCTCCCATTACTTCTGCTCATTAGCCAACTCCAAGGAAGATAATCAATCTTTCTACCCAGCATTACCAATTTTGTAGCATATCCCATCATCCAATATTACAAAGTACATACAGAATATATGGCTAACAATCTTGGCATGAACTGTGATCCTGATGATACCTGGCTACAGCAATTATATAAGCCTTGCCACTTTACCCATTCCAAACCATTGGTCTTGTTAGGCTCAAGTTCTCTTGGTATAGTCTGTTCTCCATGGTTACTGGAACCATAAAAAGGCCAGGATTGGGGTAAAGTTTAAATAGTCCATTAGTCCTCATTCTGCTTCTTTCACTGTAGCATGCATTTCTGCAACCGCCCCCAGACTGTGGAATGGCCTGCCGGATGAGATCCATCTTATTACCACTCTTACTGCCTTTAAAAAGGCAGTAAAGATGGATCTCTTCCAGCAGGCCTTCCTGGAATAACCTCTTGGCTTGAAATATTGAAATATTGATATATTGAATATTGATATTGATATGTTGAAATATTGTAATGTTGATATTGTGATATTGTGAAGGTGACCTGCTGTACTCTATTTTATCTTGGCTGTTTTTAACTTATGATGGTTTAATTCAGTTTTAAGGGGTGGGTGGGAAAGAGGTGGGAGGTAGAAATTGTTTTATTTGTTGTATTTTTAATTCTGTTGTACGCCGCCCCGATTGCCAAGCAGAGGGGCGGGTTATAAATAAAAATTATTATTATTATTATTATTATTATTATTCACATCCTGATATCTTCTGTCTAACGTAACTGTACTTTTGTGTTCATTGGAAATCCCTTTTGTCCACTATAAAGTCAGGAACAGTTTTCTGTATAACCAACTGCAAATGTTGCTCATCTGTCTTGTCGTTTTATGGAACAGTGATTTGTTATAAATGACAAAATGAGCCAATAAATCATGCACAGTTAAATAACATGCAAATTTAAAAGTCTCAATACAAAAATATGTTCTGCAAAGACCTAAGTCCTAAGGTAAAGACTGACCTTTCCCTACCTAATTGCTACAGAGTACCACCTAACTTTATCCCCCTGATCCACATTTTAGTGAGGAATTAAAGGCTTAAACCCAAACTATGGCTTTCATTACTTGTGAGAGTTTTTCTCAGGCTATTAGCATCACTTTAGTGTAATGTTTTTTCTGTAAATTATGGTAGAAGTGGAACATTGAGTAACTATATAATTATCCCTTCATACTCACACTGAAAGCAAAACTGAGCATACAGTAGACTTAACTCTATAATAATCTCTGCACTATTTAACTCAATTAACTGTACACTCTGTCTCATACTAGTCACCACTTCCCATCACAAAGCCTTTTTAAAGAACTATCACAATACCTGACAAAGGATGAAAATAAGCAAATGTTTGCTAGGTAAAGGTAAAGGTATTCCCTGTTGACAAGGTTGCCAAGTCCTGTTCGACCATAGGGGGCGGTGCTAATCTTTGGGCCTTTACAGACTACAGAAATAGTGCAGCTTGAGGCCACTTTAACTGTCCTGGCACAGTGCTAGGGAATCATGGGAATTGTATTTTTTTCTGGGACATTGAGCCTTCTCTGTCAGAGAGCTCTGGTGCCACAATAAACTACAGTTCCCATGATTCCTTAGTACTGAGCCAGGACAGTCAAAGTGGCTTCAAGTTGCACTATTTCTGGCAGTCTGTAAAGGCCCTTATACTAAGCCAAAGAGCCAATGTTGTCAAAGACTACTCTGTGATCATGTGGCCAGCATGATTGCACAGAACACTGTTTACCTTCCCACCAAAATGGTAACTATATATCTACTTGCATTTGCATGCTTTTGAACTGCTAAGTTGACAGACATTGGGATTAGTTACAGGAGCTCAACCTATCACGCAGCACCCGGGCCTTGAATTGCCTACCTGTTGATCTTGCAATCAACAGAGTCAGTGTCTTAACCACTTGTGCAGTAAGTTTGTTTCAGGGGTTTGCAAACACAAATAAGAATCACAGGCTGAGAAATGTGGATCCATAGCTGCAGACTGGCTTCTGTTCCCAGTGCTACAGTCCATTTCCTAGCCACACATTGGAAAGGACAGGAAATGGGAACCTGGTACTACTTATATGATCTGGAGATAAATCAAATGAAAAAGAAATAGGGATTCATATATAGGAGGGAGCAGGTATGCCTTCCCACGGTTCTCACCCTCCATGCAGTAGGGATGACTTGGAGATTTAATAGCATTATGCATGGGACAGAAGACATAGCTTTCATCATTCTTAATCCTGTGAGTAAATATTAGGAATGTAAATCTTTGTTTATAAAATACTCAATTTTTAAAATTCCCAATGGGTAGTTTACAAGAGGGCTTTGTTTTGTTTTTGTTTTGTTTTTCATTTGTCACATATTTGCAAAAAAATGCACAAAGGGTTGTAGGTTTCTTTTCTGCAAAAATCACCAATATATAAGCTTAGATATATCTCCACATTTGCAGCTTTAACTTTTGAGGATTTGATTATTCCAGATATATACACATATGCATATATATATTCTTAATCACATCATAGGGGTTTATAACAGGGATTGTGTGTGTGTGTGTGTGTGTGTGTGTGTGTGTGTGTGGATTCATATTCCTATTTACTTTGTAGGGATTAATAACAGGAACTGTTATTGTAGGGATTTTTTGTTGCTGTTGATCTTGACTCACAGCGATCCTATGGATGAGACATCCAAGACTTTCTGTCCTCCATTGCTCTGTTTAATTCTTGCAAACCCATACCCATGACTTCCTTAATAGAGTCCATCCATCAAGCATCTGGCATTCCTCTCTTCCTACTTCCCTCCACCTTTCCCAGCATTATTTTTTTTCCCCAAAGAGTCCCCTCTTCTCATGATATGTTCAAAGTACAATAGTCTCAGTTTGGTCATCTTGGCTTCCAGGGAAGTTTCTGGTTTGTCCTGCTCTAGGACCCACTTGTTTGTGCTTTTGGCTCTCCATGGGATCCTCAGCACTATTTTCCAGCAACACATCTCAAATTAATTGATTTTCTTTCTATCATCTTTCTTAATTGTCCAGCTCTCACATCCATACATGGTAATAGGGAATACAATGGCATGTATGATTCTAACATTTGCGCTGAGTTGTTTATGTTTGCAATTTAGAATCCTTTCTAGTTCTTTCATAGTCACCCTCCCCATTCTCAATCTTCTTCTGATTTCCTGACCTCAGTCCCCATTTCTATCCATGTTTGATCCCAGGTATAAGAATTCTTTTACTATTTCTATTTCTTCATTGTCTAGGTTGAACTTGTGAAGGACCTCGGTGGTCATTATTTTTGTTTTCTTTATGTTCAACATTAAGCCTGCCTTTGCACTTTCTTCTTTGATCTTCCTTAGCAGGTGTTCCAGGTCTGTGAGGTTTTCTGCTAGTGTTATCTACATATCTTAGATTTTTTATATCTCTTCCTCCTATTTTCACTCCTACTTCTTCTTTGTCCAAAACTGTTTTTCTTATAATATGTTCTGCATACAAGTTGAACAGACAGAGCAAAAGGATGAAGCTTTGGGTGACCCCTTTGCCAATTGGGAAACATTCTGTTTCTCCATGTTCTGTTCTGATAGTAGCTTCTTGTCCTGAGTACAGATTTCTCATTAGGACTATCAGATGTGTTGGCACTCCCATGTCTTTAAGAGCATTCCATAGCCTTTCATGGTCTATGCAGTCAATGAGTTTGTTATAGTCTATAAACACATGCTGGGGTTTTTTGGGAACTCACTGGTGTGCTCCATTAGCCATCGTATGTTTGCAATATGGTCCCTCATGCCTCTTACTTTCCTGAACCCTGCTTGGACCTCTGGGATTTCTCTCTCCATGTATGGTTGGAGTCTATGGGGGGTTGCAGACTGCCAGAAATAGTGTGAATTCAGTCCACTTTTAGGGTTAGGGTTAGAGTTAGGGAACCATGGGAACTGTATTTTATCGTGGCATCAGAGTTGTCTGACAGAGAAGGCTCAATGTCTCAGAAAAATAACAGTTCCCATGACTCCCTAGCACTAACCCTAACCCTAAAAGTGGACTGAATTCACACTATTTCTGGCAGTCTGCAACCCCCCTTAGTTGCAGAATTTTGAGCATGATTTTGCTTGCATGGGAGAGCAGTGCTATGGTACTATAGTTACTGCAGTCTCTTGTGTTTCCCTTTTTGTGGATGAGGATGTATATTGATCACTTCCAATCTGTTGGCCATCATTTTATTTTCCATATCTGTTGACATATGTTGGTTAGCACTAGAGTTGACTCTGTCAATGTAGATTTCAGCAGTTCAATTAGAATATCATCTGTTCCTGATGATTTGTTTTTCACTATTTCTCTTATTGCAGTTTCCACCTCACTTTTTAAAATTTGGGGGATGATTTTAGAATTAATTTTTTTTATAATTTGTAGGGATAATTAGAATTTAATAAAATTTGTCTTTATAATATATAAACTTATATATCAAAGCTGCCAAAGAATGCCATTTCAAATATACTTGTATTCTTCTCATTTAAAACTGGACTAAGAATGAACACATTGGAGACCCCTTGTGGTTTGGCTGACAACTGAAAATGAGCAGAAACTAATACTTTGTTATTATCTCACCTAGAGAGGAGTTTGAAGGGAAAACCAGTTATTGACCTATCAAGGTAAACATATTTAAGAATTCAGCACTTGGGGGAATCAATCAAATGACAGCATGGACCCTTCAAAAAGTATTCAATAGCTTGAACTTGAAGATTAAGCATATCACAAAAAACAATTTTTCCCAAATGTGTTTTCCCCCCCTATGGATGAGATGAAGCACTGGAAATGTAGATAAAATTATACCGATTGGGGCATGTGTGTATAGAAATAGAATAGTACCCTTGTATTTCTTCAAATTCATACCTTAGCAAAATCAGAAGTATAATACAGAAGAGAAAAAAATACTCCATTGTGAACTGTAAGAATTAGAGGATTAACCTCTTAAATGACTACTGGATATACTTTGAAGAGACAACCTTATGTTTGCCATCAGATGCACATTCAGTGAGAAAGTGTATTTAAGAATGGCTCTTAGTTTATTCTACTTGTATGATATATGCATTGCCAAGCCCATTTACCATATGTATACTCCATATTTGGGTCAATGGTGTGGCTATGTTCACTCCTGTTATTTCTGTTTAATATTCCAATTTCAGTTGTTTACATCTTCTTTCTGGACACACTCTGGAAGAATCTTGATAAGCATCTTGCTTTTACAACCAGATATGGAAAGATGTAGACATCTGAATGGCATTTTCCCTGACATACATCACTGGTCTCTACTTTACTTGTCCTAACAATACAAAAACCTTGATAACAGCCTGCTGCCCAGACTTTCATGTGAAAATAGTTCCCAGAGGATTAATACCAAAACAGCATGACATCATGACATTTCTTTAAACATGTGTGGAAGAGGTTAGGATGGCATTGATTAATTGAGCTACCAAGAGTCTTTAAAAACTGCATACTTTCTGAATACTTTCTCACAATGAGAAGAAAAATGGTAGAATTCTTTCAGGAATGAAATTAGCAAAGAATTACATTCATATCCAATGCACCAATACATATCTGGGGCTGAGTTTGTTGTTAACTGTCATCAGAACAACTTCAACTCATGGTGACCTTATAAATGGGAAGCCTCCAGGTCTCCCTGTATTCAACTACCATGCTCAGGTAGTTGTAGACTTGGAGCCATGGAGTCCTTGATTGAGTATATCAAATTGGAATGTGGTCTCCCTCTTTCTCAGATGCTCTCTACTTTACCAAGCTTTATTGTCTTTCTACTGAGTCATGTTTTTTATGACATGAACATCAACAGCCTAAGTTTAATCATCATGGCTTCTAGGGGGTGTTCAGGTTTGATTTGCTCTAGGATCCATTTATTAAGAACATCAAGGAAGAAACTGAAAATGCAGGTCTATTACTGGACGGGGGGGGGGGGGGGGGGGTGACCAAAGATGACTTGCATAACTTTAAGATATATAATGAAAATATTGAACCATTGGAAAATTTTCCATACTTTGACTCAATCATTTATCAGAATGGAGACTGCAGTCAAGAAAACTGAAGAAGACTAGGACTTGGAAGGGCAGCTATGAAAGAATTAGACAAACTCCTGAAGAGGAAGCTGTATCATTGAATACTAAAGTTAGGATTCCATGCCATCAATATCTCTGTTTTATGCATAGTAGTGAAAGCTGGACAGTGAAGAAAACTGATAGAAAGAGAACCAACTCATTTGAGATATGGTTCTGGAAGTGATTGCCCAACAACAAAATATCCCTCTCCCCTCTTCATCAAACATGCCCCTCAAGATGAGCAGGACCCTACAATACAATGGACCCAAGTTTTATACATCATAACCAGCACTTTAAATTACAGGCAGTCCTCCATATCCACAGATTCTTTATTCATGGATACAACTGTCCTTGGTGTCTGTGTGTCTCACACACACACAGTCCACCCACCCTATATGCGGGCTTACCATACACAGACTTGAGGTAACATGGACGGCAAGTCCGGGGGGGGGGAATGGCACACACACCCATGGCATACACGCAGCAGCATGCACAGGAGCGCACTGTCATTAGAATCAAAGAGACTTGAGGTCCCGCAGTTTTTTCCATACATGGGGAGGCGGGGTTTGGAATGGAGCCCCACATATACAAAAGGCCCAATGTATATTGGTTGTTGTAGTATTTTCAATTGCTTTATTGTATTTTTGTTTTATTGTATTTTTTGATACTTTATGCTAAGGCTTTTAATGGATGTGTAGTTTAATACTGTTTTAATGGGGGGAGGAGTGGAAGATGTTTATTTTGGATTTGTATGGATTTTTTTAATAAACTTTTATTATTAAAAGACAAAAAACAATAACAAAACAATAACAACTCAAAAACAAAAACATAAAATTACAAAAACACTAAACTACACAAACATAATACATAAACAAACATAACCATACAAAAGACAAAACCAGAAAAACTTCCTGAACATAGAGAGGATCACTATCCCCATTATATATATATATATATATATATATATATATATATATAACCCTCTCTATGCCACTAAACAAATATAAATAAAGCCTGAAACCTAAGGAACTTCAAGATTATTTTATATAAGTACAAGACCCCATTTTCCATTTAACAAAGTAAATCTTTCACCAACTCTTTGAAGTCATTAACCTCTAAAAATTTAACTAAGGGCTCCCAAATCTTTCTTTGTCTTTCCCAACACTCTCCCCTTAACAATTGTGTGAGCTTATCTGCACTAATACAGTTGACCAATTTAAATAACCACTCCTTCACGTCAGTACCCTATTACTTTTCCATTTAGCTGCGAAAACAATCCTTGCAGCAGTTGTTATATAGAATATCAATTTATGGAACCGCTTATCAATTTGTTTATCTTCATACATACCCAATAAATAAAACTTCGAATCCATATATACAATTGACGGAATTATATTCACAACCATTTTATGCACCTGTTTCCAGTATCTCTTAGCATATCTGCAATGCCACCACATATGCATGAATGAACCTTCTTTTTTATGGCATCTCCAACAAAATTTACTGCTATTCTTCTGCATTTTGGCAAGTTTCACCGGTGTCAGGTACCAGCGCAGTGGCATCTTATGCCAGTTCTCCCTTAATTCATAACTAAGGGAGAATTTTAATCTGGAGGACCAGGACTTTTCCCATTGTTCCAATGGGATAGGTTGTTTCAAGTCTCGAGCCCATTTAATCATATGGTCTTTAATGGTCTCTTCTTCAAGATCTAGTTTTAATAGAAGCTCATAGAATTTAGATATTTTACATTGCTTCTTGTCTTCTAGAATCTTTTCAAAGCCATCCTCATTTCTACCAATTCCATGATTAGCTCTATCTTTCAAAAACCTATCCTTAAGCTGCATGTACAAAAACCACCCACATTCATAGCCTTGTTGCAAAATTTCTTCACGCGTCATTAATTCTACTCCACCTACCGTTTCATCGATTTTCACAATATTACGATAAGTAACCCAATTGTTTTTGTCTAATCTCTCCCTTCTAAAAAAGAGCTTCATTAACAAAGACCCATAAAGGTATCCTCCTACAAAGAATATTTTTATTTTTAAACCACACCCTAGACAAAACTTTCCTTACAAAATGATTATCAAAATCTCTATTAGCTTTAATCTTATCGTAAAATAAATAAGCATGCAGACCAAATCTAAGATCCGCACTTTCAATCACTAGGGTCTCATTATAATTTAATAAAAACCAATCGGTTAACCATACAAAGCAACAGGCATCAAAATATATTTCCAAATTTGGCAAAGCTAACCCCCCTTTCTCAATTCTGTCATGTAACACCTTCATCCTAACTCTGGGTCTCTTTCCACTCCAGAGAAATTTCGATAAATCCTGGTGCCATTTCTTAAAGGGAATTTTATTTTTTATAATTGGTAAGTTCTGAAACAAAAAAAGTATTTTAGGTAGAATATTCATTTTGATGGTGGAAATTCTCCCTAACCAAGATAGTTTTAGCTGCGTCCACCTTTGTAGATCCTTTTTTTATCTCTGCCCATTTCTTTTCATAATTATTTTTAAAAAGATCAACATTTTTCGTTGTGATTGTAATACTTCACTTCTTTCTTAAGTTGGAAACCTGTGATCTTTTCAATGTCTGACTTCTCACTTTCAGAGAGATTCATAGTTAATACGGCTGTTTTATTTTTATTTATTCTCAAACCTGAGACTTCTGTAAAGGAGTCAAGCTCTTTCATTAGTTCACTCATACTCTCTGGGTTAGTAATAGTTAATAGCAAATCGTCAGCATACGCTCTTAGTTTCATATGATGGCCTTTAATCCTAATTCCTTCAATCTCCTTATTACTCCTGATGTTATGGTTAAGGAACTCTAAAACCATCAAAAATAACAGAGGGGAAAGGGGGCACCCCTGTCTTGTACCTTTTTCTACTTTAAATGATTTAGTTTTATCTGAATTAACAATTACCTGAGCTTTTTGTTCATTATAGATAGCTTTTATCCATGTTAAAAAATTTGGTCCAAGATTTATTTTATACATACAATTCAACAAAAAATCCCAATTTACATTGTCGAATGCCTTTTCAAAGTCAATAAAAATCATAATCAGTTTTCGATTCATGTCCTTTTCATGGTATTCAACAATATTCAAAACATGCCTAATGTTATCTTTGATGGTACGTCCCAGTAAGAAGCCATTTTGATCTAGGGGGACCCAATTGGCCAACACCTTTTTCAGCCTATCTGCTAAGATCATTGTAAAGATCTTATAATCCACATTAAGCAGAGAAATTGGGCGGTAATTCTTGATGGGTGTCTGATCCATATTTTCTTTAGGTAATAAAGCAATGTTTGCATCTTTCCACAATTGTGGGGTTGTCTCTTTCAATATGTCATTGAACATGGCTACCATAGGAATTCTCAATTCATCTAAGAAGGTCTTATAATACTCAGCCGAAAATCCATCAGGGCCAGCTGCTTTGCCCTTTTTACACTTTCTAATAGCCTCTGTTACCTCTTGAATCGATATTTTTTATTTAATTCCATTTTCTGTTCTTCTGAAATCAGGGGAATATTACAACTATCAATGAACTTCTCCATTCTATATCTATCAACTTCTACTCTTTTATAAAGCTCATTGTAAAATTCCCAAACTATCTGGCTCAAATCATCTTGATCAGTAACTTCTTTATCCTGTATTTTTAATTTATATATTATTCTATTTGCCTTTTTTGTCATAAATAGTTGGCTAACAGTTTGCCCGGTTTATTCAAACCCTCAAACATTTTTTGTTTAAGGAATTTCATATTCTTGTTTACCTCTTCCACCAAAAGTAAATTCAGCTGCGTTTCTAATCTTTTAATCTCCATCCTTAGATCTTTATTAAGTGGGTTTCTGTTTAACACTAGCTCTTTACTTCTTAGTAAATCATTTAATTCTGTAAATTTAACATCTTTTTCTCTTTTAACTTCACATCCCTTTTTTATAAAAAAGCCTCTCATCACGGCCTTGGCTGTGTCCCAAATTGTACTCATCTCCATCCCTTCAGTCCTATTTTGTACAAAGAAATTATTCAGGTGTAATCAAAAATCTGCAACCGTTTTTTTCATTTTTTAACAAAGCCTCATTTAATCTCCATGAAAAATCCTTCCGTCCTAATCTCAAATCAATAAAAATCGGGTGGTGGTCTGATAATATTTTCAGGAGAATCTCCATTTTCTTAATCCTAGTGCATATATTCTTGGTCACTAGAAACATGTCTATACGAGCCCATGATTTATGACAGTCTGAAAAGTACGTGAAATCTTTCTTATCTACATATTTTGTTCTCCAGACATCACATAGCTCAAAATGACTCATAATGTCAAAAAAAAAATGTTTGGGTAATTTCCCTTGATTTTGTTTGATTACCTTATCAGACCAATGATCTAATTGTGGATCTATAAGTGATTCAGAGAGGTCTCAGGAAAGTTCAGAGGAAGCCGTCTCAGATTGTAACGATGAGCAGTAAACTCCTATCTTGGAACATTAAAGGGCTAAATGGCCCAGTTAAAAGGGAAAAAAACCTTTCGTTATTTAATGAAATTAAATTGTGAGATGATATGTCTACAAGAAATTAAGATTAAAGCAGGAGAAGGAAAATATTTAAAATACCCTCGACTGGGGAAAGAATTTACGGCTTTAACGAATAAACGGAAGCAAGGTGTGGTACTCTACATTAAAGATAAATATAGACCAGTGGAAGTTCTAAAAGGATCCCAAAGGCAGATATATTGGTGTAGAAACAATGTGGAATAGTACTTTAATTACTGTAATTGGAATTTATGCTCCTAACGAAAATAAAGGGAAATTTTACAAAAACTTGTTTAATAAAATGAAAGTAGTGAATCCTTTATCCTTATGGGGGACTTTAATGGGATTTGTATGGATTTTAATTGTTGTAAGCCATCCCGATTGTTCAACAGAAGGGCGGGGTTAAATAATAATAATAATAATAATAATAATAATAATAATAATAATATATTCCAAAAAGCAATCCTTGATTTTGCCATTTTATATAAGGGACACCAATTTACTATGCCACTGTATTTAATGGGATTTGAGCATCCATAGATTTTGTTATTCACAGGGAGTCCTGTGAGCAAACCCCAGTGGATACCAAGGGCCCATTGTACATTCTCTTTCCAAGCTGAAGAAACAACTGTTGGAACTAAAAAATGCAAATTTGTTTTTCTCCTGTCTGCTTTCTCCTTTCATCAAAGAAAGTATGGATTTAAAATAGATTTCTGCCAAAAAAAGAGAGAATCCACAGGCAGGGAAGGGGAAGCACTTGGTAAACCCAGACTTTAGCATCCATGACAAGCCTTTGTATCTGTTCCTTGGCAGTCTCATCCTTCTAATTATAGTACTTCTTGTTAACTATATATAACTAAAAGATTCAGTACTGAGACTGCAAGATGATAACTATGTAGATTGGGCCTATCCTTTAAAATAACTAGTTACTGTATATATTCATGTATAAGTCTAGAAATTTTTCTCCAGAAATTCATCCCAAAACCTGGGTTGACTTATCAATGGGTCAATGTAACTACTGTGCTTTAACTGAAAAAAGGAACCATCCTATTATTTGAAAAGAGTGGCAAAAATGAGAGCTTAGTCCATTCCAAGAGCACCTAAGAGAAGCATCAACTGTCTACTTTCTTCACCACAGCACCACTTCTGACCTTCTTCAATACATGGGTAGGAAAATGATGGCAGCAGTGGTTCTTTAGTGTTTCCCCTCAAAGGGGTGCTGAGAGGAATCAGGTTTTGTATGTATTTGTCAGCTTTTCTGGGTTAAAATCAGCCAGTTATCAATTTAAAGCTAAAGGTTAAAATCACTGCTAACATATTAGTTGCCATTTTCTTTGCTTTGCTTTTTCATCCTTTCTGGCATGTGTGCATTTTCTTAATTCTGTCTGTACCTGGTTGCCTGCCTCAAACACTGCATAGCCATGATTTACTGTAGTTCCCTCCTCATCCATGTAGCTTATAGGGTGAGCACAAACAGTTATACCTAACAGAATTTTTTTACATTCTTTGGCATCTTTTTATTTTGCTTTGTCCTTTACATCCTTTGTTAAATACTCCTAAGTTTTATACTCAATTTATTCATGGGACATATCAATATTCATAATTTTGGTCCCCAAACCTGCCCTTGACTTACACATGAGGTTGACTTATAGTCAAGTATATACAGTAACTTGCCAAATTCCAAGGTGTGTACACTTGAATGTCATATAGAGGAAGTTCTGTCATCATCAGTCTAAAACATCTGATGTGTACCAGAGTGGTAGAGAATAAGTCCTAATGAAGGCTTACCCTCAAGTAAGCATTCCTAAAATTTAATCTTGTTGGAGAATTATAATGAGGACATGGTATACATCCCATAATGTACAGTATCTTTGGTGATAGGATTTTTGAGTATATGTCCACAGTATTGTTTATGCCTATTTACAGCTTGTGTTGTTCATGGTAGAATTAAAAAATGCACAAACCTTTAAAAACCCAAATAATAATAATAATAATAATAATAATAATAAATGTTATTTGTATCCCACCCCTCTGTCAGACAATCGAGGAGGCTTACATCATTAAAACTCAGCACAGTGTAAAATACAATCCCAAACCCATAAACCCTCCCACCCCTTAAAACAGAATTAAACCATGATGGAATTAAAACATACTACTTAAAATCAATTTAAATTATAAAATGCCTAGTTGGTGGTAAAAGACTGAACAAAGACAGCAGGTCAAGTAAAGATAATAGGATGCTGGACTCTGGAGGCCAGAAGATCTAATCAGGAAAGGCCTGCTGGAAAAGATCTGTCTTCACAGCTGTTTCAAAGCTGTTTAAATTGGTGATCTGACGGATCTCGTCCGGCAGGTCGTTCCATAATCTGGGAGTGGTAGCCGAAAAAAGACCTCTGGGAGGTCGTCAACAGCCTAGTTTTTATTGGCTGTAACAAATTCCTCCCAGAGGATCGGAGGTGCGGGGAGGATTATATTGGAGGAGGCGGTCCCAGAGATAGGTTGGACCTAAGCCATTTAGGGCTTTAAAGGTCATAACCAACACCTTATACCGGGCTTGGAAACTAATAAGCAGCCAGTGAAGGGACTTCAGCACCAGCGTTATGTGGTCTCTCCTAGATGTCCCGGAGACACTTTGGCTGCCATGTTCTGTACCAACTAAAGGTGGAGACAGAGGTGTTCATGGTAGCGGCCCCGAAACCAAGAATTGGGTTGCAACCTCCAGTCCTGGATGGGGTCACACTCTCCTCCAGTGACTGTGTTCGCAGTCTGGGGGTGCTCCTTGACTTGTTGCTCCTGATGACAAATCAGGTAAACGTGACGGTCAGGAGCGCTTGTTATCAGCTTCGGCTGATACGCCAGCTGCGCCCTTTTCTGGAAGTAAGGGATCTCGAGACCATTGTGCACGCACTGGTAACCTCATGCCTCGACTTCTGTAATACGCTCTACATGGGGCTACACTTATGCTTGGTTCAGAAGCTTCAGTTGGTTCAAAACATAGCAGCCAGGCTTATTTCTGGAACATCTAGGAGGGACCACATCACTCCAGTTTTGAGGTCCCTCCACTGGCTGCCTATTAGCTTCCAGGCCCAGTACAAGGTGTTGGTTATTACCTTTAAAGCCCTAAATGGCTTGGGTCCAAGCTATCTCAGGGATCGCCTCCTTCCACACAATTCCTCCCCGCGCTCTCCGGTCCTCTGGGAGGAATTTGCTGCAGCCTCAAAAATCTAGGCTTGCGGCGACCTCTCAGAGGGCTTTTTCTGTTGTCGCCACTAAAGTATGGAATGGCCTGCCAGACGAGATCCGTCAGTTGACATCACTAGACAGCTTTTAAAAATCTGTCAAGATGGATCTCTTTTGGCAGGCCTTTCCAGACTAATCACCCCGGCCTTGGGGTCCTTGACTCCTGCATTCCTCTCATGGCCCCATCAGTTGTTGATGGATGAGGAACGCAGTAGAGGTTGATTAGGGCACCACAACCTGTTTTAAAAGTTAAATGTCTTATATTGTTATGTTTTAATTTTATGCTTATTGCTATTTTAACAATGTATTGTTTAATACTGTTTTAAGGGGGTGGGTTGGTTTTCTTTTTGGGATATGTTATACGGGTTGTATTGTAAGCCACTTCGATTGTCTGTCAATAAGCGGGATATAAATTATTATTATTATTATTATTATTATTATTATTATTAAGTTTCTGAACCAAGTATGAGGGTAGCCCCATGTAGAGCACATTACAGAAATCCAGGTGCGAGGTTACCATTGCGTGCACAACAGTTTCAAGATCCCTTACTTCCAGATAAAGGCACAGCTGGCATATCAGCCGAAGCTGATAACAGGCACTCCTGACTGTCGCATTTACCTGATTTGTCATCAGGAGCAACGAGTCAAGGAGAACCCCCAGACTGCGAACACAGTCACTGGAGGAGAGTGTGACCCCATCCAGGACTGGAGGTTGCAACCCAATTCTTGGTTTCGGGGCCACTACCGTGAGCACCTCCATCTTGTACGGATTCAGTTTCAATCTGTTTTTTCCTCATCCAACCCATTATTGCCTGAAGACCTTCATTGAGAGAGGAGACGCCATTGGAATTCGAGGCTGACAAACGAGACATGGAGAAATAGATTTGGGTGTCATCAGCGTACTGATAACACCCAGCTCCTTAACTCCGAATAATCTCACCCAGAGACTTCATATAGATGTTGAATAACATCGGGGACAGAATAGCACCCTGTGGAACGCCACAGGTGAACTCCCTATTACAGGAGCAGCTGTCCCCAAGTAGCACCCTTTGGGATCTGCCCGAGAAGAAGGACTGGAACCACTGGAGTGCAGTGCCGCTGATACCTAACCTTCTGATGGTGGTCCAGGAGGATGCCATGATCTATCATGTCAAAAGCCGCTGAGAGGTCTAAAAGCACCAACAGGGTCACAGTACCCCTGTCAATACTCAGACGCAGATCGTCGGCCAAGGCAACCATGGCAGTCTCAACCCCAAAGCCTGTCCTGAAGCCAGTTTGAAATGGAGTACACCAGTACACCAGTACACCAGCAGTACACCAGTAGCAAAAATACACACTATTAGTTGTGGAGGTTTTCATACTAACTGATATTGCCCTGCCATGCTTCTTCATTATTGATTATATAACAATTTTTTCAAATAGTTTTATAGACTTAGGGCCCCTACAGACCAGCCCAAAGGGCCGGCCTGGAGGCAGGGATGGGGGTGGGGTAGCCGCACACTGGGCACCCCAACCTCACGCCAGCAGTGTCCTGATGCCACGTGCCATTACTCATGCCGCGCAGCATCAGGCCCTATCAAAACTCTTAGTTGTATTCCCTAACTGCCCTTCCATCAGCAGGCAGAATCTTGGCCTTTAACAATTAAGTGGAGCAATTGTTGTCCACCTTTAGCAACTTAATTAGTTTCTTGCTCTTTAATTCTTGATGTATTATGTTGCATTTTAATCTCTTACGGTTTAAATAGTCTATTTTTGCATTTTGCTTCTGCTTTTTACCAGTTTTCTCCTTAGCTGCCTTGAATGGCAATTCCAGGGGGAAAATTGAATATAAATCTAATAAACAAACAAATGAATGAACTTTCAACAAATGTTGTATTATTGTTTTAAAATACGCAAACAAAAATACAGATACCACTTCCAGTGAGAAACAAAAGCAGTAGCTGTAAAGTCAGATTAGATAGCATGCAATTTTATTTAACTAGAAACAAAATGAAATAAAGAACAAGTTAGGGGCTTTGCAGACTGCCAGAAACAGTGCAACTTGAGTCCACTTTTACTGTCCTGGCTCAGTGCTAGTGAATCATGGGAATTGTATTTTTATTATTTTTTTTTTTTTGAGACATTGAGTCTTCTCTGTCAGAAAGCTCTGGTGCCACAATAAACTACAGTTCCCATGATTCCCTTTTTCCCGAGGCTGGAAGGGAGACAGGGGCGGCTATTGGAGTAGTGTTGGGGAATGGGAGGTATGGGCGGAACAGAGGGAACGTATGTTACAAAAGGAGACGGGATCGCTGTTTGAAAGCTATCCCGTCATCAGTTCCCTCTGTTTCCCAGAATGGTTTGGAGAGCAGACCAACCATTCCACAGAACCTAACTCTCCTCCTTTGCAATGCCAGGTCGGTAAAAAATAAGACCCATATCATCCAGGACCTCCTCCTGGATGAGGACGCCGACCTGGCTTGCTTTACAGAGACCTGGCTGGGAGAGGATAGCGCTGCTACATGGGCGCAGGCCCTCCCAGCTGGGTACTCTGTCAGTGAGCAGGTGAGGGGAAGTGGGCGGGGGGGGGGCGGAGTGGCTCTAGTTCATAAGAACAATTTGACCTTGACCAGGATACCTGTCCGGAACACAGTCCACTTTGAGTGCATGCACCTTAGCCTGAAGACCAGGGATAGTTTGGGGATTTTGTTAGTCTACCAACCACCCCATTGTCTAGCAGACTCCCTGACCAAGCTGACACAGCTGGTTTCCGAGCTGCTGCTGGAGTCCCCCAGACTTTTACTTTTGGGGGACTTCAGCATTCCGCTCGAGACCAGTTTAACAGGTGCGGCTCGGGAGTTCGCTCGAGACCAGTTTAACAGGTGCGGCTCGGGGGCGCGGCAGCAGCGGCGGCGGAGGCAGCCCCAGAGAGGGCGTGTGGGCCCTGAAGCGCCCGGCTCCTTTCTCCACCTAGGAGCACCGGCGGCGCTGGGGGCGTGGCCCCGCAACCCAGGACAGGCATATTAGGCTACAGACGCCGCCAGTATAAATAGAGACCGTGCCTCCTGACCTTACACAGGATTTGCCATTTGATACTGTAATGAACTGGCCTGTGGATGATTTGATAAGTTGGGTGAGATAGAATTGTCTATGCATTGTTGCCTGGCCCCTAGTAGGGTTAGGGCGTTGCAGGGGCAGATATGGATCAGTTGGGTTGATTGAAATACAATTGTAGCTGAGCTATTTTGTAATATCTTAATGGGCTCAGTAGATATAGGTCTATATATCTTGGAACTGTATTGAACAAGACCTATATCTTCTCAACTGTGACACCCACTTTCACCGGGGTGGGAACTGCAATTGGGGCGACTATCGAAGTAGTGCTGGGAAACGGGAGATATGGCTGGAACAGAGTGGACAAATGTTACAAAAGAAGGAGGGATCGCTGTTTAGTAGCCATCCCCCCTTCTGTCCCCTCTGTTTCCCAGAATAGTTTGGGGAGCAGACCTTCCATTCCATAGAACCTCACTCTGCTCCTTTGCAATGCCAGGTCGGTGAAAAATAAGACGCATATTATCCAGGACCTCCTCCTGGATGAGAATGCCGACCTGGCTTGTTTTACAGAGACCTGGCTGGGAGAGGATAGCGCTGTTACTTGGGCGCAGGCCCTCCCAGCTGGGTACTCTGTTAGTGAGCAGGTGAGGGGAAGTGGGCGGGGGGGCGGTGTGGCTCTAGTCCATAAGAACACCTTGACCTTGACCAGGATACCTCTCCGGAACACGGTCCACATCGAGTGTATGTACCTAAGCCTGAAGACCAGGGATAGTTTGGGGATTCTGCTAGTCTACTGACCACCCCGTTGTCTAGCAGATTCCCTGACCGAGCTGACACAGCTGGTCTCTGAGCTTTTGTTGGAGTCTCCTAGACTTTTGGTTTTGGGAGACTTCAACATTCCGCTCGAGACCAGTTTAACAGGTGCGGCTCGGGAGTTCATGGATACCATGACAAACATGGGCCTATCCCAATTGGTCAACAGGCCCACACCTGTGTTGGTCATACACTCGATGCGGTCTTTAGTACGGAGCAGGAATATCCGTGGGCGGAGGTGGTAAGTACCTCCGCATTGTCATGGACGGATCATTTCCTGGTCAAGATGGAACTTAGAGCCAACACCTGCCCTACCGGGGGTGGTGGACCTATTAGAATGGTCCGCCCTCGAAGGCTGATGGAGCCAATTGGATTCCGGAAAGCCTTAGAGGGATTAATGGTTGGGAATGCCGGTGACCCTGTCGAGGCCCTGGTGGACACTTGGAATGGTGATCTTACCAGGGCCATCGACACGATCGCTCCCAAGCACCCTTGCCACCCTGCTCCTAATCGGAAGCCATGGTTTACACCTGAGCTGAGGAGGATGAAGAGGTATGGACAACGGCTAGAGTGCGAGTGGCGGAAATCTCGACTCTTATCTGACAGAACTCGCCATAGGAATTTCCTTAATTCCTATCGGGAGGCGCTGCGTGCAGCGAGGAAAGCCTTTTCCTCGGCACGCATTGCGTCTGCAGAGTCTCGTCCGGCAGAGCTGTTCAAGGTGGTGAGGGAAATGACGCAGGTCCCCCCGCACCAAATCCCTTGCTTCACCCGACTACAGCCTTCTGTGACCCATTTAACAACTACTTTGCAGATAAAATCTCTCAGATAAGAGCCGACCTTGACGCAACTATTGGGACAGAGTCTATAGGCGAGGCATCCACCGACTCCACCGATGTAGTTTTACTGGATCAGTGGCAATCTGTGAGTACCGAGGACGTGGACAAACTGCTTGGTAAAGTGAGGAAGACGACCTGCCCTCTCGACCCTTGCCCATCATGGCTGGCCGTCCAGGGGGGGGATGCATTGGTGAGATTCCTTACGGATATTATCAATGCATCCTTCAGGGAGGGACATGTTCCATCATGTCTGAAGGAAGCGGCAGTTAGGCCGCTTCTGAAAAAGCCCTCCTTGGACCCCCTGGACATGAAGAACTACAGGCCTGTTTCACTGATGCCATTTTTGAGCAAGGTGATCGAGAGGGCGGTCGCTCTTCAGCTCCAGGCAGTTTTGGATGAAACCGATTATCTAGACCCATTTCAAACCGGCTTTAGGACAGGATTTGGGGTTGAGACTGCCATGGTTGCCTTGACCGACGATCTGCGTCTGGGCATCGACAGGGGTAGCGTGACCCTGTTGGTGCTCTTAGACCTCTCAGCGGCTTTTGACACAATAGACCACGGCATCCTCTTGGACCGCCTGAAGGGGTTAGGCATCGGGGGCACTGCTTTGCAGTGGTTCCGGTCCTTCCTCTCGGGTTGGTCCCAGAGGGTGCTGATTGGGGACTGTAGCTCCGGTAAGAGAGACCTCACTTGTGGGGTCCCTCAGGGGGCTATTTTGTCCCCAATGTTATTTAACATCTATATGAAGCCGCTGGGTGAGATAATACGGAGTTATGGTGCTGGGTGTTATCAGTACGCTGATGACACCCAAATCTATTTCTCCATATCTCGTTCGTCGGCCTTGAATTCCAATGGCACCTCTCCTCTCAATGAATGTCTTGGGGCGGTAATGGGCTGGATGAGGAAAAACAGATTGAAGCTGAATCCAGACAAGACGGAGGTGCTCACGGTATCGGCCCCGAAACCAGGAATTGGGTTGCAACCTCCAGTCCTGGATGGGGTCACGCTCTCCTCCAGTGACTGTGTTCGCAGCTTGGGGTGCTCCTTGACTCGTCGCTCCTGATGACAAATCAGGTTAATGCGACGGTCAGGAGCGCCTGTTATCAGCTTCGGCTGATACGCCAGCTGCGCCCGTTTCTGGAAGTAAAGGACCTTGAGACTGTGGTGCACGCGTTGGTAACCTCACGCCTCGACTTCTGTAATGCACTCTACATGGGGCTACCCTTGTGCTTGGTTCGGAAACTACAATTAGTTCAGAATATGGCGGCCAGGCTTGTTATGGGAACATCTCGGAGGGACCACATTACTCCAGTTTTGAGGTCCCTCCACTGGCTGCCTATTAGTTTCCGGACCCAGTATAAGGTGTTGGTTATTACCTTTAAAGCCCTAAATGGCTTGGGTCCAAGCTATATCAGGGACCGCCTACTCCCATATAATCCTCCCCGCGCTCTTCGATCCTCCGGGAGGAATTTGCTGCAGCCTCAGAAATCGAGGTTGGCGGCTACCTCCCAGAGGGCCTTTTCAGTTGTCGCCCCTAGCCTCTGGAACGGCCTGCCGGACGAGATCCGTCTATTAACATCCTTGGATAGCTTTAAAAAGGCTATTAAGATGGATCTCTTCTGGCAGGCCTTCCCGGACTAGTTACCCTCCCCCATCCCGGGCACAAAACTGCCGCTAATGATGCCCTACGTGGCCCATCGGTAGATGGAGGGGATCATTTAGTTGAGCATTAGTTTTTTTCTGTGTAGGTTTTTATAATTTTTATAGTTTTAATTAATGTTGGTTTTAAATCTGCTTGATTTAATATTGCTTTAAGGGGGGTGTTCTCCACTATGTGTTTATCTGGTTTGTTTTAACTTGTAAGCCGCCCTGATTGGGTTTCCATTGGGTGGGGTATAAATAAATTTTATTATTATTATTATTATTATTATTATTATTATTATTATTATTATGGATACCATGACAAACATGGGCCTATCCCAAATGGTCAATGGGCCTACACATTGTGCAGGTCATACACTCGATGCGGTCTTTAGTACGGAACAGGAATATCCGTGGGTGGAGGTGGTAAGTACCTCCGCATTGTCATGGATGGATCATTTCCTGGTCAAGATGGAACTGAGACCCAATGTCTGCCCCGCCGGTGGTGGTGGACCCATTAGAATGGTCCGCCCTCAAAGGCTAATGGAGCCAATTGGAGTCCAGAAAACCTTAGAGGGGTTAATGGTTGGGAATGCCGGCGATCCTGTCGAGGCTCTGGTTAATACTTGGAACAGCGATCTCACCAGGGCTATCGACACGATCGCTCCCAAGCGTCCTTGCCACTCCGCTTCAAACCGCAGGCCATGGTATACACCTGAGCTCAGGAGGATGAAGCGGTTTGGACAATGACTAGAGCACAGGTGGGGAAAGACTCGACTCTTATCCGACAGAACTCGCCATAGGAATTTTCTTTGTTCTTATTGGGAGGCAATACGTGCAGCGAAGAGAGCTTTCTCCTCTGCACGTATTGCGTCTGCAGAGTCTTGCCCAGCAGAGCTGTTTAAGGTGGTGAGGGAGATGACGCAGGTGCCCCCTGCACCAAATCCCTTGCTTAACCCGACAACGGCCTGCTGTGATGCATTTAACAACTTCTTTGCAGATAAAATCTCTCAGATAAGAGCTGACTTAGACTCCACTATTGGAACAGAGTCTTTAGGCGAGGTGTCCAGCAACTCCGCCGATGTAGTTATACTGGATCAGCTGCAATCTGTGAGTACCGAGGACGTGGACAAGCTGCTTGGCAAGGTGAAGAAGACAACCTGCCCACTCAACCCTTGCCCATCATGGCTGGCCGTCCAGGGGGGGATGCATTGAGGAGATTCTTTATGGATATCATCAATGCATCCTTTAGGGAAGGACATGTTCCATCCTGTCTTAAGGAAGCGGCTGTTAGGCCGCTCCTGAAAAAACCTTCCCTAGACGCCTTGGAAACGAGAAATTATAGGCCTGTGTCACTGCTGCCATTTTTGAGGAAGGTGATCGAGAGGGTGGTTGATCTTCAGCTCCAAGCAGTCTTGGATGAAGCCGATTATCTAGACCCATTTCAAACTGGCTTCAGGACAGGCTTTGGGGTTGAGACTGCCATGGTTGCCTTGACCGACGATCTGCGTCTGAGCATCGACAGGGGTAGTGTGACTCTGTTGGTACTCCTAGACCTCTCAGCGGCTTTCGACACAATAGACCACAGCATCCTCTTGGACCGCCTGAGGGAGTTAGGTATCGGGGGCACTGCTTTGCAGTGGTTCCGGTCCTTCCTCTCAGGTAGGTCCCAGAGGGTGCTGCTCGGGGACAGTAGCTCTAGTAAGAGGGAACTCACTTGTGGGGTCCCTCAGGGAGCTATTTTGTCCCCGATATTATTTAACATCTATATGAAGCCGCTGGGTGAGATAATACGGAGTTATGGTGCTGGGTGTTATCAGTACGCTGATGACACCCAAATCTATTTCTCCATGTCTCATTCGTCGGCCTCGAATTCCAATGGCATCCCCTCTCTCAATGAATGTCTTCGAGCGGTAATGGGCTGGATGAGGAAAAACAGATTGAAGCTGAATCCAGACAAGACGGAGGTGCTCACTGTAGCGGCCCCGAAACCAAGAATTGGGTTGCAACCTCCAGTCCTGGATGGGGTCACACTCTCCTCCAGTGACTGTGTTCGCAGTCTGGGGGTGCTCCTTGACTCGTCACTCCTGATGACAAATCAGGTTAATGCGACGGTCAGGAGTGCCTGTTATCAGCTTCGGCTGATACGCCAGCTGCGGCCTTTTCTGGAAGTAAGGGATCTCGAGACTGTTGTGCACGCACTGGTAACCTCACACCTTGACTTTTGTAATGCGCTCTACATGGGGCTACCCTTGTGCTTGGTTCGGAAGTTACAGCTGGTACAAAATATGGCAGCCAGGCTTGTTTCAGGAACATATCGGAGGGACCACATTACTCCGATTTTGAGGTCCCTCCATTGGCTGCCTATCAGCTTCCGGGCCCGGTACAAGGTGTTGGTTATTACCTTTAAAGCCCTAAATGGCTTGGGTCCAAGCTATCTCAGGGACCGCCTCCTTCCATACAATCCTCCCCGTGCTCTCCGGTCCTCCGGGAGAAACTTGCTGCAACCCCCAAAATCGAGGCTTGTGGCTACCTCTCGGAGGGCTTTCTCTGCTGTCACCCCCAAACTCTGAAACGGCCTGCTGGACGAGATCCATCAGCTAACATCGTTAGACAGCTTCAAAAGGGCTGTCAAGACGGATCTCTTCTGGCAGGCCTTTCCAGATTAAAATTTTTCTCCGGCCTCGGATATGCCCACCCCAGTGATCCTTACGTGGCCTCATCTATGGATGGTTAGGATCATGGCCGCTGGGTTTATATATTGGTCTGTGTTTTTTTTTTACTGTATTGAATTGCTTGTTTTAATCTCTATTGATTTAATACTGTTTTAAGGGGGGGGAGGGGTTTTGGGGTTGGGTACTGTATATGTTTTTATGGTTGTAGGCCGCCCTGATTGGGTTACCATAGGGCGGGATATAAATAAAATTATTATTATTATTATTATTATTATTATTATTATTATGTTGTTGTTGTTGTTGTTGTTGTCAAACCTTCTTCAAACACACATAAATACTTTTCTGTAGTTACATGTAAATATTTAAATGCACAGACTTACATATGTGTTTGTGCGTATTAGACTGATTGCATGTTTGCATATATATCTCTATCTATCTATCTATCTATCTATCTATCTAGATATGGGTCCTTTCTTTCACATGCCCTTGCACGCGCATGCACGCACACACATATACACACACACACATGCAGACACACATATATGTGTGTGTGTATACACACACACACACACACACTCACATATGCTAAATCATATGTATATATGCATACACACACACACACACACACACATATATATATATATATATATATGTGTGTGTGTTTGCATGTAGGTGTGTAGGTGTGTTTGTATATATAGGTCCACTCACACACATACTCATATATATAAGGTGCTGATCTCTGGGGGGGGGGTGATTCAAAGGACTAGCCTTACCTTTGTGTGGAGACTCCAGGGTGGTGGTGATTTGGAGAACCTTCTTCCTCTTCCTCTGTGGAGGATAAGGAAGTTTCCTCAACTCTCCTCCATCTCCTGGCACCTACAAATGTAAAGAATAATGTCTACTTGGGGGAGTTTTTTTGCTGCCATTTATCCAAAAAAGGAAAAAGTGTCATTTACCTGCTGGTCTCCTCTACCTCCATGATGGCCTCCCAGCAGCAACTCAAAGGTCCTTTTGCCTTTGAAGAAAGGGAGGCTGTTTCGCAGGCAGCAGGTTCCCACAGAATATTTCCATGGCCCTATAAATGTTGCCTTAAGGGTCTTGAATTTGGTTCAGCACTTCACAGCCAACCAAGCAAACCCTTGAGGCCACCTGATAAAAATTAAAGTTCCTCCTGTTGGAGGACCATATCAGCCTGCTGACAGCACCGTACTGCTGGGCAATGCTATCCAACAGGAGGGTGGTCTCCCGAGTCCTCCAATATTCAATTCTGAAGGGAACCTGCCATACCACCATGATTCCCAACTGACAGATTATTCGCTGGTTTGTGATTATTTCTTAGTGATTCAAATTCGAAATTGTACTAAAAAAAATGTTGTCCAATGCACTCTCAGTGTCTGTTTTACAGCCAGGTATATTGATACATTGTAAAACTTTTTAAAGCTTGGTGCCATGGAGGGATGGGAGATGTCGGAATATTTTCATTGGTCAGGAAGCAGAACAGCAGTGGCCACAAGGAAACAAAAAGTTGCATATGTGTTTCCATTTTCCTAAAGGAGGCTATAGAAACAGGTCAGGTAATGCTGAAAAGACATGGCAACAACACTGCCATGGGTTTGTGGGGGCAAGGGAGAAAGGCTTTGGACAGGTTGCTAATGAGGAGGGGGGAAGATGAGTAACATGGGACAGGACTACTATGGGCTTCTACAGAGGCTGATGAGAGTGTTTTCCATGTGTACACAGCTGTATTACATAGTGCCTCTGGCATCTGTGGCTGCAGTGCCATATTGCTGCTAAAGCCTGTGTAATGGGTCTGGGCCATACTAAACTGTGGCACACATAACTGCTGAGAGGCTGAGAGTATGTGACCTTTGGAGATGCAGTTGGCGGAAGGGTACATCACCCACAATGTCTTGCAGCACAATTAGCCATGAGAATTTCAAATACACTTGGAGGTTAGTTTGAAAGCCTTGTTTAAATATTTGAAAAGATGTCATATTGAGGAGGGAGCTAGCTTGTTTTCTGCTGCTCCAGATAATAGGACCTGGAACAATGGGTGCAAGCTCCAAGAAAAGAGATTCCACCTCAACATTAGGAGGAACTTCCTGACAGTAAGGGCTGTTCGACAGTGGAACATACTCCCTCGGAGTGTGGTGCAGTCTCCTTCCTTGGAGGTCTTTAAACAGAGGCTGGATGGACATCTATCAAGGATTTAATTGGGAGTTCCTGCATGGCAGGGGGTTGGACTGGATGGCCCTCGTGGTCTCTTCCAACTCTATGATTGTATGATTCCATGTTTCTAACTGTTGGGGATAATAAAACCACCCTAACAGCCACCCAAAGTCCACCATCCCATGGTTCATTTTAAGACATTTCCCCAGGCTATAAGCCAAAGAGTACCTTCCAGTTAAAAGTGATGGACACCAGTAAATGTGCCACAGGGGAAAGAAATACAGAGCATCACTTATTGAAGACAAAATGTTTATTATGGCCAGGGGAACGGCCAGGTGTAGGGAGGTACCTATGGAACTGGAGGTCATTATTGCTGCTGGTGGCAAAAGAACTCAACTAATGCTTCCCTTGTTACTTTGCCCTCAACCTTCTCCTAGTCATCATTAAGGAAGACTGGGTTGGTAGTATCCACTGTGTAGAGTGTAGTTATGGAGGCTGGCAATGTCAGTACTTTGCCATCCGACTCCACTATGTTGTGTAATATCACACATGAAGCAATTACAGAGTTCACATTTTCCTCTGCCACCTCCAAGGGGGCTGTGAGGCATCTCCACCGAGCCTTAAGGCAACCAAATGCCCTCTCAACCACATTTCTGACCTTGTTGAGATGCTTCTTGAACACTGGCTGGCGAGAACACAGCATGCCCTTGAACGGTGTCATGACCCACATCCTATAGGTAGCATCAGCACCAATAATGGTCCTACTTGTCACCCAAAGATTGTCACTGTGGGGTTCCCAGGAACATAGACACCAGCCCTTCATAAATGCCAGAGTAACTAAATAAAAATACATGATTATTAGACCCTGCCTGTCTCACATGTTTGTCTATAAAACATCCAGTATAGTCACAAGTCCTTTGCAGGAGCATAGAGTATCTATTTTTTCCTGTTGATGAACTGTCCACTCTGACACACTGAAGCAATGATTTCACAGTGGCAGCCATCCACAGCTCTGATCACCTGGGAGAACCCCATTCCCTCAAAGCCAGCCATTACCCTTAGGGACATTAGAAATGTAGAAGTGGTAATAAGTAATGTGCAAAGCAATGCAAACAGATTAACATGACTGCCAATATCACAAGTCCCAGCAGTTACATTTCACACCTGGAGACTAGCATGAACCCATCAATCTTTTCAAGAAACTTGTCCAGATAAAGACAGATATATTCTTTCTCAACAAGTGCAAACAACAGGATGTTGTTCCTAAGAACCTCCGTGTGGGGAGCCCTTTGCAAACTACGTATCATGTAGAGCTCATGGGCTCTACTAATGCTGACTGGGTCTATACAGTAACCAACATTCCTTTTCAGTTATCTTCAGTTAAAGTCCTGCACTCCTACCTATCCCTGGCTTTCAATCCACCATAAGCATCTGAAGAAGTAGACATGCTACAAACCTATTTTTTTCTAGTTAGTGCTAAAAAAACTCTCTATATATTAATTCTGCAGATGACCACAGCTATTGTTTTAATACTACTAAGCTGTTGTTTTAATACTACTAAGTTTAATTTTGTCTTAAGGGGATGGGAGGGAATGGGAGGAGGGATTGGGATATTGGATTGTTTTAACTGCATTGTCTTAACCGTTGTAAGCCGCCCCGATTGCGACGCAGAGGGGCGGGGTAGAAATAAAACTTATTATTATTATTATTATTATTATATCTTTAAATTCTGTTACTTCTTGTAACACACTATAATCTTATACCCTCCAACATTTGGAGAGGAAAATGGGTACATTAAGTTTGAGTATAGCTAATATTAGGATAGGAAAGAAGAGCTGTAAAAAAGCTGTTTCTACCAGGATCTGTGAGTATATGACTGGTCATGCCCCATTATTTTGGAATGCTCAACTTCAAACTATAAATCTCCTCTAAGATTTCACATTTTCCCACTACAAATAATACCTTTTTAGTGTATTGTTCAACAAGCTTCCATGTACCAATCTAAGTGCATTTTATGATAGCTGTTTTTTTGAAATATCAGTAGATGTTAACAAGACAGAAAAAAAGAATCAAGCAGGAGTGTTAAGTATGATGGTGAAAATACATTGCCCATGTGCAAAAGAGGAAAAGACCTATGCACCTTGTAACAGAGGGAAGAAAGAGGAATTTCAGTTTATGTGGTTTGCATGATAAGAAACACCTGCTGAAGATTTCTTTTCTGCACAACTATTAAAGGTGCAAGAGCCCTGTTCTGTTTGTACCTGGACATATTTATAGGACAGCATGCTGAGCTATCATTTGAAAGCTAAGAGACGGAGGGTCTGTCTGACATTTTGAAAAAAAAGGTGATGGTCTTCTTAAGAGAAAATTTTTGTGCTACTAACAAGAAGACTTTTCCAAATATTCAGCCAGTTGAGCCTCTCAAAGTAGAGGAGTATAAAGCAAAGATTTAATGATAAATGAGAGGACTGAATCATAACAGGCAAGGTAATGTGGCCCTGAACCGTACATATAGGGCTGCATAAAAACCTTCTGATCTTCTTCAGGATCTGATTTTGCTGGAAAACTAAAAAAAAAGTTTCATTCATAAGCACTCCAGACCTGCCCCAATCTGATTTGGAATCTAACTGCAGAGAGATTTGGGAATCTGAATCATTGCTCTTCATATTCACTTCTGGGACACTTAAGACCTCTGTAACTTTTCTTTACAAACTTTTGAAAAAGACCAGGAAGTCTTGTAGATCCTTTTCAGGGAGTACCTCTGCAAATTGTACATGAGTTAATATCAGATGCTTCTGTTCATCATACAAATTCATACAAAGATAATCCTGGCACTGTCTCACCTCTGTTTTGGTCCACCCAACATGTATTTCTGCTTCATTATTCAAAATAAGGGGGGATAAATTGAACTAGAACAATGAGAAATGTCTCAATATTGCACATGCAGCTCAGTTAGATAAGCCTAACAAAAAGTAGAAAATATGTAAACAAAAAGGCTCTAGGAAAAAAGAGAGCAGATTGGAAAGGAGGAGAAAGAAGATAAAAGAGGGGGAATGAATTGTAGTAAAGAAGGAAGAAATGGAAGGTATACAGGTAAAAAGAGTAGGAAGAAGGTGTGGAAGATTTAAAAGTTCAAAAAATTAAAAAGAGAGAGAGAGAGAGAGGAATAAAAGAAAAGGAAAAAAAATTAAAGAAGGGAAAAGAATGTGAAGAAGGTAAGAGAAAGTGAAGAAGGTTGGTGTATGTAGGGAAAGACTAAGGGAAGAGGCTAGAAAGGAGCTTGGAAGAGAGTATCTAGAGAAAAGGATATAAGGAAGGAGAGAGAGAGAAAGGAAGAGATAGAAGGATAGAATAGACCAAAGAGAGGGAGAGAGGAAGAAGAAAGGAAGAGAAAGGACTAAGAGAAGAGGGAAAAGAGGAAAGAGAAAGAAAGAGTTATTAGAAAATGGGGGGAGGAAGGAGAACATAAGGAAAAAATAAAAATGAATAGAAATTCCTTCTCTTCTTTTGTTGTTGTTAACTGCCCTTGAGTCAATCTCAACTCATGGTGACACTATGGATGAGATATCTCCAAGACCCTCTGTCCTCCACTGCTCTGCTTAATTCCTGCAACCCCATACTCGTTACTCCTTAATAAAGTCCATCCATCTAGCATGTGGCCTTCGTCTCTTCCTACTTTCCTCCACCTTTCCCAGCATTATTGTTTTTTCCAAAGAGTCCTCCCTCCGCATGATGTGTCCAAAGTACGACAGCCTCAGTTTGGTCATCATGGCTTCCAAAGAGATTTCCAGCTTTATCTGCTCTAGGACCCATTTGTTCATCCTTTTTGTTGTCCATGGGATTGGGATCCTCAGCACTCTTCTCCAGCACCACATCTCAAATAAGTTGACTTTCTTCCTATCATCTTTCTTAACTGTCCAGCTCTCACACCCATACATGGTAATAGGGATTAATGGCTTGTATGATTCTAACTTTTGTGCTGAGTTGTATATCTTTGCATTTTAGATTTTTTTTCTAGTTCTTTCATAGCCACCCTCCCCATTCTTAGTCTTCTACTGATTCCCTGACTGCAGTCCCCATTTTTATCAATGTTTGATCCCATGTATGGGAATTCTTTTACTATTTCCATTTCTTTATTGTCTAGGTTGAACTTGTAAAGGTCCTCGGTGGTCATTATTTTTGTTTTCTTTATGATCAACATTAACCCTGCCTTTGCACTTTCTTCTTATTAGGTGTTCCAGGTCTGTGAGGTTTTCTGCTAGTACTATGGTGTCATCTGATATTCCATCCTCCTATTTTCACTCCTCCTTCTTCTGTGTTTCCAGCCTGCTTTTCTTATGATATGTTCTGCATACATGTAGAACAGATAGGGTGAAAAGATGCAGCCTTGTCTGACTCCTTTGCCAACTAGGAACCATTCTGTTTCTCCGTGCTCTGTTCTAACAGTAGCCTCTTGTCCTGAGTATAGATTTCTCATCAGGACTATCAGATGTGTTGGCACTCCCACGTCTTTAAAAGCATACCATATCCTTTCATGATCTATGCAGTTAAAGGCTTTGCTATAGTCTATAAAGCACATGCTGATTTTCTTTCAGAATTCCCTAGTGTGCTCCATTAGCCATCGTATGTTTGCAATGTGGTCCCTCGTGTCTCTTCTTGAACCCTGCTTTCTCTCTCCATGTATGGTTGGAGCCTATGTTGCAGAATTTTGAGCATGATTTTGCTTGCATGGGAGATCAGTGCTATGGTCCTATAGTTGCTGCAGTCTCTTGTGTCTCCCTTTTTGTGGATGGGGATGTATATTGATCACTTACAATCTGTTTGCATTCGTTTTGTTTTCCATATCTGTTGACGTATGTTGGTTAGCACTAGAGTTGACTCTGTCAGTGTGCATTGCAGCAGTTCAATTGGAATATCATCTGTTCCTGGTGATTTGTTTTTTGCTATTTCTCTTATTGCAGTTTCAACCTCACTTTTCAGAATTTGGGGTTAATCTTCATATTTGTGTTCCATTCCATGTCTTTTTATTCCTTCCTGGTCTTGAATTATGTTATTTTTATTGTCATAGATTGCCCTCATCTTTGGTTAGAATTTTCCTTTGATTTTCTGGATCTTCTGAAGTAGATCTCTTGATCTTCCCTTTTTGTTGTTGTCTTCTCCAACTGAACTAAGTTTTAAACTATTCTGCTTTGGTCAGGCCTCACCCGGAATACTGTGTCCAGTTCTGGGCACCACAATTCAAAAAAGATGTGGAGAAACTGGACCGTGTCCAAAGGAGGGCAACTAAAATGGTGAAGGGTCTGGAAACCAAGCCCTATGAAGAACAACTTAGCCTGGAGAAGAGAAGGCTGAGAGGTGATATGATAGCCATGTTTAAATATTTGAAGGGATGTCATATTGAGGAGGGAACAAGCTTGTTTTCTGCTGCTCCAGAGACTAGGACCCGAAACAATGGATGTAAGCTCCAGGAAAACACATTCCACCTCAACATTAGGGGGAACTTCCTGACAGTAAGGGTGGTTCGACAGTGGAACACACTCCCTCGGAGAGTAGTGGAGTCTCCTTCCTTGGAGGTCTTTAAGCAGAGGCTGGATGGCCATCTGTCGTGGATGCTTTGATTGGGAGTTCCTGCATGGCAGGGGGTTGGACTGGATAGCCCTTGTGGTCTCTTCCAACTCTATGATTCTATGATTCTATTTCTCTGCATTGGTCGTTGTAGTAATTTTCTTTATCTTTCCGCACAAGCCATTGTACTTTTACGTTCATAATTCTTAGTTTGTTCCTCTCTCCCTTTTATTTTTCTTCTCTTCTTTTCTTTATTGCTTGTAGTGCTTTTTTCTTTCATCCATGGTTTTTTCTTTTCTTTTTGTTCATTGAAAGTGTTCATCTGCATTCTTCTTTTATTATGTCCCTGGATTCAGACCATAGTTCCTCTGGTTCTCAGTCTGTTATGCATTAGTAATGCAAATCTCTTTCTTATGTTGCCAGTAAATTCTGTTGAAATATTATTTAGATCATATTTTGGTATAATCACTTATTTTGTTTTCTTATCTTATTCATGGTCTATGCCACAGTCAGCACCTAGTCTAGTCTTGGCCACCAGTATAGAATTTTGCCATCTTTTGCTTCTAATTATATAGTCTATTTGATTTTTTAAAAATGAATTTAATTAATTAAAATACCCATATACATCTAACCACTTAAAACATATCACCACGTTATACATTTGAAACATATATACTACCACACAGTACACACGAAACATTTAAAAAACATCTATACTAACATACTATACACACTAGACACCTACATATTGCAATACATACATTACATCTATTATAACACATTACTTCCTCGTCCATTTTACTGTCTTTGTTTCTGTTTTGATAAATATAAAAAAAGGCTCATGCTTTTGTTTATATTCTGTATCTTATTTTAAGTAAGCTTCTGGCAAAACAACTAAACCATTATTTGTAGATACAACATTTTCATTTTCATTTCAATACCTCATGGGAATAAGATAGTCAAATTGAGTACTTTACTATAAATCATTTCTTGTTCATAATTTTTTTCCATTTAATTTTTTAAACTCAGACTCCACTGTTTTCCCCATTTCTGTTCTATATAATCAATAAAGGGCTTCCACACTTGTTCGAAGCCTTGGTATGGTTTTTTAATGCAAACTCTGTGTTAATTTATCATTTTCTAATAAATCATATACCTTCATAATCCATTCATTAATTTTTGGGATTGTTTCCCAAAACAATCCCAAAAATTTTGCTGCAAATAGCCTTCTTTCTGGTTGTATGAAGAATGTGTTTGCAATGAATAGGTTATTGGATTCACAAACAATCTTATCAGATGCTCACCTGCTTCATTTCTTTTGCCTAATCCAAATCTGCCTGTTGTCTTTGATTCGTCTTTGCTTTTCTGTTTCAATCGCCAATGATCAGCTTGATAACCTGTGTTACGGTGCTGTCAATTGCATACTCCTTCATAGAATCTTCATAGAATTTCATACTCCTTCATAGAATCTATCAATTTCTTCCTGTTCTGCCCCTGTAGTTGGTGCATATACTTGAATTTTGGTGACATTCATTGGTTTACCATGGAGCCTTACTGAATTGATTTGGTCTGATTTTGCATTGTATCTGCTGACTGTTTTTGACACATCTTTTCTTAGTATGAAAGCAATTCCATTTCTTCTTTTCTTTTCATTCCCCAAGTAAAGCACTGTGTAGTTGTCTGATTCAAAGTGGCCCATTCCTGTCCATTTTAACTCACTCACCCCCAGTATTGCTATGTTCATGTGTTGTATTTCCATTTTTACTATGTCTAGCTTCCCGTGGCTCATGCGTCTCATAATCCATGTCCCTATCTTATGTGTAATGCTGCTTTGGGTGCTATTTGCCTTTCTAATGGTGTTTGCCATTTGTCTTGACATTTTTCCTATGCCCTTGGCTAATCTTGGAAATGTGATATCCCTTTATCTCTTCCTCTTTCCCTTTCTGTAAACAATCTGATCCTGCCTGTGTCTCACTTGGGGTGTCTCATCATAGTTATGCAAATGTGATATCCCTTTATCTCTCCCTCCTTCCCTTTCTGTTAACACTCTGATCCTGCTTGTGTCTCACTTGGGGTGTCTCATCATAGTTATGCAAATGTGATATCCCTTTATCTCTCCCTCCTTCCCTTTCTGTTAACACACTGATCCTGCCTGTCTCTCACTTGGGGTGTCTCATCATAGGGTTTACTAGGTGATGGAGTTACACAAGGAGGGCCACACAATTCACTCCTGTTAATGACACCCACCACTACTGCTGCTGCCCAGTAGCTGTTTGTCTCCTCGTAGTATTCCTCCCATTGTTGTTTTTTGCTTTCCTACCCATCCTCTTATGCCTCCCTGGGTTTCCCTCCTTCACTTCCCTTGTGTTCCCCCTCTTTTAGTCCAGCCCCATCCCCACACCACACCATGAAGCACAAGGGAGGAGTCAGAAGAGTTATTTCACTGACATCTAGGACTCGCTCCACTTCACTCCCCTACTCATCACCACACCACACCACACCATGAAGTATCACAGATGGAGTTGGAAGAGTTGTTTCACTGTCTGCAACTCATATTCAACCCAGGTCCCAGCCATGCTTATCCAGCCATGTTTCAAAAATGGCAAGCTCCCTTTTTAGACAAAAAGCTTTATATAGAGGGTCAGAAAATCATGATATTCAAAGACATTCCATCTTCAGTTTTACAAAAAGGAAAGAATATGCCAAACTGACACAATATTTGAGACAAACAGGCATAAAATATAAATGGGGGAAAATGAAGGAGTTCTCTTTTCATTTGGGGGAAAAAAAAGGTTTGTAATAAATTCCCCCCAAAAAAGGAAGGGAGTTTCTGGAAAATATTAGAAATGAGAAATCAGAACAAGATGCAGGGAAATTTAAGGACCTATTGGAGGATTTGAGCAAAAAAGTATTCAATAAAGAAAATAATAAAGAAATCAAGAACAAAATATGGAAAAAAAATTCCAGAAGATTATGAAGAGGAAACCAGTGAAAAGGAAGGGGGGTTGCAGACTGCCAGAAATAGTGCAAATTGAGTCCACTTTTAGGGTTAGGGTTAGGGTTAGGGAATCATGGGAACTGTATTTTATTGTAGCACCAGAGCTCTCTGACAGAGAAGGCTCAATGTGTCAGGAAAAAAAACAATTCCCATGGTTCCCTAGCACTAACCCTAACCCTAAAAGTGGACTCAATTTGCACTATTTCTGGCAGTCTGCAACCCCCCGAAGATTCAGTACAAGAGCTAACTAATGAGAATCTAGAGAGGATAGATTAATTGTGAATTGGAGGAAGAAAAGGATGAGAATTATAAAAAGTAAAAAAAAAAAAAGGAGAAAACAAAGAGGTAATGAGAGATTCTATGAAAATAATCAAAAGACTAGGAATAGGAAAAAGAAGTGAACTCAAGAAACAAATAGATGTAAAAATACAACAAATTTTAAATTAGGTTCTTGGAATGTGAAAAGGTTAAATAATAAATTTAAGAGGAATCAGATTTTTCATATTTTAGAAAAAGAGAAATTTGATTTTATTTGTCTTCAGGAAATTAAAATTAAAGAGAAAGAAATAAAATATATTTACAATACAAAATTAGGTCAGATATTTTATTCTACTACTGACAAAAGGAAAGAAGGGGTGGTCACTTTTATAAACAAGAGGTATACTACAAAAGTGGTTTGTAAAGATAGTGAGGGAAGATATATCATTGTGAAAATTGTCTTACCAGATAAAAAAATATCATTAATTAACATATATGCACCAAACAAGAAAAAAGAAGTTTTTTAAATAAATTAAGGAAAGACTTAGAAGATAACAATATATATGATAGTTTTATCTTGACTGGGGACTTTAATGGAGTAATGGTGCCAGAGAGAGAGAGATCTTATAAACGTAAAGATTGAAAACCTCAGGGTAAATTACCAAAGAACGTTTTTGATTTAATGAAAACATTGTCATTAGAGGATGTTTGGATACATTTGCATGATAATATGAAAGGTTACACTTTTTTCTCATCCACACCAGACTGCATCTAGAATGGATATGTTTTTTGTTTATAAAGTTTTGCTAAATAATATACAAAGAATGGATATCCACCCTAAACAATTATCTGACCATAACCTGATAGAACTGAGAATAGGTATAAAAAAAACCAAAAATCTGTTTGGCGATTAAATGAATATATTTTGCATGAAGAAAAATATGCAGATAAAATGAAAAAAGAGATAAAATTCTTTTTTCAAGAAAACAAAACACAAAGAATGCCAATGAAGTTAACTTGGGATGCTGGTAAATCAGTGTGGAGAGGTTATTTCATTAAAATATCTATAGAAATAAAAAGTGAGTCTTGCTTTATTTGGAGAAAATCAGCTTGTTTAAAACAGGTGAACTATTTCCACAGTAACTGCAACAGAGGTGGCCAACGGGAGCCAGTACAACTCTTCCTTCTCAGGTTCTGGCTAGTGAGGAAAAAGGATAGACAGGTCAACCCCTAGCAGCTCTGGTCCTCCAACAATGTAATGCTAGGGGCCTTTTGTAGCTTAAGTCTCATGCTGACTGTGGCAGATTAAAAACAGATGCTGCTGAGAAGCAGGAAACTTTTCCTCAGCATTGCCCTCAGTTGCATCCCAAGCTTGGGTTTTCATACTACAGGGAACGAGAAAAAACAAAATGGTGGCACAGAACATGTTGCTATACCTGTGGGAGTTTAGGTTTTTTTTTTAACAGTTTATAGCACAGTTCTCTCAGGCCACGAAGGAAAGCAGGGTGGCTAAGGTGAGAGGGATGGTGCCCAGGAAGCCAATTTAACAGAAGAGGCAAAAGAGTAGGTGGCAGAGGTCAAAACTGGTGGCTCTGTGGGGTGTATTGGGCACATTCATACTTCTGGAAGCTAGATGCAGTGGGCCTTTGAAGGGGAAAGGAAGCTTGTATAGGGGCCCCTGCCCATATTCTAATACTGCCACTCTCTGCCTTGAAAAGGAAGGTTCCTCACTTAAAAGAATAGGAAAAAAGAAAAGATGTGCTTTTCATTCTTAGCTCCCTATTGACTACCAGCCAAATGGGTTTTCAGCTGCATCCTTACTAACTTTGACAGTCATTTTAAAGGCTAGATAAAGGCCACACTACTTTGCAACTAGTGTTAGCAGCTTTTATGTGTAATTTGGAACTGCTGATGTGAAGGAAGGAGGGAACGACAGAAGTGCTCAGCCCATCTTGTCTATACAGTCAAACTGAAAGAGGTTTAAAAAATGGCCTCCCACTGTTTTCCTTTTTTTAAAAAAAAGAAAAAAAGGTTTGTTTGTTTTTTTTACTCTACAGACTCTCTTAAAAAGTGAAGCTTTCTGTTCTTTGTGAGGGTGCACTAGAATATTGTTGGTGCTATAGCACAAGACAGACAGAAGACATCTAAACAAGCTGCTTAACTGGGAAAACACCTCATTTTCTGCTTAGTTTGTGTTCCTCTGGTGCACATTCTTGTCCTTACGATTGGCAGCATTGCTTTTCAGTGGTGCAGAGCCTCCATCGTCATCGTCAGGGACCTTGTTGGGCTTTCTCCTCTTCTTGTAGATGAAAATATTTGTCACAAGGACCAGCACTTTGGCCACAATCCCCAGAAACAGCCACAGGGCTGCCCGGCAGCTGTGGACCCGTAAGCCCACCAAAGCGCTTCCTTCTCCCAGGTTGTTGGTGCCATTATACATGTACTCGCCTGGGCCCTTCTCAATATTCAGGGAGACAATGTGCAGGTCTGTCCTGTTGGCTTCTGATTTGATGAAGAACCAGTCCTCAGAGTCATTGACAATGGGCGTTGGCCATCTTGAACCAATTCCACTGGATGACAGGAGGATAAGAATGGGACTTGCAAGTCAGCACACCAGTATCCCCCTCGTTTTCATGCTTCAACTTCTTATACGCAACAATGTGTGGTTTAACTTTCACATATACAGTGGCTCTTGAGAGGGGTTCAGTTTCGAAGATGCAATGGTATCCCCCCAAGCAATCATGATCCACCTTTGGGATCATGTATGAGGTAGAATTCACAGCAGTCCAATTTGAATTAATCTTTAGCTCGTCCTTCATCCAATATCTGCCTTTGATGTTTAGGGTTTCTTCAGTTATGTTGCAGGAAATGACCACATTTGAGCCTCCAATTACCTCTGGAGTGACTGAAATATGAGGTCTGGCTGTGGAGGTGCTGCTGAGGGCACAGAGCAAGGCTCCCAAGGCTGCCAGCACCAGCCTGCTTCTCCTCATCCTCCCCATGGCATTCCTGCTGCCTGCCTGCCTGCTTCACTTCTGCCTTCCTCTTCCTCACCTCACGGCTTCTAGAAATAATAAAAAAATGAAAGTAGATAAATACAAAAAATTAAAAGACCAGCTGAAAGAAAAAGAATCAGAACGTGATGAAAATCCTACAGATTTCAAAATTCAGGAAGAAATTAAAATAATACAAAAACAACTACAAGAACAAGTAATAAATCAAAAAGTTCAAAACATTATTTTGAACAAGCTAATAAAACAAGTAAATGGCTTGCAAACAAACTGCATAAAGAAAAGGAAAAAAATAATTATAGAATTGAAAGATAAAGGGAAAAAGATAAATCAAGAAGAGATTATTAATCTCTTTTTTCAGGAATATTCGAAGTTATTTAAAGAAGTTCAGAAAACAGCAAAAACTAGCAAAATAATTAGAAAATATTTGGATCACATAAATGTTACAAAATTGAATAAGGAATAATCAATTTTTTTGGATGAACCTATCACAAAACTTGAGATACTTCTGGCAATTCAAAACCTAAAAAAAAAAAAGCTCCGAGCCCAGATGGCTTTACTGCCATATTTTATAAAACATTTAAAATGGAAGTGATTGACTATTTATTAGATATATTAAACAAAATTACTTCAGAGGGTATCACAGATTCCTGGTCTTATGCAGAAATAACCTTTATACCCAAAGAGGGAAAAGACTCTTTGGAAGTATCTAACTATAGACCTATTTCTCTATTAAATATAGACTATAAGATTTTTACAATGATCTTGTCTAACAGACTTAAAAAGATTTTAGTAAATGTAATTATGAAGACCAGAATGGATTTATCCCTAAGAGGTATATAAGAAATAACACAAGAACAATTTTAAACTTATTGGAGCATTATGAGGTAAATAAGGATAAAAAAATTATTGTTAATCTTTGTCAACACTGTAAAAGCGTTTGACAATGTAAACTGGCTTTTCTTGTTAGAAACTTTAAAGAGCATGGGAATCGAGGATAACTTTTTAGGAAATATAAAACACATTTATGGAACCCAAAGAGCACATCTCTCAATTAATGGGGTAAGATCACCAGAACTAAATATAGATAAAGCAACAAGACAGGGTTGCCCACTGTCTCCTCTGTTATTTATTTTGATTTTGGAAGTTCTTTTGAATGCCATAAGAGAAAATTCGGAAATCAGAGGGACAAGAGTTAAGGGTTATGAGATTAAAGTGAAAGCCTTTGCTGATGACCTAGGTTTTTTTTGGGGGGGGAACCCCTTTAAAAGCATTGAATTTTTACTACAAGAACTGGAAAATTTTGGGAATTTGTCTGGCTTTAATTAAATAAAGATAAAACATGGTTATTGACAAAAAATATTAATAAAAAAGAAGGTGTAACAATAGAAGAAAAACTGGGGTGTAAAATCAAGGATACAATTAAATATTTGGGTATCTGGTTCTCAAATAAAACAACAGACCTTTTTGATTTAAATACACTGCAACCTGGAAAGGAATACAGGAAAAACTGGTGAACTGGAAAAATTTAAAGCTATCTCTATCAGGTAGAATAGCGACAATTAAAATGTGCATCCTTCCAAAATTGACATTCCTGTTTCTAAATATTCCAATAATATATAACCAGAAAATTATTTTCCATTTGGAAAAAGAATTTTAAAAAAAATTATATGGGATGGGAAAAGAGTAAGAAATAAATGGTCAATTCTGAAAGACTCTACAAAAAGAGGGGGAATGGCAACTCCTGATCTCCAACTATACTTTAGCGCAGCTTGTATTGTGTGGCTCCAAGAATTGTTTAAGCTAAATAATTCAAAAACTATATTATTAGAACAAAATAAATTACAATATGGCTGGCATGCATATGTTTGGTACAACAGTTACAAAAAAGATAAAGAATTTAACAATCATGTATTAAGGAGATCATTACTCAACAGGTGGCTGAAAGTAAAACAAAAGTTTTATACAGGCATCCCCCTTTGGGCTTCTCTACAAGAGGCCTTTTTTTTTTCAAGGGAGTAAGGTTCAAAATTGGCTTACTTACAAAGATTTACTGTCCTATGACATGAAGTGTAATTTCAAACAAAGATCAATAGAGTAGTTAGCCGATGGAACAGGAATTAAAATGCAATAGTTGACCTACCTGTATATTAAAGAAAGATTTAAGGAGGATGTCAAATTAACAGGTTTTGAGAAAGAAGAAAATGATTTAGACAAAATAATGTTGAAATTTGAAGAAAGAAAAACAGTAAGTAAATTATACAGCATATTATTGAAAAGGGACTTAGATGAAGAAGAGATTAAGGAATGTATGGTAAAATGGGCACAGGACATAATATTGATCTAGAAAAATGGGAAAAACTGAGAATTAAAAGAAGTAAATGTACAGTTGCTCAAATCGTAAAAGAAAATTACTTTAAAGTGGTAAATAGATGGTACCTGACTCCTTGCTCATTAAGTAGAATATATAAACAAAATAATAATAACTGCTGGAGATGTCAAAAAGAAAGTGATTCATACATACACATGTGGTGGAAGTGTCCTACTATAGAGAAGTTTTGGATAAAGATTCACTTTGAAATGAAAAAGATGTTGAATTTAGAATTTGATATGAATCCAGAACTGTACTTGCTAAATATAACCTCAACACTAGTCGAGGAAGGAGAAAGAAAACATTAAAGAATAGGATTGTATTTAATAACAGCAGTTAGAATGCTAGTGGCAAAAAATTGGAAATCTACATGTCTGCCAACTATAGACGAATGGACATATAAAATATTTGATATGAAGGAATTATACAGATTAACAGCAATATTTTAAAAAAGGATATGGATAAATGGAATAGAGAATGGTCAGGAGTGACAATTAATCTGGTAAATCTGGTAAACGACTAAAAATATTTTTTCATAAAAAAACTATTTAAGATTTACATAGGAATAATTATCTATTTGTATTCTCCTTTATTTAGAAAGATAAAGGTTAAAAAATAAAAAAAAGTTACAATTTAAAATTCAGTGCTGAGAGCACTTGCATTAAAGTCAGAATACACTGCTGTAAAAAGAAAAGTCAACCCTAGCTGAAAATGGTTGTTATGATATATGTTTACTTTTGAGCTCTGATGAATTCTTAGGGACATATTTTATTTAAATATTTTTCCTGATAAACATGTATAAGTTGCTCTTCTGTATATATTTGTGACTGTATTAAATTGCTTTTCTGTGCAACAAATTAAAAATATTTAAAATAAATAAATAAAATGAATGGGATAATCTCTATGCAGTACACAGGTTCAAACCTCATAATTTAGTACTTTAATTTAGTAAATCAAACAGTGTTTTCATTTATTTGTGTTGAACTGTATTCATGTTGGCAGCATTTGTTTGTCCTGTTCTCTTATGTTCATGTGGGCATGATAGAAACTAATGAAAACAAAGCTGGAGGTGAATGGCACCGGTATCCACCAGAACCCACTTACTGTGTTGGGCTGCCTGATCTGTCCCTGGTTTGTCTAGACCAGGGGTAGGCAACCTTTCCCCTTTAAGGCCCGAGGGACTTCAGCTCCCAGAACCCCAGGAGCTATTGGCGAACATGGGATTATTGGCCAATATGGCTGAGGCTTCTGGGAGATGAAGTCCCTTGGCCCTTAAAGGGGAAAGGTTGCCTACCCCTGGTCTAGACTGAGAAATCAAGAAAGCAACTCAACTTTGTCAGAGGGGAAAGAAACTGAGCAAGATCAAAGACAAAAACCACCGGGCCTGCCCTTGGCCCAGAGAACACCGGTCCTGCTAGGCCCCGCGGTGAGCGGCAGTGAGTGGCGCGAGGAGGAGGAGGAGGACGGGACCATCTGGGCCTATATAGGCCCCAACGATCCTCTCCTTCCCCCCCAAGCGGCAGAGGGACTACCACCGGGCCTGCCCTTGGCCCAGAGAACACCGGCCCTGCTAGGCCCCGCGGCGAGCGGCGGTGAGCGGCGCGAGGAGGAGGAGGAGGGCGGGACCATCTGGGCCTATATAGGCCCCAATGAGCCTCTCCTTCCCCCCCACAGTGGCAGAGGGACTACCACCGGGCCTGCCCTTGGCCCAGAGAACACCGGCCCTGCTAGGCCCCGTGATGAGCGGCGGTGAGCGGCGCGAGGAGGAGGACGGGACCATCTGGGCCTATATAGGCCCCAACGAGCCTCTCCTCCCCCCCCCCCAGCGGCAGGACTACCACCAGGCCTGTCCTTGACCACCACCAGCCCTGGAGACCAGCTGTCGCCGGGAGGAACAGCTGACTGCCATCAGCCGCTCCGCCACACCCTCGCTGTCAAAGACTGGAGTGCCGGCAGCCACTCAAGGGAAGGGCTTGGATTGGATTCTGGCCCTTATGGGCTCTGCCCTTCCCTAACTCGGACTGCGGGGTCAATTGAGAGTAGTTTGTACTGTGGGCTGAGTTTTAAAGCTTCCCCTGCAACAATCCCTGGGAATAGTGGAATCTTTTGAAATCGCTGGTTAACATGAATGTTGGGCTGGAGGGGAATACTCCATCAGTCAGTAGTCTTGGACTATTAGACTGTGCACTATCCAGGTCCCAATTAGTGTATCTTGTCAATTGGCCGAAAATGGTACCACCTTATTGAAGACCGGGAATGAATTGGGAGCGGCCATCAGAGTTGTGTTAGGGAAAGGGAGATATGGCTGGAACAGAGGGAATTATTGTTACAAAAGAAGACGGGATCGCTGTTTGAAAGCTATCCCGTCTTCAGTTCCCTCTGTCGCTCTGAATGGCTTGGAGAGCAAACCAACCATCCCACAGAACCTCACCTTGCTCCTTTGCAATGCCAGGTCGGTTAAAAATAAGACCCATATCATCCATGATCTCCTCCTGGATGAGAACGCCGACCTGGCTTGCTTCACAGAGACCTGGCTGGGGGAGGATAGTGCGGCTATCTGGGCACAAATCCTCCCAGCCGGGTACTCTGTCAGTGAGCAGGTGAGGGGAAGTGGGCGGGGGGGGGGGGCGGAGTGGCTCTAGTCCATAAGAACACTCTGACCTTGAACAGGATACCTGTCCGGAACATGATCCACTTCGAGTGTATGTACCTCTGCCTGAAGACCAGGGATAGTTTAGGGATTCTGCGAGTCTACCGACCACCCCGTTGTCTAGCAGACTCCCTGACCAAGCTGACGCAGCTGGTCTCTGAGCTGCTGTTGGAGACCCCCAGACTGTTAGTCTTGGGGGACTTCAACATCCCGCTCGAGACCAGCTTAACATGTGCGGCTCGGGAGTTCATGGATACCATGACAAACATGGGCCTATCTCAACTGGTCAACGGGCCTACACATTGTGCGGGTCATACACTCGATGCGGTTTTCTGTACGGAGTAGGAATATCCGTGGGCGGAGGTGGTAAATACCTCCGCATTGTCATGGACGGATCATTTCCTGGTCAAGATGGAGCTTAGAGCCAACATATGCCCCGCCGGGGGTGGTGGACCTATTAGAATGGTCCGCCCTCGAAGGCTAATGGATCCTATTGGATTCCGGAAAGCCTTGGAGGGTTCATTGGTTGGGAATGCCGGTGATCCTGTCGATGCTCTGGTTAACACTTGGAACAACGATCTTACCAGGGCTATCGACACGATCGCTCCCAAGCGTCCTTGCCATCCCGCTTCGAACCGGAGACCTTGGTTCACTCCAGAGCTCAGGAAAATGAAGCGGGTTGGACAACGCTTAGAGTGCAAGTGGCAGAAGACTCGTCTCTTGTCTGACAAGACTCGCCATAGGAAATTTCTTAGTTCCTATCGGGAGGCAGTACGTGCAGCGAGAAGAGCCTTCTCCTCTGCACGTATTGTGTCTGCGGAGTCTCGTCCGGCAGAGCTGTTTAGGGTGGTAAGGGAGATGACGCAGGTTCCCCCTGCACCAAATCCCTTGCTTAACCCAACAACGGCCTGCTGTGACACTTTTAACAACTACTTTGCAGATAAAATCTCTCAGATAAGAGCCGACTTAGACGCCACTATTGTAACAGAGTCATTAGTTGAGATGTCCAGCGACTCCGCCGATGTAGTTTTACTGGATCAGCTTCAATCTGTGAGTACCGAGGACGTGGACAAGCTGCTTGGTAAGGTTAGGAAGACGACTTGCCCTCTCGACCCTTGCTCATCATGGCTGGCCGCCCAGGGGCGGATGCATTGGTGAGATTCCTTACGGATATCATCAATGCATCCTTCAGGGAAGGACATGTTCCACCTTGTTTAAAGGAAGCGGCTGTGAGGCCGCTTCTGAAAAAGCCTTCCCTGGACCCCCTGGATATGAAAAATTATAGGCCGGTATCATTGCTGCCATTTTTGAGCAAGGTAGTCGAGAGGGCTGTTGCTCTTCAGCTCCAGGCAGTCTTGGATGAAACCGATTATCTAGACCCATTTCAAACCGGCTTTAGGACTGGCTTTGGGGTTGAGACTGCCATGGTTGCCTTGACCGACGATCTGCGTCTGAGCATCGACAGGGGTAGTGTGACCCTGTTGGTGCTCCTAGACCTCTCAGCGGCTTTCGATACAATAGACCACAGTATCCTCTTGGGCCGTCTGAGGAGGTTAGGTATCGGGGGCACTGCTCTGCAGTGGTTCCGGTCCTTCCTCTCGGGTCGGTCCCAGAGGGTGCTGCTCGGGGACTGTAGTTCCGGTAAGAGGGTACTCACTTGCGGGGTCCCTCAAGGAGCTGTTCTGTCCCCGATATTATTTAACATCTATATGAAGCCGCTGGGTGAGATAATACGGAGTTATGGTGCTGGGTGTTATCAGTATGCTGATGACACCCAAATCTATTTCTCCGTGTCTCGTTCGTCGGCCTCGAATTCCAATGGCATCTCTTCTCTCAATGACTGTCTTCAAGCGGTAATGGGCTGGATGAGGAAAAACAGATTGAAGTTGAATCCAGACAAGACGGAGGTGCTCACGGTAGCGGCCCCGAAACCAGGAATTGGGTTGCAACCTCCAGTCCTGGATGGGGTCACACTCTCCTCCAGTGACTGTGTTCGCAGCTTGGGGGTGCTCCTTGACTCGTCGCTCCTGATGACGAATCAGGTTAATGCGACGGTCAAGAGCGCCTGTTATCAGCTTCGGCTGATACGCCAGCTGCGCCCGTTTCTGGAAGTAAGGGATCTCGAGACTGTGGTGCACGCGCTGGTAACCTCACGTTTAGACTTCTGTAATGCTCTCTACATGGGGCTACCCTTGTGTCTGGTCCGGAAACTGCAGCTAGTCCAAAACATGGCAGCCAGGCTTCTATCAGGAACATCTAGGAGGGATCACATCACTCCTGTTTTGAGGTCCCTCCACTGGCTGCCTATTGGTTTCCGGACTCAATACAAGGTGTTGGTTATTACCTTTAAAGCCCTAAATGGCTTGGGTCCAAGTTATATCAGAGACCGCCTTCTCCCATATAATCCTCCCCGCGCTCTCCGTTCCTCCAGGAGGAACTTGCTGCAGCTTCAAAAAACAAGGCTTGCGGGGACCTCCTGGAGGGCTTTCTCTGTTGTCGCTCCCAGACTCTGGAACGGCCTGCCGGATGAGATCCGTCAACTAACATCTCTGGATAGCTTCAAAAGGGCTATCAAGACGGATCTCTTCCAGCAGGCCTTTCCAGATTAAATTACCCGGTCTTGTAACCTGCGATCAGCGACTGAGTGCTTATTATGCACTTTTTAATTTCCTATTAGCAGGGGTTTGGTTTGTATGAAATTTTTATTAATTTTATTAATTATTAATTTATAATTAGGATAATTTTTTACTTAGTTTTACATTGATCTTGATTTAATGGATTTTTAAGGGGGGGAGGGGGAATGTTGTTGTTTTACATTGTATTATTGTATATTTTATTTATCATGTTCACTGCCCAGATTGGTCCGCCATAGGGCGGTATATAAATAAAAATTATTATTATTATTATTATTATTATTATTATTATTATTATTATTATAAAAAAAGCATGGTTTATGGCAGGGGTAGGCAACCTTTCCCCTTTAAGGGCCGAGGGACTTCAGCTCCCAGAAGCCTCAGCTATGTTGGCCAATAGTCCCATGTTGGCCAATAGCTCCTGGGATTCTGGAAGCTGAAGTCTCTCGGCCCTTAAAGGGGAAAGGTTGCCTACCCCTGGTTTATGGCAACATGTGCGTCAAATATACAGCAGTCTTACACAGAAAAATTACAAGTATTGTGAATTATATTGCAGGAGTATTCATAAAATATGCCACTCTCTCTTCTGGTAAAGGAAGGATTAGTTGATATTAAGAAATGGCTAGCATTTATAAATGTATGTTTATCATTTATCATATCATCCACTGAATCTTTATGTTGTATGGCTTTTTTTTTAAAAAAAAATTAAAATTAACAGCCACATCCTATTGACTTAAATAAGCATTCCTATTGCTCATTGAAAGTTTAAACCTGCACATGTCTCAAATCTGACAGTAAATAATTAAAGTGTTTAAATAACTCCATTCAGGTATGGTCATCTTGCAACTGGATAAATTTGCAGAGCAAGTTCTTAGATTCACCTGTTATTCTAACTGCCACTGTAAAGCATTGTCCTTAATGAGTCAGATTAATTTACATTTTAAGCAGCCATCTGTAGAAATTGTCACAGTATCTTGTTGTTACTGACAAGGATCATATGCAGGTAGAAAGAAAGAAAGAAAGAAAGAAAGAAAGAAAGAAAGAAAAGGACATTTTTGCCTTGGTTTCCCTGGGTATATTCTTAATGCTGTAATTGGATACATTTACTATGAACAAATGATTTTCAGGCTTGGTTACTTTCAAGACTGTTCTTTCATTCACACTCCACTATATATGCTCTTTAGAAGCTGGAAAGATGGAAAATTAACTTCTCAAAGACAAGGTGCAATAATATCAAAAATCCACAAAATAGTGATACCTTTATTGGTACATTTTGGTTGACCAAGAAAGATATTGTTGTTTTGTGGATTTTGGATATTATTATACTTTGCTGTATGGGCATCATGACTATCCCTGGATATGTTTTCAAAGACAAGGTGTGTAGGACTACATATAGGTCAATATGTCTTTTATCAGCTAAGCAAATGGAAGTAAAAGTAAGAAGGAAAGACCTCCCTCCAGTCTATTGGATACCATCTGGCCTCAGAGGAAGAGACGCAGGCCCAGCTCCATCGGACCTAGCCTTGAGTAAGAAGGAGAGCCTTTCCTCCAGTCCATCAGATACCATGCGACCCCAGAGGGAAAGAGTCAAGCCAAGCTCCATCAGGAGTAGACTAGACTAACCTAATCCCCTTCCCTACTGCCAGTTCCTTCTCTTTTTGTGCCATGTCTTTTTAGATTGTAAGCCTGTGGGTGGGGAACTGTCTAATTCGCCATTTGTAAGCTGCTCTGAGAGCCTTTGTGGCTGAAGAGAGGGTTATAAATACTCAAAATAAATGAATAAATACATAAATAAAGTAACCTAACTAGAATGGTATGATCCTGTTCAGAGTTCCAGTCATCTGTGCCTATTACCAGGATACTCCATTCAGTTCTCTGTTCATTTGGATTTTCTGTTTGTTTGTTTGTTTGTTTGCCTTAAGTGTCAGCTAACATTGTTGTAACCACTGACCATATGACTTGTTTATCCTACCAGACCTTTCTTTTCTAAAGTTTTCTTTTCATTGCCCTTTCTGGAAATCCCCATGCATACAAATATCCCTAGTCTTTGGTCCTCAGCAATTCCATTTTGAATAGGCAACTCCATAACTCAATGCAGGAGCCCTGGTGGTGCAGTGGTTAAATGCCTGTACTGCAGCCACTCACTCATAGACTACAAGCTTGCGAGTTCAATACTAGCTATGGCTCAGGCTAGACTCAGCCCTGCATCCTTCTGAGGTCGCTAAAATGAGTACCCAACTGTTGGGAGGCAATGAGCTTACAGTTGTAAACCGCTTAGACATCCCATAGTGTGATATGAAGCGGTATATAAATGAAGCTGCTTTGCTTTGCTTTGCTTTGCTCAATAGTATTCTCTCCCCTGCCTGCCATTATTCATTTGCTGATGAAGAAATGGGTTTCCTGACACTGAAACCCACCGCAAAATTTTTGTGCAATTTCCCACCTAGTATTTGCGTATCTCTCAGGCTCTGAGAAATGATTTCGCATAGAAATAAGGAGGGAGGAGGTTTTGCAAAAATCATTTTTTGTGCATAACAACCCACCAATTTTGCCAAAAGAGCCATGTGGGTTTCTGGAAATGTGTATGTGCATGTGTATATGCAAATGTGTACACAAATGCAGGAAAAATCTGTTTCTCACACAAAAGGTACATTTTTGCATACAAAACACAGTTTTCAGACAGTCATGTTTTTGTGTCTGAAAGATTCTATCTTTTATACAAAACCACCCTGCAATTTTGCACAAAAACTGGCTATCAGGAAACCATTCTGTTTGCACAATTTTTTTTTTTGCACAACCCCCACTATATTTATGCCAAATATAACCATGATTATTTATGTGTGAAATAATTTCCTGAAACACTTCAGGATATACAAATAGTGGGTGAGAACTATGCAGAAATATTTGCTTTCTCTCACAGCATGAGAAAACTGTAGAAATTATTCATCCCTGTTTGTGAGGATGAAATATTTGAACACTTACATCTCTAGTTATTAATAAAGAAATATGCAGCGGTTAGAAGACACAATATCTATATAGCTACAATGAAAGAGAATGAAAATGTTTGGAAGAGGTTCATTCTGGGCCTTGCTCTTGAAACAGGTTTTCTGAAGGACAATTGGCTCCATAAGCAGCACACATACCCTCTGAGAGAAAAATCAACTGACAACTAAATAGCAGGTTCCTAAATGATGGTTTAAAATTTCTACTGCTACAAACAATGGATTCATCCTATTATTTTAGTCACTGGAGAAAGTGAAGATATAGCTATGAAATGCAAAATATCTAAAATAAAAAGCATGTTCAACTAGTTTTACTAATTTGTTGAGCTTCTAAAATAAAGCAAGTTGCTAAATGCATGCTGTCATATTCATTCTTAAAAATGATTCAAGTTGTAATTCCATCCAGATGAAATGAAAAATTGATGCCAGTACACTAGTTTGTGAGAGACCAGAAAACCACTTTTTAATAAGATTATGTTCTATCTTTCTTTGCATCTCCATTCACCACTCTGTTATGAAATTTCTTTCTCAGCCATAATAAACCATAATAAACATTGGTTTGGCATACAAAGTAATTCTTACAATGCAAAGGAACATTAAACAGAAATAAAACATCAATAATGACAATGAACTTGAATGTAAAAGAAGAAGAAGAACTAAAAGAATTGACTGGATTTAAAGTGGAGAAAAAGGTTAGATACCTGGGAATAAAACTGACAAAGAGAAACATGGAATTATTTAAAAATAACTACTTAAAAACCTGGGAAGAAATAAAAAAATGGAAAGATGGAAGAGGTTGCAACTATCCTCCTTGAGAAGGATAGCTGTAATGAAAATGAATATATTACCTAAATTTGTATATCTATTCCAAAACTTACCTATAATAATGAAAGAAAAATATCTCAAAGCATGGCAAAGAGAATTGACAAAGTTTATATCAGGGGTAGGCAACCTAAGGCCTAGGGGCTGGATGCAGCCCTCCGATGCCTTTGGACCGGCCCCAGGCCAGTCCTGCCACCACCGCTGCTACCGTCCCCCACTGCCCCCCCCGCCACTGCCGCCACCCACCATGATGATATTGATTATTGTTGGTATTACTTGTTCTTGGGTTTTCTTGGCAAAATCTCCACAGGGGTTTTGCCATGGCTTTTCTGGGGTTGAGAGAGTGTGCATGCATATTTTTTAAAATTTTAATTGTTTTTTTAAATTATTTTTATATTTATTTATTTATTTATTTATTTATTTTTGGTGCTTCAGCCCCCCCAGTTGTCTGAGGGACAGCAACCTGGCCCCCAGCTCAATAAGGTTGCCTACCCCTGGTTTATATGGTTAGGGGAAAAGGCTACAATAAAATGGAAACCATTAATGGATGACAAAACAAAAGGTGGTTGTGGCTTACCAAACTTGAAACTTTACTATTATGCCCCATGTCTAACATGGATCAAAGATTGGATCAAACTTAGCAACGAAAGATTATTAGATCTTTTTTGGGGGGGATTTTGAACTTTAGTAGAAGAAAACATAAAAGAACATTTAACATTTAAACAAACATAACAAAACATAACAAAACAACTAGAAAAACACACAATTCATCTAAACTAATCTTAAAAAAAGACAAATAAGACTTCCTGAGTATCAGCAACCTGATTTCCCCAAAGACAACTGCCATCCCCAGTGTGTTTCCATTGAAAAGTGTACCATAATAAATTAAATCTCATAGCTTCAGTCTCTTAACAGCATAAGTGAAAGGGACCTGTAAAATAATGTAATCTAATAATCTAATAACTTTATAGACAATTCTTTAAAGTTGCTACTTTCCAGAAAACAAATTAAAGGCTCCCATATTTTCTTCTGCTTTTCCCAAGATTCACCTCTCAGAAGTAAAGTCAATTTATCTGCAGCAATACAGTCTATCAACTTATATAACCAGTCGTTAACATTTGGTTGGACCTTGCTTTTCCATTTTGCAGCATATACCATTCTCACGGTTGTTGTGATATAGGGGCTAAGCAGACGAGCGGCCATGGGTCGCCCCAGGAAGCTGCACTGCGGGACCGAGGCATCCCCACGCCTCGGTCCCACGGCACAGCTTCGCCACCCCTGAAAGGAACTCTAAATCAGCGCTCCTTTCACAAGTCGCCGAAGGTGCACCGCAAAAGGCTGTGGTGCACCTTCATCGATTCTTCCGCCGCAAGGTGTGCAAATGCTGTGGTGGGAGGTCCTCCTCTGAGCGCCGGCCGTGCGGAAGGACGGCTGTTCTGAAGACGACCTCGGGAAGGGGTTGGGGCGCTGATCGTGCGGCTGCCTCTCCCCTTCCCTGCCCCCAAGACAGCCCAATAAGCCATCTGCTTAGCCTTATAGAATAAAAGTTTCCCGTATTTGCTTTCCAACTTCAAATTTGAACAGATTCCCAGTAAATAAAGCTTAGGGTCCATTTGTGCCTTAAGAGGCATCATCTGAGTAACAATTTGGTGTATGTTCATCCAATATTGTTTTGCCATTTTACGATGCCACCACATATGAATAAAACTGCCTTCTTCCTCATGACATTTCCAGCATAATTTACTGGAGCCCTTATTCATTTGTGCTAATTTCACCAGGGTTAAGCACCCCCAGTGTTGTATTTTATGAAAGTTCTCTCTAAGATCATAACTTAGAGAGTACCTTAATTTACGCTTCCACGATGTTTCCCATTGCTCAAGTGGTATAGTTTGTTTCAAATCAATAGCCCATTTAATCATATACTCTTTAATTACTTCTCCCTCCAATTCATGTTTTAACAGTAAATTCTAAAACTGAGATATCTTAGCCTGATTCTTATCTTCCAGGATCTTTTCAAATTCTTTTTCCAATTTTCCAATACCTTTGTCTCTTCTGTCCTTATGGAATCTATTTTTAAGTTGCCAATATAAGAACCAACTACATTCATAACCTTTTACTAATAAATCCTCTTGAGACATAAGTTCGATTTTGCCTGAATCCTTATCTGTTTTTATTAATTCCCCATACTTGATCCATTTGCTCTTATCTAATCTTTCCCTACTAAAAAGAGCTTAATTTGTAGATGTCCATAATGGTACTTTCTGACCTAAAAAGTCTTTATATTTTAACCATACACGATATGAGGCCTTCCTGATAAAATGATTTTCAAAATCTCTATTCGCCTTTATCTTGTCATAGAATAAATAGGCATGAAATCCAAATTTTAAGTCTTGCCTTTCTAATAAGGTTATTAGATCTTGAAAGAACCAATATGAGATATGGCTACCATGTTTTTTTATGGTACGACAAATTAAAGGACAATGAAGACTTCTCACATCATATCATTAAAAACACATTACTTAAAGTATGGACTAAAATTAGAAAACAATATTACAGCCAGATCCCAAGTTGAGTATCAAGTCAAGAGACTTTTTTTAGGAAAATCAAGAATAGACAAGAAACTGTGGCTGATGCATAAAGAATTACTAAAGTGGAAAGGAGAAAAATGAGATATAGATGAAAACAGAGGAAGAATTAAACATTTTAATTGGTAAAAATTGGTTCTTATATAGACAGTTAAAAGAACGGTTTAAAATAGATAAAATGGGTAGGGGATTTATAAAGGATAAATCAACTATAGACAAGGTAATATTTTATAATGAGGATAAACATATTTCTAAATTTTATAAAATATTAAAAGAGAGAGAAGTAGAAGATGAATGTGTAAAACAAGTGATGGTTAGATGGGCTCAGGATATCAGAAAATGTATTGAACTAGAGGCGTGGGAAAAATCATGGGTAGACACCAACAAATTCACCTAGTGTCAAGATTATAAAGAAAATTATATAAAGATGTTCTACTGTTAGTATATGACCCCAGTAACAATTAACAGAATCTACAAATCGGGGAATGAAAAGTGTTGAAAATGTAAAAAAATCAATAGGAACGTTATATCACCAATGGTGGGACTGTAAAATAGCAAAAAAATAAAAATAAAAATGGACAATGAAAAAAGCGCGGCGATACTAAAGATACAAATTCCACTTGACCCACTTGACCCAACACTTTTTCTATTGAATATGACAAATGTGATTAAACCTGAATCAGAAATATAGAAGAATAATATTATATATGGCAACAACAGCAAGAATCACTTACACAAGATATTGGAAACAGACCAATATTTCAACAGTGGAAGAATGGGAAGATAAAATGAAAGAAGCAATGAAACTAGATATATTGACAGCAATAATGAAGGATAAACCAAAGGAAGATGCAGAAAAAGCGTGGGAGACATTCAAAGCACATTGGAAAATGGAAAATTACTGAATATAATATATGAATCTATAAGCAAAATGCAATTTGGAAAAATAAAATATGAAAAGAAATAGGATTAGGCAGAAAAGAGGGGGTACAACGATGAAATATAAACAAAAAAGATAGAAAAAATAGAGGTATGTGATAAGGTTTTCGGTTAATTATATAAAATAAGGGTTAAGACAAGGAATCCGAATTTATTAGAGATAATAAATAGTGGCAAAGAGTTAATGTGTGAAAAATATGTGTTTAGGTTTGAAAGACAGAAAGCATGTGAACTTATTTGTATATTGTGTGATGACATGATTGTAAATTGTATGTATATGTTTGAAATATATGACAATAAAAAAAAAGCAAAGGAAGGAAAGACTGGGTTTTGGGAAGGAGGGTCATATGTAAAATTTTTGTGGTTTGTTTTGTTTTCGCAAACTTTATCCACCCAAATAACAAGATTAATCATAACATGCTATGGACATACTTTTGGTTCAAAGAAAATTTTGTGTAGTTATCATATATGCACATTACTGATTGTACCATATCTTCCAAGGGTGAATGATACTGTCATGTGGCACCTATACAATTTTAAATATTTGGCAGAATTTAATTAAAGGAGTACCATTAACTTTTTGGCAGGAAGGAAAATTATCTGTGTCCTTCTTACTCTTTTTTTTTTTTTTAAGATCTGAGAATCCCAGTACATCATCCTCATCTTATTTTGAGAGTAATTTTGAGATTGTATATCTAGCACTAAGTTGATGCTAGGGAATTTATGGCTCTCCAGAAGTTTTTAGACTACAAAACTCATAATTTCTCACACTGATTATGCAAGCAAGGGCCCTGGGACTTGCAGCTCATCCACATATGGAGGACTATATGCCCCCTACCTCTGTGTTAAATCCTCCTTGCTAGCTAGAAAATGAAAGGGGGAATAAAATAAAAATATTCTGATTCTCAAAGGCAGATTTATAGCTTCAAGAGCTACCCACTTAAGCTTGAGAACCAGGTTTGAGGCAATTTTGAAGCCTCAAAAGTGGCCTACCTAAACTTGCAAACAAGGTCTATTGCAATTCAAACATTTTTCTCAACTAAAAACTTAAGTAAGATTATTCACTCAGCACCTTTTTGTTAATTTTTTTTAGGGTTTTAGTAGAGCACAACTAAAGTCCACAGTGTGATGTAGTCCCCCCCCCAAAAAAAGTGAATGCAATTCTAAGCTGCATCAACAGACTGAAATATCCAGACTGAGTGAAGTACAGTTGGCCCTCCATTTTTAATAATAATAAATACAGCATGTTAAAACATACAGAGTTAAAAACATTCCCTCATCCCAGAATCTACCCCTCCCATCCCATTAAAACAAGATTAAACTATAAAGAAATTAAAATGCCAAAATGCAATAAAAACAACAAAACAATAGGGCAACCATAATAAAAAGGAACAATACGAACCATAGGGACCATCTCCCCTAGAGCCAGGGAATTATTCCGGGAAGGCCCGCCGAAAGAGGTCTGTCTTTACTGCTTTTTTGAAAGCAATAAGAGTAGTAATAAGACAGAAAAAAACATTGCAATTAGAGGGTCCAGACTTATCATTTGGATGGCATGCATATCTGATTTATGATAAAGAAAAGGTGAACAGAGATTTTAACAATCATATAATTATAAAACCTCTGTTGAAAGTTTGGCAAAAATACAAACATATGTTTTTGAAGAAAATTCCTAGATGGACCTCTGTTAATGAGGCCTTTTATAGAAGGGAGAGAATGAAAGATGAAAAATGGATGAGTTATGATGATTTATTAATCTGGGAAGCAGAGAGCCCAAGGATGAAAATGATGGAAGAATTAACTAAGGAAGGTTATAAGTGTAACTGGTTCTTATACAGAAAAATCAATAAAAGATTTAAAATGGATCCAAGAAATGTACAAATACAAAAAGAGGAGCTAGAATTTGAAAATCTTTTAACACAAGAAACTCAGCATATTATTTCAAAATTATACAAACTGATATTGAAAGTAGAGATGGAGAAAGAAATTGTCAAACAATATATGATAAATTGCGCGCAAGATGTTAAGCGACCAATTATGATGGAAGATTGGGAGAAGAACTGGAAAAAAAGGTTAAAATATACGTTAAGCTATGAGGTGAAAGAAAATTATCTAAAATCTCAATACAGATGGTATTTAACACCAGAAAAAATATCAAAGATTTATCAAAAAAGTAATGGTGACTGTTGGACATGTACTAAATCTAAAGGTACTTATATACACATGTGGTGGGAGTGTGAAAGGGCGGTGAAATTTTGGTCTCAAATACATGAAGAATTAGAGAAAATTTTAAGTATGACAATAAGTAAACAACCAATGACTTTTCTTTTGGGAATAATAGATGAAAATTTGGAAAGAAGATTTGGAAAAATTATATTTTACATGCTGTACACAGCAAGAAATCTACTCGCTAAAAAATGGAAAAGTAAAGAACCCCCCACTTTGTGAGAATGGCAATATAAACTATATGATATAATGGAATTGGATATACTAACATGTTTTCTGAAAGGACAAACTAGAAATAAATTTGAAAGAGATTGGGCCCCGATCATGAACTACTTGAAAACAATATGGGGTGAAAACAGTGTGATTGCTCTGTAACAATGTATAAATATTGTTTGAACGGTTATGTTTATTAAACAATGTATTGATATAACAGGTACATTAGCCCCGGATAGTTGAAACAGGTATACAAAACACGCACAGGATGAGTAATGAATAATAAAACTGATAAATTATATAACAAAATATATTAATAAACTAATATTGTAATTGAACAACCAATAGAAGATAAAGGGGAAATCTAAAAGTTGATTGTATTAAAGGATAAATATTCCGAGTAAAGGAGGGAAGTCATTTTATGTAAGTTTGAGTTAGATGTTGTGTTATTGTTAGTAGATGTTATGTTCGTATTAGATTATGTTTGTATTTGTCAAAATTATGTGTTGTTTTAATATGAAAATAAAATATATTTTTTTAAAAAAGAGTAGTAATAAGAAGGATTTCGTCCGGCAGGTCATTTCATAGTCTGGGAGCAGTCGCAGAAAAGGCCCTCTGGGAGGTCTGAGACAGCCTAGTTTTTATTGGCTGTAACAGATTTCTCCCAGAAGACTGGAGGGCATGGGGGAGATCGTACGGGGAGAGGCAGTCCCTAAGATAGGGAGGACCCAAGCCATGTAGGGCTTTAAAGGTTAACACCAACACCTTGTACTGTGCCCAGAAATTAATCGGCAGCCAGTGGAGGGATTTAAGCACCAGTGTTATGTGCTCCCTCCTGGATGTGCCTGTAATTAACCTGGCTGCCATATTTTGGACCAGTTGTAGTTTCTGGGTTAGGCACAAGGGTAGCCCCATGTAGAGTGCATTGCAGTAATCCAGACATGAGGTTACCAGAGCATGTACCACAGCTTCCAGATCCCTCATGTCCAGATAAGGGCGCAGTTGACGTATCAGCCGAAGCTGATAACAGTCGCTCCTGATCACTGCACTCACCTGACTATTCATGTGAAGCGACGAGTCTAGGAGCACCCCCAAGCTGCGAACACAGTCCTTAGAGGGGAGTGTGACTCCGTCCAGGACTAGAGACTGTATTCCCAGATCTGGTTTCGGGCCTGTAACTGTAAGTACTTCTGTTTTGTCTGGATTCAATTTCAATCTGTTTTTCCTCATCCAATCCATTACCGCTCTGAGACAGTCATTGAGAGGAGAGATGCCATCTGAAGTCTGAGAAGATGATCTAGTCATGGAGATATATATCTGGGTGTCATCAGCGTACTGAAGACACCGCACTCCATGCCTCCAAATGATCTCACCCAGCAGCTTCATGTAGATGTTGAATAACATTGGGGACAGGATGGCGCCCTGAGGGATGCCACAATTAAGCTCTATTTTAGATGAGCAACTGTCCCTGAGCCTCACCCTCTGGGATCTGCCCGAGAGGAAGGAATGGAACCACTGCAAAGCAGTGCCTCCAATTCCTAACTCTCTCAGGCGATCCAAGAGGATGGCATGATCTATAGTGTCAAAGGCCACTGAGAGATCCAAGAGCACCAACAGGGTCACACTACCCCTGTCAATGCCCTGGCGGAGGTCATCGGTCAGAGCAACCATTGCAGTCTCAACTCCATATCCTATCCTGAAGCCGGTTTGAAATGGATCAAGATAATCGGTTTCATATGCTTGGAGTTGGGAAGTGACTGCCCCCTCAATCACCTTGCTAAGAAAAGGTAGCAAGGAGACTGGTCTGTAGTTGTTTCTATCAGGGGGATCCAGGGAAGGATTTTTCAGGAGTGTCCTAACTGCTGCCTCCTTTGAACAAGATGGTACATTACCTTCCCTGAATGACACGTTGATTGTGTCCTGAAGGAACACCTTCAACGCGTCCCCACCCGGACGACCGCCACGATGGACATGGATCGAGGGGGCAAGTTGTCTTCCTCACTCTTCCAAGGAGCTTGTCCACGTCATCGGTACTTACAGATTGTAATTGATCCAGTAAAATGCCATCAACGGAGTTCCTGGATGCCTCGTCTACGGATTCTGCCAGAACACTGGCGTCCAAGTCGGCTCTTATCCGAGAGATTTTATCTGCAAAGTAGATGTTAAATGCCTCATAGCAGGCTGTTGTTGGGTTAAGTAGGGGATTCGGCACAGGTGAAACCTTCATCAATTCCCCCCCCCACCCTAAACAGTTCTGCCGGGAGAGACTCCGCAGAAGCAATACATGCAGAACAGAAAGATTTCTGCGCTCATACGTAAAGCCTCCCTATAGGAATTGAGATTCCATTCGCGCTCTAGTTGTTGTCCTGCCGTGGATCCATTCTGCCCCCCATGACAACAGAGATTTATGAAGATTCAAGCCCTATAGGCTTGAATGGGATTTGTCTCTGCAGGCATGTGCATGCATATGCCCTTGGGAATGCACCTCATTGTTTTAAATGGAGATCGCCCCTCCGTGAATATATAAAACCATGGACATGAAGTTTGTGAGAATGGAGGGATGACTGTAATACTACTTCTCTCTTCTTCTTTGATCAAAGTTCACTTGGAATACAGAGCCCTGGTGGTACAGTGGTTAAATGCCTGTTCCACAACCACTCACTTGCAAACTATAAGGTTGCGAGTTCAAGGGCTCAGGCTTGACTGAGGCTTGCATCATTCCAAGATCACTAAAATGAGTATCCAGCTTGTTGGGGGCAATTAGCTTACACATTGTAAACTGCTTAGGGAGTGTTTAAGTGCATCGTTGAGTGGTATAGAAATGTACTTGCTATTGCTATTGCTACTGTCCACAGTTCTGGGCACCATAGTTCAAGAAGGATATATTGACAAGTTGTACCATGTCCACAGGAAGACAATCAAGATATTAAAAGGTCTAAAAAAATAAGCCTTATGAAAAACAGCTTGGAAAAGATGTTATATCTGTCTTTAAATATCTGAAGGCATGCATATAGAAGATGGAGCAAACTTATTTTCATAGTTTTTTTGTGGGTTTTTTGGGCTGTGTGGCCATGTTCTAGAAGAGTTTCTTTGTGACGTTTTGCCAGCATCTGTGGCTGGCATCTTCAGAGAAACGTCAGAAAGAAACTCTTCTAGAACATGGCCACACAGCCCCCCAAACCCACAAAAAACTATGAAAGAGACTCGACCTAAATATTAGGAAAAATGTCCAAATAGTTAGAACTGCTTGATAGTGGGATTGCCTTGGAAGGTGGTGGATACTCTTTCATTTGGAGGTCTTTAAACAGAGGTTGGATAGTCATATTTCTGGAGTGCTTTAGCTGTGCATTCCTGCATGGCAGAGAGTTCATCTAAATGGTCTTTGAAATCCCTTTCAACTCTGATTCTGTGATTCTAACTTTTTTCTAATGAGTGCATACCTGCATATAACCCACAGGTGTAATTATTTACTATTTTTTCCACCAGAAATTATCTTGAGTGCTGCTCCTCATCATATTAATGAAAGCAAGATCTGGCAGACAGAGCCAGCCAAATGGCCAGATAGGACTGTTCTGAGTCACTGGGTGCTGGGAAATGAAGAATTTGTAGTGAAAGTAGACTTCCAAAAGAGGAATTAACTTCTCAGAAGGTGAATTCATGAAAATAAAGATATACAGAATTTGTTGAGTTAAAACTGACTTTACTTTGGAGGAGGTAAGCTCAAAAATTCTTGTTTCCAATTTAGGTGAAACTCTTGAGTGAAGCTGGCAGCCATTACAGATTTATGAAGCAGATGAGGCTTTACGAACAGAGCAAAATAAATTAATAGGTTAAGATAAATCATGTTTTTTTTTCAGGCTTGGAAGCAATTAAGATATAAATTGTAGAAGGATTTTATCTAAAAATGTATTAATCAGGAGTTAAGAGAAACTATGCCTTGAAATAAACAGAGGAGAAGTTGAGGGAAGGTAAAGAGCAGGCTTTATGCAAAAAGGGAAAAACAGAAGGAGAAAAATTGTGGCAAAGACATAAAGACAAAATTAACTATCAGACAAATATTTTGGAAAGTTAACACAATTGGAGGAAAAGACACACTTCTCACAGAAACCCAAAATGCTGAGAAGCACCCTCCGCCCCCTCCCCCCCCAAAACAGCTCCTTCTTTACAAGTTTCATAGGATCCAGAACTTCCTATAGCCATTCAGAGCCTTTGGTGGGCTGGAAAGAAAAGAGGAGGAATAAAGAAACAAATGGATGGTGATGAATTAGTTTAAAAAATCACAGAAGTTATAATGAAGGAAACTGATTTTAAAAAATCCTAGAACTTAATCAATTGTTGGAGAAAGAGGGGGGAAATATGAAAAAGAAGAGGGAGAAAGAGAGGGAAGAGTTGATAAAGGTAATAGAGAAAGAGAGAAACGTTATAACAAATAACTTTTAACAACAAATGGAAATTGAAAGGAAAAGTTCAGATGAAAAATTCATGAGCATGCAAAAATATTCAAAAAATTCAAGAGGATGTTCAAATATTAAAATTAGACAACAAATCACACAAAGCTATTCAAGAAAAAGATTAGATGGAAATTCAGGGAAATTAAAATAAACTTACTGAGATGGACAGGAGACATCCATAACTGCAGGATTATCAGAAAAGACTAAATTTTGTCATCAAAAACATACAAGAAGCTGGAAAGGGAGACAGGAGAATTGATTTGAAAACAGAGATATTAAGATGGCTACAAAAAAATCTCCCCAACCTTAAAATGGACTGAAGTGGACTTGGAATGTGTCTATCGTATTGCATTGGGCAGGTATATAATTACACCATGAGATGTGATAGTGAGCATTGTCCATTATAATAAGAAAGAGGAATTGATGAATATGATAAGAAAAAATCCAGAGGAATTAAAATTTGGAGAAGTGAAAGAGAAAATATATAATGATTATTGCCCACAAACAAAGCTATGGAGGATATCAATGAAACCATATACCATTTTATTGTTGAAGACCGGGATTCACTATACCTGGGGATTTTAAAATTTCAATAGGCAGGAAGAAGATATAGGATTGAAACTGTGGAACAAGGATTGCAGTTGTTAAAAGAATTGGGGATATACAAGGAAAGAGCAAAAACAACTGGAGGATCCACAGAAATAGCTGGAGGAGTAGGAGTAGGAGCTGGAGAAGGTGGAGAAAAACTTGGAGGAGTTGGAGAAGGAGCTGGGGCTGAGGCAACTGGAGGAGAAGAAATATTGGAAGCAATCGGGTGAGTTGGAGTCCCATAGATGAAAGATAGAATTGCTATAATCAAGGTAAAAAGTGAAACTTATTGTTTTTATGAGCATTCGGGAGGGAGGGCAAGTTTGGGCCTTTTGGATGTCTTTGGATGTTGGAATATGGATGGGATATACAGAAAATTATATTCACAGAAAATGGAGAAAGGTCAATCTCCAGAAAAGCATCTCGATGTGATGCAAGACTTGTTCAACCAAGTGCAAATGAGAGGGGTCCAAATTCCCAGAGACCAAAAAGCATACATTTTTCTGGGGTCCCTTTCAAGAGATTTTGAATATATATTTCATGGGCTTCAAGGAGTACCTGAGGCACAAATTACTATGGAGTTGGTGCCCTCCAGAGTGCTTGAAAAAAGCCAGCACCACAGGTTCGAGGCAGGACTTCAAAGACAGCCGCAAGCAGCGTCAAGGTCCACAAATGCTTTGGAGGGAGCATCTAGAGAGATGCAGGCAGAGAGGGCAGCAGTGTCCAAGGAGAAGACATGTTTCTACTGCAAGAAAGCAGGTCATATCAAACAGGACTGCAGGAAATTTGCAGCAGACAAAAAGAAGAAGAACCAACAAGATCAACCAAGGGACTTTTGGGACTAAAAAAGGCACTGCAGCTGTTACAAAGGGCTGTGACAGTGTAACTCAGCAGGTGGTAAATCTAATCTAGATTTTGGATTCAGGTGCCACTGGGCATATGGTAAACACTCCTGATTTACTCAGAAGTTAGAAACCCTCCACTGTGACTTCAGTTGCTGTGGCTGATGGAGCAGCAAGAGAGATCAAGCATATGGGAAATGTTTACATCCCTGGGTTTGGTAAAAACTTTGATAATCTTTTTTGTGTGCCTAAATTACAAAACTGTTTAGTTAGTTTGCTTTGACCACTGAGGGGTATGCACTGCAGTTTGTGGGGGAAGAGTGTGTGATCACCAGGAATGGTGAGGTATGTGCTAAAGCTTTAAAGAGAGATAGAATGTATTACATGCTAGATAAGGCAGAATGTGCAATTGTTAACAATGTGCCTTTGCATTCAGGATGTGTTCATTATTTTCACAGTGATGGGTCATATTGGTTTTAATAGTCTTGGGAAACGGAGACGTATGTCCAGATTTCAAAATGTCTCCCTGTTCAAATCACTTGAAGCTTTTACAGACTGCCAGAAATAATGCAGCTTGAGGCCACTTTAACTGTCCTGGATCAGTGCTAGGGAATCATGAGAATTGCATTTTTTTGTGGGACACTTAGCGTTCTTTGTCAGAGAGCTCTGGTGCCACAATAAACTACAGATCCCATGATTGTCAGAAATAGTCAATGAGATACAGTGGATTAAGCAGTTACCTCAGGATTTGAATCAGAGTTGTTCTGAGCCTGTTTTGATTCATGAAGATTCACAAGCATGCATTCCCACGTCAGAGGCAGAAAATTTAAAGTGCAGGATTGTACTTGGTGTAAGGTACATTGGTGTAAGGTATCAAAATATTAGAGAATTGGTACAGAAAGGAGTTGTGCGTCTACAATATATCAAAACACAATATAATTTAGCAGACATTATAATTTAGCGGCAAATAGAATGAACAAATGCATATAGGAAAGGATCAATGTGGATTTGTGAAAGAAAGACAAATGTCAAACCTAGCAGGAAGACTACTAGATAAAATTCATGTAATAGGGGGGAAAATAAGAGCAGGGAACCTGGCACTAGACATATTTAAAACATTTGATGGTGTGGAATGGCCAACTCTAAAAATAATTATGAAAAGATTTGGAGTGAAGGATAAAGTAAGGGGATTAATAGATCAACTATATTCTAACAATTAAGCAATAGTAATGGTAAATGATAAATGAAATAAAGGTGACAAGAGGTACTAGAAAAGGATGCCCATTATCACCAATACTATTTAGACTGGTGATAGAGATACTAGCGAATATTATAAGAAAAGATAATAGCTTAGAAGGAATAGGGTTGAAAACAAAACATAAAATTATCTTATTTGCAAATGACATGTTGCTAACCATTAAAGATTTAATTGATAGATTGGGAAAACTAAAGGAACATTTAAATGTATTTGGTGAGATGACACAGTTACAGATTAATGGGGGGGGGGGAATCAGAAATTGTCATTTAATTACACAAAAGGAGAGGAAAGTGGATTCATAAAGCAAAGAAGTTTAGAGATATGACTAAAAAGTGGTATAAAATACTTAGGAATAGCTATAACTAAAGATTAAAGGAAATAGAAGAAAAGAATTTGGTAGTATTAAGGAAAGAAGTGGAGAAAAAAATAGTAGAATATAATAATATTCATTAATTGTGGTTTGGAAGAATAGTATTAATTAACATGAAAATATTACCATTTTTTTATATTTTAGAATGCTACCATTGAAAGTTTTGGAGAACGAATTGAATAAATGGCAACGAATATTGAATCATAGAATCATAGAGTTGGAAGAGACCACAAGGGCCATCCACTCCAACCCCCTGCCATGCAGGAACTCCCAATTAAAGCATCCCTGACAGATGGCCATCCAGCCTCTGCTTAAAGACCTCCAAGGAAGGAGACTCCACCACACTCCGAGGGAGTGTGTTTCACTGTCGAACAGCCCTTACTGTCAGGAAGTTCCTCCCAATGTTGAGGTGGAATCTCTTTTCCTGGAGCTTGCACCCATTGTTTCGGGTCCTAGTCTCTGGAGCAGCAGGAAACAAGCTTGTTCCCTCCTCGAGATGACATCCCTTCAAATATTTAAACACGGCTATCATATCACCTCTTAACCTTCTCTTTTCCAGGTTAAACATCCCCAGCTCCCTAAGTCGTTCCTCATAGGGCTTGGTTTTCAGACCCTTCACCATTTTAGTTGCCCTCCTTTAAACACGCTCCAGTTTCTCCACATCCTTTTTGAATTGTGGTGCCCAGAACTGGACACAGTATTCCAGGTGAGGCCTGACCAAAGCAGAATAGAGTGGCACTATTACTTCTCTTGATCTAGACCAGGGGTAGGCAACCTAAGGCCCGGGGGCCTAATGTGGCCACCCAAGGCCTTTGGACTGGCCCCAGGCCAGTCCTGCCACCGCCGCTGCCGCCCACCATAATCATATTGATTATTGTTGTTATTACTTGTTCTTGGGGTTTTCTTGGCAAAATCTCCACAGGGGGTTTGCCATGGCTTTTCTGGGGCTAAGAGAGTGTGCATGCATATCTTTTTACTTTTTTTTAATTTTTAATATTTATTTATTTATTTATTTATTTATTTATTTTTGGAGCTTCGGCCCAATTGTCTGAGGGACAGCAACCCGGCCCCCAGATTAAAAAGGTTGCCTACCCCTAATCTAGACACTATACTTCTATTGATGCAGGCTAAAATTGCATTGGCTTTTTTAGCTGCTGCATTGCACTGTTGAATCATGTTCAACTTGTGGTCTACCTGGACTCCTAGATCCCTTTCACACATAGTCTCATTCAGCCAGGTGTCCTCCATCGTATATCTGTGCTTTTCGTTTTTCCACCCTAAGTGCAATACCTTACATTTGTCCGTGTTGAATTTCATTTTGTTAGCTTTGGCCTAGCATTCTTGTCTGTTCAAGTCATTTTGAATTTTGATCCTGTCTTCTGGGGTATTATGTACTCCTCCTAATTTGGTGTTGTCTGCAAATTTGATAACTATGCCCCCAATACTGTCACCCAAGTCATTGATAAAGATGTTGAATAGCACCGGGCCCAGGACAGAGCCCTGTGGCACCCCACTGGTCACTTCTTTCCAGGTTGAAAAGGAGCCATTGTTGAGCACCCTTTGGGTTCAGCCAGTCAACCAATTACAAATCCATGTAACAGTTACTTTGTCTAGCCCACATTTTACCATCTTGTTTGCAAGAATGTCATGGGGAACTTTGTCAAAGGCCTTACTGAAATCAAGATATACTATATCCACAGCATTCCCTTCATCTACCAAGCTGGTAATTTTATATATTAAAAAAAAAGAGATCAAATTTGTCTGACATGACTTTTTTCTCTGAAACCCATGTTGACTTTTTGTGATTACAGGTGTTCACAGACTCTCTGTTTAATGATCTGCTCCAGAATCTTTCCTGTATTGATGTCAGACTAACTGGTTGATAATTGTTGGGATCCTCTTTTTCCCCCCTTTTTGAAGATGGGGACGTTTGCCCTCCTCCAGTCTACTGGGAGTTCTCCTGCTCTCCAGGAGTTCTCAAAGATTATTGCCAATGGTTCCAATATTACATTTGCCAGTTCTTTCAATATCCTTGGATGTAGTTCATCTGGTCCTGGAGACTTAAACTCATTTAGGTTAACCAGGTATTCCTGTACTACCTCTTTCCTTATTCTGTGCTGCATTTCCCCTATTGTGTCCTCTGCTCAATTTTCCTCAGGTTGAATACCCTTTTCCTTTTGTGAAAAGACTGAGGCAAAGAAGGTTTTGAGTAGTTCTGCCTTTTCTCTGTCCCCTGTTAGAATTTCTCCATCTTCTTTGTGCAGTGGCCCTTCCATTTCCTTCTTCTTTCTTTTGCTATGGACATACCCAAAAAAGCCCCTTTTATTGTCCTTAACCCCTCTAGCAAGCCTGAGCTCATTCTGTGCTTTGGCATTCCTGACGTTACCCCTACATGTGCTAGCTATTTGTTTGAATTCCTCTTTAGCAATTTCACCCCTTTTCCATTTCTTACACATCTCCTGTTTAAAACTTAGTTCAGTTGAAAGTTCTTTTGTCATCCAGCCTGGTTTCTTGAGACATCTCCCATTTTTCCTTCTCATTGGAACAGTTTGAGATTGTGGCTTCAGTATCTCCCTTTTGAGAAACTCCCATCTGTCTTGAACTCCCTTCTCTTTTAGTATTCCTGACCATGGGATCACCCCCAGTATTTCTCTAAGTTTACTAAAATCAGCTTTCCTAAAGTCTAGCATGCGTGTCTGATTATGCCTTGCTTCTCCTTTCCACTGTATAATAACCTCCAGGAGAACATGATCACTCCCACCTAAGGATTCAACTATTTGCACCCCATTAACTAGGTCATCCCTGTTAGTAAGGATCAGATCCAAAATAGCTGACTTTCTTGTTGCCTCTTCCACCTTTTGGACAATGAAATTGTCTTCAATTTCAATATTGAATGAATATTGTAATGGAGGAAAAAGAAGTAGATTTAATGAACCATTTTGGTATAAAATCACAAAAAGAGAGAGGGTTGGGCCTTCCAAATACAAGAGGATATTATGAGGCTAATCAATTGAGATATGTTATAGAAGGCATGGGAGATTTAGAATGTTTAGTGTTAGATACAGATGAAGTAGACATGAGAGTATGGAATTTTTTCTTTAGGGAATTTACTAGGAAAGAAATTAAGATAATTGGAAACCCATGTATGAAAAACATATTAGAAATATGGAAACATATAAAAAAATAGCTAATGACTGAAGTTTCAATAATAACACCAATAATAATGGAAAGGAAATTTCCAAAGAATCTGAGTGAAATGCTAGATAAGGAGTTTAAAAAAAGGAAAAGAGAAAAAAAAGAGAAAATTGGGTGGATTTAAAGTTAGAGAAAGAGAGTATAAAAGAAAAACATAGATAATGATTTCATGGTTCCACTGCATGCAATTAGAAGAATGGATTAAAAACTGAAGGAAAAGGAATGTAGAAAGAAAAAAGTGCACACAATTTGAACAATTAATACAGAAAGGATGAGAAATGGAGAAAAATGAAAACTTGAAAGGAATAATTAGTAAAATTTATAAAATGTTGATGGAGAATAAAGGGGGGAAAACAAAGGAGAATATTTTGAGAGGAATATGGGGAAAAGAATTAGGATGTAAAATATGTGATAAGGAATGAGATAGAATTTGGAAACAAAGACATTTGAAGAATTTATTGGTACGGGTTAAAGAAAATTACCATAAATTGATATGTGGATGGTATTTGACACTGGTGAGATTACATAATATTGATAAGAATAATTCGAAAAATTGCTGGAGAGGTTGCCAAGAAGTAGGGACATATATGCATAAGTGGTAGCAATGTAAATATGTACAAAAATTTGTGGGGAAAGTGACTGTAGAAATAGAAAGTATTATGAATGTAAAAAATAAATAGAAGTCTGAATATTGTATTGTTATCACTATATAATTCAGAGAAATGAAAAAAAGAAAAAGACTTGATAACAAATCTGCTTACAGAAGCGAGATTAATTATAGCAAGATGTTGGAAAACAAAAATAAATGTACGATTAGAGGAATGGTATAAAGACTTGTGAAAATAGCGATCAATGATAAATTGATAAAAGAGATTATGGGGAAAAAAGTGATTTTGATGGAATTTTAAAGAATTCATTGAGAAGGTATTGAGAAAAGAAGATGGAAATTTATCTCCATGGGAGGAATTGAGATTCTAGTCCAAATACAAGGGCAGAAATGGCTCCAGGGAAGGGGAGCATGGAGGTGGGACAAAATAAATAGAAGAAAAGGGAGAAAAAAGAAAGCATGATCCTTCTCATTGTGAATTAGTATGACCCTTCTCACTCTGTCATGAAATGCCATTTTATTTTCTATTTTATTTTACTTTAACCCCCAAGCACTGACTGCATCAACACTGGAGAATTAAAGTTGTTTGACTCCGCTTTAGCTGCCATGGTTCAATGCTATGGAATTCTAGGATTTGTAGTTTTGTAAGATATTTAGCCTTGTCTGTCACAGAGCTCTGGTACAACAACAATCTGCAAATCCTCAAATTCTATAGGATGGAACCATGACAATTAAAGCTGTGTCAAGCTGCATTTTAATTCTGCAGTGTGGTATCAGCCAATGTCTTAAACCGCAATGGAAATAAAATTATGTCTTCTATTGCTACAGCATTGTGACTCTGATAAGTATTTCAGCCTAGAAAAAAAATCACATAAACAAAATCCTCATTTTGTGAACTATCCTAAAAATCTACAATTGGAAGTGTGTCCCAGTGCATAATTCTTAGAAATTAAATTTAGGATTACAATCTAAATTATCTCAAGAAGACTCCTAGGCCCACACAACAACATGAGATTAATTCAATAAATGTGAAACTTATTCTAAAATGCAAGACCATTTCGTCTGTATTACATATTACGTGTAATATGACTAACTACAACACTTTATTTATTCTTATAATCTGCCTAATACTAACAGCTTCTACACAATATTTTCTATATACTACATTGGTTAGCAAAATAAATCATTTGGACTGTGTGACATTTGTCTAATGGGTGCAGAATAATGTTTAACGATCTAGCTTCATCTTCTTCAAGAAAACTGGCAGGAACATAAAGTACTATGCCCAATTTCCTTGTAATTTCCCCCCAGCTACTAATGTTTGGAAGAAAGACTTGAGATTATTAACCAGCTCAGACAGAAGCAACCATTATTATAGTAGTGATGGATAAATATGGGTGAATTTTAAAGGAAAGGAAACAAAACAAGCTAGCTTCCATGGAAGTAAATTGGGAGGACAAGTTGAAAATTTAAATTTATACAACCAATAAACCAGATGGCTCAGAGGGAGTTTAATTGCTATACATAAAATCTAATATGCCACAAACACAGTCAAGCTGATTTGATATTTTCTACCTAATAGAAAAACTGAACTAAGAAAAAATGATATTAATTGCAAAAAGCTTCTGAGGCACTGGAAAACAATTTTTCTTTACCAAAAATATTAACAAAAATGTGCAAAACAAGTATAAAGACAAAAGGCATTATAGCCTAGCAGAAAGGTTGTGATTAAAAAAAAAAAAACTAAACACACCAAAACTTTCTTCATATGCTGAATGGTTTTTGTTGAATCCAACTTTTTCTCTACTGCTATGCTCCTTTATATTGTATGTGCAGATATGAGCTGGTTCTGCTGAAGTAGTTCTGCTAGGTTTATTCCTGATGGCCTTATGTATGAAAAGCAATTATACTTATGCTTAGCTTTAAGCACATTCTTAAATGCTCTCCTGCACAGGGATGGTAGGTGGAATTTTAAATGCATCTAAGTCATTTATGAGTGCAAGTCCCATTAACTTCCAATGCATTATCAACTCTTAGGTGTGTTAAATGCTTTTGCAAATCTTCATTCCCTTACTTACCAGAAGGTCTAAGGGAAGAGTTTTCAGAACTATATTCAAACTCCATAATCCAAAGTAATCCATGGTTTCAGTGAGCTTTAGTACTATGCAGTGCTTGAAAGTAATATGTAACAAGTAATTGTTACCTATAAGATGTTACTTCTAGAAAGAGAGTGAGGGCTATTTCCAGGGTCATAGGCAGTGTGCCTTTCACTATAGGTTGCTAGGGGATGTGAATGGAAGAATCCTCTCCTGCTTGGGGACACCTTCAATGGGCACTTGATTGGTTACTGTGTGAAGAAACTCCCATCCATTCTGAACTCCCTTCTCCTTTAGTATTCCTGACCACGGGATCACTCCCAATTTTTCCCTGAGTTTGTTGAAATCAGCTCTTCTAAGTCTAGAATGAGTGTCTGATTATGCCTAGCTTCTTCTTTCCACAGTATAAAAAACTCCAGGGGAACATGATCACTCCCACTTAAGGATCCCACCACTTGCACCCCATTGAGCAGGTCATCCCTGTTGGTTAGGGTCAGATCTAAAATAGATGATCCCCTTGTTGCTTCTTCCACCTTTTGGACAAAGAAATTGTCTTTGAGGCAAGTGAGGAATTTGCTAGACCTTGAAGTATTGGCTGAATTTGTTGCTAAAGGTTATACTCAGAAGTATGGTGAGAACTACAATCAAACTTTTGCTGGAGTAGTCACACATAAAACCATAAGAACTCTCCTAGCTGTTTCAGCTTACAAGAAAATGAATGTTCAACATCTGGATGTCAAAGCAGTTTTTCTGTATGACAATCTCAATGAACATTTATATGGAACAACCTCCAGGATTCCAAATATCTGGTATCTGGTAAGGAACATCTTGTATGCAAATTACAAAAGAGCATTTATGATTTAAAGCAAGCCACCAGGGCATGGAATGAGAAACTGAACCAGCTTCCTATCAAAGAGGGATTCACTCCAGGCACTGTTGACAAGTGTGTATACAAGAGATTCAGAAATAACAGATGGACTTGCATCACAAGTTATGTTGATTATTTGATCCTATGCAGCAATGACAAAGCAGATAGCGAAGAGATAATCCAAAATCTGACGAAAGAGATTGATATTAAGAATTTGGGAGACATCTCACACTATCTTGGAGTGCAAATACAAAGAGGCAGTGATGGAAGTTTCTTCCTGAATCAAAAACAGAAGATACTGGATCTTCTGGACTGTCTTGGTCCAAAAGACACAAATGCTATGCCAACTCCAATGGAAGTAGGATTCTTAAAGGACATTAATCAATCTTATCGGAAGAACCCAGCGGCAGAGGAGGAGTTCTGCATTTGGCTCTGGGCACGCCTGAGGTCTCCTCCTCCCCACCCCAGTCCTCAGAGCAAGAGGCAGCGTGGGTCCTCCAAACGCAGCCTGAGGCTACAAAAACCCTCCACCACCTGCTCTGAGAAGAACCCAGCGGCAGAAGAGGAGTTCTGTATTTGGCCCTGGGCACACCTGAGGTCTCTTTTTCCCCACCCTAGTCCTCGGAGAAAGAGGCAGCATGGGTCCTCCAAATGCAGCCTGAGGCTACAAAAACCCTCCACCAACACCTGCTCTGAGAAGAACCCAGTGGCAGAGGAGGACACCCAGTCCCATCCTCATCCCCTTCCAAAATTTGTATTGATAAAGAGGGTTAGATTGTTTGTTGATAAAAACCAATTATTGGGGTTTTGTGATTTAGCTTTTAATTAAACCTTTCCCCCCTGCCTTAAAATAGGAGAAGCGGAGGGATGAAATTTATAGTCCAATTTTGAGTTTAACTGATTATCTTCGAATTTTAGTTTATCAAAGCTATTTTATATGCAAAATCTCTTTTTAAAAAGTACATTAGATTTAATAGTTTTATTGTGTACGTTACCAAACATCTGATGTTAAGATTATATAGTTTTATGTCTACCTAAATCTTAAATAACTCCAAGGAAACTTGATTATAAGTGGGAACCTAATAATTCTACCACTACTATTTTCAGTAAATATAAACACGAACAGTAAGGGCATTATGATTTCAGAACATTTTTCACCTCCTAACTTTACTCCCAAAGGAAAAGTGGTACAAGCTAAAATAACGCAGTTTTTTTTACTGATTGTAGATATAAATTCCCCCTTAAATGCTCTGAATTTAATGCAGAGGTAAAACCCATGGGGGACAAGGAATCAATACCATCATCTGTAATACCCATTCTGGATTGGTCTTTAGATAAAATAGGTTCTTTGAAGCCCTTAGACCAGGGGTAGGCAACCTTTCCCCTTTAAGGGCTGAGGGACTTCAGCTCCCAGAATCCCAGGAGCTATTGGCCAACATGGGACTATTGGCCAACATGGCTGAGACTTCTGGGAGCTGAAGTCCCTTGGCCCTTAAAGGGGAAAGGTTGCCTACCCCTGCCTTAGACAGAAGCCTCTCAATATCAAATTTAGAAATGAAATTGACTTTCACTGAGGGAAAAATAACATCCAAACCTACAGTAAGTGAAAAGGTACTTGAAACTGAAATGGAAATAGACCCACGTAAGGATGCCTTGAGATCTGATACTGCCTTTAGATTAACTTCTCAATTTAACAACTCAAAAAAAGATATGGAAAATCCTAAATGGGTTTCCACTCTTTTAGAAGAACTGACATCAGTAAAAAAAAATTCTTAATGAATGTAATATCCTTCTTACTACCCTAGTAGATCTACATCTTCAGACAAACTGCACTAATCAAAAAGAACCAAAGTTTGATAAGGAAATTGGCAAAGAGAAATCTTCTTCTTTGATAACAACTCCCATTTCAAAAATTGATATAAATTCTAGACATAGAGCTGTAAGTAGCCCAAAGAAGGGCCGTAAAAGAAAAAACTCAAGGGTAGAAACATCTGTAGTTCCAAAAAAGATTTGTAAAACCGGGAAAAATGCAATATTAGAAAATGGTAGGATATCTGATGATATTGAAAACCCCAATCCTGAAGCTAACAGACAATCAGAAAATTTAATAACTTCTCAATTAAGAAATAACTCTTCCCAAAATACCATTCCAAGCTCCTCAATAGTCCGATCAGCAGAAATGGACCAAGTGCCCACAAAACATCCTATTACTAAAGTATCCCATGTTAAAAAAAACACAAATCTGCAAGGGAAAAAGGAATATCAGTTTGTCCTTAGCCAGCACCAAATTGTCCTGTCAAATTTCCCTAAGCCCTTTGGCACATTGTCCCAGGTCAGATGTAAACATCATCTATTAACTGTTCTGAAAAAAATCTGTCCAAATCAAATTACTGTTAATAACATCATACAGGCCACTTATTTGTACTTCAAAACTCGCTGAGTCCGTGCACTAATCACATTTAGTGATACTAAATTTGTCACTTTAATATTCAAATGTAAATCTTTACTTCTATGTGAAGGTATTTTTGTTTCTAGATATTTTACTAACACAGCTCCTCCACGACCATTGATAGAAAGTACACCATCTTTAACTTCTATTCCCCTGAATAAAATACGAAATACACAAGATCAAACCAATTTCAAACTTGGGAAGTGTGACCCAAACAAATTTAGTAGTGTAAAAGATTGTATAACTTTTACTGCCACAGAATCACCTCACCTCTCCAGCCTTCCAATTACTAAGGAAGAAGAGGAGTTAATTGACTCATTTTCAACCCTATCTCAAACTGCATAAACAGAAATATTAAATAGATTGGAAAACCTAAAACAATATCTTTCAAATGTATGCTTAACAAAAGAGCCCCCCATAAAAGAAATTTGTGAGAGAAAAGATAATAGAAAGGAAATTATAGCAGAGATAAATCCATTAACCTGGACTGAAATGAGATACTTAGATAATTCAGAGAATGGTCCATTGTCCACTAACAGGACCTCTAAAAAAGAAACATCAAAAATAAAAGGTCCGGTAAGGACAAATGTGAGCTGCATTCATCCAGCCCTTGAAATTATTGAAGAAATCACAGAAGACAAAAATCTTAATAATAATGTTTGTTCCACTTTAGCGATTAAGAACAACAATATTAAAACTGATTTAGCTGCTTCAGATGTACAAATGGTATCTCTAGCTGTAGATCAATCAAATGACCCCCATTATACTGTGAGAACAAATACATGACAACAAAAGAAAACAGAACTAAAAAGACTAAAACTTTTGTCTTGGAATATTATGGGTTGGGGAAGACATACCTGTGACCCCTCATTTGTGAACTACCTATCTAAATTTGGTATATTTTTATTTCAAGAAACATGTCTGAGGGAAAAGATAACATTGAATGGATTTATAACAAGCTCAGTAGATGCTTCCACCTCACAGAAAGGCGGTCGTCCTAGCGGTGGACTATCCACTCTGATTTCTACAAGCATTAAGCATGTTTCCTTTTCTATTCCACCATTAGCAAATCTGGCCTCTTCTTCATTAGTCAAATTTAATGATACTTGGCTACTAATAATAAATGTTTATCTACCACCTATACATCAAAAAGAAACACAAAAAAACATATGGTGAAAACTTGAAGCCTATATTATTAATGTACTAGCTCAACATCCTGAAGTTAATTTGATATTAGCTGGGGACTTTAATGCGAGAATTGGCCCACCGAGGCAGATCTGTATGCTCATTTCCACCTTACCCAGCCTCAACCAGATTTAGGTTTAGTCCTTCCTCATAGACAGTCAAAAGACAAACGATTTAATTGGGCTGGCCTTTATCTTACTGAATTATATCACAAATTAAATCTAGTCATAATGAATGGTTCAACAGAAGGAGATATTGAAGGAGAATTTACATTTGTGTCCAACCGTGAATCTTCCACCATCGATTATTTCTTAATATCATATGAACTGCTCTCAATAATACCTAGATGTGCAATAGAACACCAAGTTGAAAGTGACCACTTACATGTTACCTTGACATTAGAATGTGTTTCACAAGGAGATTTTGCAGAACACATTGTTCCTCCTGAGGGTAATTTGGAATTGAGGTATTAAATTGGTCCCCTAAGGTTGAAAGCAATCTAAAAACTATCTTAAACTCTGATGAATGTCTTTCCCTACGTAGTTTGATGTTGGAAACAGAATTCCCAAGAGATATATTTGAACCTTTTCAACAGCTAAGTTTAACTATTATTTTTTTTTTTAACCCAACCATTAAGTGCTAAGGTTTCTAACCAGATTAAAAGATCTAAAACTTGGTTTGACCAGGACTGCATCAATATGAAGCAGATCTTGGTGGAAAACTATAAAACCTATAGACAAAAAAAATTACAAGCAATTCCATCTGAATGGTTTGATCTAAATATATATATATAAGAAATTGATAAAAACAAAAAAGCAATAGCTCTTAAAAACTCTTGGTGTACTTTAATAACAGCAGCAAATAACAAAGATACAATTACTTTTTGGAAAATCATAACAAGTGGCTGGCCAAGGACAACAAGCGCCGTATTTTCCGGCGTATAAGGCGACTGGGCATATAAGAAAACCCCCAACTTTTCCAGTTAAAATATAGAGTTTGGGATATACTCGCCGTATAAGACGACCCCTTTTTCCAACACACACCAAATAAAATTTAAAAAAATTAGATTTGATTTCAATATGGTAATTTTAATTCAAATTCTTATGACATGCAGGTACTTAGCAGGAAAACTGTCACTTATAAACACAACAAACTACAGCTCCCATGTTCCCTGGCATTTATTTCTGCAGTGTGTTTTGGACCTTGCTTTTTAAAAAATAGTCCAGATTTAAATGCTGCTTTAAAAATTATTTCCATCTCCCAGCTATGAGATGTTTGGGGGGAAATGAGAAAGTGTTGGGCGGGAAGGACTGTCAATATACTACTAGGTGATGCCTTCTGGGGTATGTACAATGTGCAGCCAAGTAAGTGACCCTGGGCATGTCACACACTCTCAGCCTCAGAGAATGGTAATGGCAACCCCCATTTGAAGAAACATGCGAAGAAAACCCAATGATAAGGTTGCTTTAGGGTCACCATAACTCGGAAAGGACTTGAAGGCACACAAGAACAACAAAAAAGTCTGCAATTGTTTCATAGGTAGTACATGGGAATAAGAGCCAGCATGGTGTAGTGATTTGAGTGTTGGACTACCACTCTGGAGACCTGGGTTTGATTCCCCACTCTGCCATGAAACCCACTGGGTGAACTTGGACAAGTCACACACTCTCAGCCTCAGGGGAAGGCAATGACAAACCACCTCTGAGCGGATCTTGCCAAAAAAATCCTATGATCACCATGAGTCAGGAACAATTTGAAGGCACACAACATACACATATAACCTCCAAGTTAAGGAACTTGGGTCTTCTTTAGATAAATCTTCAAGGGTACTCTCTCTCATTGTGCAGAATTATTTGTTAAAGAACCTATGCCCAAGCAACACATTAACTTTGGCTGCATCTGCATTGCAGAAATATATTAAAGCAGTTTTACACCGCTTTAAATGCTCTGGCTCAAGGCTATGGAATTCTGGGATGTACAGTTTTGTGAGATACTTACAGTAGCCTTTTCTGTCAGAGAGCTCTGGTACCACAAAGAAAACTGCAGATCCTAGAAGTCCATAGGACAGAGCCATGGCAGTTAGAGTGGTGTCAAACGTCATTATTTCTTCAATGCAGACTCAGGCTGCATCCATGCTACAGAACTGGCTTCCTTCTCTTTCTCCCTTCATCCTTATCCCCCTCTTTCTGTCCTTGGCTCCTTTTTCCTTCTCTCTTCATTTGCAGACCCCTCTTTCTTTCTTGGACCCTTTCTCCCTTCGTTTCCAGACCCTCTTTCTTCCTTGGCCCCTTTCTTCCTCCATTTTCAGACCCCTATTTTTTCCTTGGCCCCTTTCTCCCTCCATTTTCTTTCTTCTTTGGCCCCTTTCTCCCTTCGTTTCCAGATCCCTCTTTCTTCCTTGGACTCTTTCTACCTTCTCTCTCTGTTTTCAGACCCCTCTTTCTTCCTTGGACTCTTTTTCCCTTCTCTCTCCATTTTCAGACCCCACTTTCTGTCCCTGGCTTCCTTCTGCTTCTCTCCCCACTCCCCGTTCTCATCCTCCTCCTTCTCTACCCGGTGTATAAGACGACCCCCGACTTTTGAGACCCTTTTCCAGGGTCAAAATGTCGTCTTATATGCTGGAAAATACAGTATGACTTATTCTATCTCTGTTAGAGGCTGGGAACAGTTCTATAGTAGGTTATATGACCAACCTCAATACAAACAAAAATATTCCCCTGTTGATATTAAGGAACTTCCAACGTGGCTACCAGTTTCCGAACAGGAAATAAAGAGTTTGATTACTAGAATCACCCCAGGCAAGGCACCAGGTAATGACAACATACCAACATACCCTCAGAAGTGTTTAAATCCAATATTGAATGGTGGACCCCTGTTCTTACATCCCTTTTCTACCACTACACACATTCCTGAGGATTGGGGCCTTGCCATTATTGTACCAATATGTAAAAAAGGTGATAAATGTGATCCTGGAAACTACCAAACTATTAGCCTCCTTAACATCATAAGCAAAATGTATGCTTTACATCTATTGGATAAGCTCCAAGATGGCTGGAGGATGAAGAAATTATTAGGGAAGAACAAGCTGGCTTTAGGAAAAATTGTTCAGCAATCGACCACACTTTAATGCTTAAACATCTTTCTGAAAAATATGTTGCGTCAGCTAAGGGTACATTGTTTACTGCCTTTGTTGACTTTAAATCCGCTTTTGATCTTATCTCAAGAGACAGATTATGGAAAAAGCTTGAGAGCTTGAGAGCACCAATATTGACAAATGTTTGTTAGTATTAATTTGTAAATTACATGAGAATTCCCAGGGTAACACAACAAGATCCATTTCTACACCAAATGGAGTCAGGCAAGGTTGCATTTTAGCACCCACCCTTGTCAACATCTACATTAACTCCATGATATCGACCCTATCAGAAGTATCTGAACATGCCCCGACCTTGTCAAACAAGCCTCTATCAGTACTTGCCTATGCCGATGATGTTGTTTTAATGTCTATCACAAAAATAGGTTTAAATAGACTTCTAGGAGCTTTAACATCCCACTCTGCAAAAGATGCATTAAAAATTAATTATAGTAAAACCAAAGTAATGGTCTTCTCTAGAAGCCATCAGCAGTGTAAATGGACTCTTGACGGCAACCCAATAGAACAGGTGTCCTTTTATAAATATCTGGGAATTACATTTCATGAAAAGGGAACTACTAATCTACATCAGAAAAATGCTGTAATCAACACTCAAAGAAATATCAAGGCCCTATGTACTTTCTATTATAACAAAGGAGGTCAGTACACCCCTGCAGCTCTCCAAGTCTTTGTGGTTAAGATCCTAGCACAATTATTATATGGTTCTGAGATATGTACTTTCAATAGCTTTACATCCTTTGAGGCAGTTCAAGCAAAATTCTTAAGAACAAGCTTAGGTGTCCCAAATTGTGTCTCTAATTCTTCTCTCCATTTAGAAACAGGACTATTATCTGTCGAGGCACGTGTATGGCTACGCAAACTAAACTTGTGGCTTAAAACGCTCTTTGTTCCAACTGGATTGGTGCCATTAATTTTAACGGATTCTTTCTTGTCTCCCTGGAAGAAGTCATTGACTCAAAAATTTCTTTCTCTTGGACTCTCACCAACAGAAATAACTGCTTTGGGTTATGATAAAGCAAAATCTGTTATTTCCCAACGCATTAAGGACATTGATTTTCAAACTCATACAAGTCAATTAACCCTGCATGCTGGTAGGGAAACTAGTAGACCTGGTAAATATGCTAAATATTTAGAGAACCTGCATGTCCCAAAGTTCAAGAGAGCCTTTATGTTAGCAAGGTTTAATATCTTTCCATCAGCAGTCCTAGAGGGTAGATTTAAAGGGATCCCCTATCAGCATAGATTTTGCCCTTGCAGTTCAGAAGAAATTGAAAACATTAATCATGTACTTTTTGGTTGTTCTTTGTATGCAGAGATACGTTCCTCATATATAACACCAATTGTACAGCAATATCCAGGTAGACAATTGAAATTTTATACTAATTATTTACTTGCAGATCAAAAGGAAGATATAACACAAACAGTTGCAAAATTTTTTGCAGCTGCTATTACAAATCGCAAAAAGTTCCTAAAACAAATGCAATAAGAGAAATCACAACCTGATCATTAACGACAGTGTGAGGAAGGTACGGCTGTAGCTCATTATCAAATTATCTGTTTATAAACCTTCCTGTTTTAACAGTTTTATAAGTCTTTTTCTTCATATGATTTTATATGAATTAATGCATTTTAAGCATAATATTATACTATGGTATCTATGGAGCCAAAATAATCTACTCACTATTGTGTTTGGAAGACCACCCTGTTTCATTATTATTATTACATAAATATGATTTGTTCATATTTACTAATTTATTTTTGGAGAAATTTACTATGTACAATCAAGATCTGTTTTAAAATTGTACTTTTTATTTTGTAGCACTGCTGGCCAATTGGCTGTAATAAACAATTGATTGATTGAATAAATCTGATCCTTTGCAAAATGAAGACAAGTATAGGACTGCAGTTGGAAAATTCCTGTACATAGACAACTTCACCAGACCTGACATAGCAAATGCTATTGGCATCCTATACAGAATGGTCAACTCTCCTACAGAAAGTTAAGAAAGTTGCCAGATATTTAAAAGGAATAGCAATTACAAACTAATGCTGCCAGCCTGTCACCAACCACAGCTGATCACCTGTTCAGATACAGCTTGGGCTGCAGATCTGGCAGACAGAAAGTCAACCACTGGAAACCTGATCTTCTATGGTGGAACAGCTGTAAGTTGGACAAGTAAGAAGCAATCTACAATCACTGATTCTTCTACTGGAGCTGAGTGAGTGTGTTTCAGCAAAAGCAGCATGTGATTAAATCAAGTGGTTTCACAACCTGCTTCTGGACTTTGGAATAACAGAACCCAAACCAACCACTTTGATGCAGAATAATCAAAGCTGCATCATGATTTCACAGAGTGAAAAGCCACTCAAGAAGAAAATTGCCATGGCATTTCATAAACTGCAAGAAACATATCAGAATAGACTTGTCCAACTGGAATACTGCAACACCGAGGTGATGATTGCAGATATCTTCACTACACTTCTGCCAAAATATTGATTCCAAAGGCAACATGAAGGGATGAAGATCCTTGATGTCAGTTCAGGAGAATGAGAAGGGGATTATTGGAAAAAGAAATGTTTTGCATTCTCCTGTTCCTCTTTAGTTCGGCAGGACTTCACCCCTCCCCTCCTCTCATTCTGTCAATCTTAAGTGGCAGTTTAACTGACTCTCTGAACATTCTAAACTGCCAGTATCAGTAACTGCTTGTCAGTAGTCAGTAACTCTCCTCTCTGAGGGAGGTTAACATCTCTCTTCCTGCTACATCATTTCAAGTTAGATTAGGTTTTAGTTTGTTGTGTAAATATTTATTAAAGCCAGTATTGATTTTTTTTAAATCAGAAACTACGTTTGTCTTTTTGAGTTAGTCTTTATTCTTTAGGAAGACAGATTTAAAGTAATATTCTGACCCACATTTTTGGTGCTCTGGTGATGAAAGTGAACTCTAACAAGATTAACTTTCATACCTGTATATTTTAGTTTACCTTTAATAGGGTTAACACCCTGGAAACTAAAATTGCAACCCACACTTATGAATCTGTCTGATCTATAAAACCTGGTCCATGCTTTGTAAAAAGTCTATGATTATAAACCACTATGATCATGTGCACATAACCACACAATAAATGTGTGCAGTGTCTTGTAACAAGTACAAAAATAATATACTCCTCTGTTTTCTTATGCTTCTGATACAGTCGGTGTGTCTGTGTGTATGTAAAAATGTGGTGTGATAGATGTTAAAAAAAATGTCTTCCTCATAACTGAGCCCAACATTGAGGTGAGAATCATTTGATGACCAACTCGTGAAGTAACAAGACCACACAGAGAACTTGGGATAAAATACAAGCCACTTTAATTAAACTCAAAGATATAGCTGTGTTAGTCAGTAGAATCAGTATGTAGAGCGATCTTGTAGCACCTTTGAAACTAACTGAAAGAAAGAAGTTGGCAGCATGAACTTTTGTAGACTGAAGTCTACTTCCTGCAGATGCAGTTATTTAAACTGTTGCCTATTTCTATAAGTTCAGCTGGATTTCAAAGTTGCTGCTTCTCTCTGGAAACCTAAGTACTTCCCGAGATTCTGATAGAACAGAATGATCTATATATTCACATACATTCAGTCTACCATAGGTAGCAATTGTAGTTCCATGCACCCTAGATTTCAGACCATGGCCAACCACAGCCATTGCTCTGGAACTATAATGTATCTACTGCTACTTCATTCATTCTCTTTTTCAAACAGATCTGGCTTGGAATACAGGTCTCACATTGCATTCACTGCTTTCAGTTTTAAATACATTTCCTTAAATAGTTGGTACAAATTGAATTCCACACATAGATGGATCTGAAAATCAATTATCCTATTAACATCTTTGGACTTTCAGATGGACTATGACATAGGGTATTCTTTCTCTCAAAAACCTAAATGCATGAAATTGATGGAAGTGTGCTGATAACTGAAGCTATTATTCATTCAGTGGAATGTTGAAATAATTACAACCCAGCCTTCTGTTCCAAAATGTTTTGACAGAGCTGGGAATGGATCCATTCTATTTTTGATAATAATTGATAAAGAAATTGTGGTTTGTCTTTATAAGGAAAAATCCACAGTTATCAAAAATAATGGATTATATTCTAGTGATGAGATTCTTTGCACTTGGCTGGCAGACCTCCAATATGCCATTAAGACCATACTCAAAAGCTTACCTGCCTGATAAAATCTGACAGATTTTGTGGTCTGCTGGCATAAACATTGAAACCCAAGTGTTACCACACCACATTGAGGCTTTGTTGAGGCATGAAACAGTAGCAACAGAATTTTTACAAAGGACGTTATCACACTTGCAGCAAGAGAGCGGCGAGAAAGCTGGTCGGAATCATTTGGGAACCATTTTGGGCTCATGCTGGAATGTGCCCGGCAAGCAGAAAACATTACCACACTAGAATGGAATCAGTGAGGAATGTGAGATGCCGGAATGGTTCCGCTCCGGGGGCCCGTATCTCCTGTTCACACACAGGTTGAAAGATCCCTACCTCGATCCGGCAAGGATGTTCATGCACATGCGCAGAAGCAAAAATGCTTGCCGAGTCGGTCGGGTGAGATTTTTGTCACTTCCCCCTTCTCGTCATGTTGTCATTTCCGTCTGCTCGCCATTTCCGTCAGATCGCCATTTCCTCTTCCGTGTGTGCCGCCGCTCTGACCATGGAGGGGTCTGGTGCAGTGATGCTTTCTGTGTTGCATGCGGAGCTGGAGAAGTTGGATCGGCAACAGGAGCGGAGGCGCAGGGCTGTGCTGGCTGGCGTCCGTCGCTTTATGAGGCGGCGTGGCATCACTGGCTTCACAGCCCATGCCTTGTTATGGAGGTTTTTTGGTCGCCGCCACCGCGTTGGCCAGGGTTTCCATGCCGCCAGTGTTCCCCGGCCACGCCGTTGGTGGGTCAGGCCACAGGTTGTGAGGAACTGGTGGGCAGAGGAGGTGATCCCTCTTTGGGATGAAGACATGTGGATCTGGAACTTCCGGATGTCCAGGGCCACACTGTACGAGATAGATGAGGCTCTGCGCCCTCACATCCAGGCCAGGGACACCTTGCTGAGGAGGGCCATCTCCGTGGAAGAGAGGGTGGCAATCACCATATGGTGGCTTTCTGCCCCCCTCAATTACAGGAGAGTGGCACGGCACTTCCAGATTGGGGTGTCCACAGCAGCAAAAATCTGTACTGAGGTGATCCAGGCTATTGTGGATGTACTTCTCCCAAGAACAGTCTGCCTAGGAAACTATCGCCAGGTAGGTTCCTCTCTTGTGTTCTTGGCCTCTGCTTCATTTAAATTAATCTATGCTGTCAAATAATACTGTACAGTATTAGTTTGGAAAAAGTACTCCTGCCGTGCCACATAACAAGGGGGGGTCATGGCTTCGGGCTTCCTTTTGGACAATTCCTTAATTTGCTATTACCTCCCTTGACTACGTGACATTACCTCTTGTATGTGCGATTTGCAGAAATGCACGCCTACATAAATAAGCAGATTACTGAAGGGGCTGGTGTGAGGGGTGCATTAATTTTGAAAGGGAGCTACAAGGAGAGCGGAAATGAGGGCTTCTTCTGTAGCAGTATATATGTGTGTATGTAGCTATGGATGGAGAAAACCATCTACAATTATGAGAACTTACCAGACACCTAAGCATTGTGTTGCTCTTACCCTGCTCTTCAAGGCTTTTTCTCTTTTTTCCTTTTTCTTACCTTGCAGGTCATGGATGGATTTGAAGAGCTGGGCTTCCCCCACTGTGTCGGCGCGCTGGATGGATCACACATCCCTATACACCCTCCAAGAGCCAATGCCGAGGACTACTATAACAGGAAATATGGGTACTCAATAGTACTGCAGGCCTTGAGCTCGGCAAACGGTGTATTCCTTGACATCGAGGCTGGCTTCTCCGGCCGTAACCACGACGCATTCATCTTCCGGCATTCATCCCTGTGCCAGGCGATGGATGAGGGTGCTTTTGTCCCCGGAAATCCCACGGTCACTATCAGGGGGGTGCAGGTGCCTCCCTTGATAATTGCGGATGGGGCGTACCCCTTGCGGCGATGGCTAATGAAGCCTTACATTGGAGCTCTGCAGCCCAATCAATTGGCGTTTAACATTGCGCTTAGCAGGGCTCGCTGTGTTGTGGAGCGAGCTTTCGGCCGCTTAAAGGGAAGATGGGGGTGCCTAGGAGCTAGGCTAACTGTTGGGGAGGAGCACTTTGCAACTGTTGTCTCTGCATGTGTGGTCCTTCACAATATCTGTGAAACAAGGGGTCATGCATTGCATTTTGTGGAGCGCTCAGGTGAACTGCATCTCCCGCCGATGACGCAGGATTGCCAATCGGCGAGAGAAAACCGTAGAAGGCAAGCTGAGGGGGAGTGGGTCCGTAGAGCTATAGCGGCCATGATTGCAGAGCGACAGTAAGGACTGTGTGCTATATTTACCTTTGCTGTTTTCAACTACATATGTGCTGTTAAAAAATAAACTACTTCTTTACTGTTATATTGGTTGCCTTTCTTAATATCCTGTTCAACTGTATTGTGACATTTGCTAGCTTTGCTTTTCTGTTCTACAGATGCATCCACGTATGTATATGTACATATGGATGGAGATAGTTAGAGAAAGACATGCGCACACACACGTACACGCACACACGTATGTATATATATATATATATATATATATATATATATATATGTTAATATATATATATATATATATATATACATATGTTTACATATATAAATGTATCAGCACATATTTGTGGGTTTTAAATTATATTTAATATCTACATTTATCTATATAAATCTATATGTACATATATATATATATATATATGTATACATATATATATCTTTATAGATTTAGATCGATAGATATCAATTTAGATGTAACTTCTAAGGAGATATATTTATACTGCTGGTGGTAAAGAGATGAATCTACTGATGAAAACACACTAATGTCTTGATAAATAGATTTATTTATAATTAACAATATAAAAACAAACAGTGTATTGGTTTTTGTATATGTACTTGTGCATAGGTATGTGTGCAGGCACAGAAGAGACATGAACTTATACACATGTACATACACAAACTCCAACATATGAACCCTTATTAGTTTGTCTTACTGCAATAATAAATAAAAAAGGAAACACTGAACAGTATAAACATAACATCTAAACTAAGTAACCATATTTTAGAGAAAAAAAAAACCTCAGGAAGGAGAGTAAAATATTTTCTTCTTGATCTGCCTTTTGCCAGCGACCCTTTGGCTGGCTTCAAGAGGTGGTTGGGTAGGCTCCGTGGAAGGCACCAGGCAAGATGGGCCCTCATCGCCAGAGTCCTCAAAGAGGATTTGTGTCCCCCCGAGGACCTCCCGGGCTTCTGTTGCTGCCCTGCTGGATGCAAGCATCTGGATGGCCTCGGCCACAGAACGGACTGCCTCTGTTCTTTCCCGGGACACATTGATTATTTCGTCCATGTACCGGTATATGCGTTGCCGGTGACGTGCACCTGCCATTAGGTCACGGCGGTAGGAGCGTGCAAGGCTCTCCAGTGTGGCAGAATCTCTCCTGGAGTTCCTTAGGAGAGACGAATGCTGGCGCCTTGCAAGTGTATGGTTCAGACGCCCCTCCCGTCTGGAGTCCTCTATCAGAGTCCTCGCAATTAGTTCCCCCCTCATGGCTCTCCTATCCGGTATTTCCTGTGCGGACCTGCAGCGGCGGCGCACGATGTGACGTGCTGGTGCTGCAGAAAAAAAAATAATAATAATTTGCAACCATCAAAACTTTGCATGCGTGATGGTTAGTTCTAGTTGTACAGTAGATCTTACATTGTTAAGCTCTAGAGATTTCTTTTTATACCAGCAAATGTACGCTCCCTTTGAAATTCTATTTGTGCGTATTTGTGTGTGTGTGTACATGTCTATATATAGAACCATATCATTATCTATATATCCGCTTTTGTATGTATGTATGTATGTGTCTACATGTGCATGTTCACACACTCGCACATACCTACCCATGCATGTTTAGTATGCTATGTACAGATGCCTATCTTCTGGTGCAAAAACATACACACACACACTTATAATGTTATTTTTAATTGCTTGGCAAATGTTGAATGTACGATGGGTGTACCTGTCCTCGATGGTTCTTCTTCTATGGATCCAGGAGGGGACGTGGCCTGAGTCTCCTCCACAGGCATCCGTGTGGACTCCATCACGGGCCTTTCTTGACTTATAGTGGTATCTGGAGCCAAAACAAAAATGTTGCAAAGACACAGGGTTAGCAGTAATGTATGGGCTACTTTCAGAGCTTATGCACTGCAGCATTCCCCTTCCCATGCTTTCAACCAGCAGAGAACATCCTACCGTCACTGCCCGCAGGGGATGCTGGAAGATCTTGCTGCTCCATGCTCTCCTGCTGTTCCACTGGCCGCTCAGGTGGGTTTTCAACTGCCACCAGGTTGAGGACCACATCACCCTCCTCCTCTGGGACTTCTGGAGGAACTACGGGAACACACACAAAAAAAGGAAAAAAAGGTTGCAGCTACAGATCTCTCAAGATTGGTGATCACAGGCATTCAATTAAAACAATCTTTATATCTAACTATCTATCAATAATTATACACACACTTGTGGAGGGTAACCTTCGTACATGTACTGTGACTAACAAGACACCGAGAAGAATGCATACATGTGAAATAATCCATGTTAAGATCTCTAGATCTATCTCACTACGGATATCTATGTGTATAGCAATATTTCTCTCTCTCTCTCTCTCTCTATATATATATATATATATATGTATATATATACATGTGTATATATATATATATGTATATATATATATATATATATATATATATATTACATACATATATACACATATATATGTATATATACATATATATATATATATATACATGCATACATACATATATGTGTATATATACACACATATATATAAACATATATACCTCTCTAGATGTTTCCCCATGGCTAGCTCCAAGAAACAAGGCAGGAGTGCACAGGGCTTTCTCAGGGGTGCACATATAACCCTAACCCCCCACCCCCTAAACTCTACAGCCATTAAAAAAAAATTACACAGAATTCCATAGTAAAGATTTCAAATTTCCTTTTGGGGGGGGTTATACCGTGCAACAGCACACTATACATATGGATTAAATGCAACCCAGGGAAAAATATTAATCCCTCCCTTCTAACCAAACATCTCCCCCCAAAAATAACCTCAAACACATGGTTTAAAAAATACCTACCTTGAACGTTACCCACGCCCGACGTTCCTTCCCCTGGTGATTCTGGGGCTGCCTGTGTGGAGGGCCCCTCCTGTGGTTCTTTCGCAAGAGCTCTCCTCACAACCTTATTGCTTTTGCATAATTTTTTTGGAAAAATATCCCTGTCATTTCCTAAAAATCTTGACATTTCCTCATAAAAAGGACAGGAAACTGGGCGATTTCCACTTATGTTGTTGTGGTTAGATACTCTCCTGAAGTCTGCCCGAAGTAGTTTGCATTTATTTCTTACTTCATCCAGTGTTAGGTTGATCCCCTTTTCTTGTAACTTTTGAGAAATGTCCAAATAAATTTCAGCATTGCGATGCTTAAGGAGTAAGCCCCTCTGGACTTTCTCCTCACCCCACAGAGGAATGAGCTCTGCGAGCTCCCTGTGGGACCAAGCGACCCCCCTTCCTGGCTTTTTCTGGGATCCGCCAGCATTTCCAGAGGAAGCCATTTCCATCTGTTTCTTAACAGAAGTAAATGAAAAAGCCAGCCGAAAAAGCGGCAACCGCAATGATGATGATGGCGCCAAGGTATGTATCCAGCCAAGCTGCTACAAACAAACTGAGTGCCACGTGCAGCGGGCAATGGAGAATAACCAGGTGTCGGGGTGTCTACGCATGCGCGAAAATGCTGCTTCCGTCGTGGCGACACCTGTTGGTCCAGGAAGCACATTGCCCATAGAGATAGCCATGGAGATGGCAAGCAGGTGGCGAATGTGGCTGCCAGAGGAAGTTGAGGCCCTTCTGGACCTCATGGATGCTAGTCGCAACCTCCCCCTGCTGATTGGGTCAAGCACACACCCAAATCACTCCATCTACAGGCGGCTGGCCAGACGACTGGCAAGAAGAGGATTCGAGCGAACCATTGGCCAAGTCAGGTCAAAAGTAAAAGTGTTAAGAAATGCTTTTTACAAATCTAGAAATTTGTTCCACGGGGACCCTCCCCCAGAAGCAAGGCCCCCCTTCTATAGGCGGCTTCGGCAGTTGTGGGAAAAGGCAGGATGCCCCGACGGCAGGCTTGCAAGGAGACCACAAAGTAAGTAATTCCCTCCACTGCAGCCCAACATGTATTAGCACCTATGGCGGGGGGGTATATCTGTACATTACTATTTCTGTTAATGCTAACCTATACTTACCTGATCTTTGCATTTATGTTTACATGTACTAACTTTAGTTATGGCAAAAAAACCAGCTCTGCAATGTTAATGCCCATAAGTCAGCCGTAATTAATCTACACTGTTCTATAATGTCTTTTTTTCCAGGACAAGTCGAGGAAAGAGCAGACGAGCCCCCGGAGCAAGCGCCACATAGGCCGGAGGGCAGAACACCCCCCCCCCACAAAGAGGAGGACGAGGAAGAGGGAGTAGGGAGACCCAGTCCCCCCCCCCCCCCCGTGGAAGGCCAGGAAGACCCTGCCGAGGGGCAGGCTGTGGAGCAGCAGGCTGTTCCACAGCCAGCCGATGATGAGGATCACCCACCCGAGCCACCAGACATTGCTGATGAACATCCAGGTTTTCATGTGACATTCTAAAAAGAAAATAATACCACATGCGAACACATCAATTTAGCAAACAAACAATAATGTATTCTTTCTTCTTGTTTCCCCCTACACTCCATTCCGAGAACTCCTTGCCAGTCTGGAAAACACTGTGGGGGCGATTCTTCAAAGAATTGGAGAACTGGAAAGAAAGGTGGACCAGCTGGACATGTGGTTCGACCATTTCCGTGTGCATCAGTCTCCACCTCAGGAGTGACTTTTATTTGATTTTTCCATCCCACCCCCCTCTGCCGTGTGCGAGAACAGTCAGAGGTTTTTTATTTTTTATTAATTTCTCCAACCCTCTCTCCCCATTGTTTCTTTTAAAAATCATTAGTAATGAATGTGTATAAATAAAAACAACAGGAATCATATTGTTAAAATAAATACTATATTTTTTGTCAAAAATACTGCATGTCATCTTTCTTTAATTATCTGAGGTGGGATGTTGGGAAAACATAGACTCTTCAACGCACCCTTTTCACTCCTTTGCACCAGCATCTCGATATCTAGGACGCAGTGTATCTGAAAGAGAAAGCAGGGAAATCACTAGAACTAGAAGGGAATGGACCACGAGAATAGATTAACAATAGTGTCTCTCTTCTCTTACACACTGTAAGATATTAGAAGACAGAGCATTCCCTGGCGGGCCAAAAAGAAAGGGAGCTGAGGAAAAGTTCAATTGATCAGAGGAAAAGGTGAAACGATTACCATTTTTCAAATCGGCGAAGGGCACTACCTGATATGTCTCGCTTATTAGCCGAGGGCCAAGAGCTGTGAAATGCATGCAAAAGAAAAAACCGCCCAAACAAACCTTGTTAAAACTTCCCCTCACAACCGGGCGCCCAAGCAGGGAAACATGTGCTATGCCATTTGTGGAGCCATCTCCGCTGAAATGCACATCGAAGCACAGTCGGAAAGGGCCCCTTGGGGTGGTGCATAGAAATGGCATTCCTGCATGGCAGGAGGCAGAAGTGGATGGACGTACTGCTTTTCCCCCACCGTACAAAAGAAGAGCCCATTTCGGGGGTGCTTTGATAAGTCACCCATGCACGTCAGGTGTAATATGTAGATATATATTGAATGTAAATGTAAATATATAGTAAAAGTAGATAGATACATGGAAAAATGCGCATGTAACAAATACATATATATATATATATATATATATATATGCGTGTATTTATATATATATATATATATATATATATATACATATATACATGTATATATATATATATATATATATGTGTGTGTGTGTGTGTGTGTGTGTGTGGGTATATATATATATATATATATGCACACCTTTCCATCCCTCTATCCCTGTATGTACCTATCTATCTATGTATCTATCTATCTATCCATCTATCTATCTTTCTATTTCTAATTTGTTTGTAAACCATGTCTGGTTTAAAAAATTTTATGGGGGGAGGTGGTAATCGCTCTTAGTTGTTATTGATTATGTTATGATGTAAGCCGTCCCGATTGCTGTGCAGAGGGGAGAGTTATAAATAAAAATAACAATAACAACAATAACAACAATAACAGCAAGTATTATATTACTGTTATTATTATTGTTTCTGTTGTTGTTGTTATTATCACTATTATGTCCATCTACCCATCACCCACAGTATTCTCCCAACCAAATTACCACCTCCACTGCCCCCCCCCCACTATATATACCAGGGGTAGGCAACCTTTCCCCTTTAAGGGCCGAGGGACTTCAGCTCCCAGAACCCCAAGAGCTACTGGCCAACATGGGGCTATTGGCCAACATGGCTGAGGCTTCTGGGAGCTGAAGTCCCTCGGCCCTTAAAGGGGAAAGGTTGCCTACCCCTGATATATACAAACTGGGCGCCCAAGGAATAGATGTAACACATTTATTCAAGATAACACTACTCACACACGACCAGGTACCACAGCCTCCGAGATGCTGGCAGCCAGGTATCCACACCTGAGGAAAGAGAAACATCAGAAAAGAAAGATAATTATTATTATTATCGTTATTATTGTTGCTGTTATTATTATTATTATTATTATTATTATTATTATTATTGTTATTATTGTTGATATTATCACTATTATATCCATGTACCCATCACCCACGGGGAATTCTTCCAACCAAATTACCGCCTCCACTGTCCCCCCAACTATATATACAGATATTCCCCCCCCCCCGAATTCTGGGCTACAAAGCCATCCATAATAATGATCCCCCCCCCCCAGCCCTGGTTGCGCGGCGGCACAAATCCCAATAGAAAGCTCTAGATTGCCTTAAAATAATAGAAGAGAGGACCATTGTTTACCCGTCCCGTTTGTTGCCCGTTCCAAACAGGAAGTACACGTCATAAGATGCTTCCTCAAATCCTTGGGGAATACCGCGAGGAACCATGGGCCATAAAAAGAGGAAATGCGGCATGACAAGGATCTCGTGTTCATACCTATGCCGAGATCAGCATCATTCCGGCATAGTGCCGACCGCTCGAGTGTATTCCTTAAAACTCTCGGAAGTCAAAAGGACTGAAATGACGCTGAAATGACGCTGAAATGAGGTAGGGAAGGGCGGGGTTTGCTGCGACGTCGTGTGAACACACGGAAAAAAAGTCTGAAATGAGGCTGAAACGAGGCTGAAATGAGGCTGAAATGACGCTGCTTTAGGGCCAGTGTGGTAACGTCCAAAGATAATAAAATACTGCACTATGGCTTGGATCTATATAGTTGTTGCTGCTATTGTTATTGTTGACATTGTTAATTCAGTTATACTTGCTTCTTCCCAGAACTCTGTCCCTATCAATTTCATTCAGTTCTGCCCAAAACTGGGTGCTTATAGGACAGATGGCCAGAAACAGGGAGTACCAATAAATAACTGATCAGCAGTTTTGTTGCTTAAAACTTCACAATTTAAAGGCACACAATGCAAAAATATTCCACGCATTTTGCAGGTGCCAATTCATCAGAAGAGGTTAATGTGTCTAGATATTTCATCCAATTCTAACCAAGGCCCAGAACAGATGAGCCAATAATGAAGCAGCTTCTGGCCACTTTGGAGGCAAGCTGATTAACGGCCTGTACAGACTGCCAGAAATAATCCAGTTTGAGGCCACTTTAACTGCCCTGGCTCAATGCTAGGGAATCATGGGAATTGTAGTTTTTTCTGAGACGTTGAGCCTTCTCTGTCAGAGAGTTCTGGTGCTACAATAAACTACAGTTCCCATGATTCCCTAGCACTGAGCCAGGACAGTTAAAGTGGCCTCCAGCTGGATTATTTCTGGAAGTCTGTACAGGCCCTAAGTGGCCAGAAGCCATACTGAAGCCATGCTCAGGTCCATAGAATCAGAGCAAAAATGAGCTGGAATAGTCTGACTCCTGGCGGTGCTGGTCAGCCCCTTTATCCATGGCCCACCTTGGGAGAGAGCCATGCAGACATCAAGGTTCTGACCCACTTCTGACCAGAGAGGACTAGGGCCACTCTTTTGTGTCTGTCTGTTCCACCCCAAAGGAGAAAAAAAGTCATAGATCTTTGTGTGTGTGTGTGTGTGTGTGTGTGTGTGTGTCCAATGAGAATGAATAGAAGACATTAACATTTGGATTTCTAAATAAAAGTTTAAATTTAAACCCAAGTTGAACTGGGTAACCTTGGAATTGATATGATCATAATTATACTGCTTTTCAAAGAAATGAATCAGGATTTGAATGGAATCGTATGGTCCATGGACATACTTACTAAAATTTATCCTTTAGTTTATCCAGATGGAAATGAATTGAGGGTTTCAAATAACTTCTTCCCCTGTTAATTGCCATGTTTAACAAATAACCTGACTATTATTAATACTGTTGTGGTAGCAATGACTGATTTATCTTACAAGACCATATTAAAATTCTTTGCAAGTTTGAACAATCCATAGAGGTACTCACAATAGTTGTGCTTATCACGTGTTTTAAAAGGCAACTGTTTTGTCAAGGCCTTCCTAGGTCCAAAACACAATGCAAAAATAATCCACTTTGAGATAACTTTAACTGCCCTGGTTCAATGCTAGGGAATTCTGGGATTTGTAGTTTTGTGAGATATTTAGCCTTCTTGTGCCATAACAAACTACAGTTCCCAAGATTCCCTAGCACTGAGTCAGGGCAATTAAAGTGGTCTCAAAGTGGATTATTTCTGCAGTGTGTTTTGGAACCTGTTCTCTTTTCTTGGAGACTTTAAACCATCCCATTTACTACAAGAGAGCCCTGGTGGCGCAGTGGTTAAATACCTGTACTGCAGCCACTCACTCATAGACAAGGTTGCGAGTTCAATACTAGCCAGGGCTCAGGCTAGACTCAGGCCTGCATCCTTCCAAGGTCACTAAAATGAGTACCCAACTGTTGGGGGGCAATGAGCTTACAGTTGTAAACTGCTTAGACATCCCATAGCGCAATATGAAGTGGTATATAAATGAAGCTGCTTTACAAAAGAAGCCATCTTTTATAGGCTTCTCATAATATTTAAGCCAGAACGATCATATATGTTCCTGCTTTTAATGTTTATCTACAACAAGACAAGGGCCAGCATGATTTAGTGGTTTGAACATTGGCCTAGGACTCCAGGAGACCAGGGATTGAATCTCTTCTTGGCCACAGAAACCACTCTAAATAACCTTGGACAAGTCACACTCTTTTAGCCTAAGAGGGAGGTGATGGCAAATTGTCCTTCAACAAATTTGGCCAAGGAAACTCCATGATAGGTTGACCTTAAAGTTATATGTCAGAAATAAATTGTAGACACACAAGTACAAATGTCAATTATGGAGAAGCAGGCAGGGGGATCAGCTATCCATGTGCTCCATGCAGGCTCCCAAGGACATTTTTGTGTCTTCTCTTATTTATTTTTTTCCATTTTTAACTAGGGCTGTAGAAGCATTTCTGGGAAAAGTGGGCATTTCTGATACATGGGAAACTGCAAATTCCCAGGGTTCTCAAAATCTGAGAACACAGCAAACAGCCTGCAGCATTCATTTTTCCTACCCCTGATGTAGATAAACATTTAAAATGGGCATGGTACTGGGGGAAAATATTATGGGAAGCCTAAATGATATGGGGAAAATTCTGTCACATTTTCCCATTATCTTTCCAGGCTGTTTTAGGAGAGGATTTTATGTAATCAGGAGGTTAACTGGTTCTAGTTTGAGTCCTGGTCAAACAGAGCACTAAACAGCCTAGGAAGTCCTCCTAAATGGGTAACAGGAGTATAGGATTTATTTATTTTTTAGGTTTTTTAAAAAAATATTTAGTGTTTTAAATATATATATATATATATATATATATATATATATATATATATTTTTAGAGAAGGAAGGAAGTTTTATTAAAAATTCTGAGGGACCCCAAACTTTTGAAATCTGGTGGTAGCTGCATACCCTTAATCTAAATCCTACTGCATTGAGAACTATTTCCTATGGTACAATAATGAAGCAGCTGGCATTTTGGTTACAACCCTGTTTCCTTGAAGGATGACATTATTATGCCCTTATTCCTGATTGTGCAGATCATTTACTTCATGCTATGCCTTTACTTCAAATAATACTATTGTAGTCATTTCTGAAATATTTAAAGCAGTTGTCATGTAAAAGTAATTCAGTTGTACTGATCCAGTAAACACATGCAGAAAACAATGTCAAAGGCCAATCATCCATCCATATATACATGCATATATTGCACTTAAATAATCGGGGCTTTTAAAACACTGGTTATATCTATCAGATCAAAATACCCATCTAAAATAACGAGTATGTGATGATAACCATTCCCTGTATGGAAATGCGATTCTTCTGTCCCAAACCCAGGAACAATGGAACAAACCCAGTATTGTTTCCTAAAGCTGATGTATGACAAAGAATTTTGTTTGCATAGTTTCATTTTTAATATTGCAATAAGACAGCAATATCTATGTGCAATGACTGTAAAAAAGGCAAACTTTCTAGAAAACAGTCTGGAAATGAGCTCACTTTACTTGACAATCATTGACTGCTCTATTTTCCCCATGTGTTTTCTCACATATGTACAGAAAATATCAATTCATATCTATAGACAAAGAAAATTCTTAAAAATGCATCTTGCACTTGCTGGAGTCATTTTCATATTTGGTGACCATGTATTCAAATATGCTTTAGACTTCTCTTTTTCCCTGCAATATCCCTCATGTGTTGACTTCTCTTATTGCTGTACTATAAAATATAGTTTGTTGTTTGCAATTTTCTGCTGCAGTAGTTTGCAAGAATCAAAATAATCTCTTTGCGGCTTACTGGGAAGCTGATGACAAAAAGGATATGTATATATTTAGAGTGTGCTATTTGAAAGTTTCAATGTAGCTCCTTTCATTGGTCTATTTAACTTGTTTTTTGTTACTACAATTTTGAGTTTAGTTGTTGCGCATTCATTTGATTTCATATAATCTAACTGAAGGTATTTTATATTATTGTTGCTATGTGCCTTCAAGTCATTTCTGACTTATGGTGACTCTAAGGTGACCCTATCACTAGGTTTTCTTGCCTTCTTACTTTCTTCTTTGATCTTCCTTAGTAGGTGTTCCAGATCTGTGAGGTCTTCTGCTAGTATTATGGTGTCATCAGCATATCTCAGATTTGTGATATTTCTTCCTCCTATTTTCACTCCTCCATCTTCCATGTCCAAGCCTGATTTCCTTACAATATATTCTGCATATAAGTTGAATAGGTAGGGTGATAAGGATGCAGCCCTGTCTGACTCCTTTGCCAATTGGGAACCATTCTGTTTCTCTGTGTCCTGTCCTGATAGTAGCCTCTTTTCCTGAGTATATATTTCTCATTAGGACTATCAAATGTGTTGGCACTCCCATGTCCCATGATGATGTTAGTACTCCCATGTCCCATGATGTTAGTACTCCCAGAATTTTCCACACATGCCCAATAGAACAGCGGGGAAGCATTTCCTCCAAAGGGCATTATTTATAGTATGACCAAGTAGAACTTTGGAACAGGGGTTAGGGTTGCCCATGTAGCCCTATGGGTTTTCACCTGTGTCCTTTCAATATGTGGGAAGGTTGTATGAATTTCTTTAAGATGGCATGTGAACTTGTCTTACTATAATTACCATCAACCATTATTAATTTTTAATCCACAGGTTGTATGTCAAAATCTGGGCTGTACTTTAAGGCTTGAAACATTTTTTTAAAAAATGATTAAATAGGAACTATTATGGTTAAATATTCAAACCAGCAAAAAATCAAGTTTTTTGCCTCACACATGACATCTCTTCAGAGATTAGTGGATAAATTCATTCCTTTTATGCTTTTTGAGATTTGCTTCATTTTTTTTCCTGAAGTTTGCCATGTTCTTCTTTATTTCTTCCTGAAGAATTGCCCCCTTACCCCATTAATAAATTATGGCTGAATTTGGACTGGTGTTTCAGCCATACCTTTGTCTGATGTTAGAAGGCAGAAAGATATGATGTTCTGATTCTAAGATTTTCTGCCAGTCTCTCCAATAAATATGTATTACAAGCTATTGCAGATATTCAGTGTTTGGGCTATTCTTAAAAAATACATGGCAAAGTTGAACAGAACTTTCACCTAGATAAGATACCTGAAGTTAGTATCCAGTGCAGCAAAGGATATAAAAGATAAGATTGGAACATCTGTAGAATTTTTGCCCTTACTTTTGGTTTATTTTTCAAGCTAAGCTTTCAAATATTAAAAGTTCACCTTGAGACCCTTGATCCAAAATGATAAATGCACTTTTGAATTAGAAGACAATGCTGCTATTATTATAACCAGTGTACTAACTCAGGGTTAATCTGGGCGTTGTTTAGCTTACTGAAAGTGTTTTGAGAGAACACATGGTTTCTATTGTGAAATCAAGTTTTAACTATGAACATAGATAATTACCCTTTGGACTTTAAACATTTATACATGTCACATTATGTTGGAGTATTTTTCATGGTGAATAGGTTGAAAGGTTATGAAGTTGAAACTGTATAAATGGTGGTGCTCTTGCTGAATAAAGAAAGTAATCTGCTGAATAAGAACAATTCTCTGCTGCTCTCTCTTGGAAGGAACCTGTAATAACAACAAAAATGCTTTCATATTAGCAGTGATATTGGATCTATATGTCAACCAGTCAAAGTGTATTTATTTTTTAAAAAGACACTGAGAAAGTCTGAAAGTGTGTGCGTGTGTGCGCACATGTCTGTGTGTCTATCTATATACTAATTAGATATCTTTGAGAAGTGTTTTGCTTTAATTTCATTTATGGAATCAGTATTGCGAATACTGTACAACTATTTTTTATTCAGTGTTAATATTGACTTCTCTTTATTTAAGTGTTATAGAGGTTATTCTCCTGATATATCATTTGATAACATCACCTACAACTGAACCAGATTTTATGTCCATGATGACACTTTTGATGATCTGAGATATCAGTGTCGGGGAAGTAATTGTCAGGGGCTATGTGCTTAGTGGAAACTTTCCCATTACTCTCTGCAGCTAAAAAGTAACCTCAATATCAGTTGGAAGACTTTTTCCACAATTACAATCTACTTACAGATTATTAACAATTTTGGTGATTGCATCATATGCCCATCAGCTAATTGCAATTATAAAAAAGATGAACTCATCTGGAATACTGCAATTATCTCCCAGCTTACTCTGAAGGCCATGTCTAATGGTACCTTTTTTGTACTTAGCTATGGATAAGATAGATAGATAAAGAGAGAGGGAGCTCCCTGAACTAATTTAGGTGATCTAGGAGCTGAACAGATTGGCAAAAAGAGCCAGTGTCCAAGCAGCTTGGGGTTGGGGCAACCACATGCAGTTGCCATGGCCCCAATCCAATGCTCAAAGTGGTGGCCAAAAGTCACTCCTTCAGGGCAGTCTGCTTCCCCCCTCGATTCCAGGACAGTTCTACTGTGATGGAAACAAAACGGCTGTTCTGTTTTACAGATGGTGAATTATGAAAACAACTGTAGTTATTTTTCAGAGGAGAAGAAGAAGATTGGAAGGCATATGAGAACTGTTTATGATTCAGATAACCCCTTATGCTGTGCAGTGTCATTTAGGGGAGGCACATTTGCTGGTCTCATGTGGCAAGAGGTCACATGGTTGACATGGCACTGTGCACCATGATGAAGAGCATGGGAAACAGATCCAGAGTATTTAAAGGCTCTCCCTGTACCCTCCTCTCTCCTTTTCAATCTTTGGCAATCCACCCTCCTGACTCTGACACAGTTTAAACATGCTGGTCATTTTATGCCTAGATAAGATTTTATCTCTTTTTTTCCCCCCCAAGGTTTTCTCCCCTCTATCCTGCACTATCAACTGGGGAATTGGACATTTGGCCTGGGGTGATGTCTTAAATAGTTAGTCACCTGGAAGATAGTTCTGGGAAGAAAAAAATAAGAGCTTGGTGAACATTCATGGCACCCATTTGGTGAAGGAGAGATCTTTGCAGCTATCTCTATAGTTATGAGACTCAGGGGTCAAGTGGGGAGGAAGTTGTCCTTGAGGCTACCTTGGGGGTTTAGCTCTCTTTCTAAGACATGCAACCTGGGGGTTGAAGTTTTGGATTGGCCTCCAAGAGCAGGTATTTTACATTACTCTTTACAGGAAAGGAGTAATGATTTTACCAGACATTACATTATTTGGAAATGGAATGTTGCTATGTCCCATTCACTCATTCTACCCCCAAACATGTTGTAGGTAAAATTTAAATATAATTATTTTCAAACTCTGGACAAACTTAAATTAATTTCATCCCCAGATAGAATGTCAGTGCCTGGAAATGATGGGATTTTGAGTCCAATGATATTTGGAGGGCACAATGTTGCCTTTGTCAGTCTACCCCAATAGTTTGGGTTTTCTGACTAAAAACTCAAGACTTTTTTTGAACTCTGGCCTCTTTTTCAGTAACAGGCCAGCAAGGGAGCAACCTAGTGTTTGGGTTCTCCTTGGGACTCAGGTGTTTTGCTCAGGGGAAGCTGGGGAGAGATCTTGAGAAAAACCACCTGCCTTAGCTGCTCCCACACTAGATTGCTTCCCCCATTTGCACGTCTTGGTGGTTTAAACTTAAATAGGCTGAAAGTTTAACTAAGGGGCAAATCAGACTGCCCTGAAGGAGCAGCTCTGCACCACCCCTTTGCTTGCCAGATCAGAGCCATGGTAACTGCATGCCACAGCCCTGATCCTGTGTTTTTATGGTGCAAAAAGAACCAGAAAAATGCTGCTCCTTTTTGCACCAGAAAAACCGTGCCCCTTTTGCTGCTGCTGTGACTCTTCTCCACTCCTGCAGCACACAGCTTGTAATTGCTATGCTGCGGAAGCATTCCCACACTGCCCACTCTCTGGTCAGGTGGCATGACTCCAGTTTGGGGACAGAGTCAGGGCATGCGATGTGAGGTCACCAGGCCCCAAGCCACCAAAACACCAGCTCTTTTTGCCAAACTGCTTAGCCTATAAAGTGGACAATATTCAATCCAAAGCTTGTGTCTAAATTATTCCATGGTTGGTCAGCAAGTCCTATGGCCAATTCCTTACAATAAAATTGGGTCCATTCCAATGTACAGCTTCTTTCAGTCAGGTACAGTTCTTGAAGTAATTACAGACCTCTCCTGTGTCTATAAATAGCAATATAAGCATTATTTTCGACAAAGGGTGATGGATCTTATATTGACAATCAAGGAGAAAAGAAATTCTGGATTTTAGAAAAACCTCAAAGAGAGTTCATACTGTCTTCTCCCATTCTTGCTAATCACCTCTTGCACTTGTTTCTCTTTTAGAATTTCCTATTGTGTCTTTTTACTCAAAGGGGGCAATTAAGTGCATGGCTTTGAAGATAAAGCCAAATATGTAGTATAGAAGTTCATTGAATATGGTTCCCAATATTCAGCTTAAATAACACATTTTCACAGTGAAGCCACTTATTTATCCCATTTTGCTTCATGTGTCTTTTTGTTTCTCATGCAGGTTTTATATGCCTATTGGTATGAAGTTTGAGCTCTTAACTATAGGCCTTTCCAGACTGCCAGAAATAGTGCAAATTGAGTCCACTTTAACTGCCCTGACTCAGTGCTAGGGAATCAAGGGAACTGTAGTTTATTGTGGCACTAGAGCTATCTGACAGAGAAGGATCAATGTCTCAGAAAAAATTACAATTCCCATGATTCCCTAGTACTGAGCCAGGGCAGTTAAAGTGGACTCAATGCACTATTTCTGGCAGTCTGCAAAGTACCTATATCACAACTGCTCTCCAGTCTGCATATGTGTCTAGGAAGGGCACATGAGGGTAAAAATGCTGACCAAACAACATCTTCAATTATTCTTGTCTTTTAATTGCCTTTTGTGAAAAGACAATGGTTTCTTTGAGAATATAAGGAGACAACCATTTTATTATATCTTCCATTGCATTTCTGAATCTGTTGTGAGGTAATGCTTTCTTTAACAGAATGCTGGAAAAGCTATAGACAACCCAGTGCCCTCCAAATTTTGGTGGACCTAGTTCCTGGAACATTACTGTGAATAAGAAGCATGATAGACATTACTTATTATTTTTCTAAAGTAATGCATTAAATGTTAGCTGTTATTTAAAGAACAACACATAAATAAGACAGGAGATCTTATCCTCAGGAGTTCATGAATAGGATACAAAAGGTTGTTGTTTTTCATTTGATTTCCTTTCTGTTACTCAGAATTTCCTTCACATCAGAGTGAATTTTAAGGTAATCTTTTTAAGTGTTCGCTGTAGTTCTTTGTATGTAAAGGAAATCAAGTTCCAAAACAATAAAATAAATTGCATGAAAAATGTTGTGTATATATGTTTTGGTGTACTATTCTGGGAAAAGAGACCATAGCTATGATAAGATTCTCAAAGAAGTCCATGACCCTAAAAGGGTTAAGAACCTCTGAAATAACGTGTTAATTTTCCATTCCATTTTTACTATTTTACAACAACAAACATGAAATGGGGGATGGACAAAAGAACCCCAAACCCACATTTTACATTAATTATCACATTATGTATTTTACATTACTCTTTACAGGAGAGCAGTAATGATTTTGTCAGGTATTACATTATTTCGAAATGGAATATTGCTATGTCCCATTCCCCCATTTTGCCCACAAACATGTTGCAGGTAATGTTGTAACTGAATGTTTCTTTCAAGCTCTGGATGAACTTCATTTTATCACCAGCTAGAACATCAGTGACTGGAAATGATGAGATTTTGAGTCCAACAATATTTGGAGGGCAAAATGTTGCCTTTCTCAGTCTACCCCAATAGTTTGGTTGTCTGAATAAAATCTGAGATTTTTTTTTAAACTCTGGCCTCTTTTTCAGTTACTTCATTAAAAATACTCATTACACCAAAATTCATGCTACGGCATATTATTTTGATCAACATTGCACATAAAATGTTGCATGTTTAAACCAACAAACTATGCTGGAATTTAGAAGAATTATGGACTGTTTCTCCAGGATGAGAAATATATGCAGATATATTTCCATATGTATTTATATACTAGATATATATTTGTAGTTTTTCTTTCTTTCCTTTTCCTTGCTTTTTTAAAAAAGAGTTAAATAAATAGAAGCCTGCATTTGCAATACCATAACCCTTCTGGTAAGTGCATCACTTCCAAAATTATGTTCTAGTGACAAATGATTTATTTTATTTTGAAGTGTTCATGCTCTTTACTACAGGTAGCCAAAGAATGCTTGCCTAGTTCAGGATCATACAGCATGAAATAATGCTCTGAAAATACAGAACTACTGCTAGGAACCACCTCTGGGAGCATCTGAACATTGCCATGAAAGGGTAGGATAGGAGCACTTCCCAGTGTTTTCTCAGTAAAAACCTCAGTAAAAATGACCATTTAAACATATGCATGGCCTCCCAAGAATATGTGTCTGATGTACTACCATTGCATATGGAACCTTCCTGGAGTTCAGTATTTGTTATGTAATATTTTCCTAAAAGAGCAGTTAGTGTGACTAGTTAAACTGCCTCAGAAATAAATGCACAAACCAGTTTATATAGCAGTAACAATCTTTCCTTTGACAATTGTTCTGTGTTAGAATATGAAAAAAAATCCCCAAGAAATGCCAACACTTGGTTTTCATCAATGTATTATTGTGTGTATGTATATAGACATAAATACCTTTCCTTTAGGCACTTTAAATATCCAGTTCAAGGTCCATCATCAGTCATCTTAATTTGATACCATTATTGCTATCCAAAATTTCCCAATATTTTTTTAAAAGATAGGAAGGGGGAAATCTTTTAATATAATTTGTACTTACTCAAAAGACCACCTACTAATAATGTACACAATCCACATTATATGGTTTTCATCCCAATTTGGCCTAATGTATGCTTGATTAAGTGGTCCCAATATTAAGGTAATTCAGAAATTCAAAGATTGCTGTTCTTCTCCTATGAATGAATGGGAGGTGTTTTAGCTATACTCCCTTTGTGGCAAGGGAATGAAAACAATTTGTTGCTTTTCCCACTTTAACCAAATCAGCCAATGATGGGGTTGTCACAAATTGTATGATCTCTGCCATTCTCTGCCTTTTCTATGGATCTTAAACTCTTATCCATTTAGGTTTTAGCATGGCTTTATCCAGTCACCATGTTTGGGGCTATGTAGGGATTTCTGATGGGACCATCAGAATCAGCCAAGGATTGCCTCATTTCCCAGCCATGTATTTCATGCTGCAACATTTTATGGGCAATGTGGCTATTTTAATCATGGTTTAAAGTGGTATAGAAGTATTTTATTGTTCTGAATATGTAAAATTGGTATCTTTTGAATTTGACTAACTGGATTTTTATTTGAGGTTGGGTGATACAGTACAGTCCAAGGCAAGAATGCAAATCTGAGCATTTTGGTGAAAGATATCTTTGAGACATCACCTCATAGTCCTAACAGCTGTCTAGCAAGAACCTCCTTTTGCACCTATCCTGGGGGTTGGATTGCAGTAAAGGTTAGCTAAATGTATTTCTTTTTGTCCATCCTGTTAAGGAATTTGGTTGTGATAGGATATGATGGGACATTGGACGTTATCACACGGGGGAAATCTGTTGGTTAATCCACACAAATCCCAAACAAAAACTGAATTTGTGCCTCACGATTTCACATGACGTTGCACAGAAACTGGACAGAAACTGGACAGAAACTGGTATTATCCAAGATCTTTTTAATTTCAGGAGTTTAGAGGAAATGCATTTGCAAAATTACAGTAATTTCAGGCATTTACTGTAATGTGATAAGCAAATACGCACGGACAATTCTCTTTTAAAACTTGGAGGAGAGCCAAGAGGAAGAGGAGGAGGGGCCTCCAGGGAGGGAGAGTCCCAGGCTCCTGCCATGCAAGGAAGGGAAGGCAAGGAAAGGCGCGGGAAGTTTGGGATGGAGGAGAAGTTTGGCATTTGGGATGGAGGGAAAAGGAGGGGAAAGAAGGCTTCCCTCGCAGCAGCAGCTGTGGGTGGATGTGGGTGCAAGTGTGGGGTGTGCTTGTGGAGCAACTTGGAGCTCCATCCCACCATGAAGTTCTGCCCTGCAGGTCCTACAAAGGGGAAAGGCCTATGGGGGGCATGGGAGCTACCTCCAGTATCCCCCTCTCAATCCCTCCCTTGCCTTACCTTGCCTTGCCTTGCCTTTCCAGCCTCCTCCTCCTCCTCCTCCTCCTCTGCTCTCTTGAGAGGTCCTAACCCCAACGGAAGACTGTGCAGGAGGACATGACCCCAAATGGAGGACAGTCTGACATTTCCTCCTGGGAAATGAAAGGAGTCTGGTCACAAAACACACCCATTTCCAGTACATGTACGGGTTCTTTTCACTTGTGTATGAAAGTTAAAAACATCTTTTTTTTTTGCTTTTTACTTAATTCCGTTATTACTGTAATTAAATGTGAAAAGCTTTTGTTTAATTAAGCTCTATTTTTGCTTTCTTTTCAGGATGCTTCATTTCCACTTTATTATCTCTTTAACAACGAAACTGGCCCATGTGTGATAACGTCCATTGTCTCCTGTGTGTGTTTGAGTTTATTTTCATATTAACTTAGCTAACTCCTTACATGTTGCAAACTGGTTTAATTTAAATAAATTTATGTCCAGTGGTGTAGTTCAAAATAATTAACAACTGGTCTCTCTGGAGTCAGCTGAAGGCTGGGGATGGTTTGGGGGGAGGAGGAGGAAGAGACACATACCTGATCCTCTTCTTCCCCCCTCAACCCCCAGGCCTTCATCTGTCTCTGGAGAGGCAGCTGAAGGCCTGGGAGGGAGGGGGAGAAATCCCACCCCTGAAGTCCCACCCCTGGAGGACAGAAGTCCCACTTCCAGAAATCAGAAGTCATGCCTCTGGCATGGGTATCACCCAGCACTGGAAGGCCTTTTAGTTCAGGCACTCGGTCCCTAAAAGTTTTGCCATCACTGTCCTAGTAGGTAATCTTGGATCCTGAATAGGGAGAAAGGTGGGATATAAATCAAGTAATTAAATAAAATAAAGTAATTTAAACTGTAAATTATAAGTACTAATGTCCTTTTTTTGTTGTTGGCTTCATCAGAATTGGAAGAAATCTGAAAGCACACTTGCCAAATTTAGTTGACCAGATGGGGAGATTTTTGTGCAAGAGCAGCCTTCATGAGATAAAGGAAACTGTTGTTCCCCTAGGGTGCCACTATTCTGAAAGTAACTGAGAGCATTGATGTCACCCTCAGAAAGAAATTTATACAGTTTTATAAATAATGATGCAGTGATGTATGCAGAAGGGAAGATCTCAAAGGGGGAAGATCTCAAATTTGCATCAATAGTAGTAGCAATATGACAAACATTTTACATACAAATGTTTGCTTTTGCAAAAAAAGAAAAAGAAAAAAGCTCTCCCTAAATGTGAAATGAAAACAATGCAGAAAAACTGTCCTAAAATTGCTGAAGTACTCTTCTGTGTGGTCTCTTGAGGTTTAATGGTATAAAAGGCTACCTGGAGCTTTCCCACATCATAGACTGCCACAATAGTTACTTCTAAATTTTTATGACTGCTGAGGTGACTCCAGCAAATTTAGTATGGTAGCAAAGTCAGAGGCAGTGCAGTCTCCCAATCCCAAGAGGCAGCTGAGTCCCACAGTCTCAGTGAGGTGCCCAGCCTATGAAACAAAAGTTGTTCATGCCTGTACATTTCATGGGTTTTGATGTTCCTTCCTGGGAAACTAGAAAAGCAGAAATATGCAGATATGAATCTTAGGCATACCACATTACAGACACAACCAGCAGGAACAGGAAGTCTATAATGGGAGGCAAAGAAACCATTCAAAGGCCCATACAGTAATTTATTTATCTAGATTAAACAAAATGGTGCTGCAGCTGCATACTACAAAATTCAACTATAAATAAGGGGGGGGGATTGAAAAAATAAAATAAAATGGAAAATCAACACAGATGAGAGTTTAACAAAGAAAGAAAACTACATCTTTGAATGCACACTGATGAAAATGCCCCTGGAAACAACAACAACAACCAGAGAAGAGAAAGTGTTGGTTCTACATTTGATGTAACCTTTTATCTAAAAGATTCAAAAATGACATTCACCACACAGAGGTACATGTACTACATTCCATTCTGTTACTTCAATATGCTATCACTTTGTCACTAAGGCTGAGAAATTTACTTTTCTTGAATACTAATGTGAACAGACCTGATAGGTATCTCCTAAATTAATGTGCCAACCAGAACAAAGATCTCCACTGGATTTCATACTTCTCTGTATATTATAGTGCAGTTTCCAGCTAAAAGGCATTCAAAAAGTGATTGTCCAGGGGAAATATAAAAGGATTCCTTCTTGCACTTCCCTGGCAGTCTGGCTTTGAACACCATCCCACATAACCTCTGTTTTAAGCTTTTGGGTTTGCTCTGTTTGCTAAGGTTGCCAGATCTCAGGTCTTGGTTTGAATCTCAGGGCCTGGAGTGGACTCTCTTCTCCATTCTTTAAAAAGTGTGAGTGTTTGTTTCTCATTCATTAGACATGTTTTTTATTTGAATAGCATACTGAGCAACTCTGCTTGAAACTTAATGTATTGTGCGTAATGACATCAATGGGGGCTACCCCTTATAATATAACCCTTGTAACATCACCATAGCATGTTTCCTATGACATCACAAGGAGTAGTCATCCCTAGGTGTCAAGTTTTCACTTTGAGATCTGAAATTCTAGGGCCTGGAATAGTCCAGACCTGGCAATCCTACTTATTGCTGCTCATCTAAATTGTTCATTCATTGACTTGTTAAGCTGCTTTTATAACAACTTAATGGCATAGGACCCAGACCTATTTCTAGGTGCTGAATGCCCACCCTCGTTCCTCCTTTACAGGGGAGAAAAGCTGAATTAGACAGATCTGAGAGGCTGTTCAACCTGGCTCATTTCCAGGTGGCATGAAAATCTATCTGGACTCCAAAATGTCACTTCATGGTTCACCACTAGCAGGCAGATTTGCAGGGTTGGGCTATAAGAAACAACAGGCAGGTTGTTTGATTTCCTGCTCCATTGCCCCATGCCTGTCCAAACCAATGCAACTTTAATTGATAAAGGTATGACCTTGCTTTCTTCAGTCATGCTGTTGCTTTTGATTTACTTCCCTATATCCTCAGCAAACTCTCCCTCCCCATTACAGCCTTCCATTATGCTGAAAACATATCCCCAGGAATTCCCAGCTGGAAAAGAAAGCATCCCCTGAATACTGTTTGTGTCCTGCCCTAGTCTTTAAGGGCAACTTTTCATACTGATGATTTTTAATTTTAATTTTAATTTTTAATGCAAATTAATGCAGAAACACAATGAATTTATAAACCTACACTGAAGCAGTATCAGGCAAAATATGCATCTATTCCTACTCATTACAAGGGTTGACAGAGATAACTGCTTTTAAACAACAATAATAACAAAACTCCAACTCATTCACAGTTCCTGATGAAAGCAAAATTCAATTACCTTTTGATTTTCACACTTCTCAGAATATCCTGATGTAGTTTTCTAATTTAAAATAAAATCTATATCAAAAATGCAGACACTAGCATGTACATTAGAAAAACAATGCACCAAAAAGACATATATTGAGAAGTGCTGGCAAAACAGCATGTTTTCTGCATAATTCTGCATAAAAGACATGTTAATATTCATGGTCTTTATAAAAATGCAAAATTTGCCAAAGTTCACCAGACTCCTTAACTCATTTCTTTCTTGGAGTTTGTTCATTGGTATAGAAGTGTACATTTGTTCTGTGCAGTGTCTTTAAAGGGGGGTTTTAGTCTTAGAAAAAGTTGATTTGATTATGATCTGTTCTTGTTGGCATTTGGATTTCATGATTAATAACTCCTGCTTCTGGATCACTTGTCTTAATAAAGATGCACTCAGAGCTCAAAATTTACTAATTAGACCAATGCCAAAGTTTTCCTCAGATGGCTCTCAAAAAATATTTTGCACACTGTGAAGAAAGGTATTTTTAGCAAATATCAGCCACGTAATTTCTTCTAAGTTGTTGGATATTTTTCCCTTTTGTATAACAGATGGCACAGTTATTTGATTTATGTATTCACCTTCATATGGCCCTGCTGACTGTCAGCTTTTTTTTTTAACTTCAGAAACTCTTTCCCCTCACGTTCAAGATTCAACCTTTTTAGTGGGGGTGAAATATTACTTTTTTCTTGAAAATAGAACAGTATGCAATTTTTGTGTTATTGAAATTGTGCATGGTCTAGGTACTGATTGTATTGTTCAGATCATATTTTCAACCTGATATTCAGGGCTAATTACATCTACACAATTTCAACAGAACATGAGTCTTAACCAGGTGCATAGTATATTAAAGTGGCAGACTCCAATGTAAGGGCTTTAAATGGATCTATGTATCAAAACTGATGCCTTTAGCTACTTCTTTCCCCAGGAATGCCAAAATGTAATACAAAAAGGATACTGGTTCTTTCTTACAAAATCACTCACATCCATCATGTGAAAAAGGAACTCAGAAGCTTTTTCTCCCAAGAGTAGGTTTAGTGACATGAAGCTCTGCAGTATAATCATCCCAAGCAGTTTCAAAATTTGAGGTGAAATAGCATCACAATACAGATTTCAAATTACTTATAATGATATTTAATCCTTTCTTCCTAGGAAGTTATTTTGTAGGCAATTATTCCTAAATTCATTTCTCAGGCTGGAGCTAATTTTTCCAACCCAGTCCTATACATGTTTGAAAGAGGTTAATTAGTAAGTGGGTACAGAATTGTGGTGAAAATCCATTTTCACTGAATATATGCCATTCAAACCTACCCTTGAAAACACAAATTTTGAACAAACGCTTTTTAAAATATGGTATATACTCATATATAAGTCTACAAATTTTAATCAAAACATTGACCCCAAAATCTGGTGTCATCTTATCCATAAGTCAATCTAAGTACTCTCCCTTTACTCTTACCAAAAAGGAAAAAAAAAAGAACCATCCCCTTCTCTGAGTAGAGTGGTGAAGGTGAAAGCTTAACCCATCCTGGGAACATCTAAAAGAAGCACTGATCCCCTCTATTCTCTTCACTGCAGTGCTGCTTCTGACCTTTTTGATGTCTCAGCAGGAAAGTAGAGGTGGTGGTAGCTCTTTAGTGCTTCCTCTCAAAGGTGCAACAGGAGGAACTGGACTTTGAAGGATCTGAATAAGACATGTGTTTGTCAGCTTTTCTTGGTTAAAATCAAGTAAGGTTATTACATTAAAGTCAAAGGCTATAATCACTGCTAATGTAGTCATTGTTTTCTATGCTTTGCCTTTTCATCCTTTTTTAGATGTGTGCATTTTCTTAGCCCCACCTGTCCCTGGTCACCTGCCCCACACATTGTATAGTCATGATTTACTGTAGTCTTCTGCTCATCCATCCAGCCTTTAGGGTGAGCATGAACAGTTATGCCTGCTGGAATTTTGTAAGTTCTTGGGCATCATTTTCCTTTGCTCATCCTTTGCATCCTTTGTTACATGCCCCTAAGTTTTATCCTTGACTTATTAACAGGTCATATTGAAATTTATGTGCTCACTTTGGCAGCACATATACTAAAACTGGAATGATACAGAGGGTATTAAAACCCATAATTTTTGCCCCCAAACCTGCCCTCAACTTACACATGAAGTTGACTTACAGTTGAGTATATATGGTAGTGGAAAAATGAAAACTCCATTTCTGTTTTTCTTGTTTCTGTTTTGTTTTTGTATAGCTGTAGTCAAAGTGCTGAATTGTTCACCATCTTATACTACTGTCCTTTGTAAACAAAAATCTGATTGGTTATGTAAGATCACAATGTCACTGTTCACTGCATGATACTTCCCTATCAGCCACATAAATATAACATGAAGATTGTCTGAGAGTATTTACAGGCATAAAAACATTTTAAGCTCATGAATTAGAGATGTAGAAGTTATAAAGATGTTAGAACACAACAATTTTTACAGACTTCCTGAAAGCTCAAAACAGAAACAGATCGGGATTAGACACTTTCATTGTATGAAAATTCTTAAACTTATTTTTTTTTCATTCCATGTTGAACTGTATGGAACAATGGTAATGTTTCATTTAAAAGGATTTATAAAAGGGTCAATATTGGATGATTTTGAGACAAAAGCAGTGAAATTAAATGTCTATGAACTACTGAGTAAAAGATACCTTAAGCCAAAATAAAGCTTTAATACATGAATATTGATTGTATTTGGAAGGTGATACTGGAAAAAGTTTTAAAACTCAAGTTCTTGATGTAAATTACAAATTACAGCAAACTGGAATTAAACCCCCCCCCCCCCCCAGTTGCACAGGCCAGTAGAAATGAGAATAAAATTCAGAAGTATTCAATGGAAGGCTGAGGGTTTGTTGAGTGTTAAGAAACCCTTATGAGAAGAATCCTAGATTGATAAGAATCTTCAAAGTTCGGGAATAATTCTATGCAAATTCATATGTAGATATGTACAGAAAATGGAACTGGTCGAAAAAAAACAACAGCATTTTGCATAGAAGATTATTTAGTTGTGGACTTATTTGGGGACACAACATGGTTGTTTTGGAAAGAAGACAGAATTTTCTGCACAAAAAATAATATTTCTGCTCAAGAAATATTATTTTCTGAGAAGAAAATTATGTTTCCTGTGCAGAGAAAGCATAGCCATTCAGAATTTTATGCAGAATAAGTCCTGAGCTGTGAATAGTCTTAAAAAAAAAAAGCAGTTTTCAAAGATTTTTGTATGAACAAGGAGATAATTGTGACAGCTCTTCATTGGTTCATTCAAGAAGAAAATTAGTAAGGAATTGCATCCCTATTGGCCAGATTCAATAGCTACAGTATGAGAATGATCATGTTGTATCTATCTGCCAGGTATTAAGGTTGAAGACCCCTGGGGGCAACCTTAATTTACCACTAATATGTTGAATAAACAGGGATTCTAAACCAGACTGATAAGCTCAAAGCCCTGGTCATAGATGTAGAAAATAATTGTTTCAATATCTCCCATGTTTTTTTTAAAAAAAATCTACCTTATAAATGAAGAAATATGTACATTGATAAATAATTTATGGGTAAAATTGTGGGGGAAAAAACTTGTATCTAAATTTAGGAACTTCTACATGCAAAGTTAGTGCTCTCCTGCTAAGCTATGATCCATTCTTTTATTTATGGACAGCAGAATGTCGTATCTTGGATAGACACACACATCTCTCATCTTTCCAGTGAGACCAAATCTATGTGTAATTTCTTCTTTCCCCGCATGATTCACATGGTTGCCAAACAAACAACATCAACAATAACAGCAACATATCTAAGTGTCTATCCATTTGCAGAGGAACATTTGAAGAGTTTTGTTTCATTGCACAACTACCCAGGTAATTTTGTTTTATAGACAAGAATCTGTCTTGAGAGAACATTCCAAATAAAACCAGCATGAAATCCAATGCAACACAGCTGTTCTATTAGGACAAATGAGTAGAAATTTGTGATTTAATACTAAAAGGGTGCATTTCAAAGTAAATATGTTTTTATTTAATTTAATGGTCAACCCCAAAAATTTCCTGAAGTACTTTTCTCTCAAGAAGGGTTTCTGCATCTGTCCCACTCATCCATCCACCCATTCATTTTTATTTAATTGTTTAGCTTGTGGAAGAGTCTGAATTGTGCACTAAAGATCTGCTGATCAGCCATGGGTGTGAATACTTTTCCTTTAATCCTCACTGCCTATTTACATTACTTTTGAAATATGGATGGCCTCTCTTTCTGTTTACTCACTTATCCAGCAAGTTATAGTTTTGAGCTTTGCTTTCTTTTCTTCCCCGCTTTTTTAAAAAAGTAAGTGAATTTCAACCACTTTTATATATGTTATACACAGAAATGGGAGACAATTTACAGTCACTAATACTGAGACTATTTTGGGATCCTATATTGACACATTTTCGAGGCAACATTGTATTCTATCATGAATGCTGCCCTGAAATCAGTGTAGCTTGAACAACAGGAAAATTCAAGACTCCAGGAGGCCAGCCCAGCAGGATATCCCTAAGCAACAACGCCTACTTATCAACAAGACAGGGGCTTAACAGGCTTGTTCCCAGCTGCGACAAACAATGAGAGAGAATTTCAGAAAGCCAAAGTGGAGGAAATGAGCACAAACGATAACTCTAGGAAGAGATTCAGTTTAGCACATTGGGGTCCTCACCCTCCCCCTGCAAATCAAGAGTAATTTAAAGTGATAATGACTGATAGTTTTCTGCAGCTTTCCTGAGTTTTATCCTATTGCAGGGCACAGGTCTCTCACCTTTGTTTTGTTGCTTTGATTTCAGTGTTCGTTTTTTTATGATGTTCATTTTTTATGATGAAAGCGACCTTGCCTAGAAGGGAGCCGCAAAAGAGTGCCTCTTCAAATATTTCAAAGACACCTTTCACATCATGGAACAAAAGGGAAATTATTGTACAGATCAAGGGATTAGGAGGAAGTGTTTTTGCAGATTTAAAATAAAACATAAACAGCTGTTCTGAAATGGATGCTAGAAGAATGGTTGTTACTGACCCTTTCATAACCTCAGCACACAACCAGCCTCTTACTCAAGTCCATATTAGTCAATAAAAACAAAAATAGCCTATTTTAAAACTAGTCAAATGTGGGATGGGGAAAGCAATAGACATTACTGTGGAAAAGTGGAAGAAAGTATCAAATATTTTCTCTAATTAATAAGGACCAGGCACTACACCAACAGATCATGGGGAATAGTACATGTATTAAGTGTCATCAGGAACACAATAGACTTTAAAGTCTTACAATGAATTAAGGATGCTATGGTAATGAACCATATTTTATTTCCAGTGAGAACCTATTTTGCTGCTGCTGCTGCTGAAATGTATACCACAACCTATTCCCCCACATTTGATTTTTTGGGGTGGGGGGGTGGGTGGGGAGGTTAACTGAATATGCAAACCCTTGTACATTAGGAAGAGAATAGAAAGAAGAAAAACATATTCAACTGCACTCTGGAATAAATTAGGCATTTATTTCAATGTGATGCTCAACATAGCCCAAAACATCTAGTCAACGCACATTTACTGGCTTCCTAATATGATGGGTATTAATTAGTGCAAGTGTTAGTCCAGGTGGGAGGGGCAAATGTAATCCTACAGTTATAGCAGTGGTTCAGAAAAGAAAGGACAGCTGCAGATCTTAGAAAAGTTGTTGCTGCTGCTTCTGTTGTTAATTTTTCAGCTATAGCTCCCAGATTGCTCCAGTGAACTTGACAACTGACAATGTTGGCTGGGCATTCAAGACATTATAATTGCTTACCATATTCATGTCTACTGAACAATAAAACTCAATGGGAGCAGTTAAGGGACAGGTAGAATAAACCAAGCTACTTTTCCCCTATATTTTTTTCCCCCAAATAAACACATTTTTTTTTCTGAGCCCAGTTTCAAATTCATAAATTTCATTGTGCTGCTGCAGCTATTGTCAGGAGCAGATCTTTATTTTCCAATCCCCCACCCCTGCAAAATTCAAATACACTGTCCTGATCACTGTTTCACACATCTGGAATGTCCTTGTGGAACAGTAGCAGGAAAGCTGTTGGGAAAAACAACTTTGTCCTCTTTCCTACCTGGTTCCTGAAATATTTTTGATCTCCGCAGATGCATGAAGTAAAGCATGGATGGACAATTTCAGTATGACAAGGGGCCAATCTCTCTTGGACACTCAGGCTGCACTATCACTCATACCAAAAGTACTTTTGTTTGCATCAAAGTGTGAAGCAAAGTATGGAGAGAAGGCAGGTTAGAGCCAGCCCTGATGACAACCAATCAGGACTGAGCTGGTGACAGCCAATAGAATGTTGGGCTTTAAGGGGGAAATCCCATTAGGAGCAGTTGGAAGTCAGATAGAGTTTGGATTCCAGACAGTGAGGGTCTGGTGGTGAAGGTTCCAGAGTGGATCAGGGTTAAGGTCCAGAAGAGAGGGGACTAATACCCATATTAAACCCCAAGTGAAGGAGTTAAGAAAGAGAATATCCTGAGGGGTATTGATAGCCTTAGAGCAGGGGTCGGAAAGGTTTTCTTACCTGGGGCCGGTCCGCTGGTCCCCAGGTCTTCTGCGGGTGGAGGGGGGGAAATGACACCATGCACGCCCATGTGCGCACGCATGCACAGTACACCGGAAGTACTGTACGTGCGCTCGCTCGCGCATGCGCAGTACTTCAGGTGTACTAAGCATGCGCGAGTGAGTAGCGGCCACCATTTTGTTTTCCAAAATGGCGGTCGTGACTCGTTTGCACATACACAGTACTCAGTGCATGCACAAACAAGTCACGGCCACCATTTTGGAAAACAAAATGGTGGCCGTGACACGCACGGCAGCGGCGCGCACAGCAGTGGTGGGGGTCAGTGGTGGTGGCAGCAGGACTGGCCTGGGGCCAGTTCAAAGGCCTCGGGGGGGGCGGATCCGGCCCCCGGGCTGTAGGTTGCCGACCCCTGCCTTAGAGGCTGGTTAAGAAATAGTGGTAAAACTACCCAAAGAAGGACTAAAGGGCTTTGCAGATGGGCAAACGTGGGCCACCCTGGGAAGCAGAAGATTGGGGCCGAGGCTGCACCACACCTCAGCCCCAAACCACCTTTTTGGAGCCTCGGAAAGGAACACTAAAATACTGCTCCTTCCTCAAGCCCCAGAAAGGGCGCCAGAAGAGCTGTCACACAGCTCTTCTGCATTTCGTCCAGCTCAGCCCATGCAGAGGCTAGGCCAGGAAAACGTCATTGGAGCACTCACCGTGTGTAAAGGTGTGTGCTCCACTGATGTCCTGGGAAAGGGGTTGGGGCATCTGGCATATGGCTGCCCCTCCCCTTCCCTGGCTCCAAGATGGCGCTTTGTGCCATCTGCAGTGGCCCTAAGTGTCTTGTGGGGGTAATTGAAAGTGTTCCATAGAAAGGAGTGTTTTAGAGTACTATTATTTGTAACTTTAGCCAGTTATAACAGGTGCAGAAAGACCAATTGAAACATTGTTATTTGTATTGTAAATAAAGTTGTTACTTTATGAAACACTTGTTTACAGTGTGAATTAATATCCATGCTACTAAACCTTACACAAGATAGGTTATACCAAAGAGTTTTAAAAGAGAAGGTTGGTGAAGGAGTGACTCTCTGCATAGGGTGGTGGCAGCTGTGGGACAAAAAGGGTCCATGGTGTGGCTACAAATGAAATGAGGAGTCAGGTGGAGACAAGGAAGAGAAAAGGGGGCTGTGAGAGCAGAATGAAGAAGCCTGGGGGTCAGCAGGGAAAGGAAGAGAGGAGTGTGAAATGGAGCAGGGTGAAGGGGACTGGGTGACAGCAGAATGAGAGAAGGAATTATGAGGACAAAGCTGGTAAAATCTTGATATACCAAAGGAATATAGGTTGGAAGAAGCTGGGTTCATTGTGACAGTGGAAGGCAAAGAGGAGTAAATAGCAGGACAAAAGAGAGGTGGAAGAAGGGAATCAATCCAAAGGGGGATAGCTTGGTGACCTAGTGGCAGACAATATAGAGGGAACAGGAAGGCAGAGTAGGAAAGCTTGGGAAAGGGCTTGTATAATAAGGAAATGGGCTGGAGTTCATGAAAAAGACTTACCAACAGGAGCAGAAGACTTGTTGCCTTTATGTCCTGGTGGGGAAGTGTCTCAGTTATTGTTATGTCTAACTCCTGCTAGGTGTCAGTCTGGTTCATAGACAAAAATAAAAGGTTCATGCTTGCAATTAAGGGCCTTTGCAGACTGCCAGAAACAGTGCACATTAAATTGAGGGACTGCCCTGTCTTAGTGCTAGGGAATCATGGGAACTGTAATTTATTGTGGCACCAGAGCTCTCTGACAGAGAAGGCTCAATGTCCCCAAAAAAAAATACAATTCCCATGACTCCCTAGCACTGAGCCAGGGCAGTGCCTCAATTTAATGTGCACTATTTCTGGCAGTCTGCAAAGGCCCTAAGTGGATTGAGGTAGTTCAGTCTATTGGGCAGAGTCACATGCATGAACAGATCTCAGCTAGGGAAAATCATGTGCATGAACAGAAGAGCTGCTCATAACACCTACATGAACTTGTCTGTCTTATAAAGAGAGCTGTATGTACTTACAATATCACCTGTATTATATATTCTCAATATAGCTGCTTTTCCACCTCTGCTTCTGTGAACTACAATTCCACTACAATTCTGATAGTGACAGTCATGTAATGTAAATGGGCATGGTTGTCCTCCCCTACCACTCCCTCCTCCCCTTGAAACAACAGGCAGGAGTAATGAAGCCCAAAGAAACAGCCCTGGGAAAGGGAAAGAGGGGTTTAGCAAGATTAGCTCTAATTTTACTCCTCCTCCCCTCATCAAGGAAATACCCCTTTTTAATCCAACACAACTTCCTTTTGGGCTGACTGCTCCTCATCCCTCTCCTCCTCCAGTTGCCAACACAGTTACCTCCTCTGATAGACTGAGGCGTATTTTGTAAACACAGCAACATTCACCTGGCATGAGATCCCTATCTGCTTCTCCTCCCAATGTACTGTGTGTGTGTCTGCGTGCATGTGTATGTGCACACACACACACACTGAGGTAGAGGGACCCATTTTGCAAATCCTGTGGAAAGGGGGAGCAGTGGGGAAGATAAGAGGCAAGATAGGAAAAGAGAGGACTAGGAGAGGAATCTTTTCAAACCAGTGGCACAATAGCATGATTTTTGTTGTTATTGTTAACTGCCCTCAAGTCAAACTCGACTGATGGAGAGCCTATGGATGAGACATCTCCAAGACCCTCTGTCCTCCACTGCTCTGCTTAATTCCTGCAACCCCATATTTGTGACCTCCTTAATAGAGTCCATCCATCTGGCATGTGGCCTTCATCTCTTCTTACTTCCGTCCACATTTCCCAGGTCTTTTCTAATTACTCTTCTCTTCTCATGATGTGTCCGAAGTACAACAGCCTCAGTTGGTCATCTTGGCTTCCAGGGAGGTTTCCGTCTTGATCTGCTCTAGGACCCATTTGTTTGTCCTTTTGGTTGTCCATGGGATCCTCAGCACTCTTCTCCAGCACCACATCTCAAAGGAGTTGATTTTCTTCCTATCATCTTTGTTAACTGTCCAGCTCTCACATCCATACATGGTAATAGGGAATACAATGGCATGTATGATTTTAACTTTGGTGCTGAGTTGTATAGCTTTGCATTTTAGAATCTTTTCTAGTTCTTCCAGAGCCACCCTCCCCATTCTTAATCTTGTGATTTCCTGACTGCAGTCCCCATTTCTATCAATGTTTGTTCCCAGGCATTGGAATTATTTTACTATTTCTATTTCTTCATTGTTCAGGTTGAACTTGTGAAAGTTCTCAATGGTCATTATTTTTGTTTTCTTTATGTTCAACAGTAAGCCTACCTTTGCACTTTCTTCTTTGATCTTTCTTAGTAGTTGTTCCAAGTCTTCGAGGTTTACTGCTAGTATTATGGTGTCATCTACATATCTTAGATTGTTGATATTCCTTCCTCCTATTTTCACTCCTCCTTTTTCTGTGTCCAAGCCCTTTGCCAATTGGGAACTATTTGGTTTCTCTGTGTTCTGTTCTGACAGCCTTGTCCTGAATACAGAACATCAGGACTATCAGATGTCTTGGCACTGCCATGTCTTTAAGAGCATTACATAGCCTTTCATGATCTATGCAGTCAAAGGCTTTGCTATATTCTATAAAGTATATGCCGATTTTCTTTTGGAGTTCCCTGGTGTGCTTCATTAAACATCATATGTTTGCAATGTGGTCCCTTGTGCCTCTTCCTTTCCTGAATCCCGCTTGGACTCTGGGATTTCTCTCCCCATGTATGGTTGGAGCCTGTGTTGCAGAATTTTGAGCATGAATTTGCTTGAGTGGGAAATCAGTGCTATGGTTCTATAGTTGCTGCAGTCTCTTGTGTCTCCTTTCTTGTATATAGGGATGTATATTGATCGCTTCCAATCTGTTGGCCATTATTTTCTTTTCCATATCTGTTGACATTTGTTGGTTAGCACTACAATTGACTCTGTCAATATGGATTGTAGAAGTTCAATTGGAATATTGTCTGTTCCTGGTGATTTGTTTGTCGCTATTTCCCTTATTGCATTTTCCACCTCGTTTTTCAAAATTTGGAGTTCACCTTCATGTGGCTCTTCGTTCCATGTGTCCTTCATTTTGTCATCTCTTTTGTATAATTCTTCTGTTTATTGCATCCAACATCTTTTTATTCCTTCCTAGTCTTGAATTATGTTATTTTTATTATCATAGAGTGTCCCAGTGTTTGGTTTGAACTTTGATTTCCCAGATCTTGTAAAATAAATCTTTTGTTCTTCCCTTTTTGTTGTTGTCTTCTATTTCTGTGCATTGGTCATTGTAGTAATTTTCTTTATCTTTCCACACAAGCTGTTGTACTGTTGCATTTATAATTCTTAGTTTGTTCGTATCTTCCATTTGTTTTTCTTCTCTTCTATTCTTTACTGTTTGTAGTGCTTTTTATGTCATCCATGTTTTTTCTCTTTCTTTTTATTTATCGAAAGTGTCTGTCTGCATACTTCTTTTATTATGTCCCTGGTTTCAGACCATAGTTCCTCTGGTTCTCCATCTATTGTGCTTAGTAATGTGCATCTGTTTCTTATGTTGTCATTAAATTCTGCTGAGATATTATTCAGATCATATGATCACCAATTTTGTTTCTTCTTGAATCTTACTCTTATTTTTGATATGAGTAATTTGTGATCTGTACCACAGTTTGCACCTGGTCTAGTCTTGCCCACCAGTATAGAGTACCTCCATTTTTTTTTACTTCTGATTATATAATCTATTTGATTTTTGTGTTGACCATCTGGTGATGTCCATGTGTGTAGCCTTCTTTCTGGTTGTATGAAAAATGTGTTTGCAATGAATAGGTTATTGGCTTCACAAAAATCTATCAGATGCTTGCCTGCTTCATTTCTTTTGCCTAATCCATATCTGCCTACTGTCTTTGATTCAGGAGATGTAATGATAATTGCATTCAAACCAATGTATCACCAATATCTTTCCATTTGCTTCAACAATGCAATTTCTTCAAGTTAACAAGTTGGTGTGATAAGTTCCATAGTGCAGGGTAGAGGACCAGAATACAGAGGAGAATCTAGTAGCTGGAATTCAGCACCCTACATTGCAAAATTTTGTCTTGCTTCTATTGCTATTTTCATATACTTGACATCTTTAAACATAAATACTGTCTCTTGAGTATCTAGAAAAACTCATTATTTTTTTATCTTCCCTCTTTCCCTTTTGTTCTCTTTTTTCTTCAATCTAGCCAACTGAAACTTTTATTTAGAGTTTAAATATGACTTACAATGCTTTATTTCAAAACTTTCCCCCCTCAATGTTTTGAATGGTGGATAACAAAATCTCTGAATATCCTGTTTAACATGGCTGCATAAAGGATGTGTTTATGTAATATGACCCATTGCCTGTCAATTTGTCACAGCATGACAAATATGTGCTCTAAATATCTTTAACATAATTAATTTCTGCAATGCACAATAAATTAGATTTGTTATAAAATTACATTACTTCATGCCAACTCAGAATTAATATCACTTGATGCACAATGATATGACTTCTCAGATAGCTACTGAAGAATTATTCTCATCAAGCTTGATATTAGATGAAATGTTCACCTCTCATGCAGAAGAAATTAGTTTTGACACTGATTGTTTGGCAGATTAAAACATCTCTTGATTCCAGTAGGGCAGTGTGGGACCTTGTGTGTTTCATATTTTGATAGAAAGACCTTCACCAGACATTATGGTACCATCTCCACAAGAAGTAAGCTGGATAAAGAAACAACAAGAAAAAGAGATGGAGACAGAAAGTGTTGCCTTCAGCCATGCCTTGTACACATATTACTCATGCAAAGGAACAACATATATTGAAATGGTGTAGGGGGAGTGTTTCCTTTAACCCCATCAACTTTGTATGACTCCCTCTTTGTTTAAATGTCAATATATGAAGCAGTTTGTACATATACCTCTATGTAGGACTTCTTCTAATTACAAATGTGAAATATGCTCTATGCATGTTACTATGGAAGAATGGCCAACGTACAGGCTCACCTACTTCTTTCTTACTTGTACCCTGAGCCTTGTTACTGAGTCTGCAATGGAAACAGGCCTGGAAATAATTTTTGTGCTGTTCAACAGGTTTGAAAAAGGGGCAATTTCCCCCCAAAGAGAATGTGTTACTTATCTCAAGCATTTATACATTAGTGGTGCTTACAAAATGTTTTTTAGTAATATTATAATGTGTACTCAAAATAATGTGCTATTTTAAAAGGCTGAAACAGCTTAAGTGTTCATAATGTAAACCATACAAACATGTTTTAGTCAAAGTGGAGATTGCAAAAATTAAGTAAATTATGTAGTAGGGATGTAATTCTTCACTAAGGCTGCATTTGCCCTGGAGAAATAATAGAATCAGAGAATCATAGTGTTGGAAGAGACCTCAAGGCCTTTCCAGTCCAACCTCCTGCCATGCAGGAATACACAATCAAAGCACTCCTGACAGATGACCATCCAGCCTCTGTTTAAAAACCTCCAAAGTAGAATCCACCATGCTCCAAGGTATCTCATTGTCAAACAGCTCTTATCATCAGAAGGTTCTTTCTAATGTTTAGTTGGAATCTCTTTTCCTATAGCTTGAATCTATTGTTTTATGTCCTAGTCTCTGGAGCAGCAGGAAAAAAGCTTGCACCATCCTCAATATGACATCCTATGCAGTTTGATACCACTTTAACTGCCATGGTTCAATGCTATGGAATCCAAGGATTTGTAGTTTGTTGTCGTGCCAGAGCTCTCTGACAGAGAAGATTATCTCACTTTCCAGCTGGTTTCTATCTTTCTTGCAACACACATGGGCCATAATTGGCAAGGGACCACTCAGCAATTCAGCAATCGAAGGATGGTATAGTGAATAGTCTTCAAAATGTGAAAAGTTTATATTTCTTCATGGGTGCCATCTTAGGAATTCTGATATTTTTTTATCAGACATACAATGCAAGATTAATAGTGGCAGGAAAACAGAGAATATGATGGGTCTGTAACCTCTTCCTTCCTCAGAAACCCAGAATCAGGTGGAATTCTGTGAGGAATGTTTGGAGAAGCTGGGCATATATAGGTTGGAGCCTGAAGAGAAAAATATTGAGACATGATTTGCCATCTTTAAATAACTGAAGGGCTGTTATACAGAAAATGTGAACTAATGAATTCAAAGTACAAGAAAGGAGATTCCAATAGATATCTGGAAGAACTCGCTCATAGTAAGGATTGTTTGATAGTGTATCAGACTACCATGGAAAGTGATCTCTCCTCTGAGGTTGAACAATTATCTGTCAGGGATGTTTTAGCTGTGCATTTTCCATTTTTGTGGGGTTAGATTAGACAGCACTTGGAGTCTCTTACAACTCTACAGTTCTGTATTTCTATGAAAGTCACGGCACAAAGACTGTAACTGTAACTTTGGGGGGTTGCAGACTGCCAGAAATAGTGTGAATTCAGTCCACTTTTAGGGTTAGGGTTAGAGTTAGGGAACCATGGGAACTGTATTTTATTGTGGCATCAGAGTTGTCTGACAGAGAAGGCTCAATGTCTCAGAAAAATAACAGTTCCCATGATTCCCTAGCACTAACCCTAACCCTAAAAGTGGACTGAATTCACACTATTTCTGGCAGTCTGCACCCCCCCTTTGTCTATATCATTGGTGAACAAATTTCTATATATTTGCATCTTTAGAAGCAAATAAAGTTCAATCTATAATCCTTGTGGTTTCAAAGAAGCATTTGACAGGTTGTTGCTGCTGTTGTGTTCCTTCAGGTCATTTCTACCATGGAGGTTTCTTGGCATAATTTGTTTGGAGGGTCTTTACCCTTGCTTTCTTCTGAGGCTGAGAGAATGTTATTTGCCCAAGGTCACCCAGTGGGTTTCTATGGCTGAGCGAGGAGCTGAAACCTCATCTCCCAGTATCTTAGTCCATTACCCAAACCATTATACCATGCCGGCTCTCAGATGTACAGTAAAAAGAAGTGTTGAAAGTGTAAATAGCAACTAGCCCTTTTGTCATAATTTCATCATTAACTCCAGGAGCTCCAAGACTTCTGTACATTGCCATACAGACAATAGGAAGGATAATATTGGTGGCTGACACCTCAAGGAATTCTGACATTGGAGTTCCTGACTCTTAAAAGTATTTTAAGCATTAATGGCTCTAAAGTGCATTGCAAAACCATGAGGGAGGGAAGCACCTAATCTCTCAGAACTGTTGAAGAGGCAGGGGAGCCTGAGAATTTATCCTTTATACTTCATTAATGATGTTAAGGTGAATATGCAGAGTCCCTATCCAGTACTTTACTTCTAAAAGCAGAAATGGTGCTTTTGTTTTATGAATTCTATTAAGGCAAATCAACTTAAACATCTGGTATTAGTCCATAGCTGCCTTTAAGGAATTTCAATTCAACACCTGGTCTTAAATATTTTCACTTCTTCAAGCCATTAAAGATAATGGAGGATTTCAGTTTCACAATTTGAACTCACTGAGCTGTAATGCTACAATGTCTCAAGCACACAGAAACAGTCTTAGTGATGGACTCTTCATCAATCCCAAAGCCCTTTCATCTTTGCAGAAGCCTGTTTCCTTGTCATGGGTTTTCTCACTTCAGGTTGTTGCAGAATAATGACCCTGAATTTCTCTCTTGCCATCTTTAAAATCAATAACCTTAAAACAATATTACTGGTCCCTTCTGAGCACAGGTCTGAACCTGCAATCCATCTAGAAGTAAATATCTGGAGGAAAAGGTGAAATAATGTTTGAAAACACAATGAACACTCTCTTTGGGATTAGAGGTATTTCTTTTGTGTAATTTACAGGTATAGAAATGGAGACAAACACAGAGCACTGGCTTTCCTCTTATTGGAAGGAACTTAAATCCACGAAGTGGAATAGAATCTAATACCAAGCTCACAAAGTGTTTTTGTTTCAGTGCTACAGTCTGGCTGTGTAATGGAGTACAAAGGTAACTTGTGATTATTGAGGATTACATCAAATTATAAACTGCACCATTTGTAAGGAGATGAGTGGCTTGGAAAAAACAGTGAATTGTGGAACATAGGAAAACAAAATCATTGGCAACCCTTTCCACAAAATCAGGGACAAATTCTTCTCCCTTCTCCAAACTCCTTTGCAAATTCTTACTGGCTAGATATTTTTCAAAGGAGAACTGAAGGCAAGTGACATCAACACTTTGTTGAGAAGTTTGTTTAAAACTTAGAAACATTCAATCTCATGTATTTTTTTAAAAAAAATGTCTCTGACAAAACTATCTAAAGATGAAAGAACTAGCCACAACTATGAATCAAGCTGTTTGTAATCACAGCTGTCTTTTGAGTCTTCTTACTTGAGTACCCCACCTGACAACTGAATCTACACACTCTTTTGCAATGGTAAAAATATACCCTGATCTGCCATTTTGCTGAACTGGAGGACCTCCATCTTGTCTGGATTAAGTTTCAATTTGTTTTCCCTCATGAAGTCCATTACTGACAGCAGACATTGCTTTAGTATGGAGACAGCCTCCTTGGAATTGGATGGAAAGGACAGATAGGTTATCATCACCCTACTGGTGACATCCACTTCTGAAATTATGAATACCCTCTCCTAGGAGTTTCAGGTAGATGTTAAATAGCATGAGGGACAAAGCTGAGCCCCGAGGGACCCCATGGGTCAATGGCCATGGAGTTAAATGGGAATCCTCCAGCACCAGATTCTGACTTTGCCCGTCCAAGAAAAACTGGATCCACTGTAGAACAGTGCCTTCAGGCCCCACCCCAGAGCAGTGGCTCAGAATGATACCATACTTGGCAGCAATAAAAGCTACTGAAGATCCAGCAGAACCAAGAGGAACACACTTCCCCTGCCCAGATCCTTGTATAGGCCATCCACCAAGGTGACCAAAGCTCTCTCTCCTCCATAGCCAGACCTGAAGCAAGACTGAAATCTAAATCATCCAGGAACCCAGAGAGCTAGGAGCCCATCACACTTACCCAAAGTAACTTACCCAAAAAAGGAATATTGAAGACTGTACAGTAGTTATCCAGTGTAGTCAGGGGCAGGGAAGTTATTTATTTGTTTTTGTTTTGTTTTATTTTGTGTGTGTGGGGGGGTTATTATTATTATTATTATTAGGAGCCTCTCCATAGCCTGTTTTAGCCAGAATGGAACTCTTCTTTGCTGTAGTGAAGCATTCACTACTCCCTGTATTTCAAAGGAGTGTGGGCTGGATGGTATAGAAACAAGTGTGGAAAACCCCATTCCTTATTTATCTCACTCCTCCTCTTTTCTTACATCCACTCTTTTTAGTTATCTCATTCTGTAGTCTTTCAATACCATGGACAATGATTCAAGCTTCCTCTACCTGCTCCTTCCTCCCAGCTGATCTAGAAGCAGTCATGCTTTGTGTCACTTAAAGCAGCTGGTACCTAAAATGTACACTGTACTATAATCTCAAAGAGAATGTTAATAAGATGATGTATCACTGGTATATGACACCAGAAAATTATCTAGAATGATAAAGGAGTATCAAATGTGTGTTGGAAATATCAAGAGCAACTTCTTGGTCTGGGTCACTTCTTGCCTTCCTTAGATATTCCTTGTTAGGCTTAAAATGGCCAAAAAATGCAAAAATGTGGGGAAGGGTTCTCTATACCACTAGAAGGCATTTGTGGGGCAAAAAATTTAGATTAAAAAAAAGACCTCTGAGAGGCCCTGAGGTCTATACGAAGGACTATGAGGGGCTGCTTGCAAGCTGCAGACCACACTTTGTTCATCCCTGCTTTAAAACAAATAGTGCAGGGAACATGGTCCTGGTTCTAGACCTGCATCATATATCATACTTGTGTGTTTGACAAGCATGATTCATCTTTCTTGTTTTAAAGGAAAATTGCTGTGCTTTGCCAGGGCTGTAGTGGCAAGTTTAATGACAGAAGGATGAGGCAGGACCTCCAAGACAAGTGAGGGAGCCACATGCATATTTTCCTTTCCTTTTCTTTCCACTACATTTAGCAAGGAAAAATACAGCTATCAGATCGTTGCAGGGAAGAAAGGATATGTCATGGTGTGATCATAATGTGCTCATGATGTGAATAGAATTGTGCTAAATGTGAATGAACCACCATATGACATTCTTTCACTAATTAGAACAACATCTCCATGGCATTACGCTGTTTACCGAAGATTAATTTCAGAATCACTGCCTTGGATTCCTATTTTAGAAGTCATTAGAGGACATGAACAGTTTATAGCAATCAAATGTAACCAAAGATCATTTTCAGAATTGTCCTCCTCTTGCACACAGTTGGGACACACATTTAGTGTGAGAAATGGACACATTTGGAGATTGCAGTCCATAGAAGTTGTGTGTCAGTTTGTATACATAAAAGCTGGAGTGCATGGTTTTAATTAGAAATCTGGAGATAAAAAAAAGTAAGCTGTACCAAAATTAAAGCTAACTGCACAACACAAGCTTCAAAATTTAGTCTATGCATAATGTTACAACAATATCAAATTATGTCTTATCTCTCACAGAGGACTGCAATAGATTATAATTATTGATGTTCCCTTTCAAAGGAAGGTTGGTACTACAGGAATCCTGGTTTAGTAGTATCTATCATTTCAGTAAATCTTCCTGGCTTACCATCTTTTCTTTTTGTCAAATATCTAGAATAGGGTTGTTTTCTTATTTTAAACAACAACAATGCTTTATTCTTGTTTTTAACAGAATTCTAACTTTTATTTTTTAATTTCATGAACTTTACCAGCATAATGCAGATTATGGACAATTTGACCATAATATTAATCAGACAGCACTCATTTTTATTTATTGTTTACTAAAATATTTATATCCACCCATTATACAAAGATCTCAGAACAGCATACAATAAAATCAATCTAACAAATATAAAATGGTATAAATAATTGAAATAATTTTGAAAGGGTAAAAACATTTTAAACAATTAACACATTTTAAATGAGATTAAAAGGGTTAAAATAGTTAAAGTAGCTTTAAATGAAGTACAATAAAGTGGAAGTGTTTTTGTAAAAAATAGTTAGGCCTCCAAAGCTTTCATAAACAACCATGTTTTTACTTGACACCTAAACAGCAGCAGTGTTGGTGCCAATTGGGGCACCATGGGGACAATATTCCGTAAGTGAAATGCCTCAGCTGAAAAGGCCTTCTCTTCCACCTTCACAGAACATATTGCTTTGACAGATAGGATACAGAGGAGGGCCCCTCCAGCAAATCTCAGGCCAGTGCATTTATGGAGAGACACTCCTTTAAGTATCTAGATCCCAGGAAGTCAGTACAATTCCTTTAATACAGGTTTTACCTGTATCTGTATGGAGTTCCAGTGAGTAGTCTAGCTGCTGCATCTTGCACTAGCTGCAGTTTGTGTCATCTTCAAAAGCAGTCCCATGTTGAGTGTATTGCAGTAGTCTAATCAGGAAATGATCAGTGCAGGGACAAGTGTGACTGAGGCCTTGTCTGCATGAGCCAAGGGGCATGTTCCTCCATCCCCATTCTAATGTTATTCCTTTTGAATGACACAAAGCCCAAACCCCAGTTCTGGTGTGGGCAATGCAGATGGCATCCAGTAAATTTCACACCAGAATTGGGGCAAAATTACCACCCAGGGCATCTGCCACCACCATGGGTCATTCACTCTGAGGTCAGATCAAGGCATCCAGCAAGTGAGCAACCCACGGTGGCAATGAGTGTGCTGGGCAGCCCAGAAGGACACCATTGCAGACAGCTCCAGTGGCACAGAAATGGAGGACCAGGTAACAAGGGGGAAATAGGGGCCAGGGTACTCCAGGTTGTCCCTGGAGTATTCTGGACAGTGCAGATAAGACCTGAATTATCTTTGCTCAGGAAAGACTATGGTTCACAGGCCAATTGAAGCTTGCTCCATGCACTCCAAGCCACCAAGTATATCTGGGCTTCCAGTGACAAGGATGGATCTAGTAGTACTCTCAGACAGATCTGTCTGGAACAAATCCCCTGTGAATTGGAAGGGATGACTGTATATTCTATAGCTTGTATTCAGACATGGTGTGTGTAGTGGTGGCAGTGAATAAAGAAAGGTGATGTCCAGTGGGTATATACCCGTATTTTCCGGTGTATAAGATGACCCCAACTTTTCCAGTTAAAATATAGAATTTGTGATATACTCGCCGTATAAGATGACCCCTCTTCCAACGGGAGAAAATGAGAAAGTGTTGGGGGGAAAGGACTGCCAATATACTAGGTGATGCATTCTGGGGTGTGTACAATTTGTGGCCAAGTAAGTGACCCTGGGCATGTCAAACACTCTCAGCCTCAGAGGATGGTAATGGCAATCTACATTTGAAGAAACATGCCAAGATTGCCTTAGGGTTGCCATAAGTTGGAAAGGGCTTGAAGACACATAAGAACAACAAAAAAGTCTGCAATTGTTTCATAGGTAGCATATGGGAATAGGAGGCAGCATGGTGTAGCGGTTTGAGTGTTGGAGTACCACTCTGGAGACCTGGGTTTGATTCCCCACTCTGCCATGGAACCCACTGGATGAACTTGGACAAGTCACACACTCTCAGCTTTAGGGGAATCTGAAGTTTTGTTTAGATTTAATTTCAGTATGGTAATTTTAATTCAAATGCATTGCAGAAATTTATTAAAGCAGTTTGACACCTCTTTAACTGCCCTGGCTCAAGGCTATGGAATTCTGGGATTTGCAGTTTTGTGAGATATTTAGCCTTTTCTGTCAGAGAGCTCTGGTACCACGAAGCAAACTGCAGATCCTAGGAGTCCATAGGATGGAGCCATGGCAGTTAAAGCAGTATCAAACTGCATTATTTCTGCATCCATACTGCAGAACTGATGCAGTTTGACACAGCTTTAACTGCCATGGCTCCATATTATGAGAGCTCTTGGATTTGTAGTCCTCCATTTTGAGCACAGCGCAAGAAGCATGGTTTTACATTTATGTTTTTAGCTTTCTCTACATTTTTTCTTGTGTGTCCTACATTTTTTGTAGTGAGTCATCCTCTTTTGCATTTAAGACATTCGGTCACCCTGTCTGAGTATCGGAGTATGACTCTGGAGGCCAGGGTTTGAGTCCCCACTTGGCCATGAAACTCACTGGGTGACCTTGGGAAAGTCACACTCTCTCAGCCTCAGGAGAAGGCAATGGCAAACTCCCCTCTGAAGAAACCTTGCCAAGCAAACACCATGATAAGGCAGCCTTAGGGTTGCCATAAATTGGAAATGACTCAAAAGCATACAACAACAACAACAACAATCTTAGAAGTGGCTTCCTTCTTTTCTCTCCCCCCCCCCCCATCCTCTTCCTCCTCTTGCCTGGATTCTTCCATTTTCTCTCCTTTTTCTCATCCCCTTTTCTTGCTGGATTCCTCTGTTTTCTGTCTCCTTTTGCAACCCCTTCTCTTGCCTTCATTGCTCCATTTTCTTTCCTCTTTTGCAACCCCTTCTCTTCATGGGATCCTTTTCTCTCTCCTTTTGCAACCCCTTCTCTTACCTTCATTGCTCCGTTTTCTCTCTCCTTTAGCAACCCTTTCTCTTGCCTTCATTGCTCCATTTTCTTTTCTCTTTTGCAAACCCTTCTCTTCCTGGGATCCCTCCATTTTCTCTCTTCTTTTGCAACCCCTTCTCTTGCCTTCATTGCTCCATTTTCTCTCTCCTTTTGCAACCCTTTCTCTTGCCTTCATTGTTCCATTATCTTTCTTCTTTTGCAACCCCTTCTCTTGCCTTCATTGCTCCATTATCTTTCCTCTTTTGCAACCCCTTCTCTTGCCTTCATTGCTCCGTTTTCTTTTCTCTTTTGCAACCCCTTCTCTTGCCTTCATTGCTCCATTTTCTTTCCTCTTTTGCAACCCCTTCTTTTCCTGGGATCCCTCCATTTCCTCCCCTCTTTCTCATACTCCTCCTCCCTTCTTCTCCCTCCACCTGGTTCTCCTCCTCCTCCTCCTCTACCCAGCGTATAAGACGACCCCCAACTTTTGAAACCCTGTTCCAGGGTCAAAAAGTCATCTTATATGCATCAGTAGAAGTATAATGTCTAGATCAAGAGAAGTAATAGTGCCACTCTATTCTTCTTTGGTCAGGCCTCACCTGGAATACTGTGTCCAGTTCTGGGCACCACAATTCAAAAAGGATGTGGAGAAACTGAAGCATGTCCAAAGGAGGACAACTAAAATGGTGAAGGGTCTGGAAACCAAGCTCTATGAAGAATGACTTAGGGAGCTGGGGATGTTTAGCCTGTAGAAGAGAAGGCTGAGAGGTGATATGATAGCCGTGTTTAAATATTTGAAGGGATGTCATATTGAGGAGGGAACAAGCTTGTTTTCTGCTGCTCCAGAGACTAGGACTCGAAACAATGGATGTAACACTGGTAGACTGGGCAAAACGCATCTGTGAACCCCACTTCTTGGAAGAGGAATTGAAGCACCTAGACCGGGCTTTACAGGCAAATGGTTACTCCAGCTCAGACATCAGAAGGGCTGCCAGACCCAGAAAAACCCAGAGGACTAAAGACAAGCAGCCACCCAAATGGAAGGTATTTTTACCATATATCAAAGGAGTCACAGACAGAACAGGGAAAGTAGTGAGGAAACACAACCTCCAAGAGTTGTGCAGTGTCTCTCATGTTCCTTGACTCGTGTTTGTACATTGCGTTTGGTGGTCCCTTTGTACATTGTGTTTGGTGCAGCTGTGGACAAGTGTACATAGGGACCACCAAACGCAATGTACAAACACGAGTCAAGGAACATGAGAGACACTGCAGACTGGGCCAGCCAGAAAAATCAGCAGTAGCAGAACACATTATAAACCATCCTGGGCATAAAATGCTGTTTGAAAACACTGAAATTCTGGACCATGCCAACAACTATCAGGTCAGAATGCCCAGGGAAGCCATAGAAATCCACAAACACTTGGATAACTTCAACAGGAAAGAAGAAACCCTTAAAGTAAACAAGATAGGGCTACCAGTCCTACAAAATAAGAAAATCAGCACTCAGCAAATGCAAATGGGAAACCAACCAGGGTCAGGGGCTTTCCCAGCAGACAATAGCAGACAATCTCCTTGATTGCATATCCTCACCTGGAAGCCATGCCATTAACAACAGAACAATACCTATTCACACAGAACAATACACAGTTTACATGGGATTAGCAGACAATAACCTTGAGTGCATTTCCTCTCACCCTGGAGCCATGCCATTAACAACAGAACAATACCTATTCAACACAGAACAACACACAGTTCACCTGGGAACCACTCCTCCCTACCCAGGGTCTCACAGTATATATAGACCCATTCTCTTCCATTCCAGTTTTCTCTGAAGATGCCAGCCACAGATGCTGGTGAAACGTCAGAAAGAAACTCTTCTAGAACATGGCCACACAGCCCGAAAAATCCACAAAAAACAATGGATGTAAGCTCCAGGAAAAGAGATTCCACCTCAACATTAGGGGGAACTTCCTGACAGTAAGGGTGGTTCAACAGTGGAACACACTCCCTCGAAGAGTAGTGGAGTCTCCTTCCTTGGAGGTCTTTAAGCAGAGGCTGGATGGCCATCTGTCAGGAATGCTTTGATCGGGAGTTCCTGCATGGCAGGGGGTTGGACTGGATGACCCTTGTGGTCTCTTTCAACTCTAGGATTCTATGATTCTGTTCTCCTTCCTCTCTCATACAGTGGTGTCACTAGGGTTGGCACCACCCAGTGCAGTAACCCATGGTGTCATTCCTGTCATTGACTTCCTCTTGTACCACATCATATGCAATGCTTAGTAATGTTATTTGTAAATCATAATTCTCATATATCACTGAATGTAATGTCAATAGTTGTGACAGAAACAACTAGTAAAATTAAAGTTATACCTTTCCATTACAATATCAAATGCACAGCTTAAAAGTATTTGCATGTACATGGTGTCATGCTGTTAAATTTTGGTAAGACATGATGTTTTTAAAGAATTTTTTTTAAAAAAATTCAAAATTTAATTATTATTTTTTAAGTGAAACTTCTCCTTTCTCCTCCCACTGACTCTTGGCCCACTAACATCATGTCTTCTGCTGAGCTCCACCATTTTAAAGGGACATAAATGAATGCCACAGCCTATTTCTGCTAAAAGGCAGATGTTTGAGGAGCAGTGGTATCAATCCCCTTAGGGTGTCACCTGGTGCAATCTTCACCCCCAAACTGCCTAATTACAGCACTGCTCCCACAGGCTTATTAAAATGTTTTTAAAAATAGCATTGGTGCTAGAATCTACATGGAAAAAATTCCTAGGGGGTATTTTTTGAGATTGCCACTGTAAAACGAAAGAAAGATGCTGGGATAAGGTCAGTGGTGTTTGTTGGTGTAGGTAGCTAAAAGGACTGTATGTGAGGGATAAGGAAAATGGCTGAGATCAGCATCAAGGCGACAAAGTACAACTTTACATTTCAGAGTTACATGGTGATTGTGTCTTAGTGAGTTGCAATTGAATCTGAAAACAGTGCACAACCAGCCAGCATGGTGAATTTTTTTGAGCATTGGACTGTGACTCTGGAGACCAGGTTCAAATCCTGGCTTGGCCATGTAAACCCACTGGATGAGCACACAGTCTTAGGGGGGTTGCAGACTGCCAGAAATAGTGTGAATTCAGTCCACTTTTAGGGTTAGGGTTAGAGTTAGGGAATCATGGGAACTGTATTTTATTGTGGCACCAGAGCTCTCTGACAGAGAAGGCTCAATGTCTCAGAAAAAAACCAATTCCCATTATTCCCTAGCACTAACCCTAACCCTAAAAGTGGACTCAATTTGCACTATTTCTGGCAGTCTGCAACCCCCCTCAGTCTCAGAGGATGGCAATGGCAAACCCCTTCTGAAGAAAGAAAACCCCAGTAAGTTTTCCTTAGGGTCATCATAAGTCAGAAATGACTTGAAGACACACAACAACAATGCACAATTGCAGTGCATAGTGCACATCGGCATGTGCAATGCACAATTGACCATATGCACAACTCTGTTTTCACAACCTTCAAATGCACATGAACTTCCACATTGCACAAAAATGTCCAGCTACTTCAGTAGAGGAGCTTACACATGCAGAAGTTACTAGAAAGATGCCAGATGACAGGAGTTAAATTCTGCCCCTGTTTCTATTACCATAAAAGATGTCTTTTGTTCCATTGCTGGCTTGAGGACTGAATATGAGACAAATACTTAAGTGATTATTCAAAAATTCTAGTCCCATGTAATCCTTTGACTACTCATATGTAGGGGGCAAGCATGTAAACTCTGCCCCCAAATGTCCCCATACACCTGGCAACAGACACATGCCTTGACCACATATAGGATTTAGTCTGAAACCACAGTTTCAGCTCCTATGACTGGACAGCTGATCAGACCCTGAGAATGAAGATGTGTATAGGGTTTTGTAAGCACAGCGGGTTAAACATGAGAACATAAGGCAGAGTTCCTGATCATGGGTGTCTCTGGAACTATGTTGTTCTGACTGGAATTACACTCTGAAACATCCTGCACTGCAGGGATAAAGCAGTTTAACACAACTTCAACTGTCATAGTTCCATCCTATGGAATACTGGGATTTGTAGTTTGGTAAGGTTTTCCACCTAGTCTGCCAGAGAGTTCTGGTGCCTCACCAAACTACAAAGATTCTCTAGGGAGTTTGTCACACAGTGCAAAATCAGGGGGAAATGGGGGGGGGGAATTATTACCCTGGGAAAATCGCACAATCACAGTGAAGATTTTCACACAGATCATGATTAAAGATAACTTATCCCAGGAATAACCAGCAACAAATCATCCATAGGAAAATCTTCATCACGATTGCACAACTTTCCTGGGATAATGAATGTTCAAACCCTTGATTTTCCTTATGTAATAAAGTCCTAGGACAGAGTCATAACAGTTAAAGTGGTGTCAAACTGCTTTATTTCTGCTGTGTGGATACATCTTCTGTAAGCATCTGAAGAAGTGGATTTATATCGATGAAAGTTCATGCAATTTTTTTTTTAAAAAAACAGTTAGCCTTAAAGGTGCAGCTACCTTCCCCCTATTCCTTCCTCCTTTTTATAGATCAGACTTTCACATTGACTATATGTAATGCTGCTGGATATTCAGTAACATTTTAAGGAAGGCTTATGTACCTTCCCATGTTCCTAATCATACTTTAGCCCTTCATCTAAGTAGGCAAAAACATGTATAAACATAATTTTTTAGTATGAAATGTAATTAATTTATGTGTTCATAAACTTCATATACATTTACATGGCCTAAACATGGGTTTGACAAATTTAAGGATGATACATGTATTGAACAGTGTGTGGAAAAGTTTAGTTGCTGCTATATCTGAGGATATTATCACACTTACTTTTTTGGCTGATCAGGGATGGGATCAGGCTTGAATGGCCTTGAATGCATGTTATTGCACACACAAAAAGTGGACTTTGTCACAGGGCAACTACAAGCTGTCCCCCAGCCGTGCTTAGCCAGCTGATTTGGAAAAGTGGAAAACTTCTGTCCTTCAAAATTGGCTGGCTAAGCACAGCTGTGGGGTGGCTTGTAGTCACCCTATGTCAGGGGTAGGCAACCTTTCCCCTTTAAGGGCTGAGGGACTTCCGCTCCCAGAAGCCTCAGCCATGTTGGCCAATAGTCCCATGTTAGCAAATAGTTCCTGGGATTCTGGGAGCGGAAGTCCCTCAGCCCATAAAGGGGAAAGGTTGCCTACCCCTGCCCTATGTCAAAGTTTGTATTTTTGCATGTGATTACACCAATTCAAGGCCATTCAAACCCTATCCCGTCCCATGCCCAGATTGGCCAAAAAAGTTAGTGCAATAATCTCCTTTGACAATTGTACTGTCTTTCTAATTCCTACCACCTCTTTTCGGTTTGCCTGAAATCTTGGGGTGGAAGACCTGCTAGAACACCAAGGCAGCTGTGGCAAATATTTAAATGCCTTTATCATTCCAGGATTGTCTATCCACCCTTTTCTGATCCCAATTCCATGTGTCATAACTCATGGGACCAACTCTATTCTCTTCTGTCAAAAAGACTTCATCTACCCTGCATTGCTTTATTCTGATCAACAGTAGAGAAAACAAAATAAGGAAGAAAAATAAATAGGTAGTGCAGAGAAAAAAAACAGTTTATTTTATAAGTGGCTTAGAGGGGTTGCAGACTGCCAGAAATAGTGTGAATTGAGTCCACTTTTAGGGTTAGGGTTAGGGTCAGGGAATCATGGGAACTGTATTTTATTGTGGCACCAGAGCTCTCTGACAGAGAAGGCTATATGTCTCAGAAAAAAAAACAATTCCCGTGACTTCCTAGCACTAACCCTAATCCTTAAAGTGGACTCAATTTGCACTATTTCTGGCAGTCTGCAACCCCCCTTAGTCTGTCAAAAAGTTTTTTTTCAGCTTTTAGGCAGGAAGCAACATTGGTCACTATTGATGTTCTTCAGAAGAAAGCTTTTTCTATCACACTAAAGGATAGGGATTCAGCACGCCACAACTGGGGTGCTTCTGGAGAAACTGGTTTCTTTATTCAAGCATGACTGTGAGCCTAAACACACCTCTAGGGAAAGAGCTTCCCTCTTAAGATAAAATATGCCATCGAGTACCAGCTGCTTGGAAACAACAGAATGCTTTGCTTTCACATGGTAGTTCAAGGTTTGTTGGCGACTGGGTGGTTATTGTTGCAAAAAACTGCTTGGCTACTTGGACCTCTGGTTTGATCCAACTGGGCAAGTTATATCTTTCCATTTTCTGTGTATGTGTTATCAAGGAGCCAAACTTAATAAGGGGTTGGGGGGAGGATGAATGAAGAGTAAAGGAATTAGGCTTCTCATCTATAGATTGCAGTTGTTTATGTATTTCAAATATTTATATTCCACCCTATATCTGAAGATAATAAATAATATCAATGGCTAAAATCCTGTTAGAAAGTTATAGATGCACATGCACCATACTTACTGTGCTGTGCGGTGAATCCCATCCTGACAGTTTCAGGGCAGCAGCCACTGCAATTGGTGAGGGTCTGATCTCCTGTCACTTGGGAAGCAACTGGCTGATATTTCTCTTTCTAATAAGTGATCCCATTGTAGCAGCCAAAGGCAGGATGCCTGTTGCAATTCCTCCTTTAAAAGTTATAAGTATCACCTTGGAGTCAGACCAGAAGCAAATTGGCAGCCAGAGCAATTCCTTCAGATCTGGGTCATACATGAATTGTCAGAAAAAGCCATTGACAGGGAGTAGCATTTAAAGGGCATTAGTCAATCTTTACAGATTAGGGATGCAATTTTTTTACTCCTTTAGTTCCTGCAGGTGAATAACTTCAGCGAAAAATCCAATAAAAACTCAAAAGTATAAAGAATCTTACAACAGACATCCTTTTCCTCAATAGGCCATTCTGCATGTGTTAAGACATTTTTCTTACTGAGGATGTGAACATTAACAGATATTCTTCAGATACCTATTGCGTGTACATTTATATCATACTGACATGCTTGGCTAGAATAAAAATCAACAGAATAAAGAGGTTAAACAATGAACACTTTAATTTTTTTTTTCAAATAGTCCTTTTTTAAAAATCACAGGGAAGAGGAGAGTTTTGTATGCTATAACTTTTCTGGGACTAAGAGTAAGAGTAAACAGAGCACACATACTATTTTTACTGCTTTGTTGACAAGGAAAAGTCAAAAGGTCACGCTCCTAGGATTTCATGCTCTTTGACATTTCACAGATTAAAATGCAGACCTTTTTGTGTAAAGACCCCTATTCTTCTACCAAGTTAAATAAATACAGAAGCAGACATTTTACCAAATGGCATGGGGAGTGATTTTATTCCTAGCTAACAACATCATGAATAATTATATTTAATATGTATTAAATATAGGGATACGGTGATTCAGAGTTTAAGATACTGACACTGATGATCACAAGGTTGGCAGGTTGAAAGTTTGAGGTATAACCAGTAGGGAATCATGGGAATTGTAATTTTTTCTGAGACATTGAGCCTTCTTTGTCAGACAGCTCTGGTGCCACAATAAACTACAGTATGTGATGGAGTGAGCTCCCATCACTAGTCTTAGCTTCTGTCAAACTAGCAGTTAGAAAGCATGTAAAAGTGCAAGTAAATAAATAGGTACCACTTTGGTGGGAAGGTGCACAGTCATGCTGGCCACGTAACCATGGAGCCATCTTTGACAACACTAGCTCCCTCACCTTAGTAATGGAGATGAGCACCATCCCCTATAATTGGACACAACCTGACAATCATGTCAAAGGGAGAAACCTCTATCTTTACCTTTTAATAGTTAATATACATTAATATGTATCCTATGACACTTGGTCAAACCAAATAACAATTTCACAATCACATTGAATGGACAAAATGAAAATATCACATTTCCCACAAATGAAAGATAACTTTGATGGAATGAAGACTCTGCCATATAAATCAGGAACAAAGTTTCTAGTACAAAGAACTGATGCTGTTTCACAGAAGCAGACATATTGACTGGTTCTGTCCACCTATTGTGTTTTTTCTTTATTTTAACCTCCCTAGACAGTAGCCACAGTGCATCCATGTCATGTCTAGAAAGCACCTGACACTGTGCACCACTTTGAACATGTTTATCTAACAGTAGGTAGCAGGAATAAGTGACTTTCCAGTAATAGTGAGCAATTGTGAGTGAGGATTAATATGAATTCTTTTTGCACTGTCATTCACATTGCATTGTCCTTTAGAGCCTGCTGACCCAGGCTCTAAGATTTGCTTTTTTTATGAGGGGGAAATCTCTCTCCATTGTCCTCAGAAGTGGAGTCATAGGGCCTTTACAGACTGCCAGAAATAATGCAGCTTGAGACCACTTTAATTGTCCTGGCTCAGTGCTAGGGAATCATAGGAATTGTAGTTTTTTTCTGAGACATTGAGCCTTCTGTGTCAGACAGCTCTGGTGCCACAATAAACTACAGTTGCCATGATTCCTTAGCACTGAGCCAAGGCAGTTAAAGTGGTCTCAAGCTGCATTATTTCTGGCAGTCTGTAAAGGCCCATAGAAACCTCACTATCCTCTCAGATTCAGAAAACTGCTCATTTGTTGGATCCTGTTACGGATCCAGACAGTATGACTGCCAATAAGTTCCCACACAGTTGCCAAACCTAATTTTCTACTGGGATTTCTTCCTCTAAGATGTGGAAAGTGCAGTCTATAGACCTTATGAACCCCAAACTCCATTTTACTGGCCCCAAGCTGCCCAATAATTATCTAGAACCTGCTGAGCCACATACACCCTACAAAATTTGTTTTAAATAACTGGTGTGGTTTTCAGGCAATTGTATGCTTGAAAATTTCACCAAGCCACCAAAAACTGCCCACAAATGAGGCACTGCTCCCCAAGTCATCTCCAGCTGTAGATCTGCTGAAAATGGCAACCAAAGGCCCAACTTCAAAAGTGAATCAGGCTTGATTAGTTACAGGCAGATAGAAACTTTCATGTGCAAGCAGATAATCAAATCTAATTATTTTTTCCCCAGAAGAAATTTGATTCTCCAAGCCATTCTGAAAGAAAACAAGTTCTATCAAAGGCAAGTATCCTTTTTGTCTTTGGGGAAAAGGGGTTCACTCTCCTGTGCAAAGATAGTGTAAAGGCAAAGACGATGCCTCCTCCTTCCTCTTATAAATGGAGCTTTTTCTTCTCTCTCAACAGCTATCCATGGTGTTCCAGACACAGTCTGAGCAACCAGCCAAAGGTTGATTGCTACACAGTTGATATCAGAGATAAGCAGCACCAGCTAATAAGCAATCAAAGTAACAGAGCAGCTTACATTTCAGCATTTGCTTAAAAGTAAACAAAAGTCCCATACAGAGTTCATTCACAAGCTTCAGGTTCAGTGAGAGAGTTCAGCAATATCCAGGTCAAGTAAACTGTATCCAGAGTCAACAACACAATCCAGGTGAAACACAGAGCTCAGGAACATGACAGGAAACCAGATAATCTATAACTCTTGGGGGACAGAGCTGGGGATTTATAGATCAGCAGCTCAGCACAGCTGGTGCTTAATTAATTGCTGCTTTCCATAAATCATCTGAGACTTCCTCAAGCCCTCCTTTTGTTGTTTCCACTTGGTGAAGGCAGGAATGAGTATGTTGGTAACTGAAGGGCAAGACTCTCTGCCACAGCTCATACTGCACTCTGGTGTGCATCTAAAATTTGTGGCTCATGAATCTCCTCCTGAATCTCCTTTTTGGTTCACAAATCTCCTTCAGCAGGAAGTCCCAGCATGCCCACTGCTTCAGTCTCTGAATCAGAGTCCATTTCCATGTTCAGGAAGCAGGGCATGACACCTGGCTTGAAAATATGTTTGTTTGTTTTTGTTTTTTTTTTTTAAAAAAAATCAAATCTTGATTTTCAAAGCAAAGCAGCTTATTTATATACCGCTTCATATCACGCTATGGGATGTCTAAGCGGTTTACAACTGTGAGCTGATTGCCCCCCAACAGCTGGGTACTCATTTTAGCTACCTCGGAAGGATGCAGGCCTGAGTCGAGCCTCAGCCCTGGCTGGTATTGAACTCGCAACCTTGTGGTCTATGAGTGAGTGGCTGCAGTACAGGCATTTAACCACTGTGCCACCAGGGCTGATTTTCCTATTTTATATGAGAGACACCATTTTACTACTTGATTATATATATGGGACTTCACCATCCACTGATTTTGATATCTATAAATGGTGTTAGAATGACACCCTTGAGGATAGGGCCCACTTTATATAGAAAGTGTGAAGAAAAATGTACCACTTTTCCCTCCAACTCTCTTCACTTCTTAAAGCTTTAGATTTGGTGAATGTTTCAAGTGAATTGGAATTTTTTTCACAATTGTCATGATTTGGTTGAAAGATAATTCAATCCTCTACCAGATGTGAACAATTTAAAGTGCAATGACATCCACTTTAGTGATCCTCATTCAAGTATGTGTTTTCAGGCTTTTTTCACAAAATTTCAAGTGTTTATTAATTCAGTGTGGAATAAGAAATAGATATAGACAATACTACTACTAATAATTATTATTATTATTATTATTATTATTATTATTTAGTTTTACCCCACCTTTAGCCGAGGCTATCAAGGCAGCTTACATTAAAATTATAACCCACACATTATAACAGACATATAACCCCCCACTTAAAAATACATTAAATCGGCATCAATATTAAAATCTAATTTAAAACACCAATAACAATAAACAGTGAAAGAATTTCCAGGTTACATTGGAGGCTAGTCAAACCCAGTGGGCAAGGCCATATTAAGAAAAAAGAAGCAAAAAAGAAGTGACTACTGGGGGAGGATTAGATCTTGAGTTAGCTTTATTCTGGATAAGCCTGCCAGAACAGATCCGTCTTGATGGCTTTTTAAAAGCCATCCTTTTAAAAGCCATCTAAGCTGGATATCTGATGGATCTCTTCTGGCAAAGCATTCCAGAGTCTGGGAGCAGTGGTGGAAAATGTCCTCTGGAAGGTTGTAGTCAATCTAGTTCTTGTTGATTGAAGAAACTTCCTCCCAAAGGACCTGAGGGAATGGGGCGGATTATATGGAAGAAGGTGATCCTTAAGGTAAGCTGGGTCCAAGCCATGTAGGGCTTTAAAGGTAATTACCAACACCTTACACTGTGCTCGGAAACCAATAGGCAGCCAGTGGAGAGATTTTAGAATTGGTGCAATGTGATCACTTCTCGATGTACCAGTGATCAACCTGGCTGCCATGTTTTGTACTAGTTGCAGTTTCTGAGTTAGGTATAAGGGTAGCCCCATGTAGAGTGTGTTGCAGAAGTCGAGTCGTGAGGTTACCAGTGCATGTACTATGGTTTCTAGGTCCCTTACTTCCAGGAAAGGATGCATCTGGCGTATCAGCCGAAGCTGATAACAGGTGCTCCTAACGGTCGCATTCACCTGATTTGTCATAACTAGATATTACAGATGCTACTGTATTCTAGTGGGAAGCCTGTTCCTCCTCTTCCCATCACCGCCACCACCTCGGGGGTACCTTTGGGAGAATCTAATAGGCAGGAATAAGTAACTGTTACTTTAAGTGCACATTTTGCAAGTACTTTGTGTGACTGTGATGAAAGAGAATAAAATCTTTGTTCATCCTATATCTTACACTGGATTCTTTGAAACAAGCAGGGCTTTTCAACAAGGTCTATGAAGTTGAGATGAAAATATTTTGAATAATTTTGTAAATCTCCTCACCTGTTGCTTTATGTCATACACACACATCTTTGTGGAATTCTGTGGTGAATAGAATGTCCAGCTGGCCAATCAGGAAGCAGCTGAGAGCCAGCCAATAGCATTTAAGCTGGAAGCATTTAAAAAGCCCAGGATGACAGTTGGTGCACAGATAGAGTTGGGGGGGGGAAGCACACAAGTGCTTCCAGGACACCGCCGGATGAAGCGGTGCGGGACCGCAGCCTCCGCACCACGGCGCTCCTGCGGCGTCCCTGAAAGGAGCTCAAAAATAGTTCTCCATTCATAAGTCAGGGAAAGTGCGCCCTAAACGCGTAGGGCGCACTTTCCCTGACTTATCTGCTGCAACGTGTGCAGACGCTGCGGCGGGAGTTTGCCCTGGGAACGCCAGCCGTGTGGAGGGCCGGCAGCTCCGAGGGCAACCTCAGGAAGAGGAAGGAGTGCCGCGCGTGTGGCTGCTCCTCCTCTTCCTGGCCTCCAAGATGACTCTATTAGTCATCTGCCGAGGCCCTAAAGAGGAGTAGAGTGTTGAGAAAGTTAAGCCAGAGAGAGGGCTGTGTTTTAGGCTGTTCCTGAGGGAACTGTATTTTGGGGAGGTAGAGTCTAGAAAGGAGAGACTCTGAACACTTACAGAGCTCTAAAGAAGAGAGTTGCTTTGGTGTTGTCTCCAGATAGATAGAGCTAGCCAGTGTGGTTGAGGTACTGTGAGTGAATTAGAAACAAATGTTATAATTTTGTAACCAAGAAAGACTATATTAGCAAGTTCTGAAGCAAGTTACATTTATTATATGCTGATTTAAAATAAACTTTTCTTCTTGTTCCAACATCAGTTGGCCTATGTTTTAGTCAGAAAACACGCTACTAATATTTGGAGGATTTGGAGGGGGACTTTATACAAAAGACAGTGTGGGTCCCTTACACTTCATTAGGTGGCAAGGGTGGGGATAAAAAATTCCCACAGGACTGCCAGCTAGAATTAAAGTGGAAAAGGAGAAAGGTGGCAGTAGTGTGTGCCATAGATTCTGCTAACAAATAAAAATGCTTGCTCTCAGCCCATTTCCTTATTAACAGAGGGGGGATGCAGATGGGCAGCTGTGGGCTGCCCTGGGAAGCAGAGGATTGGGCCCAAGGCTGCCCCACACCTTGGCCCCAATCCTCCCTTTTGCTGGCATTGGAAGGAGTGCTAAAATGCCAGTCCTTCCAGAGCCAGCAGAATGGGTGCATCAAGAGCCACCACACGGCTCTACTGCACCTTTTCCGGCACAGCTTGTGACGATGCTGCACTGGGAGGATGTATTCAAGGTGTGCGCCATGCATAATGGCACACACCCTGATGATGTCCTTGGGGAGGGGTTGAGGCAGCTGCCGTGCAGCTGCCCCACCCCTTCCGTGTCTCCAAAATGGTGTTTTGCGCCATCTGCAGAGGCCCAGAGTTATACTCATCCCATACCAGACTGCAAAAAAGCTAGTAACCTTTCAAAGGCTTTTGAATATGCCTTGCCCACCATCCCACACAAAAACCCCACCAAAACAAAAATATAATACTTTGTAGCACATTGCTTGTGGTGAAGTTGGCAAGAGGGGCCCATACATTCTGGAAATCAATCAGTTTGAAAAAAATAATCATACTGTGCCTGAAGACATTTCACAATCTGATTGTGGCAAATTATTCACTCAGATCTAATTTTTAGCATAATCATTCAGCTGAAAGCGTGGAGGAAGCCTATACCTTATTGGTTAAGCTTCCTTCTGGAGAAAAAAAAACATAATACACTAATCAAGGAATGATATGAAACTTTATGTAATGAATTGTTTAGGTTCAGATCTTTTGCTTACAGAGCAAGGAAAAACCACAGCAATTTTCAGAGAAAATTAAAAGATGGGCTTTGAATTGCAAGAAAACACATTAGGTTTGTCTCCAGCTTCTATGCATAAGATATTAATTACTTCCACATCTTGTGATCTTGTTGGTTGGTTGTACGTTTTTCAATCTGAATGTGATTGCAATTTTGTTGAACAATTGTACAAATATAAACATCTCCCATACTTCCCTTTTGATTGCTGTAATTGCTGCTGCAATTAATAGAAGAGGGACCCTCAAGCTGATAACATTCCAAAGGAAGCAGAGGCAACATTTATTCCTCCATGTACATAGCATAGCATATACCACATGTGCTGTTGGAAAAGGGGCATATGTTAGGTGTTAAGTAGATTATTGAATAGGGTTACATTGTAGTTGGGAGGGAGCAAGGGAACAGTTCTAGCTTATCAACCTTTGAAGAGGTCAAGCAAATCTTTGCAAATTATTTGAAATGTTTATTTCTTTTTTTTAACCCTTTTAATATTTTTTTTTCAAGATTTGGGTTATACAGGAAAGTTTTCCAGTGTCAAAGGATTTTCTGTACTTGCCCCCTAAAGTGATCTTCAGAAACCTGTCTTAGGACGTTATCACACGGGGTCAAATCTGCTGGTTAATGCACACAAATCCCAAACAGAAACTGGATTTGTGCCTCGCGTTTTCACACGACGTCGCACAGAAACTGGACAGAAAGTGGACAGAAACTTGTGTTAACTGAGATCTTTTGAAATTCGGTTGTTTGGAGGAAATGCAAATGAGAAATTAAGGTAATTTCGCATTTTACCGTAATGTGAAAAGCAAATGCACATTTGGGAGCATTTCCCTGCTGTTTCCATGGTTCCAGCGAGCATTCGTCTATCTGCGCATGTGCAAGAAGCTCATTTCTCGTACATTTACGGGCTTTTCTCGCTTGTGTATGAACGTTAAATGCGTTTACTTTAATTTCACAATTAAGGTAATTATGAGTGAAAGCCATTTGTGGAATCAAGGTTTATTTTCCGTTTATTTTCGGAATGCCTCATTTACACTTTATTATCGCTTTCTGGCCCACATGTGATAACATAGTTACTGGTTTTATGTCATGCCCCACAATCTAGGGACCTAATTGCAATGTACATTGTTCTGCAGCTCTTATTGGGAAGTTTAATGGTTTAACATTATGAGAAGTTTACTCCCCTTCCCAACAGAATGATTTGCAGGGGATCTATGATACCATACTTATTTTGCACAGACCAGCTATCTCATAGTTTAACCTTTCCTTGACTATTTCAATAGACATCAGATCCAGACTTCAAAATCCCAGAGATTCTGTCTCTAAAATAAGAGGTCTGAACTGCACTAAAACAGAATGAGCTATAAAACAGGCACCACTTTGAATGTTTCATTTACAATAATCATAGAGGAATGCAAGACATTTTTTTTTGTGAGAACAGATTAAAAGGCCACTTGGCTCATTGTAGATTACTCCCATGTATGTATTCCATTTCCTGTTCTTTTTGCTATTACACCATCTTGTTGTTTTCATGGAATTTAGGGTTTAGTTGAATGACCTGATGTTGTTAACCCAATGTGCATTAGTTCTGTTCATGCTTGATCTGGAATATATGGCTGAAAAGCTACACATCATCTTGATATGTCAGGTTCATTTCCTTCATACATCTCTTTGTATTCCCTTGCAGTGTTATTAGTCTAGAAATGAACAGTTGCTAGTAATCTCAACAATAGCCTAGATATTTCTTCACTATGTTGTCTTTGTTGACTTCTTCCATTCTCTTAAATTCTATTTCTCTGACAGAGATAGTGTTGGAAACTTTATGTATTAAATTCTCCTTTCCCTCCTTAGATAGACAGAGATTTCCTTCTATGTCATTCTATCTAAACATGTGATTCCTGTCACTCACACTTGGAGGCTGTTTAACAGACACTCTCTCAAGATTCTAAACAGTCTCTTTTCAGTCTAAGATGGAGCAACAGTCTCCTCTGAGGTCCAAAACACATTGCAGAAATAATCTGGTTTAAGATGGCTTTAATTACCCTGGCTCAATGCTAGGAAATTCTGGGAATTGTAGTCTTGTGAAACATTTAATCTTCTCTGTTAAGAGAGCTCTGGTGCCACAATAAATTACAATTCCCTGGATTCCCTAGCACTGAGTAAGGGCAGTTCAAGCAGTCTCAAACTGGATTAATTCTGCAGTGTGTTTTGGACCTGAGTGAGGTTAATAGTCTCTTCCTGCTATACCCAAACCATCACCAGTTAGGATAGGATTTAGTTTCTTATGTATTAATTTAAGTAAGTATTATTTGTTTTTAAAATTGCACGTTTGTCATTTTTTATTTAGTCTTTATTGTTTATGAAAGCAGATTTAGAATAAATTGTCTAACCCACACTTTTGCTGTTTCTACTGGTGAAAGCTGAATGCTAAAAAGTTTAACTTTCATACTTGCATATTTTGTTTCCTTTTTAAAGGGTTAACAGCCTGGGAACCTCAAATTGCACCCCATATTTTTGGGTTATGGGCCTAGAAGGGGTTCCAGTCTAGACCCAGTGAGGTCTCAGAAGAGGTTCTAGCTTATTTTTAAACTTCTTCTCTTGAAGATTCTGACTACAAGAAAGTTTTTTTTCTACTCAAACAATAGAGAATGGCTTCAACTAATCCTAATTCAATGATTATTGTAATTTTAGTTGGAACAAATTATAAAATATGGTCATGGAAAATGCAAATGTACCTGACTACAATGGGACTATTTAAAATAATAAATGGGCAGAGAACAAAAAGCTGGAATACATCAATAACAGTTTAATGAAAATGCAGATAAAGCAGCAGCTTATATTTGCTTATCTGTAGATCCCAGCATTGCTTACCATATTCAAGGTTTAACTGATGCAAAACAAATATGGAACAAACTACAGAAAGTATTTAATTTTCCAAGTACTTCTAATCAAACAGCTCTCATGCTCAAACTTGTTAACGCCAAGTTGCATCATCCTCAATATTTAAATCAGCATATTAATGGCTTTATGACAACTTTGTCTAGAATTACACCAGCTAGAGAATCCTTTCCAGAACATGGAAAATGTGGACTGTTTTTGTCAAGTCTTCCAAAATATTACTCTGCAATAATTAATGCTTTACAAGTTAGAGGAGATTTTTTTTACAAGAATTTCAAAATAGGCAAAACTTAATGGAAGACAACTTTAAGATAAAAATAACAGACTTCCTTTTCTCCCAAGTCAAATAGAAGTATTGCTAACAATTCAAAGCCAAGAGCTGAAATACAAAAGCTGCAAAGTCAGGGATTGAATGCCAAAATCAAAAGCAATATAAGAAAGAAGCTTTAAATCCTAAACAGAAATCTTCCAGTCATATTGATATTGGTTTGATTCAACAACAATTTAAAATTACTGGAAATAAATTAAAAAACCAAGTTTTTATTGACATTGGAGCAAGTGCACATTACTTCAACAGCAAAGAATGGTTTGTTGATTTGATGCAAATGTAGCTTTTCTTGTCTATCTTGCTAATGGTCAAGAAGTTTTTGAACAAGGAAAAGGGACTGTTATTTTACAAACAAAACTTGGCCCTGCCAGAGTAGGAACTTTACAAATCCCAGATACTTACAATGTACCAGAATTGCAAGGCTCCTTTTATAGTATGCAAAGCACAACATCAAGAGGAGACATGTCAGTTTCAGAAAGCAAACTTGTTCTGGCTTTCATGGAAAAAAATGATTTTTAGAGCAGACTCAGGATCTCATGGATGTTATCAGATGGAAATTTTACACTCATATGTGAACAGTGTGACCAGATATAATCACAAAGACTGTTCAACTTTATGGCATCACAGATTTGCTCATTGAAGTGTGGAAAATATTAAGAGACTGACAAATGAAGAACTTGCAAGAGACTTTAAATTCTTTTTTATTAATGTTTATTAAATCTTCATATAAAATAACATGTAAATTACAATCATTCAATCATATATCTTACATGACATTACATACATTCGTTCAATTACATTATCATACATACAATACAAAACATACTTTACAATGCATAACATAACATTTCATGGCATACATTTCATGGCAGTCATGACACATTTAACAATTTACATCTAAACAATAAGACACTAGACTAACATTAGACTAACACTAGACCTACATTTCACATTGGACTTATCAGTCAACCACATATACTTCCACATAACTTCCATTTGCTAGGCCTCAAGTTGTATCATTGTAATTATAAATTAAGCATATCTTAAATTCAGGTTATCAAAAAACGAGTTACTACTATGAATTCTCTCTATCTTAAATTATAAATATTTTATAAATGATTTGTATATAAGTTAAAGATACAATTCCTTTCTAATTACTTCTTTAACTAAAAAGTAATTCTAGTTTTTCACAAAACTTACTAAACTTGTAAATACTCAGATACTCTTCTGCTTTTGTCCACACTTGAGATTAACAGATTAACATTAACATTTAACATTGTTAGACTTTACATTAGTCCATTCTTATATCATAAGCTTTCATATTGCCCCAGTAAGATTGAAGATACTCTATGAAGGGATTCACAAGAGACTTTAAATTCAAAGCATGTTCTAATAATGAAAAATGTGTAGGATGCTTGAAAGCAAAATCCACAAGAGCTTCACATTCTCCAGTTTCTGAGAGACAATCCAACAAGGCATTGGATCTTTTACATGCTGATCTTTCAGGACCAATTAATCAAAAGTCAGCAGGAGATAACTCTTATTTTATGACTATTAATGATCATTTCAGCAGATACACATACCTTATCTTCTCAGAAAGAAGAGTTGAGCTTTTCAAAAATTGAAAGAGTACTTTAACCAAGTCTCTAAGAATTTGGCTACAGTCTAAAGAGCCTGCACACAGAAAATGGCATTGAATTTGTCAATGCTGAATTTGATGAATTTTTGAAAGAACATGGCACAGAACATGAGATAACAAAGGCTTATTCTCCAGAACAAAATGGCATGTCAGAGAGAATGAACAGCAGTCTCAAGAAGATGGCAGAAACCATGCTTTTGGAAGCTAGTATGCCTAAACACTATTTGTCTGAAGCCATCATGACTGCAGCATACCTGTGTAACAAACTGCCAACTAAATCAAAAGATGTAACCCCATTCCAATTATGGCATGGAGTTAAGCCAAAATTAAATCATCTAAAGGTTTATGGAAGCAAAGCATTTACCTACATACTTAAACAGAAAAGAGGCAAACTTGATGGCAGAAGTGAAGGGGGATTTTTGTTGGTTATGCTAGAAATGGTTACAGAATTCTAAATCCAGATAGACACACAATAAAATTAACAAGAGCTGTTTATATTGATGAATGACCACAGCCCAAATCTGATCAATGCCACAATGTTTATCAAGATTTATTTGCAGAAGAAGACTCCCACTAGCAACCAAGCAAGTGGAGTTCTTTTGTCCTACAAGGCTCTTGCATCCAGAAGGGGCTACACCTGCAGTGGACCAACCTAATGATGAAGAACCAGATAGTGTGCAAGAAGCAGAGCCAGGTATGTGCAAATCAGAAGGGCAGAATGTTCCAATGAAGGTGTGCCACCTGACAGATTCTCTTATCATGCCACAATTAATTTAAATACCCTCTGATTGGAATATCAAGGGAATTCCAAAGACAGATTCTGAGAAGTGGGTGCATTGTGAGGAAATGAAATCTTTATATAAAAACAATATATTGACTTTGTAAGAATTGCCAGAAGGAAAAAGAGCAATTGGCTGTAGATGGGTCTTTACCACAAAGCTAAATGCAGAAGGGTAATTCAAAGATGCAAAGCAAGACTTGTTGCTAAAGATTATACACAAAAGTATGGTAAGGACTACAACAAAACATTTCCTGGAGTAGTCACCCATATAACCATAAGAACTCTCCTAGCTGTTGCAGGATAAAAGAAAATGAATGTTCAACATGTGGACATTTGCACAACATTTTTGTATGGTGATCTCACTGAACAACTTATGGAACAACTTATGGAACAACCTCCAGAATTCTAAATATCTGGTAAGGAACATCTTGTATGCAAATTACAAAAGAGCATTTATGGTTTAAAACAGGCTGCTAGAGCATGGAGTGAGAAACTGAACCAGCTTCTTATCAAAGATGGGTTCACTTCAGTGTTGGGAAACACAAGCCTAATTTTGGGGAATTTATAATTAGCTCAAATGTGAGAGTGAAGCACCCAACTTTGCTTCAGAGATCTTATCCAATTGTATACCAGAGATGTAAGAGTTCTGGCAGGGAATGATGCTGAAATGGACCAAACTCCAATTAAAGTCTGAAAATATTAACACCATAAGCAAACAGACAAATGCGGCACACGCACATGCACACTAGAAGAATAAGCAGGGAAGAGCGAGAGCAGGGGAGGCAGAGAGGGGAAACCAGGATAGAGAGGGATATACTCACACCCGAGAGACTCCTCTGGACTTCTGGTGAATGCGGATGGGTTCCGTGGAAGGGGCATGACCAGCAAGAGAGGGGGTCATAGGAACAAACTCAGAGTGCCGACCAACAGAGATTCAGCATGCACTTCCAAGGTAGCACAAGTTCTGCTAAAATCCAGGGGTTCTTATAAGGAATTTCTGCCTTCTGGCCCTGAGTCAAGCAATAGGTGGACAAAGGCTTGATGGGCTTACTATTGTTTACCTAAGTCTAGGCATAGTCTAAACAATGCATTTGGTTTCAAAACTATCAAGGAAAGGAAGCTGGAGAAAGGGGTGCAATCAAATCTGATCACTGTCCCATTAAGTGTGAGACTAAGACAAACAAACTCCATTATGTATATTTTCTAATATAATGGAATATTCCCAAGGGCAACTCCCAAAACCTGCCTGTCCAGGAAATCTTTAGTGGTCTTGAGCAATTTCAGCTTGCTTCCCTGACCTTACATTTAGGGGATTATGGCTGCCATCTCCCAAGGGTCAGCTGGGGTAATAGGGAACTCCACATGGCTAATAATATAAGAAAAATGGAGGACATCCGCTAACACCAGGCACTGTTGAAAAATGTGTATACAAAATATTCAGAAATAATAAATAGATTTACATCATTAATTATTTGATGATTTGATCCTATGAGCTGAGGACAAATGGGATAGTGAAGAGATAATCCAAAATCTCAAGAAGGAAATTGATATTAAAAATTTGGGAGTTATCTCACACTATTTTGTATTGCAAATGCAAAGAAGCAGTGATAGAAATTTCTTCCTGAATCAAAAACAGAAGATACTGGATCTTCTGGATTGTCTTGCTCTGAAGGATGCAAACATTATACCAGTTCCAATGGCAGTAGGATTCTTAAAGGACATTAAGAAATCCAAACCTTTACAAAATGGAGACAAATATAGGACTACAGTTGGAAAATTCCTATACATTGCTAACTTCATTACACCTGACAGAGCAAATTATGTTGGCATCTCATGCAGAATGGACAACTCTCCTACTGAAAAATATTTCATTGCACTGAATAGAGTTGGTGATGATTGCACATATCCTCACTAAACCTCTACCAAAAGATTGATTCCAGAGGCTATGTGAAGGAATGGAAATCCTCGACGTCGGTCCAAGAGAATGAGAAGAGGATTATTGGAATGTTTATGTATCACATTCTCCTTTCCCTCCTTAGATAGACAGGAACTTCCCTCTGTCTGTGCCATTCTACCTAAACATGTGACTCCTGTCACTCACACTTGGAAGCTGTTTAACAAACACTCTCTCACGATTCTAAACAGTCTCTTCTCAGTCTAAGATGGAGTAACAGTCTCCTATGAGTGAGGTTAACAGTGTGTTCCTGCTATACCCAAACCATCACCAGTTAGGATAGGATTTAGTTTATGTATTCATTTATTGAAGTCATTATCATTTGTTTTTAAACTAAAAATTGCATTTTGTTATTTTTTTGGAGTAAGTCTTTATTCTTTAGGAAGGCAGATTTAGAATAAATTGTCTGACCCATACTTTTGCTGTTTCTGCTGATGAAAGCTGAACTCTAATAAGTTTAACTTTCATACTTGCATATTTTTGTTTCCCTTTAAAAAGGTTAACACCCTGGGAAACTCAAATTGCACTCCACAGATAGCGTCTAGGAGAATGGAAGAATTCAACAAAGAGAACATAGTGAAAATATTACTGGGCTACTTTGGATTTACTACTAACTAAACTTGCTAGCTAAGAGGGGAAGCAGACGGGTGGCCCTGGGCCGCCCCAGGAAGCTACGCTGTGGGGCTGAGGTATTCCCACAACTCGGCCCCGTGTCGCAGCTTCGCCGCCCCTGGAAGGAGTGCTAAAATAGCGCTCCTTCCACAAGTCTCTGAAGGTGCACCGCAAAAGGCTGGCGGCGCACCTTCGGCGACTCTTCCGCCACAGCGTGTGGGGACACTGCAGCGGGAAGGCATCGTCGGAGCGCCAGCCGTGCGGAGGGGCCGGCGCTCTGACGATGCCTTTGGGAAGGGGTTGGGGCGCCCACCGTGTGGCTGCCCCTCCCCTTCCTTGCCCCCAAAATGGCCCTTTGTGCCATCTGCTTCCCCCCTAACTTTCATGTATGCATACATGGAAAAGCATTAAGTAAATGTGGTTCCACACAAAGACCCTTTTCAAGCCACTGACAAATGGTTGATCAGCACATAGTAACTGTCAATATGAATTAATCTGTCATTGTTTATCTTTTAGGAATGGGTGAGAATTTTGTTTCATCTCTTCTTTTTAAAAAATAAAACAGCAACAGCCACCCTATAACCATACTTTTCTTTATATTCAGGATGTAAAGGACCTGAGTTTTTTGTTTGTTTGTTTGTTTTTTTAATGTACACACAGGAGATCTGTTCATATTGCGTCTGCAGAGTCTCGTCCGGCAGAGCTGTTTAAGGTGGTGAGGGAGATGACGCAGGTACCCCCTGCGCCAAATCCCTTGCTTAACCCGACAACGGCCTGCTGTGATGCATTTAACAACTTCTTTGCAGACAAAATCTCTCAGATCAGAGCCGACTTAGACGCCACCATTAGTTCAGAGTCTATAGGCGAGGCGTCCATCAACTCCGCCAATGTTGTTATACTGGATCAATGGCAATCTGTGAGTACCGAGGACGTGGACAAGCTGCTTGGTAAGGTGAGGAAGACAACCTGCCCTCTTGACCCTTGCCCATCATGGCTGGCCGTCCAGGGGGGGGACGCATTGGTGAGATTCCTTAGGGATATCATCAATGCATCCTTCAGGGAAGGACATGTTCCATCTTGTTTAAAGGAAGCGGCGGTTAAGCCGCTTCTGAAAAAGCCTTCCCTGGACCCCCTGGATATGAAAAACTATAGGCCTGTATCTTTATTGCCATTTTTGAGCAAGGTGATCGAGAGGGCGGTTGCCCTTCAGCTCCAAGCTGTCTTGGATGAAACCGATTATCTAGACCCATTTCAAACCGGCTTTAGGACAGGCTTTGGGGTTGAGACTGCCATGGTTGCCTTGACCGACGATCTGCGTCTGAGCATCGACAGGGGTAGCGTGACCCTGTTGGTGCTCCTAGACCTCTCAGCGGCTTTTGATACGATAGATCACGGCATCCTTCTGGGCCGCCTGAGGGGGCTTGGTATCGGGGGCACTGCTTTGCAGTGGCTCCGGTCCTTCCTCTCGGGTCGATCCCAGAGGGTGCTGCTCGGGGACTGTAGCTCCAGTAAGAGGGAACTCACTTGTGGGGTCCCTCAGGGGGCTATTTTGTCCCCGATGTTGTTTAACATCTATATGAAGCCGCTGGGTGAGACAATACGGAGTTATGGTGCTGGGTGTTATCAGTACGCTGATGACACCCAAATCTATTTCTCCGTGTCTCGTTCGTCGGCCTCGAATTCTAATGGCATCTCTTCTCTCAATGAATGTCTTCAGGCGGTAATGGGCTGGATGAGGAAAAACAGATTGAAATTGAATCCAGACAAGACGGAGGTGCTCACGGTACAGGCTCCGAAACCAAGAATTGGGTTGCAACCTCCAGTCCTGGATGGGGTCACGCTCTCCTCCAGTGACTGTGTTCGCAGCTTGGGGGTACTCCTTGACTCGTCGCTCCAGATGACGAACCAGGTTAATGCGACGGTCAGGAGTGCCTGTTATCAGCTTCGGCTGATACGCCAGCTGCGCCCTTTTCTGGAAGGAGATCTTGAGACTGTTGTGCACGCGTTGGTAACCTCACGCCTCGACTTCTGCAATGCGCTCTACATGGGGCTACCCTCGTGCTTGATTCGGAAACTGCAATTGGTTCAAAATATGGCAGCCAGATTAATATCTGGAACATCTAGGGGGGAACATATTACCCCAGTATTAAGATCCCTCCACTGGCTGCCTATTAGTTTCCGAACCCAGTACAAGGTGTTGGTAATTACCTTTAAAGCCCTAAATGGCTTGGGTCCAGACTATCTTAAGGACCGCCTCCTCCCGTATAATCCTCCCTGTGCCCTCCGGTCCTCTGGGAGGAATCTGTTACAGCCTCAAAAAACGAGGCTGGTGATGACCTCCCAGAGGGCATTTTCTGCAGTTGCCCCCAAACTGTGGAATGGCCTGCCGGAGGAGATCCGCCAATTGTCATCACTTGACGGCTTCAAGAAAGCTGTCAAGACGGATCTCTTCCGACAGGCCTTCCCAGATTAACTCACTAGCTTGGCTCCAGAATCTCTCTCTCTCTTTTTTTTTTTCCCTCCGAGATGCCCCCCTCCTCTGTGATGGGGTTCCTTCTTTGGGCCAGCATCCGACATCCGCCGGCACGTTTTGTTTTTATGTATTACTTGTTTTAATGGAGGAATTTACCTCCTTATATCGTGCTTCTTTTAAATTGTATTGGGTTTAATAACTTTTTAAGGGGGGGAGGGGGAGGTAATTGTTCTTAACTGTTGTTGATAATTTTATGATGTAAGCCGCCCCGATTGTGCTCAGAGGGGCGGGGTATTAAATAAAAATTATTATTATTATTATTATTATTATTATTATTATTATTATTATCCAGGCCTGGAGCTCAGAGTGTTAAACCTTTAAAAATCTGGGGTTAAGTCCCTGTGTATTCAGCTATGTTTCTATGGTTGTATTAGGTATGATTCCCCCTCCTTATTTCTCTGGGAGGAGTTTCATAGTTAATAACTACATGACAAGACATTATAACATGGTCCTTTCCATGGGGAACATAACTATGCACATTGTTTTTGACTTATGCAAATTTTGTTTCAACTTGCTTTTGAAGAATTTACCAACATTTACTAATATTTAACAAATCACATACTACATTTGGGGGGGAAATCTAATTTAAAACATTTAAATCTAGGGGAAGGTGGAAGCCACCAGATGTCACTGGTTTCACATGACATTCTGCCTGCACTTAAGTTATATGTTTGTAAGGCTATTTCTGTCAGTGTATACTCCCACTGTGTGGGAGTCTATGGGGCTTTAATGTATGACTTCCATTTATTGATGACCTCATGGATTTATGATTTCTCTGAAATAGCCCAAAAAACATTTCACCTCCAAGTTATCCACCAAAGTCTTTTCATGGTATGTCTAGGAAATTATTCACATTATTTGTATTATTTTCCATTAGTCCAGATTAAGCAATTACTGATGACAAGACCAAAAAAAAAAAAAAATGTTAGTGGTTGCCTTTTTCAGTTAATTACATTTTGCTCTTCTATTGGATTTTCAGTTACTCATATTGCAGTAATATCATAAGAATAGCTTATCAGATATCCTGACAGAAATATGTCATCTTGAGTTCAACCAACCTTAAAGGATATCCAAACTGTACTATTATATCTGTTTGATACCACTTTTGTATCTGTAGTTTGGTAAAGTAGTCCCCTGAGTAATGGAGCTCTCCAGCAGAGACTTCTAAATCCATCACCAAAATATAAACGTCATGATTACATAGAACGGAGCCATGGCAGTTAAGGTGGTATGAAAATACTGTAACTGTGAATATATCCTTAGTCCCTGGAGCTGAAAAGGCTGTACATCTCTGTATTGCTTTGAAGGTTAGGGTTAAGAGAGAAATTCTATTAATAACATACATCTTTGAGTTTAATGTGCAGATTTTGGAAATGTAAATAACATTTTCTTGAGGAATGAGTGGTGGCTGATATTCACAGTCCTGGTGAGGAAATGTAACCATTCAACCATACTACACTGCCAGGTCTGTGTACAGTTTAATAATCACTCCCCATACAGCTGCCCCAGGTTCTTTAACAGAAACTTTCCAAATCCCAGACCACTGTCAGGAATTAGAATCCAGCACCAAGATGGCTCCTATAAAACCCAGAGCAGTTGGGAGATGCTAATTTAAAACCAAGAACAGAGTGGAAATAGAACCACCAGCCATCCCTCTGCAGAACTCAGGCAAATTCATGTCTTGATGCTGCCTTCTGGCTGACAATAGTGAATTTCTCTTACTCAACCTCAGAGAACGAATTTCATTTAGAATTTGGAGGAAAGTATTCACTCCCCTTTCTGTGTCTGATAATTCTTGGCCCTACTCCCCAATGATATTTATTAAACCAAACAAACAAAGCAAAGCACCTGTATGTTAAATGCAAAGGTGTACAGAAAATCTCATTTTGTTTTTCCCTCCTTCCATATTTTACACAGGTGTTCCTAAACCTTACTGAGGTGTAAACCAGAATTTCTAAAATAAATTGCTGGAATTTTCTCTTTGTGTCTGGTGGCTACATTAATCCTGTATGTTCAACAAAATACACCAGCTTCATTTCAGAAAATCAATTCATCTTGTCTTTGCTTTAAAGTCAACTGATGAATTATGGGCCTTTGCAGACTGCCAGAAATAGTGCAAATTGAGTCCACTTTAAGGGGTAGGGTTAGTGCTAGGGAATCATGGCAATATTTTTTTTTCTGAGACATTGTGCCTTCTCTGTCAGAGAGCTCTAGTGCCACAATAAAATACAGTTCCCATAATTCCCTAACCCTAACCCTTAAAGTGGACTCAATTTGCACTATTTCTAGCAGTCTGCAAAGGCCCTATGTGCAGCTACAAAAGAAAAGGTACTTGAGAATATTACCAGCCAAAGTGGATAACTGCTCATGGAATTGAGTAAGAAACTGCTGAACAGGGACTTGGAAGGAGAACAGGAAGAACATTGAAGGAGGGAGAAATTTTGTGTGGACATTTAGCATGATAGATACTGGTTACAAAATGCATAAACTATTTGAATTAAAGGCTTGTGGTTGTTTTAACTTTCTCCATAGGCCTGACAAGCTTCCAGAGCCAGGACAGAAGAAGGACTGAAATGGGCTACAAAAGTCCCTTCTCTATTTACAGCCTGAAATGAAAGAAAGAAAGAAAGAAAGAAAGAAAGAAAGAAAGAAAGAAAGACACCTCTCTTTAATTCTTTAAAGAAACCTAGCAAACAGTGACTTTGGCAAAATTGCACAAATTTCTCTGAATACATTTGTATAATATGGCAAATGTAAATATTATCATTAGTTATAAAATGCTATCAAAATATTTTCACATGCAAAAGTACTGCCCCAGCTAGAGAAAAAAAATTTTCAGTTAAAAGATTAAATGGTGAGATGTGCAAAATTCAGCATTGAGGGTATTTGTGTGTAGGTGAAGTTTTCAGGTGTTTTATACAGAGCATAGAAAACTATTTTTCAGTAATCCACTGTCATCATGTGGTGATATTTTTTAAAGTAATTTATTGTCATTACTTGTTGTAAGGCATAAAAAGGAATTCATGTTACCAGAGGAAGAGGAATTTGTTAAATTAATTTATTAAATTGTCTGTTTCTATCTTAAGCCACATCTAATGTGGTGTAATTCCATAGATTACCTGATTAACCCTACGTTTATGCCTACCAAAGTAGGAAATCTAAGCTATTAGAACAGGGGTAGGCAACCTTTCCCCTTTAAGGGCCGAGGGACTTCAGCTCCCAGAAGCCTCAGCCATGTTGGCCAATAGTCCCATGTTGGCCAATAGCTCTTGGGATTCTGGGAGCTGAAGTCCCTCGGCCCTTAAAGGGGAAAGGTTGCCTACCCCTGTATTAGAATTTGGGAGAGGGGCAATAAGACAAGAAGAATTCAGGGGGAGGAGAAGGATTAAATTTTAGGAAAGGCATGGCTCTGTACTGGATGATCTGTTGCCTTATGGATTCTAGAAACATGAGATTGGAAAAGACCTGAAACAATAAGCTCCCTCTCTGAATTGAAAGAAAGAAATGTAGTGCTAGGGGTGATGTATTTGCTCAGTTGGAATCTTTCAAAAATATGCCCAAATGGGTACATCCTAGGTTTATGTTAGAAGTGGCTTTGGATCTTTTTATCTTAGGGTCTTTGCAGACTGCTAGAAATAGTGCAAATTGAGTCCACTTTAACTGCCCTGGCTGAGTGCTAGGGAATCATGGGAATTGTATTTTTTTCTGAGACATTGAACCTTCTCTGACAAAAAGCTCTGGTGCCACAATAAACTACAGTTCCCATGATTCCCTAGCACTCAGTCAGGGCAGTTTTAATCCGCCTTGTAGAAAACATAGGGTCTTGTCACAGCATGGTGCTATAGCAATAAAGAGAAACAGCAACACTGCCAGCTATCATGTCCTACCGCATGATGTTGTTGGTGTCCTAGCATCATCTCATCATAGTAGTAGCACAAATGTGCAGTTTTGCATGCTGGATATAATCAGTTAATGACTACCTTTCGTCCCACCAAACAGTAGCTTGAGGAACTCTGCTCCCACTTCCTTCCATGACAACTCCATTTCTGAGTGGGAAGTGGATGGGCTGGGGATGTGGCCAGCTAGTCCCCCTCCTGTAATTCCCCAGGAGATTTGTGCAGGAAATCCACAATTACTTCTGGTGCTTGGTCTGAGAGGATCATTCTCAACTGCAGCACCCTACCAGGTTGGCACTATGATGCAAAGACAGTATGATGCTGTGGAAGCAACGATATCACTAAAATCCCAAAGTATATCTCACTACACAAGTTCAAATCAAATGTAGGCTTTTTCATCTACACAAGATGGAAAAATAGTGTGGATGCTGTGACCACGTTCTTTTCCTGTTCAACCTCTCCTGAGAAAATGTCTTGCCTAGCAACATGCATTAACATGAAGTCTTTCCACCATGATGCCATGGCAGCAAAACAAAAAAGGATCAATAGTTAAGCTGGGGGTGGGGTAGAGGAAGAGGCTATGATACAGCAGAAGAGAAATCAGTTTATTGAATGTGCTAACGGTGAGATTACTGCAGAAGAGCAGGAAACTGCAGTACAATTCTGAATCCCTACCACAAATGATGGGAGCACATTAACATAGCATAAAGAAGTGTGGTAAAGCCCATAATGAATGAGGGTAACAAGTAAAAATATCAGAGACTGTTTTGACCAGCAGGGTGATTCTACTGTGAATTGACCCATGTTCTAGATGTTTAAGAATGGTTACCTTTATTACTGTGGAGCTGAATATTAGTGATAATATTGTATCTGCAGCAAGGAATCTATAGTCACACACAGGAGAAAAACTGGTCTTTGGGTGACTTTTCTAATAAGGTGATGATCAATGTTTCTCCATCGAGGCAAACTGGATGAACAGATGAACTGAAGTCTCAAGGGTGCTTTTTGTAGAATTTACAATTTAGTATGTTCTCCACTTTCTCAATATTCTATGTCATAAATATGTCTGTTAGTTCACCTCACATAGCTAGGACCAATAAGCTCATAAGATAATAGCACTGTGCTTAATATGACCATTTTTGTACAGTTCAGTAATGATTAAATGAATTGAGAGTGTTGTTTATACATCTGGGATGAGATATGGCATATAGGTCAATTTCAGACTTTATGCTAAGACTTCTTTCTTTTAAATTCATAGCCCTGCAATTACACTATTGGTGTATATTTGATGGGTGTAGAGTATAGCAAAAATTGAGATTGACACCACTTTTAGTGTCATAGCTCCAACCTATAGAATCCTAGGATTTGTAGTTTTGCAGGTTCTTTAGTCTTCTCTTCCAGAAGACTGGTGCCCCACAAAACTACAAATCTCTAGATTGTGTAAGATGGAGTTGTGGCAGTTAAAGTGGTGTCAACCTGCATTATTTCCACAGTGTAGATGCTCCCAATGGCAAACTTTCAATTCTCAATAATGTTAAAAAGTTAACTCAGCTTGTATAACTTTTCTAATTCTCATTCATATTTTTTATCTTCAGACTTTCTGAAAAGATGGCAAATCTAGGGTTCTGCTGAATCTTGCTAATGAGGAACATCTACAGAACTCACTAAGGGCCTTTGCAGACTGCCAGAAATAATGCAGCTTGAGTCTACTTTAACTGCCCTGGCTCAGTACTAGGGAATCATGGGAACTGTAATTTTTTCTGAGACATTGAGCCTTCTCTGTCAGAGAGTTCTGGTGCCACAATAAACTACAGTTCCCATAATTCCCTAGCACTGAGCCAAGGCAATTAAAGTGGGCTCAGGCTGCATTATTTCTGGCAGTCTGCAAAGGCCCTAAGTAAAGTGAGAGGAAAAACTTGAATGCAGCTTGGTGTAATAAAGCAGTAGACAGAGATGTGGAATTTGTACAGAAACACTAGTTAGAAAGCCAGACAAGGACTGGAATTAAAAAAAAATGTATAAAAGATGAAAGAGAAATTAGACCTCCAAATCAGAAAAATAAATGAAACCCTTGCAGCAAAGAAAAGATAACTCATAGCTCCAGAGTTGTTTAATGTTGTCTTTTGTATTTACAGAACCCATACCAATGGTCTATGTCGGGGGAGGGGGGGAGTTCTTTTCCAATTTCTGTTCTTCATATAGTGAACATAATGTCTGACTGAACTATTATGGTTCATCTGTAATATCTACTGTATTTGTGGTCTAAAGTAGAATACCCATTTTATTTTCCTTTCTACACATTTTATTTATTCCTACTTTTTAAAAACTTTTGATGAACTTCTACTCATTTATTTCAAAATATTCCTGATTAATCTAACATTTGGCACTACTGTTACAAAATAACATGTTTTGGCCCAAACAAATACTTTCAAACATCAGTTAGACAATTTAAAATACCAACAATTATATTCCTTTAAAGATAAAATTAGTTCCTTCATTTGACAATGACAACATTCATTTTGGCCAAGATATTGCACTTGTGATTCACCAGGATGAAATAAATAAATAAAATAAAATTTCCATTTGCTTGGCAATTAAACTCTGTATTGGAAGCTGTTACTGAGATTCATTTAATGAGAGAATGTTAAAAGTTAATTGGAATGTACACAGAGGCTTAGGGAACTGGAAGTAGATTCAGATTTGGAATCAACTGGCCATTGCCCAAATATTGAGTAAAACTCCATTTGTTAACATTGTGTTTCACTGCAGGGAACTGTCATAGAGAAAGTATTGTGCTAAAATGTATCATAAGTTTTCCTTTAGGAGACTCTTGCTCACAGTAACTTTTAGAGAAGTGAAGTACTCTTCCCACTTTGGCTGTAAGGGATGTTGTTGTCACTCCTTCAAACAAAACATTTTAAAAATGGAAACTGTATGGAAACCAAAAGCATTATATGATGTTTTAGTGTGTCAGACCACTGCACAAGAATCATAACATTTGAATTTATAAGACTTCAGCTAAAATATGGACAAGGTTTTACAGCTCAAAAAGAGACTACAAAGGGAATGAGCAAAACAAGCATGTTAAATAAAGGTTGCTTTGTGGTGTGCTGGTAAAATTTGAGGTCCCTGAAGTATCTAAAAATGGCACGAAATGCAGTTTCTAACATATGAGATGCAAGGTATTCAATATATATATATATATATATATATATATATATATATATATATACACACACACACACACACACACACACACTACTGAACAGATATTTCTGCCTGCATTATTACCACCATTATGGATTGATTGTGAGGAGATGATCCAGTCTGCAACATCTATTAATTCACCTTATGTTCTGATTGCAGTGTGTGTGGTCAGATACTACAAACCATCTACAGAGTTTGTTACCTCACATCCCACCTGTCTATTCAAGTCTCTATCATATGCAAACATTTATCCTTTGAGTTATGGTGCACCTATACTGTGGAAATAATGCATTACTTAAAGTGCTGTAGCTCCACTCCATGGAATCTTGGGATTTGTAATTTTACACACTCTTTAGCCTTTCTTTCAAAGCATACTGGTGTCTCACAAAACTACAAATCCCAGGATTCTACAGGATGGAGCCATAGCAGTTAAAGTAGTATCAAACTGCCTTATTTTTACAGAGCAGATGCACAGATTTGTAACCCAGGGGAGCAACATTTCAAATTCATTTATAAGTTTGTTCACTTATAAATGAATTTGAAACTTTGATTTCACTCTCCTCCACTGAACATTCAGTACTAGCACATAAGTGGCTTAATGCCAGTTGGTCTCTCCCATTCCCAAACAAACTTAGGGCCTCTACAGACCACCCAAAGGGCTGGCCTGGAAGCAGGGATGGGGAGGGGCAGTCAGACGCCAGGCGCCCCAACCCCACGCCAGCGACGTCCTGACACGGCACACCATTATGCATGGCGAGCGGTGTCAGGATGTCCTTCCAGCACAGCATTTTGATGTGCTGTGCTGGAAGGGGCGCTAAAAAGCCATGCAACAATTCTTAGCACACCCTTTTGCCAGCCCTGAAAGGATCAGCATTTTGCCGCTCTTTTCTGGGCTGGCAAAAGGGAGGATCAGGGCTGAGGCATCCGGCAGCCTCAGCCCCGATCCTATGCTTCCCAGGGCCGCCCAGGGCCACCCATCTGCAAACCCTCCTACTCTTGTGAAGGAGGAGTAGAGCTGGCTGAAGAGTTCTTATAGGCCTTATGGGCCTTTGCAGACTGCCAGAAATAGTGCACATTAAATTGAGGCACTGCCCTGGCTCAGTGCTAGGGAGTCATGGGAATTGTATTTTTTTCTGGGACAGTGAGACTTCTCTGTCAGAGAGCTCTGGTGCCACAATAAATTACAGTTCCCATGATTCCCCAGCACTGAGCCAGGGCAGTGCCTCAATTTAATGTGCACTATTTCTGGCAGTCTGCAAAGGCCCTATGTTAAAGTCAGGGCTAGGTCCAAATAACCCATAGATACTAGATCAGGGGTAGGCAACCTTTCCCCTTTAACGGCCGAGGGACTTCAGCTCCCAGAAGCCTCAGCCATGTTGGCCAATAGTCCCATGTTGGCCAATAGCTCCTGGGATTCTGGGAGCTGAAGTCCCTCGGCCCTTAAAGGGGAAAGGTTGCCTACCCCTGTACTAGAGTCTTACATCCATCGGCCTAATCATGGCATATATTTGTGATGGTAGAGCCCATTGAAATCAAAGAACCAAAATACTGTTATACTGTCTGTTGGACCAATTAGTTGCCCCAGCAGACATAATGCTCCTCTCTCTTTCAGATGCTTCTTTACTGAACATCTCATGATTCTTTACTCAGAAATAAGTTTCACTGTAACCAGTGGAGCTTATTCCCAGATATGTGTATACAGCAGGGATAGGAGACAATTCATGGTTCATATGCCACCTAAACACTGCAGTCCCCACAGCCCACAAATATTCTACATAAAATTATCCCACTGAAAATGGGTGGCAAATTACTAAAAGGCAATTAAGCAAGCAAGAAATGCTTTCATTAAAGGGGTTACAGGGGTTGCAGTCAATATTAAAACAAACATTTCCTGCTTGTTTGAAAGGCTTTCTCCAAGGTGTTGCTGAAATTCAGCAGTGTGTTTGTCATCAAATTTCAGCATGGCAGTGTATAGCTAGCAAAATTGAACCCGGACCCTTTGAAGTTGTCCATCCCTAAATTAAAACCTCATGTATGGGGCTGCATTCTTAACACCATTCCCCATTGTTTCTCTTAGTATCTGCTGTAGACTCTAAACACTGCCAGATATATTTTGAGCTTCTCAAAAGTATCTCACTTTCTTTCCGCAATCATTATAGGCCTTCAGGTGTTTATCTTTCTGTTGTCAAGGAGGCAGATTGTTAAGTTTCTCTACCCCCCCCCATCTCTTTTACAGGTTGTCTAGCATTTAAACTCCAGTTCTATCTTCTAGTGGTGGCTTCCCTTCCTCAGGGCTGTACAATGCTAATAACATGGGATTTTTATTTGCTGCAACTAATTAACCTCTCACAGACATTTACTTGTGAAAGATGCATAGCAATGCTAAATTTATCCAAGATGATAGGTATGATATTTAGAGTAGACAATAAAATAAAATGAGTAAAAATGAACTTATCATGAATGTTATGTGTCCCAGATACTACACAAAAGCTTGCCTGCTCAGCAAGTCCCTTTTGCACTACAGAAACACATCACTATGATTCCATTTTAACTTCCATGTTTCCATCTTTGGAATTGCTGGATTTGCAGTTGAAGGAGGGACATTTAGAATTCTCAGCCAAAGAGCTCTAGTACCACCCAAAACTACAAATCTCAGAATTCCACAGGAAGCAGCCATGGCAGTTAAAGTGGAATCATACTGTTAGAATGATGTAGTGTGAAAAGGGCCCACTAATTACTTATCCTTGGTTTGTAAACACTAGGTTTGGTCCTTTTTGCAGGGAGAATGAAACTTGTATGAGTCCATATAATAATAATAATAATAATAATAATAATAATAATAATAATGAATGAATTTTATTTCTTTCCTGCCTCTTCTCAAGGCTCAAGGTGGGATACAACATATCAGTTAACCCACAGTTAAAATAGAACACTATAAAATTGCTAAAATACATTCAGCGTACATATACAATTAAAAAGTCATGATTTAAAATTGACTGGGTAGGCTTGCTTTAATTCTTTAATGCTGTTTTAAATACAATCAGTGTTTTCAGCTGTTGTATCTCTTCTGGCAAGTCAATCCACAGTCTGGGGGCAATAGACAAAAAAGTTTTCTGGGAAACCATTGGAAGTCTAGTCCTGGCCAATTGGAGCAAACATTTCCCAGAAGACCTGAATGTACAGGACAGATTGTATGGGAGAAGGTGAACCTTTAAGGATGCAAACCATGTAGGGCTTTGAAGATAATAACCAACAATTTGTACTTTGTCCAGAAACTAATTGGCAGCCAGTGGAGTGATTTTAAAATTAGTGTGATGTGATCACTCCTGGATGTACCTTTAATCAGTCTGGGTGCCATATTCTGAACCAGTTGGAGTTTTCAGACTTGATATGTTAGCCCAATGTAGAGCACATTGCAGAAGCCCAGCCTTGAGGTTACCAGCATGTGCACTACCATCTTTTGGTCCTTTGATTCTAGGAAGGGGTACAGTTGGAGTATCAGCCGAAGGTGATGACAGGCACTCCTGATGGTTGCATCTATCTGCATATTTTGTAGAAAGAGGCAACCTCTCACCCTCTCTCAATTTATAACAGATCTAATCTTTACAATGAGCCAAGAGGAATTAGTAGATATAAAGAAATTTACTGGTGGTGGTGAAAGCTTTTGAGTATGTGAAGTTTGGCCATGTTCGCACTGATGAGAAAACCTGGCTTAACATCAGGGCTTCACAATCCACAGGAACGATGAGCCATCTGCACAACCAGCACCCACAATGGGCCGATATCAGCACCACTGTCCACACACACCTCAGGATTCCACATGAGACATCTTTTCCTGTGGCTCATGAAGCCAATGACCATTCTTTTAAGCACTGGTGCATTGTACTGATGTATTGTTTTGCTAATGTGTACTTGTGTAGTTTATTTGTGTGTCTGCAACAGGAATGGTGGTGGCGGAACCACACAAACTTGGAAGTGAAAGACCTGAGGCAGAAAGTTGGAAGTTCCAGATAGGAAATGGTCAGCAACTTCCCTGCCTGCTGATGCTCCTCCCCCCATCTCCATATCAGTGTACAACCTGTATGCTCCAGACTTTCTGTCCTTATCTAGAGCAAAAGGGTGAATCTTTTTACTCCAAAGAATTATCCTAGAATGCACATTAGGCCCATGTTCCTCCCATTTTCATATCATGCATCATCTGAACAGGTCAGTGCAGGAATGGAGTGGGAACATTTCTTTTCCTCCACCTGTGTCATTCTTAACACTAGTTATGTTGTGAATATTGAGTTCAAAATTTGAAATTAATGGGAAAAGATTTTTTTTCCACCTCATAATTCCTATATTATTATGAGAACTTTCTTCCCTGAAATTCTTCATCTTTCAGGCTGTTGAAACTGGACAATTGGACAACCAGAAACTGTTTTTCTTTATTTCCCCATGGCATGGTAGTAACTTGCTATGTATTAGTAGCTCAGTGAGACACTTTTCTTATCTGCAGATAACAGTAGCTGGTAATGAACAACCTGTGGGGTGATCATGGCAGTGAGTAAAGTGATAAGTTCACTTTTCAAAGAAACATGCCAAGCTTTGACTTCTTGAAATGGGAATGAACATTGCAGAACAATGATTGAATCCTTTTAGGTTACAGTTGAAGTGAACTTGATTTCTCCCTCTTTACTATGGCAGTCCCACAAAGTTCCTTAAAATATTGTAAAAATTACAGTGGACCCTTGGAATCCAAGGGAGTCTGGGTCCAGGATCCCCCATGGATACCAAAATCCATGGATGCTCAAATCCCATGATGTACAATGGCACAATAAAATGGTGTCCTTTATATAAAATGGGAAAACTAAGGTTTGCTTTTTTGGGATTTTTGTTTTGGATATTTTCAAGCCATGAATGGTTGAATCCATGGAAGCAGAATCTATGATATGGAGGGCCTGTACTGAGAAATCCTGCTGAAGAGAGTGAGCTCTGATGCTTTTCAGGCACAAAGACTTCCCCAAAATAATAATAAATAGATCCTACACTTCAGTGGGTGGATGATCCCATCTTCATTCTGAGCATCCAAGAACACTCCTAGTTTAGGGCACCAGTGTTGTCTTCATTTACATGCAAATCTATCTAGGCACAACACGTATAATGTGGTCAGATGTTTCCTGCAATGCTAGATTTTTCCAAGATGGAGCAGAGCCCAAATGTGTCAGTTTGGGGCTATCAATTTGATATTGAATAGCATTCGGTTCTGAAAGCAGAGCAAGTTGGAAAGCAGAGCCCAAATATCTTAGCTTCTTACTAGTTCATTTATTGTTGGAGGCTATCCATGTTTGAATTTATTTGGATACTTGGGTTTATTTTCATCTGATAGTAAGGGATTACACACATGCCCACTTTGGATAAAGATTTTAATGGATACCCTAACTAACTGATCTATAAATAAACTCTTGCAATACCTAGTACCTATTCAGAGCACAAGAGTTTTGATAAAACAAATCGAAGGCTAACATAAGAAATCTGAAAAACAACTATGTACCAGAAGCCTGAGTATTGTGAATTTCTTTCCTTTAAAGAACTAGTTACACATCATGCAGATCACATATTTGTGTGTGTATTATAATATCATCTAAACAGTGCAAAAACAGTTTGATGACTGGTCATTTTGGCTCAAAGGTGATTCCTATGATTATGGGAAAGGCAGCTTTTGACAGCTTTTCTTTTAGGTTGTCTCTCAGACTTTTCAACATGTGCCAGTGGTCCCTGCAAAGTCATGGCAGAAGCATGCTAATGCCTGGAGGGTGTATTATTTGCTGTTCATTTGAAATACAATTCAACAAAACAAATGCTTGGGGTGAAACCTGCAGGAATTGAAGAAAGTGATCAAAAATTCACATTTTCATTTGAATATGAGAAATTCATTAGTCTCTCCCTCCGCTCTGATCAATGTATAGAACATGTCTACCACTGAAATTAGATACCTGATATCTATAAGAAAGCTAACATGTCAATTGGATAGCAGTGAACCCATCAAGAATTACATTTAGCCAGTTCCTGTAGGCAATGAATGCAATTAAAATTGGCTCAGGCATGGCATCACTAGATCAGCAGAGCTCAGCAATCATAATCAGTAGTCCAGATGCTTCTTGTAGTAGATATGTAGAATAATAGATAATATTTCTACCTGCTATATTAACTAAAAATATCATCTTAATAGGTTCTGTAAATTTGTTGCCCTTTCATATTTCACAATACAATCTATAATAGGTTTTGTAATGTATTGTCCCACTCACCATATATCCCCGGTATATCTTGCTTTGATTTGAATACAACAGGGCTATTAATTCAATTTCCTTCTCTTACCCCATATCCTTACATATGCACAATCTTGCATATCAAACAAATCCCTCCAAATTCCAGTCTTTTACAGAGGTGTGGCATACCTTTCCTCTGGTGCAGATTTGCCAAGTCTTGATCTCATCCTCAGTTCCTTATATCTTGGGAACTGTCATTCAAGTCAACTGACATTCATTAAGCTATACATTCTTAAGATGGATCCACAACAGTTAAAGTGTCATCAAACTCTTTCTATGAGATAAAGGAAGAAAAAAGGAGTCTTGTGCTACCATCAAGATTAACCATTTTGTTTCTGATTAAATTTTCATGGACTATGGGCCTTTACAGACTGCAGAAATAGTGCAGCTTGAGGCCACTTTAACTATCCTGGCTCAGTGCTAGGAAATCATGAAAATTGTATTTTTTTCTGGGACATTGAGCCTTCTCTGTCAGAGAGCTCTGGTGCCACAATAAACTACAGTTCCCATCATTCCTTAGCCCTGAGCGAGGACAGTTAAAGTGGCTTCAAGTTGCACTATTTCTCACAGTCTGTAAAGGCCCCAAGTCCACTTGTTCAGATGTATGGAAGTCAATGGTGAAGTAAATTTGTCAGTCTTAAAGGTGCCACAATACTCATTTTTCCTTCCTTCTTTTTATACTGAAATAGATTAAGGGCCTTTACAGACTGCTAGAAATAATGCAGACTGAGGCCACTTTAACTGTCCTGGCTCAGTGCTAGGGAATCATGGGAATTGTATTTTTTTCTGTCAGAGAGCTCTGGTGCCACAATAAACTACAGTTCCCATGATTCCTTAGCACAGAGCCAGGGCAGTTAAAGTGGCCTCAATCTGCATTATTTCTGGTAGTCTGTAAAGGCCCTAATATGCCCATCTCTTTGAACATAATAGTATAATGCAGATACACTTGCAACATCTTCTTTTCAACAAGCTAATTCTATTTAGATTTAGAGTCGCAAGAAACAGTTGTCTTTCTTGGAAGGTTCTAATTGAATCTGATCATCACTATAACTTGTTTACCAAAAAAAAAAAAAAAGAGTTAAAAATTAAAGAAATAGTTATTGAATCAAGGCTTGTCTTTATATCTGTGTGCTAGTCAGTTTGGCACTGAAAGAATTAAGATCAAAAAAGAGAATTCATGTTTATACTGAAAAGAGCTAAGAATGAAGTTGTTCTAAAATCTCATCATTGTTCAACTCCATGGATTTCAGTACCCCCCTCTTTGATTATGTGCAAATTACTCTGCTTTGAATTTTAAGCACTAAATTAAGCACTAAATGTGTGTGTATCTGTGTGTGTGTGTGTGTGTGTGTGTGTGTATGGTTAATTCAGGTGGTTAACAATAGGGCTATGCAGATGGGTGGCTCTGGGCTGCCGCTGCTAGCCATGGGTCGGGGCCATGGCAACTACGTGCCTCATCCCCGATCCTCCCTTTTGCCAACCCTGAAAGAGAGGCAAAATGCTGCTCCTTTCAGGGGTGGAAAAAGGGCACCCTAAGAGCCAGCGCACAGCTCTTTAGTGCCCTTTCCAGTGCAGCGCATCAGGACACTGCACCGGGAGGACGTACTGATGCCACGCGTCATACGTAACAGTGCACAGCATCAGGACATCATCAGGCTGGGGTTGGGGTGGACGGCAGGCAGCTGCCCTCCCCATGTCTGCCTCCGGGCCAGCCCTTTGTGCCAGTCTGCAGAGGCCAATGTTAGGACGTTATCACACAGGGGAAATCTGTTGGTTAATCCACACAAATCCCAAACAAAAACTGAATTTGTGCCTCACGATTTCACACGACGTCACACAGAAACTGGTCAGAAACTGGACAGAAACTGGTATTATCCGAGATCTTTTTTAATTTTGGGAGTTTAGAGGAAATGCATTTGCGAAATTACAGTAATTGTGCATTTACTGTAATGTGAAAAGCAAATACGCACGGACAATTCTCTTTTAAAACCTGGAGGAGGGCAAGGGGCCTCCAGGGAGGGAGAGTCCTGGGCTCCTGGCATGCAGGGAAGGCAAGGCAAGGCAAGACGAGGGAAGTTTGGGATGGAGGAGAAGTTTGGCATTTGGGATGGAAGGAAAAGGAAAGAAAAGAAGGCTTCCCTCACAGTAGCTGTGGGTGGATGTGGATGAAAGTGTGGGGTGTGCTTGTGGATCAACTTGGAGCTCCATCTCACCATGAAGTTCTGCCCTGCAGGTCCTACAAAGGGGAAAGGCTTATGGGGGGCATGGGAGCTACCTCCAGTTCCCCCCTCTCCTGGGCATCATCCAAGGCTCTGGCTCTCCCCAGGGAATACCCAGCCCTTCCTTCCTTCCTTCCTTCCTTCCTTCCTTCCTTCCTTCCTTCCTTCTCCTCCTTCCCTGCCAGCTCTGCCTGTGATCCTATCCTCCTTGCTCATCTCCCCAGCAGCTGACAGCCTCCAATGCCAGGAAAGGAGAGAGAAAAGGGAGGCTGAGCTATCTCAATCCCTCCCTTGCCTCATCTTGCCTTGCCTTGCCTTGCCTTGCCTTGCCTTGCCTTGCCTTGCCTTGCCTTGCCTTTCCAGCCTCCGCCTCCTCCTCTGCTCTCTTGAGAGGTCTTAACCCCAATGGAAGGGGGTTAAGACCTGTGCAGGAGGACATGACCCCAAATGTAGGACAGTCTGACATTTCCTCCTGGGAAATGCAGGACCCGCCCTGGAAAAAGGAGGAGTCTGGTCACGAAACACACCCATTTCCAGTATATGTACAGGTTCTTTTCACTTGTGTATGAAAGTTAAAAACATCTTTTTTCCTTTTAACTTCATTCTGTTATTACTGTAATTACGTGTGAAAAGCTTTTGCGCAATTAAGCTCTTTTTTTGTTTTCTTTTCGGGATGCTTCATTTCCACTTTATTATCTCTTTAACAACAAAACTGGCCCACGTGTGATAACGTCCTTAGTTTTGTTAAATAAGTGAAAATGAGACTCCCTTGCTGAACTACTTCAAACTACCTGGAGATCAAACAGTATACCCTAATGTTAGAGTACCAAATATAGGAATAACAAGATTTCTCCTGTAGCTGAACACTGCACTAGTGCTTGTAAGTACTGCAAGATACAATATAGATTACAGCTCTGGAAACTGGAATCTTTAGCCCATTGCTTTTAATTGGATCCCAGAATCAAAGCTTTGTTCACAGCTGCAGCATAATCTGATCGTGATTATTATATGCAGATTTATGCAGATAAACATAAGAGGTACACATTATTTGGAGAAGGCATTGAAGTTCACTTGTACAACAATTAAAGAAAGTTGGATAATTCCATTCCAGGTGTTGAAAAACCATTTATGGATCCCTCTTGGGGGTCTAAGAAAGTATCTCTCTAAGAAACAAGGGCCTACTCAGAAGGATGAGTCATAACTGGTGATGCTCTCCAGAATGAAAAGTATGAGTCTAAAATGGCATCTGACAAACATAGAGTAGCAATGTGATGTAATATCAATAATTACATTCTTGTCAAAATAGCCTGTTGAAAGGTTTATTAATCTAAAATCACACACATGGGTGGCTGACATAGTGACACTTTGTTTTACAAGACACCACATTATGTATATGCCAATATTCCAAAATCCAAAAAGCAAAATCCTAAACACTTCTGGTCTCAAGCATTTCAGATTAGGAATACTCAACCTGTATAAGTAAAAGACTGTAACCATTTAGAGCTTTTAATTTGTACTTTGTGGCTTTACTGATACCCAGTAAAGTAGGTTGGAAGGCCATTTAGGATCGTGGCAATAGGGTCAAAATTATAGAATCATAGAATCATAGATTTGGAAGAGACCACAAGGGCCATCCAGTCCAACCCCCTACCATGCAGGAACTCCCAATCAAAGCATCTCTGACAGATAACTATCTACCCTCTGCTTAAAGACCTCCAAGGAAGGAGACTCCACCACACTCTGAGGGAATGTGTTCCACTGTTGAACAGCTCTTACTGTCAGAAAGTTCCTCCTAATGTTGAGGTGGAATGTCTTTTCCTGGAGCTTGCACCCATTGTTCTGGGTCCTAGTCTCTGGAGAAGCAGAAAATAAGCTTGTTCCCTCCTCAATATGACATCCCTTCAAATATTTAAACATGGCTATCATATCACCTCTTAACCTTCTCTTCTCCAGGCTAAACATCCCCAGCTCCCTAAGTCGTTCCTCATAGGACTTGGTTTCCAGACCCTTCACCATTTTAGTTGCCCTCCTTTGGACATGCTCCAGTTTTTTCACATCCTTTTTGAATTGTGGTGCCCAGAACTGGACACAGTATTCCAGGTGAGGCCTGACCAAAGCAGAATAGACTGGCACTACTACTTCTCTTGATCTAGACACTATACTTCTATTGATGCAGCCTAAAATTGCATTGGCCTTTTTAGCTGCTGGATCACACTATGACTAAGCAATGATTGTAAATATGAAACAGGTAATCGTTTCATATTCATGGTTACTATTTAGGGGGATTGCAGACTGCCAGAAATAGTGCAAATTGAGTCCACTTTTAGGGTTGGGGTTAGTGCTAGGGAATCATGGGAATTGTGGTTTTTTTTGGGTTTTTTTCTGAGTCATTGAGCCTTCTCTGTCAGAGAGCTCTGGTGCCACAATAAAATACAGTTCCCATGATTCCCTAACCCTAGACCTAACCCTAAAAGTGGACTGAATTTGCACTATTTCTGGCAGTCTGCAACCCCCCATAGAGGAGCAGGATGAGGAGGTACCTACCTTCAGCCAGAGAAGGACAGAAAGGGCATGCCTCTGGTGAACCTGTAGATTATATGAAAAATGCTCAGCAATCACCAAACAGCTGTGATTAGGAGCTGGGTCAATATAAACAGCTGTGAGATACTAAGGGGCAAAGCAGATGGCTTAATAGGCTGTCCTCGGCGCAGGGAAGGGGAGGGGCAGCCGCATGCTCGGCGCCCCATCCCCCTCCCAAGGCCATCCTCGGAGCCGCCAGCCCTCCGCACGGCCACCACTCCAAGGAGGACCTCCTGCCGTAGCGTCTGGACACTCTGCGGTGGAAGGGTCGCCGAAAGTGCGCCTCAACGTTTTGCAGTGCACTTTCGGCGACATATGAAAGGAGCACTATTTTAGCACTCCTTTCCAGGGGCGCCGACGGTGCGCTGCTGGATCAAGGCATGGGGATGCCTCGGTCCCACGGCGCACCTTCCCAGGGCGGCCCGTGGCCGCCCGTCTGCTTAGGCCCTAAGATTCTTTGTCAGAGTCTGTCTACATTCCCTGATGAAAGCCTCTGACTCCCTTGTTGCCTGAAACCTTGCCTCTTAGACCTCAGATTGACTTGGAACTTTTGATCCTGGACTGGACTTGCTGATCTACTCTCTGGAACCCTTGATCCTAGACTGGACTCACTGACCTGCTCTCTGGACTCCTGGACACTTGGTTTGCTCCCTGGTTTTGCTTAATTGAACATTGGACTGTTACTGTACTTTTGGAATTGCCTTTGCAAAACCTTCCATTTGAGTGTATCATTTTTATCAGCTACTCTGTTGGCTGCTTTCCCAGACAAATATAAATAAATAAATATAAACTAAGTCATAGTAAAAAAAAATCTTATAAAAAATACAGGAGAGACAGCCAAAACATGTGGTAATGCTTCTGTTTGAACATATTTCTTTATCAGGGCTGTAGTGATATTCTACCAAGCCACCTTCTGGACCTCAACATAGAAAAAACATAACCACTAAATTCAACATGTCTGATTACTTGTTAACATATAAAAATAATTAAATGGCTACTCTAAGGTAAACTCAATTGAATACAATTTATCTTACTCCCAAGAATAAAATTGGATCCTAAGAAGATAACCCTAGACACTTGGTAGCAATAACCCCCTTAAACATAGCTTCCCCCCCCCTAAATATTGATAGGATTACTCTAGAAGTTTAAAAATCAGTACTTTTTAATGACTTTGATGTGGGTACTTTTTTCTATATACTTCACATAGATGTCAAGTAGATGAGCATACTCCTGAGAACAAATCCCTTGTGTGAAGAAGGTGCTAATATCTTCTGTGCCTCCATAAATACATTTGTCAAAGTTAAATTGCTTAAATCAATATGGCTTTAAAGGCAATATATTTTACAAATAAACTAAGAGTACAAATTGTACATTCCAAGGAAAGCCATTTCATTGTTTGGTCTCTACCAGGAAGTCAACACTGCCTTAATTTCTGATATGTATCACTAGGTTATTTTCAAGAGACATGTCGAGCCACACCATACCATTGTACCAGGATCATAAAAATGAAATCTTCTCAGGATGCTGAGTCAATGGAGAGAGGACATTTTATTTTTGAAAGCACTTTAACAAATGAAGTACAAAAGAATACAATATTCTGCTTTCTAAAAAGGAGGAAAAGTGTGTGGGAGGGATATAACCGCAGGACATCTTTGGTCAAGTTCAGCTTTTAGTAGCTTGGAGCTTTGCCCATAATGCAGCTGAGAGCACAGTCTAGCCAATTTCCAGTGGTTACACTTAATATTTACTTAGTAAATTGTACTTTCAAGGTTATTCTGGAATGCACTTGTGATATTTTAGGACACAGTTACTAGGTTTGTGTTCTTGTGTTTGCTTATTTTTGTTTTCTTGTTGTATAAGGATTATATCTGTTGCTGCAAGCTCCAGGTGCAAAATTATATTGGTGCAGAGCTCCGCATGTGAAATGGAAATTCACAAATATACTAGTCAGGGAACCCGATATTTCACAAAACAAGTGTTTAATGGCATAGCAGAATGGTGATTAAATTCACAGACATTTTGTTCATAAAGTGTCATTAAGTGAATTCCCAGATAACAAAGAGATACTGCTTATTTTACGCCCTGATCATATGGGCTAACTAGAGTCACAACATAAGCTTGCAATGGTCTCTCTGAACTGCTATGTCTACCATAGTATATAGCTTCTAAAGAACAATAACAATACACAACATAATTCAAACAAGCTGATATCTTTATTTTGTTTTTTGCAGAAATGTTCCCTTAAGTCAGGTCTGTATAACGTATGGTCCAGGTGCCACATGCGGCCCACCAAAGCATTTTGGGTGGCCCATGAGGATGTGGAACGACTTCAAGGCTCCTCCACTGCTCAGCTTTCTCTTGAGGAGAAGGCCAGGTGGTGGTGGCAGTGGTGGTGGTGGAGGAGGAGGAGGAGGAGGAGGAGGAGGAGGAGGAGGAAAGGCAAATGCTTGCCTCTCAAGACTCCTCCACTGCACAGCTTTCTGCTGAGGAGAAGGCCAGGTGGCAGAGGAACAGGATGGGCAAATGTTTGTCCCCTTTTACTGAGGAGAAGGCCAGGTGATGGTGGAGGAGGAGGAGTACAGGCAAACACTTGCCCTGCAAGGCTCTCCTCTACCCAGCTTTCTCCTGAGAAGACCAGGCAGTAGACAAGGAAGAGGGGCAAATGCTTGCCCCCCAAGTCTCCTCCGTTGCTTGGCCTTCTTCTGAGGAGAAGTTCGGGTGGAGGAGGAGGACAAGCAAGGCTCTTCTGCCACTCAGTCCTCTCCTGAGGAGAGGGCTGGGCAGAGGAGGAGGAAAATGGATTTAATATTAATTAATTCTAATTAATATTATTAATTAATATTAACTATTGTTATTGTTATTGTTATTTATTACTATTATTAATATTAACATTATTAATTATTAGTAATCAATTATTTATTTATTATTGTTATTAATTAATTCATATTTAATTAAATCCTATCTGCAGCCTGAAGACATTTAGCCTATTTTAATTTTGGCTCCTACCTACTGCCAAGTTGTACAGGTCTGCCTGAAATAGTAAAAGATGTCTGGTTTGTACAGAATGTGATAATCATCCCATATCAATTTTGCATTTAGTTTGGCTTGTTTTGTGACTGGTATTTGGAATGTAAACACAAGTTTAATTTGCAAGTCTGGTTGTTGATGCAAATATCTCTAAGGAAATGCCATTGCAAGAAGGAAAAGGAGATAATTATATGGAACATATCCATCCCTCAGCTGAAAGCCCAAGAAACCTGTATTTGGACAAGTTAAATTTAAGGGAGAAGTAGTAATGGAAATTAATTGCAGGGCATCTTTCTCTGTTTAGGGCAGGGTCTGGGGCAAGCAATCCTAAAGTGTCAGTCACAAAAGTAGTGAGGCCAATTCCATTCCAGCAATTGAACATAAGACAGTGAGCAGAAGATATCTTGTGATTGGTGACTACTCATGGAATAATGAGAGCAAACATAGACTTGGGTTGAATAGGGGCCACTTTTTAATCTGATGTGAACATAGAAAGGAGCAAGAGACAGGAGCAACTTAATGTGGGATCAGCTTGACTTCCTCCTCAGCCTTTCTAATACCTGGGTTGCTCTCTTTCTGGCCATCTATTGGAAGGCAGACCCAAGGAACCTCACCCCCAAGTTGCCACACTTATGTGATGGCAAAGTCCTCAGGGCAGTCCAAGAGTAGTCTCCTTCTCCAACTTCTGAATCCCAGGGCCTAAAGATGCAGTTCCAGACCCCTACCCTACAGCAAAAGGCTGCCAAGGGATTCACCTTGCTCTCAACCTTAAACAGGGTTCAGAGTTCCTTAGTCAGTAAGACATGGAAGCAAGAAACATCCAGTGTCAAACAGTATAGAATCAAGAAAGCCATTAATCAAGTTCAGGATTCCAGGAAGTCACAGTAGCCACAGTAGCCAAGTCCTTAATCTGATAAACACACTTTTTCAAGTTGAGCTGTCAAGAGGAAGTCTGAAGCAAGAAGTCAAGAGGAAGAACTCCTTACATCCATTTTTCAGGTGGAAAGTAAAATGATGCCATGCCCCCTCCCCTTGAGAGTTCATCTTCATCAGAAGATGAACCAGACTTACCTTTGGAGGAGTCACAGCAGACACCTGATAGCCAGCCAAGTCCTCTTTTTGTTCAGGAAGAAGGAGCAGTGGGATTGGGTCAACAGAGCCTATATCCACCACCACCTCATGCCTACTGTCATAGCACCCTGCACCTGACACAGTCATCACTGCTTCTCCTCCATTGGAAGCCATCAAAGGTGGTCTTCCTGCAGCACTTTGTGCCACATAGGTGCAGATTCCCATTTTCCTATTAGGGATTCTGGGTTCCAAATGGGAAAATGCTTTGCCAGGAATTCAGTATCACTTAGCATTGCCTTGTATGACTAAAACATCTGATACCACAACTGAGCCACAGTTCATTACTGTGTAGCAAAAAAAAAAAAAAAAAAGCCATTGTCTAATGTATTTTTTCATGATTTTTCACATCTGTAATTCAGAATAATTGAGAATCAATCTCTGATTCTTTTTGTGTGTATATGAGGGGAGTTCTTTATGCAAGTATCAGCAGTTTATTCAAAATGACTGTGATTGATCTGACACTTCATACATTTTCTGCTGCATATTCTCCATCATCCCTGTTCTTCATTATTTGCAATTTTATTTTCTCTACTCATCTCCCTAAAAACCTGTCTGCTGCAAAACTACATCTTGAATATACTGTCAACTTATTCAGGCATTTTTCTTGTAGGGTTAAGTACATACAGAACAAAGAAAGTCTCCATCATTGCTAGTCCCATCTCTTCCATCTCCTTAACATGGAGAGTGATAGTCTGAGGAGGAGTTCCAGGGGTTTGGGGAGTGGGTAGGGAGAATGCCCAATCACATGGAGGTCTTCCATGTGTAGAACAGCCTTTCCTTCTCAGGGTGTCATTTTCCACATATGGAAAGTGATGGCAGAGGTGGGCATGAAACAATGGTTTCTGCCAGACCTTAGGGTCTACAAAGGGGGAAATGCTTTTAATTTTTTTCTTTTTTTCAATAATTCTTCTTTCAAGGAGAAGGGAACTTTGTATCTGCTCTAAAAATAAACCATTGTAGCAAAACTTTCAAATGTTCTTTTAGGGTGTATACTTTTTAATTATTAGTTTGGGTAATTGTCAGGCAAACTGAAAAGGTACATGAACAATTTTATGTATTTATTTATTTATTTATTTATTTGTGTGGAAGGAACAGAATCCACTCTGTAGCAAATGTTTGAGAGGCACTTTCTAATATTTCCATAATATATTCATCAGTTGTCTGAAGTGTGGTGTTCTAAAGAATGACAATGTACACAGTGAAATGTCAATAATGCTACCTTTTGCAAGGAGTGTGGGAAACAGCAGTAATCAATATGCTCTAATGTCTCTTAGCTTTAGTTTTCATTTTTGCTGCAGTCTGGGACACAACTAAAATAAAAGAAGTGTAGATATAGCTTTTATGTCTTCTAAATATTAAATGCCCCCCTTTTAAATTACAGCATGTCATTTTTGCAAAGTATTTGACTGCATTGCCATTTCATTCACAGAGCAATAATGTCTCCAACACATCAAATACAAACCAAATGGCATTTATGGTTTTGTGTTTTACATACAGAAAACATTAGTTTAAGATACAACATGTTTTTGATCTTTCTTGATGTGAAAATGTAAAGTTTTATGAAGGAAAACTTCAAAATATTTGATCAATGAATCAGCAATCTCACACACACAAATACACCCCTCCTGTACCTAATGACATATATCAAGGGGGGGAATTAATACAATGAGAAATTATTTTAATCACAAGAGAGGAATGAGGCATACAATGAAAGCTAATTTAGAGAGTACATGGCCCAAAGTGGCACAAAGACTACTGCATGTGAAAACCTGCTATGGTTTCCTGCTCACCACACCCAGGACTCATAGTTTTGCTATGATAGCCCCCCTGAAAAGGGAGGGTCAGAAAAGCATCTGGCTATGCCTCATAGCCAGATGCAAACAGATTGTGTTAGCTCCTTTTCTGGGAAAGAAGAAGAGTGATTCAGTTAAGACTCAGCCTCCTTTAGCAGAGTTCACAAGTGGAAGTGCTGGATCTCTTGGGTCTCTCAATACTAGTTTTAGCAAAGTAAGGCAAACAAGTAGTACGCAAGTTTCATAGCTAAAAACTTGACATTCAAACACATTTACATGCACTGCCTAAGCCATGGCTACAGAGCTACAGAAAAGTTTCAAGAAGAGGAGCAGCTCAGCAGAGCCTTCATTCACCATCTTGAAGAAGAAGGAAGAGAGGAAGGAGACTTTTATGTGCTTGCAAATGCACTTGGAAGATTTTCTGGTCACATGCTTAAATGTATTTCCACAAGAGGTGACTGAGCAAATGGGAAAAGTTCTATAGACAGCATGTTAGTGTAGAGGGATGTAAGAAACCCTTCTTGTCTAAAGCCCCATTGTGCTAACAGCAGCTGTGTGGTTAAAGAGAATGATTGGCCGGGAATCATTTTCAAACATTTATCAGTTTGTCTCTGGCTATGGAGCATAGCCCAATGCTTCTCTGATCCCATCCTGCTCTACATCAGTCATAGGAGCCATTGTAGTAAAACTGGGAGTCCAGAGGATGGCTTTGATCATTATATAGGGTGGAAGAGAATACCAACCTCTGAAACAACAAGAAGGGGTAAGGTGGACAATTTATGTGTGTAACTAAACAGGATGAGTCACTCCAGTAGCAGATTTCTGGCTGTACTTACAAGAGTTTCCAGTTGTCAGGACTCTTTTCAGTTCACTTGTAGCCATCTCTTAGGGGATTAAAAAAGGGGGGGGAATGGGAGAAGAAAAAGGCATACACCCAGCAAAACATGTGATCGCTCTGAAGATTTTCAGGCAATGTTGCTCTTATCCAGGAGTTAACCATGAAGAACCAGGAATGCTCCAGCAACAAACCATTCATGCTGGGGCATTCCTGGATCTTCATGGGTTAAGTCCTGGATAAGTGCGACATCATCTGAAAATCTTTAGAGTGATCGCTTGATTTTGCCAGGAGTATGCCTTTTGCTCCTGGTTTTTTTCTCCATTTGATAATCTCCTTAGTGACGTGGACTAAGATGCTAGATGAGAGTGTGACTAATCCACCTCCACCCTTTGTGATTTATCCTTCTGCTTCTAAATTGTATTTTCAGTTTGAAATTTTTATAAGCTCCTTTTTTTCCCCAAAGACTGATTTATTTATTTATTTATTTATTTATTTATTTATTTATTTATTTTTAAACTCTGTCATATTAGTATTAAGAGGGCAAGATGAAATTTTCTTGGCAGCCAGTGACTCATGTACTTCAAACTGTATCCCTATCCCTGATCTTGGCCATACAAATACAGTGGCACCCCCCCCTCCAATGGCTCTTCCAATAATAATAATAATTCACTGCTCCAATTAGTACTACCTCATGAAACTTAATCCTCTCCTTTTTTCACCATTAACCATTTCAAATCAATATTTGTTAACTTCTTTTAAAAAATAAATAAATGAAAAGCCAATAAAAAGCCAATTAAGAACAAACTCAATAATTAATCACTTAAAATAATTGATATAGATTATCACATGGTTAAAAAACGTGACTTACCTCATCCGTTTTGAAGTCTATTCTGGGATGAAGCTGGGTATTATCACATGCAATTTGCCGCCGATGCCACCTCCCAGCTGCATCCCAGCTAAAAGCCAACTATAATCTGCACCCAGCTAGCCAATTTGCACAGTCTATGTGCAACTATGCAAATCAGCCAGCTGAGCTTGGATTATAGCTGAGTTTTAGGTGGGATGCAGCTGGGAGGCAGCATTGGTGGCAAATTGTGTGTGATAATACCAGGCTGCATCCCAGAATAGACCTCAAAACAGATGAAGTAAGTCATATTTTTTAACCATGTGATAATCTCCATAATCAGTATTGCAGTTTAAAGTCTATTTTGGGAAGATGTGTCTTCATATCTTTTCCTAAAGCAGCAATAGTGGGAACTGATGGCAACTCTAAGGCTGGGATCTTGCATTGGGATATGTAGCTATAGTGAGGTAGCCATGACATCTTCTGATGCTATCCTCCAAAAATCTTACCTTTGAAGTTTCACAGTCACCCCCAGCACAATAATTTCCAATGTGTTGGATGGAGAGTGGAGCAGTGAATAATGACATGTTCAACCCTCTCCCACTCTCAGGGCATGATAAGAAAGGCAGCTGCAGAGACACTTGTGGAGTCTTGCTAGGATCCTCTTGCAGCTGTCTGTCTCACCACATCAGTCAACTGGAAAAGGGCTGGACACATCATTACTCAATGCCCCACTAGTCAACATATCAGCAATGGGTGACTTTGGGCAAGTCACACTATCTCAACCTCAGAGGAAGGCAAAGGGAAACTCCCACTGAATCAATGCAAGCAAACCCCATGGTTGCCAAGAAAATCCCATGATAGGAGTCACCACAGGGTCAGAAGCAACTTGAAGACAGACAATAAGAAAGTCAGGCTTGCAACATTTAAATTAATGAATATGCTTCATTAAGGATGTTCATTAATTAAGGGTTTGGAAACCATGCCCTATGAGGAAAGACTTAGGGAGCTGGGTATATTTAGCCTGGAGAAGAGGTTAACAGGTGATATGACTGCCCTGTTTAAATATTTGAAGAAGTGTCATATTGAGGCTGAAGCAAGTTTGTTCTCTGCTGCTCTAGAGAATAGGACCCAGAGCAATGGTTTCAAACTACAGAAAAAGAGATACCACCTTAACAATAGGAAGACCCTCTTGAGAATAAGAGTTGTTCAACAATGAAACATGCTCCTTCAGAGAGTGGTGGAGCCTCCTTCTTTGAAGGTTTTCAAATTGAAGCTGGATGGTCATCTGTCATGGGTGCTTTGGTTGTATATTCCTGCATGGCATGGAGTTGGATTGGACAGTCCTTGTGGTCTCTTCTAACTCTATTATTCTATGAGTCTATGAATAGGATGCCTGCTAAAGTCTGGGAGCAACATAGAAGAAATCAATTATGTTCTTAAGAGGGCCACCCTGAAAATCTTAACCTAAAGACAGGTTCATAACAAGACAGGCAGTTCCTTCCATAGCCATTCCACAAGCCATTCAGAGATTTAACTTGTCCTAAAACCTACATCTTGAATTTTCTTGGTAAAATAATTGACTACCAGTGCAACTCTTTCATTACCAGGGTAAAGTAATCACAATATTGTCCACCAGTTTGCATTTAGCTGCTGTATGCTGCATCTATGGAAATCTCTGGCTAGTGCCTGGCAGTCAACAGTTCTGAGGTGATATAACTATGTTGCCAACGGTGTGGGCCATTTGTTCTTTGTGAAGCATCATGTAGAAACATTAGTACACTAATATAATATCTAACATAAACAATAAAATAGGCCCAGCAGCATCCTCATTTTCAGAAATAGATGACATGAAGGATATATATACTTGTGTGGAAAATGTGTATGCCTTTAATCACACAAGGAAGGAATTGTATACATGACAATTTTCACTGTTAAAATATATTGCTATCGTTCTTAGGCTGCACAGTCAAAATGATGGAAACTTATGACTGAGCATAGTGGTCTGGAAAACATGTACAGCATCACTTGGAGAAAAGTAGCTGGACATGAAGCTATTGAAAGGGGGGGGTGCAACTCTGGTGATTTACTGTTCCATTTTTTATTCCCTGTACTACTTTCCATATTGCACCAGAGGAATTCTAGAACAGCTTTTGCTGATAGTACAAGAGCCTGCAAAGGGGCAAAAATCACATGTCTTGTTCCAAGTGTAGTAATAAGAAAAAGCAGAACTACCATTTTCTGGATCCAACAAGAAAAAATCCAGTGCAGGAGAGCACATATGTTGTCTAAGAGGAATACCAGTTGTTTACCTTCTGCTTGCACATTTGTAAGTAAAGCAAATATTATAAAGACACATGTAGAGATGTTTTCTCACGCCCAAAATAAAAGTTGGTAGTGATATCACAGGAACTTTTCACTTATGGAAATGGGGAGCACACAGCATTATCCACAAAGCAATTGTAGATGAGCAGGCATTGGCCACATGGTATTTTGAATGGAAAATACATCATTTGTGAAAACTTCATGGTGGGTGGAATATAGGGGTATTTTTGTAATGTTTTTGCCTGGGGTGGATTCAAATATACAAATGGGCTCTACCTGCAGTCTAATGACACAAATGTTACAAAAGAAGGCGGGATCGCTGTTTGAAAGCAATCCCACCTTCAGTTCCCTCTGTTTCCCAAAATGGTTTGGAGAGCAGACCAACCATTCCACAGAACCTCACCCTGCTCCTTTGCAATGCCAGGTCAGTTAAAAACAAGACCTACATCATCTAGGACCTTCTCCTGGATGAGGATGCTGACCTGGCTTGCTTCACAGAGACCTGGCTGGGGAAGGATAGTGCTGCTGTATGGGTGCAGGCCCTCCCAGCCGGGTACTCTGTCAGCGAGCAGGTGAGGGGAAGTGGGCGGGGGCGGAGTGGCTCTAGTTCATAAGAACACCTTGACCTTAACCAGGATACCTGTCCGGAACATAGCCTACTTTGAGAGTATGTACCTCAGCCTGAGGACCAGGGATAGTTTGGGGATTCTGCTAGTCTACCGACCACCCTGTTGTCTAGCAGACTCTCTGACCGAGTTGACACAGCTGGTCTCTGAGCTGTTGTTGGAGACTCCCAGACTTTTAGTTTTGGGGGACTTCAACATTCCGCTCGAGACCAGTTTAACAGGCGTGGCTCAGGAGTTCATGGAGATCATGACAAACATGGGCCTATCCCAACTGGTCGTTGGGCCCACACATTGTGCAGGTCATACACTCGATGCGGTCTTTAGTACAGAACAGGAATATCCATGGGCGGAGGTGGTAGGCACCTCCGCATTGTCATGGATGGATCATTTCCTGGTCAAGACGGAACTGAGAGCCAATATCTGCCCCGCTGGGGGTGGTGGACCCATTAGAATGGTCCGCCCTCAAAGGCTAATGGAGCCAATTGGATTCCAGAGAGCCGTAGAGGGTTTAATGGTTGGGAATGCCGGTGACCCTGTCAATGCTCTGGTCAATACCTGGAACACCAATCTTACCAGGGCTATCAACACGATTGCTCCCAAATGTCCTTGCCATCCCGCTTCGAACCGTAGGCCATGGTATACGCCTGAGCTTAGGAGGATGAAGCGGTTTGGACAACGACTAGAGCACAGGTGTTGGAAAATTTGACTCTTATCCAACAGAACTCACCATAGGAATTTTCTTTGTTCCTATTGGGAGACAATACATGCAGCAAAGAGAGCCTTCTCCTCTGCACATATTGCGTCTGCAGAGTCCCGTCCAGCAGAACTGTTTAAGGTGGTGAGGGAGATGACGCAGGTGCCCCCTGCACGAAATCCTTTACTTAACCTGATAACGGCCTGCTGTGACATGTTTAACAACTTCTTTGCAGATCAAATCTCTCAGATAAGAGCCGACTTAGATGCCACTGTTCTGACAGAGTCTATAGGTGAGGTGTCCAGCGACTCCATCAATGAAGTTATTCTGGATCAGCTGCAATCTGTGAGTACTGAAGATGTGGACAAGCTGCTTGGTAAGGTGAGGAAGACAACCTGCCCTCTCAACCCTTGCCCATCATGGCTGGCCGTTCAGGGGGGGGGATGCATTGAGGAGATTCCTCACGGATATCATCAATGCATCCTTCAGGGAAGGACATGTTCCATCTTGTCTAAAGGAAGCGGCTGTTAGGCTGCTTCTAAAAAAACCTTCCCTAGACCCCCTGGATATGAGTAACTACAGGTCTGTTTCTCTGTTGCCATTTTTGGGCAAGGTAATCAAGAGGGTGGTTGTCCTTCAGCTCCAAGCTGTCTTGGATGAAACCGGTTATCTAGACCCATTTCAAACCGGCTTCAGGACAGGCTTTGGGGTTGAGACTGCCATGTTTGCCTTGACCGACGATCTGCGTCTGAGCATTGACAGAGGTAGTGTGACCCTGTTGGTGCTCCTAGACCTCTCAGCGACTTTTGATACGATAGACCACGGCATCCTCTTGGACTGCCTGAGGGGGTTAGGTATCGGGGGCACTGCTCTGCAGTGGCTCCGGTCCTTCGTCTCGGGTAGGTCCCAGAGGGTGCTGCTCGGGGACAGTAGCTCCAGCAAGAGGGTGCTCACTTGTGGGGTCCCTCAGGGAGCTATTTTGTCTCCGATGTTATTCAACATCTATATGAAGCCTCTGGGTGAGATTATACAGAGTTATGGTGCTGGGTGTTATCAGTACACTGATGACACCCAAATCTATTTCTCTGTGTCTCATTCATCGGCCTCAAATTCCAATGGCATCTCTTCTCTCAATGAATGTCTTCGGGAGGTAATGGGCTGGATGAGGAAAAACAGATTGAAATTGAATCCGGACAAGACGGAGGTGCTCATGGTAGTAGCCCCGGAACCTAAGAATTGGGTTGCAACCTCCAGTCCTGGATGGGGTCACACTCTCCTCCAGTGACTGTGTTTGCAGCCTGGGGGTGCTCCTTGACGCTTCGCTCCTGATGACAAATCAGGTAAATGTGACGGTCAGGAGCGCCTGTTATCAGCTTCGGCTGATACGCCAGCTGCGCCCTTTTCTGGAAGTAAGGGATCTCAAGACTGTTGTGCACATGCTGGTAACCTCATGCCTGGACTTTTGTAATGTGCTCTACATGGGGCCACCCTTGTACTTGGTTCAGAAATTACAGCTGGTACAAAATATGGCAGCCAGGCTTGTGTCGGGAACATCTAGGAGGGACCATATTACTCTGGTTTTGAGGTCCCTCCACTGGTTGCCTATCAGCTTCCGGGCACAGTACAAGGTGTTGGTTATTACCTTTAAAGCCCTAAATGGCTTGGGTCCAAGCTATCTTAGTGACCGCCTCCTCCCATACAATCCTTTCCGCGCTCTCCGGTCCTCTGGGAGGAATTTGCTGCAGCCTCAAAAATCAAGGCTTGCGGCTACCTCCCAGAGGGGTTTCTCAGTTGTCACGCCCAGATTCTGGAATGGCCTGCTGGATGAGATCCGTCAGTTAACATTGTTAGACAGCTTTAAAAAAGCTGTCAAGATGGATCTCTTACGGCAGGCCTTTCCAGATTAATTATCCCGGCCTTGGGTATTCCCACCCACAGTGTTCTCTGCATGGCCCCATCTACGGATGGAGGGAGAACATTGCCATAGGCCAATGTGTCATTTTGTAGTGTGTTTTAACTGTTTAATTTTTAACTGTTTAAATTTGTAATTTTAATTGTTATTTGATTTAATACTGTTTTAAGGGGGGAGGGATTGTTGTTGGGATATTTCATGTGATTTTATTGTTGTAAGCCACCCGGATTGGGTCCCCAAGGGGCAGGATATAAATAAATTTTATTATTATTATTATTATTATTATTATTATTATTATTATTATGGCACAACTGCTTGTAAGCATGTAGTTGGAAATACAGACTGATTGGCATTTTTTTTTTAAAAAAAAAATAAGTGGGTGTAATTTCAGGCCATTTGCTGCTTATCAATGGATCTATATAGCTTTCAGGCAAAATCAAATACCAGTTATTAATCTTGCAATTATCTCAATTTATCACTGTTATCCACACATGCTGGCTATGTCTGGAGGTCTCTATGATATTGTTTTCATGAGCTGGGACCGAAAGGAATTTAATTAGAGATCCATCTCTCCAATGAGTGCCAGCACCTACAAGGATTATAGAATTAATCTAAATGCTTAATTACATTAAAATATTTTTGCCATTGTCAAAGGGAAAACGTTGACCTGCAAGGTGTCCTTATTGAGTGGTATCTCTTCTTTGTCACTGGTACGATGTCATGGAATGATGAATAATGGCTTGTTTTCCTGGATATTTTTTTGAAGCACAATCACTCAAGTTCATGGAACTTGGGGAGATAGGCCTGATTCAGAAAGACAAATAACTGGAATCAAATCAAATTATTTAAAGGTTTAAACAGGTATTTGTAAATTGATCTAAAAATAATGAACAAATGGAATGGAACCAGATAAATGAAGAAATAGTGCAGTGGTATTACAACCAAACTGTTTTGTTCTTTCTCCCGCTGATCTACTCCTCTAAATTTCCCCCCTATTTCTAACCAAACAAGAACCATCTGTAGAAAAACAAATCCCAACTTGTTTGTATGATTGCTTCATTGTTGGTGTTTTGATTTCTCACAAATAGATATATGTTTTTCATTCACGAGAGCATACATCTGATTGACAGAAAATTTTCTGGAAGGAACTTATTACATTTCATGCAGACGAAAATCTTTGTCCCAGCATTAGTTGTGCTTGCAAGCAACACAAACATAGGAAGAAAAAAGGAAGGCAAATTTAGAAAATACATGGAGGAATTTGTTTACTCAGCAGAGCCATACATTTCTAATAGAATAAGAAGTGACAGAATGGGTAAAAGGGAAGGAGGGTGCTGATACGATCTAACATAGTTCTAAGTCTTCTGAGGAAATGCATATGAAATCTTGTCAAATTGAACAGGGACAAAAACAATTATATTAAAAAGGAATTGTGGTATGGGATTTAATAAAGTATGGATTCTGTATAGATTCCATAATCCATCACAGAGAATTCTATGGAGAGGATTTATGACATTCTGTCTTTATTAGATGGATTAAATATTTTATAGAGAATTTATTTTTTAGTAAATAATTCCACACTGCTTGCCTGTACAGTGTAGCATGTACAGATTGTGGATAGAACTTAATGGAGACTTTAAAATGATATGATCTGTTTTGTTTTGGTTTTGTTTTGTTTTTGTTTTTTAGGGGGGGGGTTCCCAGTTTTTGTTACAAAGAATTCTAATGACTATTGTTATTATGTATTCATGATTTTTATTCCCTCTCTTTCTTGCTCTCTGCAGACTTCAGATTACTACTATTACTGCTAAACACCAAATGTCTACTGCAGACATTAAAATATGCAACTGATAAGGATATTCTCATAGTTGAAAAATAGTTAATCTTGGAACTAGAGTAAAATGCTCTAAATTGACTTGTAAAGTAAATTTCCTTCTCATATTGCTTTGTGGAAGGGCATTGTGAATTATGAGAGTTTGAAAATATGTTGGGTTGCAGAATGCTGAGTTGACATTAATCTTGAAATAATAATAATAATAATAATAATAATAATAATAATAATAAAATTTATTTCTATCCCAACCCTCTGCAGAAGCAATTGGGGCGGCTTACAACAATAAAATATCACAATGCACAATCCCTTAAAATAGTATTAAACATCATAAAAATTAAAACAATACATGAACAATTAACAATTAACAAGTAAAAGAATCATAATAGCAGGCAGATCACCAGCAATAAATGTGGCAGCAGGTATGGGGAAGGAATAAACTCACTCCTTAGGCCAGGAAAACTAGTCAGGAGAGGCCTGCTGGAAGAAATCCATCTTCACAACATTTTTAAATCTGTTTAAACTGGTAATCTGATGGATCTAGTCCAGCAGGCCATTTCATAATCTGGAAGCAGTTGCCGAAAAGGCCCTCTGGGATTGGAGGGACTTCTGGTTGGCCAAGCTGGTGCACAGGTCAGATTTCCAAAAGGTCCTGGGGATCGACAGCCCTGTGTGGCTAAAAATTACCCTCAAAAAGGAATACCATGCAGGGGCTTCTCCCTTACTGCGTGGGGAGAAAAGTGGGCTCACGGAGGCTTGATCCAGAGCTTTGGCGATGTGATTAAGCTCTTATTAAGCTCTTATAAAGCTAAAATCACTAACGAGGGAGCCGAAGGAGCCAGGAGCAGCCTCAGTTGCACAGAACAGCTGATGGGCAACACAGCTAACAATTGGTACAAGCACTACGGCCAACTTTTAAAGTAAGAAAACTAAATTTTAAAAAATATGACTATTGCAATCAACTATCTAGAGAAGACTGATCCAATTAAGATTCCTACTAATAAGAACCTGAGCAAATTCCTCTGAAGAGTGAGTAATTATTTACTGGTAACTACAAACAAGGAGAAAATAGAAAGGAGAAGGAACTGAAAAGTGAAAGTAGAAAGGAAAGTAGAAAATGGGGTGAAGGGGGAAAGGAAAGAAGAAAGTATCAATTACTGATAAAAAGAGGAACAAACTGGAAAGAGACTCTAATTACAGGCACAGTTAAACTGACATGCCAGAAGACCTGCAATAAATATCCATAGCAGTAAGAAATCTAAGAGTAAACTACTGGATTATCTGACTAAATATTAGTGACGTTAAAGAATAAATGAACTGAGGTCCAAATTATAATGAAGAAAAACTAAAAAGATTTTAGGAGTGGCAGACAACTGAATAGGCAGCTGAATTTGACTATGGACTTCAGATATTGAGTTTAAAATAAGAAGTATTGGATTTGGGGATTTTGGTTGCTATATTGGATATAAATGAATTACTGATACACTGAATTCTGACATGATATATTGAATATAAGTAAATATAGCTGCTGAATAACCCTAAATGAATTGCGATTATTGAGAATTTATTATAGTTATTGGAGTTAATCCAAGGATGTTGCTTCAAAAAGTTAAAATTGATTTAACTTGGAATGGAGGGGAAAAAATTTCCAATACATACTGCAAGAAGACAAAACAAAAGACGTAGATAAAAACTGCCAAGGTCAGTGTGAGAGGTATAAAGAAAACAGTTAAGTTGAGCATCTGAAGAAGGGGAGGGAAAAAGAGAGAGAGAGAGAGAGAGAGAGAGAGAGATCATAACAAGGAAGAATAATGACATCTAGTGGACAAAGGACAATAAAACAAGAGAAAATTTCAAATAAAATCTACATTGAACATTCTGTTTTTTCTTCTGATACACAAATTCTATATAGACAATCATGTTATCAAGGAAAACGGTGCCAGCCCAAGCAGCAGCCAACATTATACAATGAAGACCATCTTTGGATAACTAAAACCAAAACAAGCAGTCAGAGCAAAACATAGTTCTTGAGGAATTAAAAAGGATAAGGCAGGAAATGGTGAACTTGAAAAAGGAAATGAAGCAAGATTTTAGAACCGAGCTAAAAGGAGTTCAACAATTATTAGAAAAAGTGATTGAAGACCAAAAAAAAGGGGGAAATGAAAGTGGTGGTATTAGAGGTGAAAACTAAAGCTCTGGAGGAGAAGACTAAAAATTGAGATGACTCAAGAATGGGAATTGGACAATAAAAAAATTCAAGATCTCAAACTAAGAGAAAGGTGTGTAAAGATAAGAGGACTTCAAGAATTAGCTAACAAAGATCTATATGAATATCTGGTCCCTATCTTGGCAGACTTTGTAGGGGATACAAAAGAAATATTTTTATACAAAATTGATAAATTGTTCAGAATCAACTCTAAGATTGCTAAAGAAAGGAACCTGCCTTGAGATGTGTCAATCTTTTTTGTACAGACAAGAATGAGAGATTTGATTTTTTAAAAAAAGGTTTGAGAAAAGATTGATGATTAATGGTAAGGAATTTTTTATATTTAAGGACATCCTATCGAGATTACTGAGAAAAAGAGGAGACTATACGTTCCTTACAAACCAATTAAAAAAACAGAATATCTAATACAGGTGGGAACTACCAAAAGGAATATCCTTTAGCTACATACAAAGAAGAATTCATATTACATCAATTAACAAGCCAAAGAATTTTGGAAAACACTAAGGAAGGACAATGAGAATAAATCAAAAGAAGATTTTCAGAAGGTGGAGCAAGAACTGGAGTTAAGTCAAAAGCAACAAAGTGAAGAAGATTTAGAAGGAGGAGATATAGACCCAGAGATTCCATCAGAAAGCAAGGGAGAAGACCCTAATTAACCTTGGACTGGAATTTATTGACTTTCTTTCTTTCTTTCTTTTCCTTTAAACATCTAGGTACAAAAAATACTTGATTGGATTTGGCTAGCATATATCTAAACTAATGAATCTCAGATTGCTGTCCTGGAATATTAAAGGTCCCAACTTGCCCCAGAAGAGAAAGAAAGTTTCCACTACATAAGTAAAAGCAATTATGATATCATGTGCCTTCAGGAGCTGAGAATAAGAAAAAAAGTTGTGAGACTATTAAAGAATAATAAGCTTGGAAGAGACTAGCCAACTTCCTCTTTAAAGAAGAAAGGAGCTGTTCTTTATATTTCCCCTAAGTTGCCATCAACAGAAATCTTTAATGATGAAGAAGGACATTATATTGGCATAGAGGTAATAATAGGAAAAAGTAAGGTTTTAATTGTGGGTGTGTATGGTCCATTAGAAAAAAAAGAAAAGTTTTACAGAAAAAATGATGAACCAAATTCTAGAATACAACTTTGAATCACTAATTTTAATGGGTGATTGGAATGGGGTTATTGACCCAATAATTGTTAGGAAATCAGAGAGAGGTATAAAAAACAATAAAGGGAAACTACCTAGGTTATCTGATACTTTACTAGAAAATTTAGCATTGGTGGATATTTGGAGGGCAAAATATGGTAATGTCCAAGAATGTACTTATTATTCAGAAAGTCACCAGTCTTTGTCTAGAATAGATATAGTTCTTATCTCAAAAATATGGGTGAAAAACATTGTCAAAATGGTTATTCTTCCAAGAATTCTTTCAGACTACAACACCATTCAAATAAGTTTGAAATACAGTACTTCAAACCCCTCATGGCGGCTCAATGACAAACTATTAAGGAAAAAAGATATATTAGAAAAAGCTAAAATAACTATCAAATACAAACGTAATTACAATTTGGGAAGAAAGCAAAGCTGTCATGAGAGGGTTTTTTATACAACAAAATTCCTGGATAAACAAAAAAAGAGAAAATTTAAACCAAATCAATACTATGATTAGAGGGGAAAAAACAAGAATTAGAAAAAAATCCCATAAAAAAGAGACTATAAAAGATATGAAAATATTACAAAAACAAATCTTGATGAATATGGTAGAGGAGATAGAAGAAAAGTTAAAATACACAAAACAATTTTATTTTGAAAATTCCAACAAAACAGGAAAATGGTTGACGTATAGATTGAAGAAAGAAAGGGGGGGAAAGAAATTTGGAAAATACAGGAAGGAGATGAGATTATAAAAGAAGAAAATAAAATAAAAGCAATTTTCCAGAGATATTACTCTGAATTAAAAAATTTCTGGACAAAATAGAATTAAAACCCATAATGGAAGACCAGAAAATTATGTTAAACCAGCAAATAACAATTGATGAAGTTAAACTACCTATTAAAAAATTAAAAAGCAGGAAGGCCCCAGGTCTAGATGGATTTACGGGATTATATTATAAACTATTGGAAGAAGAATTGGCACCTTATTTACAAAAACTAATGAACGAGACAAAAGAGGGTTATATTCCATCAACATGGAATGAGGCGAATATAACTTTAATACCAAAACCAGAAAAAGATCCCTCACAAGTAATGAACTACAGGCCAATATCTCTCCTGAACATAGACTATAAACTTTTTGCCTCCATTATAGTGGAAAGACTAAAAAAGGTATTAAAAATTGGATACAAGATGACCAATGTGGTTTTTTCCCAAACAACAACTAAGATATAACATTAGATATGTCTTAAATCTGACTGAACATTTGAGAATAAATACAATAAGAAACTAGCCGTAATATTCATGGATATGGAAAAAGCATTTGATAGGGTTAACTGGCAAACAATTTTTGAAATCTTATCTAAATTGGAAATAGGAGACAGATTCATAACATGGATTAAAGCAATATATTCAGACCAGAAAGCACAAATTCTAATAAATAGAGAAAAAATATTTTAAAATTCAGAGAGGAACGAGACAGGGTTGTCCCTTGCCCCCGTTGTTACTTCTTATGGTGTTTGAAATGTTAAATATAAGAATGAGAACAGAGGGCAATATTCAAGGGATAAAATATAAAGGGACAATGTATAAATTAAGGGCTTTTGCAGATGACCTAGTAATTCTCCTTGAGGAACCAACACAAAGTATCAAAGCATTAAATGAAAAATTAACTGAATTTGAAGAAATTTATGGATTAAAATTAATAAAGGAAAGACAAAAATGATAACTAAAAACATGTCTGAAAAGGAGAAGATTGAGTTGTCAAAGATGGCAGATTATAATGTAAGTAAAAAAGTAAAATATCTAGGAATTGAGATAATCAAAAGAAATGTAGATTTGTTTAAAAATAATTACAAAAAGACTTGGGCTGGTATAAAAAGAAATATGGAAAACTGGAACACTTTAAAGCTTTCATTATTGGGTAGAATAGCAGCCATTAAAATGAGTGTACTTCCTAAAATGATTTTCTTATTTTCCAATATACCTGTGATATATAATGAAAAACCATTTAATAAATGGAATAAATACATACTGCGATTTATTTGGGCAGGGAAGAAACTAAGGGTAAGGTTTAAAACCTTACAAGACACACCAGAGAGAGGGGGTATAGCTCTACCTAACCTTAAAATATATCATGAAGCAAGCTGTCTGATGTCAATAAAAGAGTGGATAAATTTGGAAGACAAAAAATTATTACAATTAGAAAGCTCAGGTACCATATTTGGTTGGCACAGATATTTATGCTATGATAAGATAAAGGCCAATAAGGATTTTAATAACCATTGGTTAAGGAAACCATTATTGAAAGTATAGAAAAATATAGAGGGAAATTAGGAAATAAAATATCTCTGGAAACATGACCTCATGAAGCCTTTTTTAGAAGAGAAATTGGGAAAATTAAAAATTGGCTCAGATACAAGGACTTAATAGTTAGACAAGGTGAGGGATTCAGGTTTAAAACACAGGAGGAGCTCTGAAAAGAAGGAACAGAGATACATTGGTTCCTATTAATGGAAAGATTTAAACTAGATTATAAAGAAAAATATATAGAATTAAAAAAAGAATTAGAGAAAATTTTAATATTAGAAAATAAGGGGATGATGTCAAAATTATATAAATATCTGTTGCAAATCGAAATGGAAAAAGAAATAACAAAAAATAAAATGATTAGCTGGGTTCAAAACTTAGGTCACCAAATAAACTTAGAACAATGGGAATTCACTTGGTCTAAAGTGCTGAAATATACAAAAAGTCAAGATATTAGAGAAAATTATTAGAAAATGTTCTACAGATGGTATCTAACTCCAGACAGACTTTTGAAGATGTACGGCATAGATAATTCATGTTGGAAGTGTACAAAAAAAAGGGAACTCTTTTTCACATTTGGTGGAGTTGTAAAAGAGTTTAAAAATTCTGGTTACAAATACACAAAGTATTAGAAGATATTTTCCAATTTAATATAGAATATAAACCACAATTGTTTTTTATTGAATATTGTTGATTCTGAAACAGACAAAAAATGTGGAAGAGTATTATTTCATTTAATTACAGCTGCAAGAATGACCTTCGCACAACTTTAGAAAGTGGAAAAAATACCAACAATAGAAGAATGGATGTTAAAAATATACATCGCTGAAATGGACAGACTAACAAGAGTGATGACTGATGGCAACTTAGAGAATTTTATAAAAGACTACAATGATTTGATTTTATACTTATTATATAAATGGGGCTCAATGGCAACACAAGGATTTAGAAATTAATTGATGATTTGTTGGTATTTTGCACTTTGTTTGTATGTAGGATAGAGATATATAATAATAACATTAAAGTTTAGAAAAGTACATAATAAGAGAATATAAAAATATATAGAATTTGTAGAAATAATTACCTGGTTTAATTTAAGTTAGCTCACAGGGCACTGAAATATGATGGTATTCATTAAGAGGAATAGTGATACTGGTTTGAAGAGAACCAGAACTCTAAATAAAGGAAGTGAAGCCCACAAAATCAATGCATGTTTGTTTTTCTTACTCTGAAGGTTTCTTATAGAAAAAATTACAGTTGTGTTAAAAGTAAGTTTACAAGTGAGGCTAATAGTATATATTTTAAGGATAACTAAAAGGGAAGAGAAAAAATGATATGATATGAAAGGATGGTATAGAAAGTAGTTAGAAAGTAAGAGTAAGTAGTTAAAAGGTAAGAGAATGTAGGAGAGGAAAGATAAAGAAGGGTGAAAAGCTGTGCTAGAAGGTACTGGATGGGTAAGGAGGAAAGTAGAGGAAGGAAAGAAGGTGCACAGGAGAGGCTTATACAAGTAGAAGAAGGAAAGAATGGAATGATGTAGGAAGGATTTATAGTGATATATATTAATCAATTTAGTCTCACTCCATCAGAATAGGAACTAGTCAAAGATATCTTTCTGGAATACTGTAACAATTTTTTTTTAAAATGGATATTTGTATGTTTAAACCACATGTATGTTATATATATGGACAAATTAGGTTTTAAGTTGTTTGTTTAGATTTATCAATAAACTTTAAAAAGAAAAAAGAAAAGGACCTCTAAGAGGTTGCAGACAGCCTCGTTTTAATAGGCTGAAGCAAATTCCTCCTACAGGACCAGAGTGTGCGGGTTGGGTTATATGGAAAGAGGTGATCCCGAAGATAGGTTGGGCCCAAGCCATTTAGGGCTTCAAAGGGGATGGCCAACATCTTGTACTGAGCCTGGAAACTAATTGGCAGCCAGTGAAGTCTTTTTAGGACAGGTGATATATAGTGTCTCCTAGATGTGCCAGAGACCAGTCTGGCTGCCATATTCTGAACTAATTGAAATTTCTGGACCAAGCATGAGGGTAATCGAGTGTAGAGCGCATTACAGAAATCCAAACAAGAGGTTACCAGTGCATGTACCACAGTTTCAAGATCCCTTACTTCCAGGAAAGGGTGCAGCTGGCAAATCAGCCGAAGCTGATAGCAGGCACTCCTGACCATCGCATTTACCTGATTAGTAATCTGGAGTGACGGATCCAGGAGCACCCCCAGACTGTGAACACAGTCCTTCACATAGAGTGTGACCCCATCCAGGACTGGAGGTTATCTCCCAATACCCAGTTTTGGGGCCGGTACTGTGAGTACCTCCATTTTATCTGGATTCAATCTCAATCTGTTTTTCCTCATCCAGCCCATTACTGTCTTAAGACAGTCATTAAGGGGAGAGACGCCATCTGAAGTCATCGCCAACGATTGAGGCATGGAGAAATATATTATTATTATTATTATTATTATTATTATTATTATTATTATCATTATTTATATCCCACCCTCTGCAGAGCAACTGAGGCAGCATACACATTAAAATACTATACAAAAAATGCAGTACAGTTGTCAATACTCGGAAGGGTAGCAATAATACAATCATATGTGCTTCCTAAAATGCTATATTTATTTCAACATATCCCAGTGATTACTTCTAATAAAATCTTCAAGATCTGGTCAAGTGATATAGAAGAATGTATTTGGCAAAAGAAGGAAGCAAGAATAAAAACAATAGTCTTACAAGATGTGAAAAAGAAAGGGGGTTTAGGTCTACCTAACCTACAAATCTACTATAATGCTGCAGCCCTAACCTGGATAAAAGACTGGAGAGAGCTAAAGAATAAGAGAACACTGGTTTTGGAAGGGATAAATCTAAGAGGGCTGACATAAGTATCTACAATATGAGGACGAGGTAAAAGATAATCATTTTAATGAACACCTAATTAGAAAAGCACTAATGAAAGTATGGACAAAATATAAGAACTATATGTATAACAAAATCCCAAGATGGGTTTCACCGCAGGAGGCATTCTATAAAGGTGAATACCCCGGAAAAAAGAAATGGCTTGCATATCATGAAATCTTATTTAAAACAGTCAAAGGAGAGAATATAATACCATTACTAGACCTACAAAAAAAAAAAAAAAGAAGAAGAAGAAGCTGAGTTACACTGGTTAGGATATACTCAAATAAAATAAAGATTCAAAAGAGATAATCGTATAATAGGAATTGAACCAGAAAAAAAGAGAACTAGAAATTATTCTAGAAAAAGGGGAAAAACATGATATTGCAGCTTTATAAACTCTTGCTAGACATTGACTTAAAAGAGGAATCAATAAAGGAATGTATGATAAAATGGATGAAGGACATGAGAGAAAACATCCCGCTTGAAATTTGGGAAGAAGTATGGACAAAAAACTTAAAATTTACTAAAAGTGCTTATCTTATAGAAAATTATTATAAAATGCTCTATAGATGACATATGTCACCCCCAAAATTAGCCAAACTAGCCAACAAAGAGGATAGTTCCTGTTGGAAATGCAAACAAAATAAAGCAAACTTGTTTCATATGTGGTGGACTTGCAAGTCAGCGGCGAATTTTTGGAAATTGATTCACACAAAAATACAAGATATCTTTCAAATTTACTTTAAAATGGACCCAAAACTATATTTATTGAACATAACAGAAGAACTAAAACACAAAATTAGCAAGGTAGAAAGAGAGGTTGTATTATATATAACTGCGGCTCACATAGTATTTGCTAGATACTGGAAAGAGAACAAGGAGAATTTAGAAGAAGAATGGCAAATAAAATTAATTGACCTGATCAACATGGACAAACTGACAATGATGATCAAAGACAAAACAGACCAAAAATACCACGAGAAGTGGGACAAACTAAAGAAACTTTGGAATTAAGCTTTGACATGAAGTATGTTTAAAATAAGACACAGTAACACTTCCTAATCAATATATTCAGAACTTTTTTTGAAGGAGAAGACAATGTAAATGGGATATGTTTAGTACTATTGAGGTTATTATGTATAAAGATTAGAGTGAAACGAAATGTATGATAAATTTATCTTACTGCTGTAAATATGAAAACAGATTACAATAAAAAGTGGGGGGGGAAAGAAAAGAGTAGATAGATCTTAGTATAAGTAATATAGTAAAACATATTAATAGGAGAAAAATGATTCAACTAGTCAGAATAGAAGTACAATGAAAAGGTCAAAGAGCTTTTGATTTTTTGTTAATAGATAGCTGGAGATGTTAGTAGTTGTTTGTGTATGGATGTGCAAATTGAGTGAACAGATGTTTTGTTTGTTTGTGTGATAATGTTTAGGTGTATTTTAGATGTGAATATATAATAAAAAATAATTTAAAAATGCAGTACAATATAAAAACAACCCAACAATCCCGAGATCCACCCCCCCTTAAAAAAGTATTAAACAAAGGTATACATTAAAACCTGTTTAAAATAGTCTCTTCGAGACAACAATAAGAAACACAGACATAAAACTAACACTCGCAGCAACTGCAGGAGAGAGTAGGGAAGAGAAGAGAAGTAAACTCTTGAGGCCAGGAAGTCTAGCCGGGAAAGGCCTGCCTGAAGAGAGCCATCTTCACAGCTTTTTTAAAGCTGTTTAAGGTCATAATCTGATGGATCTCGTCCGGCAGGCGGTTCCATAATCTGGAAACAGTAGCCGAGAAATTCCTCTGGGAGGTTGCGGACAACCTCATTTGTATTGGCTGCAGCAAGTTCTTCCCAGAGGACCGAAGTGCATAGGGTGGATTGTATGGGAGGAGGTAGTCCTAAAGATAGATTGCACCCAAGCCATTTAGGGCTTTAAAGGTAATAACCAACATCTTATACTGGGCCCAGAAATAAATAGGCAGCCAGTGAAGGGACTTTAACACAGATGTAATATGGTCTCTCCTTGATGTACCTGAGACCAATCTGGCTGCCATATTCTGAACTAACTGAAGTTTCCGGACTATTGCCGTGCTGCTGGAGGTGATGGTGCTTGGGCAGCTTTTATACTTTTGCCTAGCCTCTCCTCAGTCTTACTGCTGCTACTGCCACCATACCACCAGAGGTGGTGGAGCTTAGGTGGGCTCTTGGGTGTCTGCCCAACCTCTCTGCGACACAGCTGCTATTGCCGCTGCCACGCTGCTGTAGGTGATGGTACTGGGAGGGCTTTTATACTTCCTCCTAGCCTCTCCACAGCCTCGCTGCTGCTGCTGCCACCGCGCCACCAGAGGTGGTGGTGCTTGAGTGGGCTCTTGGGCCTCTGCCCAACTTCTCCACACCACTGCTGCTGCTGCCACTGTTATGCTGCTGGAGGTGATGCTACTGGGTGGGCTTTTATACTTCCACCTGACCTCTCTGCATCCTTGCTGCTGCTGCAGCTGCCGCACCGCTGGAGGTGGTGGTGGTGCTTGGGCTTCTGCCCGACCTCTCTGGGGCCCCAGCGCTGCTGCCTCCACTGTGCTACTGGTGATGCTACTGGGTGGGCTTTTATACTTTCAATAGCCTCTCCAAAGCCTTGCTGTTGCTGCCGCCACAGTGCTGCTGGAGGTGGTGGTGCTTGGGCGGGCTCTTGGGCCTCTGCCCGACCTCTCCGCAGCCCCACCGCTGCTGCTGCCAATTTATAAGCAGAAAGGCAGGTGGGGTAAAGCTAGAAGATGGCAGAACCCATCTCTAGCAGTCAAATGAATTTGTTTTTAACTGCCCTTGAGTTGATCTCGACCCATGGCGACCCTATGGATGAAACATTTCTAAAACCCTCTGTCTTCCACTGCTTTGTTTAATTCTTACAAACCCATACCCCTGACCTCCTTAATAGAGTGTGTGCACTCCTGCCACCATTCACCTTTAGCACTGACTTTTTGGATGGTAGTCCTGTGGGAACTCGGTACCCCACCCCACCATCAAATTATGTTTACAGGACCCACACTATTCTTTGTATGATGTCCCACACCAAAACTTTAAAACGTTAGTAGCGTGGTTTATTTTAAAAATGTAGGCCAAATGATGTTTAAATAAGAACAAACATTTATTTTAAAACAGCATGGAATAACTATAACTTGTATCAAAGCTTGTTACTGTAGGCTTGCTTGGTTACATATAACAACGTTTATTTCCACTTCACTTCTAAAACTTCAGCCACACTGGCTAACAATATCTCTCAGGAGAGAACACTACAGCAATGCCCTTTTTAAGAGTCCTGTATGGGTTCCGAGTCCCTCCAGTCTGGACTCTAACTAACAAAATTACAGTTCCCTCAGGAACTCCCCAAAACACAGCCCTCTCTCTGGCTTAACTCTCTGACCACTCTCTTCAACTGTCGAATTCCCAACTCTCTCCTCCAACTGTCAGCTTGGAATTTTCAAGCGCTCCCAGCTTGAACTCTATTGGTTGGCCCTCAGCTGCCTCCTGATTGGCCAGCTGGACATTCTATTCACCACAATCAATCTGCCATGTGGTCTTCCTCTCTTCCTACTTCCCTCTACCTTTCCTAGCATTATTGTTTTGTTTTTTCTAATGAGTCCTCCCTTCTCATGATGTGTCCAAAGTATGACAGCCTCAGTTTGGTCATCTTTGCTTCAAGGAAGGTTTCTGGGTTGATCTCAGACCCATTTGTTTGTCATTTTGTCTGTCCACAGGATCTTCAACACTCTTCTCCAGCACCACATCTCAAATGAATTGATTTTCTTCCTATCTTGTTTCTTTTTTTATTCTTTAATAAATTTTATTGGATTAAAATACATATATACAAATATCAACTCACTAACATAACATAACATAATTACACAACAATACATGAACCAACTAACAAACACCAATACACATCTATGTACCATCTATAACTAATATGACTTAAAACTTAATTCTTCCCTGTTCGGTTCACCTTAAATTCCATTTGTTCATTTTTTCCTTCTCTTTCTTGCTGAAATTTCCAATGAGGTCAGCTATATCTTTTCACATTTCTATAAATTTCTTTGTGTTTGTGTGTCTACATACATTTATTCACACATATAACTATGCGTATATATACATATAGATTCATGCTTACAATTACCTTCCCTTGTAATTTACTTACCCACTTTACTATTATCGATATCTACATATATTTTTTATAATTCTTGTCTTCATCTATAAATCCTAATTGGGTGTTTCTTTGCTTTGTAATATGTCCTGTTTTATTTCATGTTTTAATCTTGTTTTTAACTGTCCAGCTCTCACATCCATATATGGTAATAGGGAATATGATGGCTTCTTTGAGTCTAACTTTTCTGTTGAGTTGTATATCTTTGCATTTTATAATCTTTTCTAGTTCTTTCAAAGCCCCTCTCCCCATTTTTAATCTTCTTCTGATTTCCTGACTGCAGTCCCCATTTTTATCAATGTTTGCTCCCAGGTATGGGAATTCTTTTATTATTTCTATTTCTTCATTGTCTAGGTTGAACTTGTGAAGGTCCTCAGTGGTCATTATTTTTGTTTTCTTTATGTTCAACATTAAGTCGGCCTTAGCACTTTCTGCTTTGATCTTCCTTAGCAGGTGTTCCAGGTTTGTGAGGTTTTCTGCTAGTACTATGGTGTCATCTGTATATCTTAGATTGTTGATATTACTTAGGAGTAGATTTGTGGTTTTGAATGACTGAACCTTCATATGCAGCAAATCATTAAATTGTATTTTGCTCATTATTATTAGAAAAATAGCATTTAAAAAAACAAAGCAGATGGGGAGAAGATAGAAATATGTTGTTGTTGTTGTTGTTGTTGTTGTTGTCTATCATTTTGTGCCTTCTAATTGTTTCTGACTTATAGCAACTTTAAGGTGAACCTATGAAGGGTCTTTCTTGACAGAATTTGCTGAGAGGAGTTTTTCCATTGCCTTCCTTTCAGGCCCAGTGTGACATGGCCAAAGTCACGCAATCAAGAAATATATACTTGGCCAAATTTTGGAATATTTTTGAATATTGCTTACATCCTAAACTTGTTTAACTCTAGCCACATTGATTTGATTTTGCAACTCCACCTAACCTCAAACCCATGCAGAAGGCCAACCATCATACCTTTACTGGATTATTTAAATTGAACAGAATCAAATAGGAGGGTAGTCCATTATGGAGATTATTGCATTGATTTTAAAACCAGATTACCTGATCCAGTTGAAATTTAAAGCAGGTGGCATCCTGATCTTATCAGAAGGATTTAGCCACCGAAATCACTGCCCAGGTCCATCCTGGGTCCATTCCTGCTCCCAGGGGCACTCAGCACACCTCTTTTCGAAGCTGGGAGTTTTCCAGCTTAAGAAAATGGCCATCGGAGCAGCTTCTTTACTTCACTATGCCCTCTTAACCATAAGATTTGTGTCTGAAATTAGATCTGGGATGTTACACCCTAATATGAAAGAATTATAAAGCCATTATAAAATATTAATATGCAAATGAAATAAACAAGGTTGGGTTGTGCTTTGAACATCCTCCTTGTGTGAAAGAGAAACATTGAAACATTTTTTTGTTGAAAAAGAACACATGCTGGACGTGATTGAGATGCAACCAGAACTGAGAAGTGGCAAGTTCCTTAAATTACTGCTGCTCAGTCCAGTCTCTCTTTCCTGCTGAAGATCTATTTTGCTTCAGCTGTTTGACAATCAGATTTTACAAAACTTTAAAAAAAAATACTGATGGGTTGCTATTAAGATATTCTGTATAGCATCCAAAAACCAACTAAATAAATAAATAGGACCGAAAAGTATAAAAATACAAAATGATGGGAACATCAAAAGGATCCTGACACTTTTTGAAAATCAAAACTGTCTTTATTTAGTTTTTTTATGGTAGGGGAAGGAGAAGACAACAAGTCTTCAGCATTTGGAGGAAAAGTGAATTTAGAAGTGCCTGGATATCAGGAAAAGGTAATATGCAAGTAAGTAATACAGACAGCATCTCCAATGAAACTTTACCTTGTCTCAATTGAAAATATAGCTTCATTTCCCAATTTGCCAGGTTATTCTTCAGTCTTTGCAGAATCTCTTTAGAACCCTTGGTACTTCTCATAGTTCTCTCAGGATGGGTTACACTGTTAGCTGTTTCTAAATCATCCAGTTGCTTCTGTTATTTCCCTACAGCAGGGGTAGGCAACCTAAGGCCTGGGGGCCAGATATGGGCCCCACAAGGCCTTTGGACCAACCCCAGGCCGGTCCTGCTGCCGCCGCCCACCATAATGATATTGATTATTGTTGTTATTACTTGTTCTTGGGGTTTTCTTGGCAAAATCTCCACAGGGGTTTTGCCATTTTGGCTTTTCTGGGGCTGAGACAGTGTGCATGCATCCCTGCTTGTTTGTGGGCCTGCCTTCCAGTCATTTCCATGATGATAACGATTATTGTTGTTATTACTTGTTTTTTTATGAATTTTATTGATTAAAAAACTAATACATCACAGTACATACATCTCAATACATACATCCAATACATATAATAAACAATGACATAACATAACATAACTTACATAACATAAATGACTTCCTGAATTCCTATCAAGTCATTTTTTTTCCATCTTTATATTCACTCTTTCCCTATTTTCTCAACATTAAGAGGAATATATATATATATATATATATATATGCAAATATATATAAATAAATCCTTTTTTTCCCCATTATCCTTCTCTACTTTAAATCCCCTTAATCTGCTTTTCGCCATTTTATCTATCTGACTGTAGTCCTAAACCACTTCTTTTTTCTTTTTGCAAATATTCAAAAACAGAATTCCAAATTTCTTTACTTGTTTCCCAATCTTGGCCTCTTAACAGATTAGTTAATTTATCCATTTCCATGGTCTCTATTAATTTATTTAGCCAATCTTGTGAGGATGGAAGCTCTCCCTTTTTCCATCAAGCCGCAAATACCAGTCTAGCACATGTTACCATGTAAAATAAAAGTTTTCCATGTTTGCGATTCATAGCTTCATTTTCACATATATTTAACAAATATAATTTTGGATCAATATCAAATTGTATCTGCAAAATCTCTTCTATCTTTCTATGTATTTTATGCCAAAAAAATTTAACCTTTTTGCAGTTCCACCAGACGTGGCAATATGTACCAACCTCTTTTTTACATTTCCAACATTTGTTGGAATATCCTTTATATATTTTTGCTAATTTATCAGGGGTCAGGTGCCACCTATACAGCATCTTATAGTAGTTCTCCTTTAAGTTGTAACATGCTGTATAATTTAATGTTTTACTCTAGACCTTCTCCCACTGTTCTAATTTAATATTTTGCTTCAGGTCTTGCGCCCATTTGATCATTTGTTCCTTTACAATTTCTTCTTCCATATCCAGGTCCAATAGCACTCTATAAAAGAGGGCTATTTTATGTGTATTATCTAGGAATAACTGTTCTTCAAAATTAGCTTTTTCTAACCTTATACCGGTTGTCTTGACATCCATAAGAAATCTCTCCCTAAACTGTCTATAGAGAAACCATCCTAGATTAATACCTTCTTCCATTAGTTGTTCTTGGCTCTTAAATACCAGAATATTATTTATCTGTGGAGTATACAGTAATTCTTTATATGAATACCATTTTCCGTCCCTTACATTTTCCCTATTGTGGAACGCTTCGTGTATACTTGTCCAAATTGGTACTCCAGGACATTACTTGTTCTTGGGGTTTTCTTGGCAAAATCTCCACAGGGGGTTTGCCATGGCTTTTCTGGGGCTGAGAGAGTGTGCATGCATATTTATTTATTTATTTATTTATTTTTGTGCTTCGGCCCCCCAATTGTCTGAGGGACAGCAACCCGGCTGCCGGCTCAAAAAGGTTGCCTACCCCTGCCCTACAGCAATGACAATGTAACTCAAAGTTATAAGAAGGCAAAAACTACTGAGATTTTAATAACTTTTTTCTTTCCTCACTTCTTTCTATTCCCATCTTTCTCTCACTATCTCCCCTTGTCTCTCTGCTTGAATATATATATATATATATATATATATATATATATATATAACGTGTACAACATGTGTTTCAATTGAAAGTCTGTGAAAAATGGGCAATGCATTCATATGGCATCAATGAAACTCTTTTGTTAAGCATCCTGTGACATAGGATCTTCTGTGTTGATTAGAAGATAAACAATCTGCTCTGGGTGAAACAAGTTCTATGGTGTTAAGATCCTGGCAGTTGGACTCCAGCCTTGGGGTTTGTGGCTTAGCTCAATGTTATCATGAGCTGTATGTGCTACAGTTAATCCTCAGAATCTTCTTCAGATACAAAAAAGACAGAGACATGAAACACTGGTCATAATAAATTCTTTCAAAAATAAAGAAATGGAACAGTGAGTGGAAAGCGTTGTGTTACATTAACATGTATTTGTTCAAACAGAGCAGTATAGCAGATACTGAGTGTTGGGCTGTTACTATCAGGATGCAGATTAATACTTCATTTCACTAACAAATGTATCTAAATGATTGTCATTCTAACCTATGACACACATGTAATGAAGATAAAATGGGGGGAAAACATATTACCATATATATTCATGTAGACCTCATGTATAAGCCAAGGACAGAATTTGGGTGCAAAATTATGCATTTTGACATATGTGAATAAGTGGAAGGAAAACTTAGGAGCATGTGATGATGGATTTAAAGAACAAAGCAAGGGAAAATGATGTCAAAGAACTTACAAAACTCTGGCTGGCAAAACTGTCTGAATTCACTCTAAAGGCTGGATAGGGTAGTAAAGTAAATTATGGCTGTGCATTGTGTGAGGGAGGTGACCAGGCACAGGTGGGGCTAAGAAAATGCATGTGTATAAAAAAGAAGAAAATACAAAGCAAATAAAATTGTGACTATGGGCCTTTGCAGACTGCTAGAAATAATGCAAATTGAGTCCACTTTTAGGGTTAGGGTTAGGGTTAGGGAATCATGGGAACTGTATTTTATTGTGGCACCAGAGCTCTCTGACAGAGAAGGCTCAATGTCTCAGAAAAAAAACAATTCCCGTGATTCCCTAGCACTAACCCTAACCCTAAAAGTGGACTCAATTTGCACTATTTCTGGCAGTCTGCAAAGGCCCTAAATTAGCAGTTATTATAGTTTTTAACTTTAATATGATAACTTTGCCTGATTTTAAGACTGAAAAGCTGTCAAATATGCACATATCTTATTCAGATTCTTCAACGTCTAATTCTTCTTGGCATGCCTTTAAGGAGAAATGCCAAAGAACTGCCGCCACTGCCATTTCCCCACCTAGGCATTCAAAAAGATCAGAAGTTACACCATAGTGGAAAGAGTAGAAAGGGTTGGTGCTTCTTTTAGTGTCTCCTGGACAGACAAAGCTCTCACTTTTCACCACTCTGCTCAAAGAAAAGGATAGCTCTCTTTTTGATAAAAGTTAATGTACAGTAATTGTATTGACCCATGGATAAGTCAACCCAGGTTTTTGTGGTCAATTTTGAAGCTAAAAAAATTCTGTATTTGTACATAAATATGTACAATGAGCAAATGAAGGTGCATAACTAATTTATTCTGTGTTACTCCACTGATTTGTCTATAGCAGCAGAAGCTTTTCAGGATCTCAGAAAGGAACATTTTTCAGCCATTCTTGGAGATATTGGGGATTGGACCTGGGACTCAGAATGCAATACATGTGCTTCCCATTTACTCTTTTCAATTTATTTCAGTTATTTAAATATAGTATTGAATTGGATTTTAAGGTGTTCAGTTATTTTGTGAAAAAAAATCAAACTAAATCAAATGTGTTCTTATATTTTTGTTAGAGCATCTACAGTATTTCATGCAACTTCTTTTGCCAGCAAGATCAATTGTTCTTGCATGTGGTGGCTTCCACACACCAGCAAGGTATTCAGTCCACTCTAGAGTTCAGTCTGAAGTTAGAGAGAGTTACCCAAAATGCTGAATCTATTTGGGGAATAGAGTTCAGGACTTTAGATAATTCCTTTTAAGTACAGACTGAACCCCAGAGTGCATCATCACACCACAGTAATGGAACTCACTAGCTGCCAGGGTGCTAGCAGTCTTTTTCCTTCCACTAGAAATTCCTTCCACTTATTAAATAATTAAAAAGTAGAATATTTAACCCTTAGATACAGGGGTAATGTTAAAGTCAATCTCATGTTTCAAGCTTATTCATAAATAATTTATATGTGGCTTAAATAAAAACTTATAACTAATTAAAATATAGTCAACATAACTCTACAATTTCATTTTAACAACACAAAATGAAATAAATATTCCATTCACCTGGAGAAAAAGTATGAGTGGAATTGTGCTGTCCTTCTTTGGGAAAGAAACACTGAAGCTCCCCTGTTCCATGAAGTCCATAAACTCACACCAGTTATATGGTTCAAACAATGCTTTATTGGAAGCTGCAGTCATACGTTTCCTCCCCACAGTTGATAGAATTAGGTTCAGTGTGTTTTCTGTCCTTTTCAATCTTCTTCTTCATTTTCTTCATTTTCTCCTTAAACATTTGGTTAATTATATCCAGTTTTCTGAGTAGCTTCTTGCTTTGTCCATGTGAAGTCTGGCAAAACAAAAGTGCTGCCCCTCCTGCTGGGTTTCCAGTTTTCCATGGAAGATGTGCTTCTAGCTGTGGCCTCTGAGGGGAGGCTAATAGCCAGAGTGTCCCAGGGATGGATATTCAAGCTGCTCTAGGGTCTGGGGTGTCCATTTGGTACCCTGTAATAATTTCTGGCCACACAGCCCCAGAGAAGGTAACTAGGCAGTTACTTCCAACTGTCCTGATTTTGCAGGGATGGTCCTAATTAATCTGTCAGCTGCTTTTAAATTGTCTCTGCTTCTCTCTTCTTCTCCACTTTCTCCATCCTCAGCAAACTTCAATTGCTTCAAATGAGTTCAAAATGCAAAAAACAGTTTGCATGCAATTAATTCAGTGGGGAGAGAGGAGAGCAGAGAGCAGAATCTTACCCTTTCCAGGAGGTTCAGGCAAAAACAAATTACAGTCGCCCCTACATTCTTGTGGATTTGAAGTCCACAGTTTTACATATTCATGGAGGGGCAACCTCCATTTAAGCCCATTGAAGCCTATGGGGCTTGAATATTTGCTAATCTCCGTTTTCACACAGGGGGGTCAGGAACGGATCCCCCCGTGAAAACAAAGGGCCAACTGTACTACTACCTGTCACATCTGGTGCTTTTCGTTATATTTTTTGCCATCTTGACCACATTCTGGTGTTGTTTGACCACAAGTGTCCTAGTTTCATAGGTTTAATGTAAAGATGTATGCATGTCCTCCTTGGATAGCTTACATTATTAGTTTCTGCTTCTTGCCTCACCTTTCTTCTGCCAAGCTCAAGCTCCTGGCAATAGATTTCCTACTGTTCCCATGCTCTCTCTCAGCTTCAGAAGAACATTGAATCCAACAGTCATTTGAGCTGCTTCCTCTCTTTTCTATTTCATGTGGCCTTGCTGGTCCCTCTTGCCCAAACACAGAAGGTGTATCCCTATTTCCATGGTTCCCCACCAAGGTCTACCAGTGAGTTCCTCCAACTACTTGCAGTAATTTGAAAAAAGACATTAGCCTGAAACATGATCTACATTGTCTTGCCAGATTTATAAAGGAAAAAAAAATAATGGGTTATTTCGCGAGACATCCAGAAACACTATGAATAGGACAAGAAGGTTTACTCATTGTGCAAAGGGATCTTGTAGCACCTTTGAGACTAACTGAAAGAAAGAAAGTGGTAGCATGAGTTTTTATAGATTTGAGTCTACTTCCTCAGAAGTATGGGTTTACTCATATAACTAATAAGCAGTGGAGAAAATCAAATGTAGGGCATCAGGAAAGACTTATAGAAAAAAATATAAAAACTCTTGCATACTTCACCTGGCACTTGTAGTGAAGAATCATAACAGCAACAGCAGTTATATCCTGTATCAATAAGTCCAAGTAGAACAAATTGAGTACCAAATGACATGGAAAGCCACACTTCAACAAGACCCCACTTTGTCAATAATAGCTCCAGATTTTCAAGAATAGGCTTGAGTTGCCATTATTAATCAGCCTTCCCATTTATATGAGGCATTGTGTACTTGATGAGTGATCATACTTTTTTTGGCAAGCCATTTAAGACATAATATTTAGCTGTTTGAGGACGCACAATCCAGTGCACAGATAAAAAAAATCAGCTGCTCAAATGATTTTTTTTATTACTAAAATTGCAATTGTAGCAAAAATGTAAAGATTTTTTAAAGATTTAGGATTTTGATGTTATTTTGGGTGGAGGAAACACAGGTGAATGTGCAACATGTTGAACATAAACAAAAAGCGATTAGAAGCAATTGTTCTATAATAAAAAATTGAATGCACATAAAGTTGCTGAAGCACAAACATCTGTCACTCATGCAGACATCATCCTATAAACCCATCTAACTAACTCTATTTTCTTTCCTGATTGTATCAGGCTTGCTTGCGGCATGACAATAATTTGAGTGACAGACACCAAACCTGGAACAGTGCTATGCATACTTATGCTTTGTTTGCAGGCACCATCCTTCTTTAAGGGATGTAAATATTTAAATTTGCTTTTTATTGAGAACAGGAAAATATCAGGCACAAGGTTGTTACCTTGGAATGCAAAGTCAAAGTTATTGTGGATCTGCAGCTTTCATGAAATTTTTACTAAGTTTTTCAATTGACTTTTTGGTTTGCTAATGAAATAGTGTATGAATAATTTAAAAGCCAAGAATATAATTGTGCATTAGAACCATAATGCACCAGTACAGCATGATAGACAACACTGAAGACATGGCTTAACATAATCCCTGCAACCTTTGATTCCAACCATCAAAACATTCCCTAAAATGTTGCATATCGAATGCTGGTATTTTCCTTGTCTTTCTGGAAGCTAGTAAGAGAGAAGTTTAATCAATAAGAAAGAAATTTTGAACATGTATGAAAAACTGTTATAGGCCTATGTCACTGCTGTCATTTTTGAGCAAGGTGGTTGAGAGGGCGGTTGCTCTTCAGCTCCAAGCTGTCTTGGATGAAGCCGATTATCTGGACCCATTTCGAACCGGCTTTAGGACAGGCTTTGGGGTTGAGACTGCCATGGTTGCCTTGACTGACGATCTGCGTCTGAGCATTGACAGGGGTAGTGTGACCCTGTTGGTGCTCCTAGACCTCTCAGCAGCTTTCAATACTATAGATCACGGCATCCTCTTGGACCGCCTGAGGGGGTTAGGTATCGGGGGCACTGCTTTGCAGTGGTTCCAGTCCTTCCTCTCGGGTCTGTCCCAGAGGGTGCTGTTCGGGGACTGTAGCTCTAGTAAGAGGAACCTCACTTGTGGGGTTCCTCAGGCGGCTATTTTGTCCCTGATGTTAGTCAACATCTATATGAAGCTGCAGGGTGAGATAATACGGAGTTATGGTGCTGGGTGTTATCAGTACACCGACGATACCCAAATCTATTTCTCCGTGTCTCGTTCGTCGGCCTCAAATTCCAATGGCATCTCTTCTCTCAATGAATGTCTTCAAGCGGTAATGGGCTGGATGAGGAAAAACAGATTGAAACTGAATCCAGACAAGACGGAGGTGCTCACGGTAGCGGCCCCGAAACCAAGAATTGGGTTGCAACCTCCAGTCCTGGATGGGGTCACACTCTCCTCCAGTGACTGTGTTCGCAGTCTGGGGGTGCTCCTTGACTCGTCGCTCCTGATGACAAATCAGGTAAATGCGACTGTCAGGAGCACCTGCTATCAGCTTCGGCTGATACGCCAGCTGCGCCCTTTTCTGGAAGTAAGGGATCTCGCAACTGTTGTGCACGCACTGGTAACCTCACGCCTGGACTTCTGTAATGCGCTCCACTTGGGGCTACCCTTGTGCTTGGTTCGGAAGCTTCAGCTGGTACAAAATATGGCAGCCAGGCTTGTTTCTGGTACATCTAGGAGGGACCACATTACTCTGGTTCTGAGGTCCCTCCACTGGCTGCCTATTAGCTTCCGGGCCCGGTACAAGGTGTTGGTTATTACCTTTAAAGCCCTAAATGGCTTGGGTCCAAGCTATCTCAGGGACCGCCACCTCCCTTACAATCCTCCCCGTGCTCTCCGGTCCTCTGGGAGGAACTTACTGCAGCCTCTAAAATCAAGGCTTGCGGCAACTTCCCAGAGGGCATTCTCTGCTGTCACCCCCAAACTCTGGAACGGCCTGCCGGATGAGATCTGCCAGTTGACATCATTAGACAGCTTTAAAAAAGCTGTCAAGACGGATCTCTTCCGGCAGGCCTTTCCAGATTAACCATCCCGGCCCAGGCTCCCTGATCCCCTCATTCCTCCCGTGGCCCCATCTTTAGTGATGGTTGAGGATCCCCAGAGGGACATCAGGGTTTTTGTTTGTTTTAATTATGGTTTTATGTTTTGATATTGTTTTTTTTAATTTGTCATATTGTTTAATACTTTCTTAAGGGGGGGAGGGATTATAATGTTTTAATGTTATATTTACTCTTGTTATTTACTGTTGTCAACCACCCGGATTGGTTCGCCATAGGGCGGTATACAAATTATTATTATTATTATTATTATTATTATTAACTGTTAAAAATTAATTATTCTTATAATCAGAGTAAAGGTCTCTGACTGAGGGATCTGAATAACCTTATTTTGAGGAATTCATTTCTATAACAGCTCTTGTCAAGTCCATAAAAGTAGTGTCAGTGGATACATTATTTTTGACATTAACATGTCCACAGTGGACTCAAAAATAGGTCATTCATTCAATCATTCATCCTGCTTTTTTTCTCGGTGCTCAAGGTGTCTTGCAATGTGAATTAAAACAAGCTAACACAAAAACTAACCAACTACAACTTTAAAGAAGCCATTTTACATACACATGTTTTCACGTGCAAAGTAAGGGTTGTACCCACTCATTTGTGATACAACTTCAGTTGTTTAACTTATCTTTGTTGTTATGGAGAGTGTGTAGCCTCATCACTTGGGGGGTTATACCACAGGTCAGTGGCTTATAGCATTCAGATGCTTTCAACTAAAAATAACTGTTTGGTTACTTTTGAATAATGGGACAGGAAAGAAATATTTTAATATTTTTAATATTTTTTTAAATAGTTTAATGAAAATGCAGCTGCAAGGTTTGGACCAGGGGCCAGCAGGCCACACCCAGCCCACCGAGGCCTGCCAACCGACCCCTGCCCAGTCCTGCCGCTGCTGCCGCCACCTTTCGCTGCTGCGAGGGTCTCCAGGGCACCATTTTGTGTTCCAAAATGGCTCCCAGAGTCTTGCGCAACCTTTCCCATCCTTCCCCAAGGCCCGGCGCGATCGAGGGAGCCCTCCTGGGGGACCCTCACGGCCACCAAAATGGCATCCCGCTGTCACACGCATGTGCGTGCGACTTAGGGTGCCATTTTGGTTTCCAAAATGGCACCCACCATGAGCACATGCATGTGCACAATGGTGGGAGTTGTGCATATGTGCGTGTGCTGGGAAGCACATGCGCCAGCCCCCATCGCCATTCCCCCCCCCGGCCCGCCCGCAAAAAAGGTTGCCGACCTCTGGTTTGGACTTTTGAAACTGTGAATAAATTACTTTAAAAAATTAATTTTCATGCCACTTGTTCTATCTGAACCTTTTCTAACTTTATGGTCCTATAGCAAATGTATGTGGGTTTGAATTTTACATTGATACCCAACCATGAAATAAAGAGACTAGATATGTATATTGGGTGAATAAAAAGCCATTTATTTGACCTATAACCTATTTAACATTAAACTCTTGAACTTTAAGACTTAAACTTCAACCCTCTTGAGAGAAATCAACTAAAGTGAAAAGCCTGGTGTGGGTCCAACTGAAGCCAGGTGTCAATCCCAGACCACCTCTTCAGCCTTCCTTTTGGGTGCAAACATTGGACCCTGAGGTAAGTCCAATGATTTGATTTATATCCTTAGCCATTCCTAGGGAGGTAAACATAAGGCACTCTCCCCCAAAGTCCCTTGAAATTGTAAGATTGAGCAAAATCCCTATGTCTACCCCAAAACCAGGTTCTTTCACAATCTCCAGGTCCCTTGACCTGTCTAAGCTGTTTCAGAGCCTAACCACAAAGGGCTGCCACTGGTGTGCATCAAATAGTTCTTTACACACACACCCCATATGGGCCACCAATAAGGACAAGTGTCTGCTTAGTCCCTGTCCCCCACCAGGCCATTCAAAATGACTTTCAATCCATTTTGGAAATCCCTCAACAATATCAAATTGCCCTCATCTGAAAGGTGAACACCATCCGACCTATAAAGTTCACGGCGACGAAATTGGATTAAAGGGTGATTAATTATAAAGCCAGACTTTTGTAAAAGAGAATTTTGTATTTCTCTATTAACTCTTTTTCTGGTGACATCCAATTTATGTGGGCTTCCTTTCCCTCTCCATACCTGTTGCGGAAAAATATCAGACCAGATTATACACACACCAGGCCATGTGTGGTGTATAGTTTCAAAATCATTTCTTGCCTGCCAAATCAGGGCTTTGCCCTTCATCAAGCCCAGGTTATTTCCACCAAGATGTACCACCAGCACAACAGGTTGAGGGCCCACACATTCTTCAAACAGAAACTTGAGTAGATCACTCCACTGCAGGCCTCGTTTGCCCAACCATTCAACTGTGGCGATGTCACTAAAACTGAGGTGAGAATCCAGATGACAGATTCCTGCCTGGCAAGCTGCCCAATAAACCATATTATGGCCACAGATGAGGACACGGCAAAAGTTAACGTTTACATTAAAGTTGAACATTCCACACCTATTTTCTGATATCAGCAGATTTCCATCTATCAACTTGTTTAATTGTCATGTCGTGCATCCCCATAGCAGCAGCAGTGAATGCAGCTCCAATGCAGAAGGAATGGGCACCAGATTTGACCCCCTTGAGCCCAAGGTTTGCAAAGCCTTAGTTGCCACTGTCCAAAATGGAAATTTGGTCAAAGGGGATCAATCAGCATGTTGAACAAAGGGACCCTAAACCTGGCCTCAAAGGGGTAAATATTCCAATAAGGCCTGAACAGGGCAAAAGCCACTAAGGGCCTCTACAGACTGGCCCAAAGGGCCAGCCTGGAGGCAGAGATGGGGAGGGGCAGCTGCACACCAGCCACCCCAACCCCAGCCTGATGACATCTTGGTGCCACGCGCCGTTATGTATGGTGCGTGGTGTCAGGTCGTCCTCCTGGCACAGCACTGGAAAGGGTGCTAAAGAGCCATGCAACAGCTCTTAAGGCACCCTTTTGCCACCCCCTGAAAGAAGCAGCATTTTGCCAGTCTTTCAGGAATGACAAAAGGAAGGATTGGGGCCATGGCACGCAGTTGCTGCAGCCCTGATCTGTGGCTAGCAAGGGTGGCCCAGAGCCACCCATCTGCATAGGCCCTAAAAGACATTTGTTTAATGTGATATAGCTCCCTAGAATCACTGCCTGGTGTATTAGAACCAAATCATTAATCAGTAAGGCCTTGTTTGAGGTGTCAGTTTTTGATGACAAGATTAGCTCACTAATTCACAATGCCCCCCAAAATGCAGTTAAAGCTTCATAAAGGGAAGAACATAAGTAAACCCACTGTTCTTTTAAACCTCTGAGAATCTCAGGTGTGATTGGTGCCCTATCTTCATGTCTGATGCCCTGAATCCTGGCCCATCCCTCTAAAGTTTTATGAATCCTAAAATCTGCCATGTGATCAACCAACCCTTGAGCTTTGACAGCAAAGGCTAAAACACTTAATTTATTTCTAATGGTTTTAGGCATGAGTCCTTTGTCATGTAGATAGACACAAAACTGTAAGCAATGTCCCCCTGGTACAGGTCACATGGGGCTTAAACTGTGAGTATGTCTAAACCGCTCAAAAACCTTGCATGATCTTTTATACTTAGAACACATGTTGTCTGAAAGTGAAGCACTTATGGCCCCTGCTACCTCACCCTTCTAAGTAGCCACAGTTCTTTCAGCATCACTGCTGGATTGAGATCTGCTTCTGGAGCCAGCTGTCTGAAATGAAACATCTATTGGTGGGAAAGGGCAACAGCAATTTCATTGTCAGCCCCCGGGACATGGAAAACCATGAACAGATATTATGCATAAAACACTTAAGGACAAAAACCCTAACTAAATTAATAATCCAAGGGGACCTGGATGATAAATGATTAATTACCTGCATTGTTGAAATGGACAGATGAATTGGTGAAAGCCCAAATATGTACTGCTGCCACTATTGGAAAGAATTCCAAAAAGATGAGGTCTGTGGAAAAATCATGTGGCCATAACTGTGCACACCAATGATTGTTAAAATATACTCCAAAACCAATGGAGCCTGCCGCATCTGAGGCAACTTGTAGAGTCCCATGAAGCCTCAAAATGTCCCTCCAAAAGACACACAATTGAAGGATTCCAAGAATGAAAGCAATACATGTAAATCGTGTTTAATGTCACTGATAACCCATGTCCTGTGATGAAGCTGAGAAATACCAATAGTTGCAGAACACAAATGCCTGAGAAAGGCATGGCCTGGGGCAATTATACTGCAGGCAAAATTTAAGTGGCCAATCACCTCCTGAAACTCTCAAAGGGTGGCTTTGCGTGACTACAGGAACTTATAAAGTCTTTCCCTAATGTTTGTTAATTTATCCTGGGGTAGCCTGGCACACTGATTTATGGTATCAATTTCAGTACCTAAAAACATTAGACAAGTGGTGGGACCCGCAGTCTTCCCATGTGCTAAAGGGAGTCCTAATTTGTCAGTGAACAAAGTGAATTGCTGCCTCAGAAGGTGACATTGGCCAGAACCTGCCCTACCAACAAACAAAACATCATCTAAATAATGAACTACTCCTTGAAGCCCAGATTGCATATGCACCGCACATTCTAGGAAGGTACTAAAGGCTTCAAATGCTGAGCAGGATATAGAACAGCCTTGTGGGAAGGGACCTGTCCATGTAGAATTTGTGTTCAAATGAAAAGCCCAACAACTCAAAGTCTTGTGGGTGAACTGGTAACAATCTGAATGCAGATTTAATATCATACTTTCTAAGCCCAGCAGCAAAGGCTTTACTATGCACAGTAGCCAAGGCCGAATCAAAGGAAGTGTATTGCACTGAACATAACTCCTGAGGAATGCTATCACTTACTGAATCACCCTGTGGAAATGATGAATGATGTATAAATGTGAATTTGAAGGCTTTCATTTCATAATTTTTTTGTGTGTGTTTTTTCTGGGCTATGAGTCCATGTTCTAAAATATTGTATTCCTGACATTTCGCCTGCATCTGTGTCTGGCATCTTCAGATAATCTTAAGATGATGGTGGCATGGAAGTGTGTGGAATATATATACTGTGTGTCCCTTAGGTGAGAGGATTAGCATGTAAATCTGTGTATTGTTCTGTTGAGGCAAGGCCTAAAGATGGGAGGATATGCGAGGAGGATTAATATCTATTTAATTAATAGTCCATTGTCTGCTGGTGTTTTTTGAGAACTGGTAGCCAAACTTTGGGCCTCTACAGACTGGCCCAAAGGGCTGGCCTGAAGGCAGGGATGGGGAGGGGCAACTGCACGCTGGATGTCCCAACCCCACGCCGAGGATGTCATGACACCACGTACCATTACGCATGGTGTGCAATGTCAAGACATCCCCCTGGCACAGCGTCTTTATGCGCTGTGCCAGAAGGGGCACAGAAGAGCCACATGACGGCTCTTGGAGCACCCTATTTACTTGCTCTGAAAGGAATGGCATTTTGCATTGTCTAGAATTTCAGTGTTTTCAAATAGCATTTTGTGCCCAGGTTGGTTTATAATGTGTTCTGGTACTGCTGATATTTCAGGCTGGCCCAGTCTGTAGTGTCTCTCGTGTTCCTTGATTTGCACTTGAACACTGCATTTTGTGGTCCCTATGTAGTCTCTATGTAGCTATGTAGTCCACAGCTGCATGGTATGCGGTAAACTTCTGCAGCCATGAATGAGTCTCTCCTATCCCTCACTGAGCGTAACATTTCCTGGATTTTCTTGGTTGTCCTGTAGATCATTTTGAGATTGTGGGCCTTTGCAGACTGCCAGAAATAGTGCAAATTGAGTCCACTTTAAGGGTTAGGGTTAGTGCTAAGGAGTCATGGGAATTGTTTTTTTTCTGAGACATTAAGCCTTCTCTGTCAGAGAGCTCTGGTGCCACAATAAAATACAGTTCCCATGATTCCCTAACCCTTCAAGTGGACTCAATTTGCACTATTTCTATCAGTCTGCAAAGGCCCTGTGTTTCCTCATTAGGTTCACTACTCTGTCTGTGACTCCTTTGAGTTATGGTAAAAATACCTTCCCTTTGGGTGGTTGTTTTTCTTCACTCCTGTGTTTTTTTCTGCCTCTGGCTGTTCTTCTGATGTCTGAGCTGGAGTAACCATTAGCCTGTAGAGCCCAGTTTAGGTGCTTCAGTAGCCAAAGGCATTTTTATTTAAGCAAGCCTTTTAAAATCCTGCAGGCTTGGTTTCATTGGGGGATGGGGGTTAGTTTTAGATTATAATTATTTTTAACTCTGATTCAAATTTTATATTTGTAATTTTTATATTTTTTACAGTTTAAATTGTACTATTTTAATTGTTGTTTTAATGTGTTTTATATATGTTGTTAGCCACCATGGGTCCCACTTTGGGATGAAGGCATGATAAAAATAAATAAATAAATAAATAAATAAATTATCCCAACCCGTTAAAGAAATTTGAAAATTTATATTTAAATATGCATATTTTAATTCTTTGAATGAGTATTTCATTGTGTGTTTTGATATGTTTAAACTGCCAAGATTTGCTCTGCAACATTCAGGGACAGAATTTGGCAAATGTTTATTTTTTATTTTTTTGTTCCACACAATAGTCTAGTCTATCAAGATCATTTCAGACATGAATGTGCAGCAAGCACATTCCTCAGGCATCTCAATTTCAGATTCCTGCCCACTTCTACTACTATAAGTATAGTATACTACTAGAAGCCCACCTTACCATGTAATCTTTTATTTTTTTCTTGTTCTAATTCCCTATTAAGCAGTAAAGTTCTGAGTGTTGTTTTTTTTTAATTTGATTTCCACAGTATTTCATCGAATTCAAGTGTGAATAGTTAATTCTATTATGTTATGATCTGACAAAGTTTTTGGCCACAATTCAATATCTTTGACTTTTGTTATTAATTCTCTAGAGATCAAAAACATATCTAGCCCTTAGACAACTGCAAGAGAAATGTAGAGAGCAGAACAAGGGACTGTATGTAACATTTGTCGACCCCACCAAAGCCTTCAACACTGTGAGCAGAAAAGGTCTATGGCAGATCCTGGAAAGACTAGGATGTCCCCCCAAACTCCTCAAAATGATTATCTTGCTACATGAGGGCCAGCATGGTCAAGTCAAATACGCGATGCTCTTTCAGAGCCCTTTCTAATAACTAATGGAGTGAAGCAAGATTGTGTTCTTGCTCCAACTTTATTTACAATCTTCTTCAGCATGATGCTCCAAAGGGCTACAGCAGAGCTTGAAGAAGAAGACGGCATCTATATACGTTACCGTGTTGATGGTAGCTTGTTTAACTTAAGCTGTCTGAGGGCTTGCACTAAGACTCTAAACTATCTAGTTTGTGAGCTGCTCTTCTCTGACAATGCTGCCCTTGTTGCCCACACAGAAGCAGCTCTGCAGTGCCTAACATCCTGCTTTGCAACAGCTGCAGAGCTGTTTGGGCTGGAAGTCAACCTGAAGAAAACGGAAGTTCTCTACCAGCCTGCACCACAGGACAAACACCATCATCCCCACATCACTGTAGGCAAATCTGTGCTTAAGTCCGTTCTGCAGTTCACCTACCTGGGAAGCATAATCTCCTCAGCCGCCAAGATTGACAAAGAGATCAATCACAGATTAGCAAAGGCATATAGCACATTTGGAAGACTTTACAAAAGAGTCTGGAGTAACAAACACCTGAGGCGAAGCACAAAAATCAGTGTGTATAGAGCCATTGTACTGTCTATTCTCCTTTATGGGTCTGAAACATGGGTCACCTATCGCCAACACTTACGACTCCTCGAATGCTTTCATCAGCACTGTATATACACAATCCTAAATATACACTGGACTGATTATGTGACAAATGTTGCTGTCCTTGAGCAAGTAGGGATCACCAGCATTGAGGCCATGCTATTGAAAATGCAGCTGCGCTGGACAGGGCAGGGCACGTTTCTAGGATGGAGGACCATCGCCTCCCAAAAATAGTACTCTACAGTGAACTTGCCATGGGTCAGCGTAAGAGGGGCACTCCAAAAAAGCGATACAAGGACTCCCTGAAACAACATCTCAGGCTCGGCCAAATTGATCACCAACAATGGTCCACCCTGGCCTCACATGGGGAGGCATGGAGATGCACTATCCACAATGCTGCAGCCTTATTTGAGAAGTCACGCCCAACAAGTCTCAAAGAGAAACGACAATGCAGAAAGAATCCCAACTCGGAAACATCACCCAAGGAGACCTTCTGCTGTGCTTTCTGCAACCAGACTTGTTTATCTCGGATTGGCCTTTTTAGTTATCAGCGTGCTTGCAGAAAGTGTGGGATGAGTCCTTCCTGAATCTTCATTTGCGAAGAAAAGTCAGAGAGAGAGAGAGGGGGAGAGAGAGTGCAATTATTAAATCTTAATTTTTGACAATCCATCCTTTCAGTACCTATCCATCAAATATAAAGTATCTATTATACGATAGATATTATCTATTATCTATTATACGATATATATCCTGCAAATCAATAACAATCAATTTGTCTATAAACCAAGATACATTGTGTCTAGTTGACAGTATCTCAAAATAAGATTTCTATAAACCCACAGTATAAAGTATCTGTAATGAAACAATATAGTAATATCTCAAAGTGCACAAGAGAAAGCAAAAAACTGTTTCTTTTCACTCTTTTCTTTTTAAACTTTAAAGTATTCCTTATGATGTAAATTGTTTTTACTCTCTCTGTTTTAATCACTAGACTGTTTTTTTCCTTTTTATTCTTCCAATATTCTTTATCAAATGTTCTTTATCAAATAGGTGTCTATTGTCAGCCCAAAGTGTCTCTTTTGTTTAATTACTCTCACTGCTTCTGCTTCTCTTGTTCTTGTTCTTGTTCTTTCTCTTTAGGTGTTTAATTATCTTTAATTAGTTTTTTCACAGCTTTTCTCTGCAAGTGAATTCACTTTTCTTTACTTCACTTTTCTTGCCCTCACTTTCTCTTTTCCTTTTTCATATTCCCGTCCATTTCTCTCTGTTTTCTCACTTCATTTCCTTGTAAGCCTTATCAAAAGAATGTGAAGGGTTTGAAAGAGGGACAGCATAAGATAAGTGTCAGGAAAATGACATAGATGAGCTGTAGGATAAGAAATGCAAAGCAGCTTCATTTAAAGCAGCTTCATTTATATACCGCTTCATATTGCATTATGGGATGTCTAAGCGGTTTACAACTGTAAGCTCATTGCCCCCAACAGTTGGGTACTTATTTTAGCGACCTCGGAAGGATGCAGGCCTGAGTCTAGCCTGAGCCCTGGCTAGTATTGAACTCGCAACCTTGAGGTCTATGAGTGAGTGGCTGCAGTACAGGCATTTAACCACTGTGCCACCAGGGCCCTTCAAGCAGTTCAGCTCCATGGAGCAGTGTGTGTGGGTTAGTAATTGGAAATATACACACCTGAGATGCCTGATGCAACAGGCATAGTTAACTGCCTATAAAAAGGAGATGGAAATTATCATCTGTGTGGGTTTGTTGTGTATGGTGGTTGGCGGAGCAGTTTGTTGGAGTGTTGCATAGTTGTGAGTATTTGAGATGGCTGTCCAATACTCTGTATGTATATATTGTACATAGTGCAACTAAAGCCCTTGTGTTGAGTGAAGGCTGGCCTTGCTGCTGTCTTTATTTGGAAGAAAGCTAGAGCTCAAGGCTCTTAAGTCCTTTTGCAGACAACTCTCTGGAATCCTTCTCCTGGCATCCTGTCGACATGGAACAACTCTGCATGTGGTCATGGTGTACACAGCGCATCTTTCCAAGCCCCAACACGGGTTATGGGCCCAGTGTCTGCGTGGACAACGCTTGAGAAGCTGTGGGAGGTATAGTTCTGCAATTGGTGAGCTGTTTTGTGTTCCTGGAGGGCTGAAGAGAAAAGTCCTGGAGAGGAGTGAGTTAAGTGTGTCTACTCACGGACTCTGCTCTTATCTATTTGCTTTGGAATCTAATTGTTTTTGGCAGCCTGCCTGGACTGTTATCAGTGTGTTTGTTTGCACCTGTTTAAGTCGCAGACTCAGTGCAAACATGGAAATAGCAGTCAGATTTGAAAAGCTGTCTGAGAAGAACTATACTTCCTGGAAGTTATATATGCAGGCTTTGCTGATAAAACAGAACTTTTGGGACTATGTAAAGAACCAACAAGACCCTACTAATGAGGAACAATTAGTAGGTGATGAAAAAGCTAGAGCAACAATCGTTTTGGCTTTAGAATTGAACCAGCTGAACAATATCAGAGATAAGAGGTCAGCGTTTGAAGTCTGGAAAGCTCTTGAGAGCTTCAAGGGTGCAACCAGCTGGAGGCAACAACCAACCTATGTCCTTGTCTGAGGAAGGAAGTGCTGCTGTCTGCAGGACTCTGAGATGTTTTTCCTGTGGGGAGACCGGACATTTGATAAAGAACTGTCCTAAGGTCTCTGCAGCAAAGAAAGGACAAATTCACAAAGAAAAAGAAAAGATAAGCCCCTTGATGGGAGGGGTTTTGCTACTGCTGTGGAGGGAGTTGTAAATGAGAAAATGGACCAATCTGTCTGGATTTTGGACAGTGGGTGTTCTCATCATATGACCCCTGATAGGGAAGAACTACAGAACCCAAAGCCAGCACCAGTGGACACTGTAGTATTTGCAGATGGTGAATCTGGCAATGTAGATGTACAAGGGTCTGTGTTTATCCCAGGTTTGAAAAAAGTTTTCCATAACGTACTGTGTGCACCAAAATTGCAAAATAGCCTTGTAAGTGTAGGATCCCTAACCAGTGATGGGTATGAAATCTACTTTAAAGGAGATGAGGGGATTGTGTACAAGGATGGAGCAGTATGTGGTAAAGCTGTAAAGAAAAACCACATTTACCACATGGTGGCACAGGTGCAGTGTGGGAATGTGACAAATAAGCCACTGCATGATGGGTGTGCATATTACTTTCATAGAGTTATGGGCCATATAAGCTTTAAGGGTTTGAGAAACCTAGAGAAGGTTTGCCCAAAATTCAAGGTAGAGAATTCTAAAAGCTAGCTTAATTGTGCTATTTGTAAAAAGATAAAGGTTAAGACTTACCCTGTAGCGAAGGTGAGCAAATGTATAACCCAGAGGCCTTTTCAGGTTGTACATGCGGATTTATCAGGACTGCATCAAGTAAAGAGCATAGGGGGAAGCAGATTTACCCTAGTGATTATAGATAGGCATACCAGATTTACCTATGTGGCTATGCTCAAAACCAAAAGTGAGGCTGCTGACATGGTTAAAAAATGGGTCGATTCTGTTGAAAGGGAGTTTCCCTACAAGGTTGGCACTTTTGTGACTGACAGAGGTGGGGAATTTCTGTGTCATAATCTGCAACAATGGTTTGGGTAGAAAGGAATCCAACATAAAACTACAAATCCCGGATGTCCAGCTGAAGATGGTTTGGCTGAATGCAGGATTGGGATGATAAATCAGATAAGAAATTGTATGTTAGAGGATTCTGGAGCGCCAGCTAATTTGTGGTGAGAAGCAACAAGAACCGCTTGTCATATTGTAAACAGGTTATGGTGCAGTGTGATAAATCAAACACCATATTATTTGCTGTATAGAAGAGCACCAAACCTGAGGTATTTAAGGGTGTTTGGTCAATTTGCTTCAGTCTATATTCCTCCTCAATTTAGGAAGAAAAATGAGCCCAAAAGCCAAAGGTTACATTTTGTGGGCTATGGGGGAAACAAGTACAGGTTCCTGATGGATGGGAATAGAATATCATATTCCAGGAGTGCTAATTTTGAAACTCATGCTGGGTGGAAGAAAATTCATTCAAATATGTTTTTGTAAAACTTAAAAATATTGATGTAAACAAAAACACTGGAAATGGAGGGATGATAGCATCCAGAGATATGAGTGATGAGCAAACAAGCACTTCTGAAGGCACACAAACACCAAAGCAAGAGTCAGCGCAGAGACAGGCTATTCAGAGTAGTAGTAGTGACACTGAGGATGAGCATGGCAGAACCAAAGGCATCATTCTACGAAGGACTCAACAAGTCAGGAGACCCTCAGAAAAGTTTGTGGTGCAAGAGGCACGAGCTTGCACTGTTGTGATAGAGGAGCCTGATGATTATAAGGACATGCTCAGGTATCCAGTAACCAAGCAGGAGAATTGGAATATGGCTATGGATCAGGAGATCAGTGCATTGGTGGATAGGAAAGTGTTTAATGTGGTTGATAGGCCTAAAGAGCAGAAAGTAGTTGGCTGTAGATGGGTCTACAGGAAGAAGGACATGCCTGATGGGACTGTGAAGTATCAAGCTAGAATAGTAGCAAAAGGTTACTCACAGAAATGGTTTGAGAATTATGATAAAACATTCTCACCGACAGCCAAGGCAGAGAGTCTCAGGATGGTGCTTGCTGTAGCTTCAAAAAAGAAGTTAGTGGTCTATTATTTCAATTTTGAGACAGCATATCTTAATGCCAATCTAGAGGAGTTTGTATTCATGGAACAACCTCCTGGATATGAGTTTGAAGGCAGTAACAAGGTCTACACGCTGAGGAAAGCATTGTATGGACTTAAGCAAAGCACCAGATGCTAGAATAGGTGTATACATGAGGAATTAGTGAAACTGGGTTATCGGCAAAGTGTGGCTGATGCATGTGTATATACAAAAGATAGTAGAATTTTAGTAATCTATGTTGATGACCTGTGTGTAATGGCAAGGGATGAAGAAGAGATTAGACTGGTGCAGAATGAGTTAGCACATAAATTTAAACTCAAGGACCTTGGTCATCTAAAAAGCTACCTAGGTATGGAGGTAGAGAGAGACCAGAGTTGTGGTTTCAGGTTGTGCCAGAGGAGGAAAATAGATAAATTAATGGAAAAGATTGGTTTAAGTGAATAATAATAATAATAATAATAATAATAATTTTTCTTTCTAGCCCGCCCCTCTGCTCGGCAATCGGGGCAGGTTACAGCATAATTAAAACACAAAGAAGTTAAAACATCTTACATCCCAATCCTTAACCCTCCCACCCCTTAAAACTGAATTAAACCAATGAATAATTAAAATACATTATATAATTAAAATCAAACAGTTTGTGGGCTGCATACATCAGTCATTGGGGGGCTCAGAGCAGGTATCTGGACTCCTCTCGTTGAGAGGCTATTCCAGGAAGGCCTGCTGGAAGAGATCCGTCTTTACTGCTTTCTTAAAAGCAGCAAGAGTGGTAATAAGACAGATCTCGTCCAGCAGGCCATTCCAAAGTCTGGGAGCGGTCACAGAGAAGGCCCTTTGGGAGGTCTGCGAGGGCCTGGTCTTCATGGGCTGCAGCAGGTTCCTCCCAGAAGACCTAAGGGCATGTGGGGGGTCATATGGGAAGAGGCGGTCCCTGAGATAAGATGGACCCAAGCCATGTAGGGCTTTAAAGGTTAAAACCAACACCTTGTACTGTTCCCGGAAACTAATTGGCAGCAGTGGAGGGATTTAAGCACAGGTGTTATATGCTCCCTCCTAGATGTTCCAGTAATTAACCTGGCTGCCATGTTTTGTACCAGTTGCAGTTTCCAGGTTAGGCACAAGGGTAGCCCCATGTAGAGTGCATTGCAGTAATCCAGGCGTGAGGTTGCCAAAGCGTGTACCACAGTTTCCAGATCCCTCATATCCAGATAAGGGTGCAGTTGGAGTATCAGCCGAAGCTGATAACAGGCACTCCTGACCGGCGCATTCACCTGACTAGTCATGTGAAGTGACGAATCTAGAAGTACCCCCAAGCTGCGAACACAGTCCTTAGATGAGAGTGTGACTCCATCCAGGACTGGAGACTGTATTCCCAAATCTGGTTTCGGTCCCATGACTGTCAGTACCTCCATTTTGTCTGGATTCAGCTTCAATCTGTTTTTCCTCATCCAATCCATTACCGCTCTGAGACAGTCATTGAGAGGAGAGATGCCATCTGAAGTCTGAGCTGATGATCTGGTCATGGAGAATTATATCTGGGTGTCGTCAGCGTACTGATGACACTGTGCTCCATGCTTCCGAATGATCTCACCCAGCGGCTTCATATGAATGTTAAATAGCATTTATATTCCAAGAGAATGGAATGATCTATTGTGTCAAAAGCCGCTGAGAGATCCAAGAGCACCAGCAGGGTCACACTACCCCAGTTGATGCCCAGGCAGAGGTTATCGATCAGAGCAACCATGGCAGTCTCAACTCCATATCCTGTCCTGAAGCCGGTTTGAAATGGATCGAGCTAAAGTTGTAGGAAGCCCAATGACACCTGATTACCAAAGTCTGGAATCAGAAGAGATGTTTGAGAGGCTGGATATATATCATTCAGTGATTGGGAGTTTGTTGTTTTTGACAAACAACACGAGACCAGACATTAGCTTTGCAGTAGGGTTGCTCAGCAGAAGAGCTGCAAATCCTAGACAAATAGACAGGACAACATTGAAATGAGTTGTGAGATATTTGAAGGACACAAGAGACAGATGCTTATTAATAACAGGAGGAATGTCAGAACTAGAAGGTTTTGCTGACAGTTCATTTGCATTGGAAACAGCTGATAGAAAATCAGTAACTGGTTTGACAGTCAGCTATGCTGGTAGCCTCGTTGTTTGGAGGTCCAGAAAACAAGGGTTTCTAGCACTAAGTACAACAGAGGCAGAGTTTGCTGCATTTTCAGAGTTAGCAAATGAAATTCAGTGGACTACACAGTTGTTAAAGGATCTAGGAGAGGAATGCAGTGGAGCAACAATAGTGAACGAAGACTCGCCAGCATGTATTGGCATGGCAGAGTCAGAAAATTTAAAATGCAGGACAAAGTACATCACAGTGAGATACCAAAACATGAGAGAACATGTACAAAGTGGAACACTGAAGCTACATTATGTTGGCACAGAGGACAATGTAGCTGACATTCTCATGAAACCTTTGTCTGTAGAAAGGCACACAAAATTGACTAACAGGTTAGGTATCAGTGGTTAAGGTCACCGCATATAAAAACAAGTGTAAATGACACATGGTATACACCACATGTCATTTGGAGGGGAATGTCAGGAAAATGACATGGATGTGACCACAAGGTGGAGCTGTAGGATAAGAAATGCAAGCAGTTCAGCTCCATGGGCAGGTATGTGTGGGTTAATAATTGGAAATATACACACCTGAGATGCCTGATGCAACAGGCATAGTTAACCGCCTATAAAAAGGAGATGGGAATTATCTTCTGTGTGGGTTTGTTGTATATGGTGGTTGGTGGAGCAGTTTGTTGCATAGTTGTGAGTATTTGAGATTGCTGTCCAATACTCTGTATGTATATATTGTACATAGTGCAACTAAAGATTAAACCCCTTGTGTTGAGTGAAGGCTGGCCTTGCTGCTGTCTATCTGGAAGAAAGCCAGAGCTCAAGGCCGTGTGCTGCTGTGAAGGAATTATTCCTTCTCTGCCAGAAGTCCTTTTGCAGACAACTCTTTGGAATCCTTCTTCTGGTGTCCTGTCGACATGGAACAACTCTGCACGTGGTTGTGGTGAACACAGCGTGTCTTTCCACGCCCCAACAATAAGAACTCCAAACACAAAAGTAAGCAATTTGCTAAAAGGGCAGCTCTCTAACTGTTGTTATTTTCCCAGTAGTTTTTGGACTTGGCTTTAGTCTAAAGTTACAAGTCTCCTTTCCTCTCTTGTGGAGGAGTGCCAGAAATATAGATAATATGGAATATAATGTATTCTTAAAAGAGTGCTGTTTTCTGTTTATCTGTTTTGTTTTTCTTAATCTCTTCCCCTCAATATTAAGTCCTTAGGGGAGCTCTAAAAGTTCTGCTAAAGTAGATTAAAGTACTCACCTTGTTTTCTTTCTTTTTTGTTTACTCCTTTTGTATCAATGTTACAGTCCTTTTTCTCTTAATTCACCAAGAGGTATTCCTTGTCTGGAATCCAATTTGTCTATATATGTTGATAGAGTTCATTTTCAATAGTTTTCCTATTAAATAAAGGACAAAAAGTTTGCTGGTGAGGAAAGAATCATAAGGCAGTCACTCCCTGCAATGGTTACTCTTCGGCTCTCACGCATTCCCTCTTCCCCTTCTCCACTCAGCTTCAGGTTTGGAGGATCAAAGGGTTTGCAAAGAGCTCCCAACAAGCCCACACTCCCTTGTCTTCCCCAACAAGGTTGTCTTCACCCAAAAAAAATTATTTTGGGGTGCCAGTTTGCAGGAGCTAATTTTTGCAGAGTGGAGCTATCATCTAGCACTGCCAAGTGTCTCCCCAGCCAAACTGGAAGTGTCTTGATATGTCTTTCTAAGATGATAAAGTGTTTTCCAAATTTTCCATCCTAGAATCCCACACAGCCATGTTATGATCATGAAAATGATTTATATTATTACCATAAGTGATCTCTAGAAATATGTGTAGAAAAGAGTGACTCTTGTTTGAGAAATAAATGCTATTCCAAATTTGCCAGTCTTAATTGGGACTAGTCAGGGAAAATCTATCTATCTGTCTTTCTTACCTATCTATCGAGGGGGGGGGGGGAGAGGGAGATGTATGCTGTTGTATGATTTCAAATCATACTCATGGTGACCCTAAAATGAACTATCATGAGGTTTTCTTGGGCTGAGAATGTTTGGTTTGTTCAAGATCACCAGTGGGTTTCCATGGTTTCCACAGTTATAGTCCAATGCTCAAACCACTACATCTTGCCATGTATCAATAAATCTATGACCATTTCAGCTTCTACAAAGTGTCATTGTGCTTTGTTGCATGTTCCTTCCACTTTCTATCCTCACCCACATGGCTAGTCCAGCAAACTTTACATTAGTTACTCATAGCACAAAAAGGACAGTTTTTACTGAAAACTGGTATATGGATGCCATGAAAAAAATATGAATAAATTTCAAAATTTGCTGCATGATAATTAAATGAAATTTATGTGATGATCCTGATGAGTAATAAGAATGGGCTTTATCAGGAAGGTCATGTATATGAGTTTGCAGGAACTAAGCAGAGAAGTGGAGGACAGGTAATCCTGGAGATGTCTCATCCACAGGGTCACCATGGGTCGAAATTGACTACTTGAGGGTGGTTAACAACAACAACAAATATGTGAAGATGCTTAGGTTATCAGGTCATGCTGAAAGCCTACTGAATTTCTTTCTTTTAAAACATTACTTCAGTGGTGTAATGCCCTAGTTATGTTTTCATGTTGTTATGGTATTGCCTTATTGGTTACAATGAAGCCAAAACTGAGTGCACTTTCTTGAGTAAAAAATAGTTATTTTCTGGGATTCCAAAATAGGATACTCTACATGTTACTGGATTGTTATTGAATACCTCATAAAGTTTCTTGGTAGGGAATGTGAGAGACATCAAGGTAAGCAAGATAGTTTGTAGAAGATAACTTATTTGCATAGAGTGTATTAGTACACATATCTCTAAATTCACAGGGTTTTATTTTTTGTAAAGAGAAATTCTTGTCAGTGAGAGACACTAATTATTCTGTTTCTATCTGACAGTCAAACAAACTGTCTGAAAAGATGGTGGACTCCCTTTTTTCTGGTTAAAAAGTGAATTATGTCTTGGACCCCTCTTCAGGATAAGTAATTCATCTTTTAATTCACCCTTCCCCCTTGACTGAAGATGAAAAATAACATTATTTCCAAAAACAAAAATGGGCTTATAGCCATGTCTGTAAACCATTTGTTGTTGTTGTTACTGTTGCTGCTGTTGCTCTTATGTTGGCATTTTTGGCAGACAGGAGTTTCAGAGCAGGAGGTTGGCTCACTGAAATTTTCCACCCCAATGTATATTAATAAAGACGATAACAGATTTTCCAGTCACAACTAAACACTTGAACATCTTGCCACTCAATAGTCTCTTAAAACACAAGCAGACTGCCAGAAATAGTGCACATTAAATTGAGGCACTGCCATGGCTCAGTGCTAGGGAATCATGGGAACTGTAATTTATTGTGGCACCAGAGCTCTCTGACAGAGAAGGCTCAATGTCCCAGAAAAAAATACAGTTTCCATGATTCCCTAGCACTGAGCCAGGGCAGTGCCTCAATTTAATGTGCACTATTTCTGGCAGTCTGCTTAGGCCTTTAGTCATCTTGTACCCACATTTCAATTGTTTTTAATCCACAGAACACTTTGATATAAGTAACTGTAGAAAAGAACAGACTTTAAAATCATGTATCTAGTAGTAAAGTAACAGAAGATTTGTGGTCTGAAAATTGACTGATATTTTAAGCATGGCCATTGGAAAGTATTTTGAGAAATGATATATGAAATTCAAATGGGATTTTAATGGGAAAGAATTACAAACTAAGAGAACAATTTGCAAAAAGTGGAGCAAATAAAAAAAATAATGGAAGCATGCTGGATTCAATTTAATCTACTGAAACCAAATTCTTAGACTAACACATGATAATGGAAATAATTAAAATAACTGATGGCATAGCTGATAATGAAATAGCAATGGGAAATTCTGCTTTAGAGAGGTAGCAAAACAAATGTTTTTGAAAATACCAGACAAGGTGCATGTGTTAACCTTCAAGCAGCCCTGGTGGTGTAAGGAGCCCTGATGGCACAGTGGTTAAATGCCTGTACTGCAGCCACTCACTCATAGACCACAAGATTGCAAGTTCAATACTAGCCAGGACTCAGGCTAGACTCAGGCCTGCATCCTTCCGAGGTCGCTAAAATGAGTACCCAACTGTTGGGGGGCAATGAGCGTACAGTTGTAAACCGCGTAGACATCCCATAGCACGATATGAAGCGGTATATAAATGAAGCTGCTTTAGCTGCTTTGCAAGATGGCATGGTGCTTGTGTCTGAATAAAATGTCAGGTGATGTTTTCCTCAAATTATTATAATGTTCAAATTATGAGCCGATTAATTTGGATCTGACAGATATTCAATACAAGGTTTTGTATACCAGCAGTGTTTCCTCTTTTTAAGTCTTGCAATAATCTAGATCAGTGGTTCCCAACCTGAGCTCTGAGGATCCCTTAGCGCTCCATGTGCACTTCCCAGGTGCTTTGTAGCTACTCCAGGAAAAATAAATAAATTAAAAATTGAATAAAATTAAAGAATATGAATATATTCTTATATATACTCCTAAACACTATTAATTTGTAAGACATAGGGTAGACGTCTTAGGTGCTCCACCATAGAAACAAGGGCTCTGCAATTCAAAAAGGCTGGGACCCCCTGATCTAGAGGTACCAGGATCCTCCTATGAAGCCCTATGAAAGACCAAAAGAAAATGAGAAATGAGTGTTTGCCATATTGTGTGCTGTGTCCTAAAAGCTGATATATAGACAAGCATATAAATAAATTTAAAAGGAGGACTGAAGGGTTGGCTTGCCTGTTTACTCTGTCACTAAACTCCTTCTGCCTTATTTAAAAGTTTGCACTATCCATACATTTGTCTGCAATTCATTTGAGCGTTCCTTAGTTGCACATCCAGATGTGTACTGGACACATATTTATTGACAGAAAATTAATATTAATTCAAATGGCAGATAAGTTGTATATTGAACAGTTAGATTATGGCTATAAAAAACTGAAGCATATAGATAAGCAACATATATATATCTGGTGCCATATGGTTGCTTTTATCCCAGTGGTTGGAAAATGCTATGTCATTTGTTCTAATTTCATTTTTAAAGGAGTGTCAATAATGTGTGTGTATTTAAAAAAATCTAGTGACCTTAATTCACTGTTTATTTCAAATCAGAATAAAGGCATCAAGCTAATGGAACATCCTAATTAATCACCTATGTAAGTTCTGTTGATTCTATAGGTCTATTCATGTTGGGATTAACAATTGGAGTTAGGGTAATCATTTTATTGTAACTTTATTTAGCACCCCCTCCCCATATGATTATACAATGGATTGGCTATGGACTTTGCCTTCCATAATAGAAGGATTCCTATTCTTCAAAGGCTTTTGATGCCAATGGATCCAATTGGTGAAAACAGGGACAGGATGACTTTTGTCAGTTCCTTGAGACTGTCCTGAAGCCACATCTACTGTATTTTTCATCCTTTTTTGAATGCTCCACTTCAACCATACACACTAGGGCAGGGGTAGGCAACCTTTCCCCTTTAAGGGCCGAGGAACTTCAGCGCCCAGAATCCCAGGAGCTATTGGCCAACATGGGACTATTGGCCAACATGGCTGAGGCTTCTGGGAGCTGAAGTCCCTTGGCCCTTAAAGGGGAAAGGTTGTCTACCCCTGCACTAGGGTTTTGGATAGGGACCAGCAAACATTGCCTCTATTCTTTTGATGAGTGGAAACATCCCTACCAGTAGGACAGGGGTCAAACACAATAAACACCCCCCTCCCTTCATTAATGTGCAGCTTGATGATTGTAACATAACCATGTGAGTATAAGACATGGTAATAGAAGAAGAAGAAAACTGTTCACTGGATGCTTGATTTGATAGAAACAGATTCTCACCAAATTAGTCCCCCCCTCCCCCAATTTTGGCTACAGATCTACAGTAAGTATGATATGTCCAAGAGTTTGATTTATTTTTTAACACTTTTGGCAAGTATCAGTGTAACTATCCTTTTGTTGTTGTTGTTGGTAAATATGCATGGTGTAGTGGTTTGAGCATTGGACTATGATTCTGGATATCTGAGTTTGATTCCCTATTTGGCCATGGAAACCCACTGGGTGACCTTTAACAAGCCAAACATTCTCAGCCCCAGAAAACCCCATGAAAGGTTCACCTTAAGGTCACCATAAGTTGGAAATGACTTGAAAGCACACAACAACAACAACGACAATGGATCCAGGCATTGGTACATTCTCCTGCAATTAATTGCCCACTTCAGCCTGATTTCTGGAGTGGGGGACATGGGTATGCACCAATATTTTTTCCCCCTTATCATCTGGCAGTGAGGCAGTGGGGGTAGCTCCCAAGCTGGCCATGGCCTTTGATGCCTTCACTCTAAAGTCTCTTAAGATGATACTCAAAATGAGGAAGATAATATGTAATAATATGTAGAATGTACGCCATTGGTAGGCTTATCTTTATTTATTTTATCTATTTTATTGATTGTATGTGTAAATATACAGCACTATATAAATAAAGTGTAGTAATAATAATAATAATAATAATAATAATAATAATAATAATGATTAATAAAGATGAGCATGCAGATACCTCACCCTCCACATAGATCCAGGCCATTTCCAAAACCATCAGCCACTAAAGGTGAGACAAAGAGAAATGAGAACAAAGCAAAACAGAAAAACTTTTTCAGAATTTTATATTGCATCATATGAATGGGGGGAAAGGGTTGCTAAAGGCAAGCCCAAAAAACTGATAAGGAAACTGGAGAGGAAATTGGAATTGGGAACCACACAAGGACCCTCTTCTGACTGCTGCAAGTGACACCATCAGGGAGAAGATGGCAGAACCCTTGCATCCCTGTTTCTCTCCTGCAGTCTGCAAAAGGGGTTCCGGCTAAATTCAAAGCATGTGCTTATCAATGAACCTGACACCAATAGAACAGGTATACATTGGGTCAAACCAGTGATTCCATAGGATCCCCCAGTACCATGTAATACTGTAAGTATTTTCAAATGATTATGGTTTCAGCCTTGGTAAAGGCTATCCTTTTCACACATGAAATCTGGGAGATGGGGTAGAGAGTATCAATCCAGAGAGAGAGAGAGATACACAGATAGATAGATAGATCATAGATAGCTAGACGGAGACTATATATCTTATAGTTTCCTGTAAGGTAAGGTAAAGATATTTCCTGTTGACAAGGTTGTCAAGTCATGTCTGACCATAGAAGCCAGTGCTCATGTTACTAAGCCGAAGAGCCAGTGTTGTCACAGACTACTCTGTGATCATGTGGCCAGCATGATTGCACAGAATGCTGTTTATCTTCGCACTGAAGTCATACCTATTTATCTACTTGCATTTGCATGCTTTCGAACTTCTAGGTTGGCAGAAGCTGGGACTAGTGACAGAAGCTCACCCCATCATGCAGCACCCGAGCCTTGAACTGCCAACCTGCCAATCTTGCAATTAACAGAGTCAGCATCTTAAATAATCCCCTCATTTGTTTAAATTGTGCATTTTGGCTATGTATGTGGAGAACAGCTCACTATACAACTGATATCACAGATCATCTATATCACTGATTTGAAGTACTTATATCACACCTTCCAATAAACAATGTAACATCCAATAATATGGAAGATGTAAAGTGAAAAAACACATTAAAGCACTACACAACCTATCCACATGCACAAAATTCCTGAGCAGATTTTTTAAAAAAAAAAAAAAATTAACAATGGGCTATTCTCTAAGAAGTACTGATTTTAGGAGACTCCAAGCAAAGCAAACTGAACCACTACAAAGTATATTGATAGTTTCCCACCATTGTTATGGACACAATAACACACAATGTAACTAAAATAGTGAGACATCAAAGTAATTGGCTGACATTTTGATACTCAAAAGGCAAGGCCCAAAACATAAATAGTCTTAATCCCAAACTTTTGAAATCTGAGTAATAACCTCCTTTCCATATCCATCTGCCCAGTGCCTAAGATCTGGTGGAAATGTTCCCCTCTGTATTTCCTATCAGAGAAACACATTTGGTGGGGAGAAGAGAAAGGGTTTCCCAGAGACTATGCCAAGCATGGTGTGGTTTGAGTGGTGGACTATGACTCTGGTTTAAATCCCAGATTGGCCATGTTTAAATCCCAGATTGGCCATGTAAACCCACTTGGTGATCCTGAGCAAGTCACATTCTCTTAGCCTCAGAAGACTGCAAGGGCAAATCCCCTCTGAAAAATCTGGCCAAGAAAACCCTGTGATAGGCTTGCCTTAGGGTCACCATTAACTGACTTGATTTCACACAACAACAACAAAATTTATTTATATCCCACCCCTCTGTCAAACAATCAGGGCGGCTTACAACAATTAAAATACCATACAGAAATACAGACTAAAAATCCCACCCACCCACTCCAAAAAAGTATTAAACCACACATCCATTAAAAGAACTTAAAATAAGACATCGCAAGATAAAATATCTAACTGGAGAAACCATAAACCAACAAAAGCAGTGATGAGAGCCAAAAATGGGAGAGGTAGAGACGAGCAAACTCCTGAGGCTGGGAATCTAGTCAGGAAAGGCCTGCCAAAAGAGATCCATCTTCACAGCCTTTTTAAAGCTGCTTAAGGTCGTAATCTGACAGATCTCATCCAGCAGGCCATTTCAAAGTCTGGGTGCAATTACCAAGAATGCCCTCTGCGAGGTTGCAGAAAGCCTTGTTTTCCTTGGCTGCAGCAAATTCCTCCCAGAGGACCGGAGTGTGCGGGGAGGATTATATGGGAGGAGGCAGTCCTGAAAATAGGTTGGACCCAAGCCATTTAGGGCTTTAAAGGTAATAACCAACACCTTATACTGGGCCTGGAAACTAATAGTGAAGGGACTTTAATACCGGTGTTATATGGTCTCTTCTTGCTGTTCCCGAGACAACTCTGGCTGCCATATTTTGTACTAACTGAAGTTTTCTGACTAAACACGAGGGTAGCCCCACGTAGAGCACATTACAGAAATCCAGATGAGAGGTTACCAGCACATACACCACAGTCTCAAGGTCCCTTACTTCCAGGAAAGGGCACAGTTGACATATTAGCTGAATCTGATAACAGGCACTCCTGACTGTCGCATTTACCTGATTAGTCATCAGGAATGATGAATTCAGGACAACCCCCACACTGCGAACACAGTCCTTCATGGAGAATGTGACCCCGTCCAGGACTGGAGGTTGCAACCCAATACCTGGTTTCAGGGCTGCTACTGTAAGCACCTCCATTTTTGTCTAGATTCAGTCTCAATCTGTTTTTCCTTATCCAGCCCATTACTGCCTTAAGACAGTCATTGAGAGGAGAGACGCCATCAGGAGTCAAGGCCGATGATCAAGACATGGAGAAATAGATCTGGGTGTCATCAGCATACTGATAACACCCAGCCCCATGTCTCTGGATGATCTCACCCAGCAGCTTCATATACATGCTAAACACCATCGGGGATGGAATGGCACCTTGGGGGATGCCACACCTAACGTCTTTTTTGCAGAACAACTATCCCCTAGCAGCACCCTCTGGGACATGCTTGAGAGGAAGTAATGGAACCACTGCAGCACAGTGCCTCCAATTCCTAACCCATCCAGGTGATCCAAGAGGATGCTATGGTCTATCGCAGGGGCAGGCAAACTGTCCCCTTTAAGGGCCAAAAGACTTCAGCTCCCAGAATCCCAGACTATTGGCCAACATGGCTGAGGCTTCTGGGAGCTGAAGTCCAATATCCCTAAGAGGGCCGAGTTTGCCTGCCCCTGGTCTATCGTATCAAAAGCTGCTGAGAGGTCTAGAAGCACCAACAGGGTCACACTACCCCTGTAGAAGCTCAGATGCAGGTCATAGGCCAAGACAACCATGGCACTCTCAACTCCAAATCCCATCCTAAAGCCGGTTTGAATTGGATCTAGATAATTGGTTTCATCCAAGATAGCTTGGAGTTGAAGAGCAACCACCCTCTCGATCACTTTGCTCAGAAAGGGTAACATCAGGGGTAGGCAACCTTTCCCCTTTAAGGGCCGAGGGACTTCAGCTCCCAGAATCCCAGGAGCTATTGGCCAACATGGGACTATTGGCCAACATGGCTGAGGCTTCTGGGAGCTGAAGTCCCTCGGCCCTTAAAGGGGAAAGGTTGCCTACCCCTGGTTAACATAGACACTGGCCTATAGCTGTTTATATCCAGGGGGTCCAGGGAAAGTTTTTTCAGAAGCGGCTTTAATCACTGCTTCCTTTAAACAAGATGGAACATAACCTTCCTTGAGAGATACATTGATGATGTCCTTAAGGAACATTATCAAGGCACCCCCTCCCCCCCGGACGGCCAGACATGGAAGGCAAGGATCAAGAGGGCAAGTTGTCTTCCTCATTCTACCAAGGAGCTTGTCCACATACTCAGTACTCACAGACTGAAATTGATCCAGTAAATTTACATCAGCGGAGATGCTGGACACCTCGTCTATTGATTCTGTTACCATACTAGAGTCCAAGTCGGATCTTATCTGAGAGATTTTATCTTCAAAGAAGTTGTTAAACGCATCACAGCAGGCCATTGTTGGGTTAAGTAATGGGTTCTGTGCAGGTGGAACCTGAGTCAGTTCCCTTAGCACCCTAAACAGCTCTGCTGGACAGGACCCTGCAGATGCAATATGCGCAGAGGAGAAAGATTTCCGCCCTGCACATATTGCCTCTTGATAGGAACAAGGAAAGTTCCGATGACGAGTCTTGTCAGATAAGAGTCAAGTTTTCCACCAGGTGCGCTCTAGTCATTGTCCAACCCGCTTCATTTTCCTAAGATCTTCTGTATACCATGGTTTACAGTTTAAAGCAGGTTGGAAAGGATGCTTGGGAGCAATTGAGTTGATAGCCTTGGTAAGGTCAGTATTCTAGGTATTAACCAAAGCTTGAACAGAATCACTAGTGTTATCAATCATTAAACCCTCTAAGGCTTTCTGGAATCCAATTGGTTCCATTAGCCTTCGAGGGCGGACCATTCTAATGGGTCCACCACCCCCAGTGGGACGGACAGTGGATCTAACTTCAGTCTTGACCAGGAAATGATCCGTCCATGACAAAGCAGAGGTTTTCATTACCTCCTCCCATGGATATTCCTGTTCCGTACTAAAGACTGCATCAAGGGTATGACCTGCACAATGTGTGGGCCTGATGACCAATTGGGATAGGCCCATGTTTGTCATGGATTCCATGAACTCCTGAGCCATGGGAGGAGGTTAAAGAATTAACTCAATTGGCTCCTACCCTGAACTTGTTATTGGAACCAACGAAAGCCTGCTGTGATGCTTTTAATTACTGTTTTGCAGATAAAATCTCTCAGATAAGGACCGATCTAGATGCAGGCATTATAACAGAGCCAATAAGAGAGATGCCCAGGGACTCTGTGGGCTGTATTAAACTGGATCGATTTGAGTTTGTAAATACCGATGAAGTGGACAAGCTTCTTGGATGTGTAAGGAAGAAAACATGCCCTCTTGATCCTTGCCCATCTTGGCTGACCACCCAGGGAGGAGATGCGGTGAAATTACTATTACAGCAGATAATTAACGCATCCTTCAGGGAGGGCAAATTTCCATCAAGTCTAAAATTAGCAGTAGTTAAACCGCTCCTGAAAAAGCCCTCCCTTGATCCCCTAGTAAGAAATAATTACAGACTGGTCTCCCTATTACTATTCTTGGGCAAAGTGATCGAGAGGGCAGTTGCCTTCCAGCTCCAGGCAGTCTTGGATGAAGCCGATTATCTGGACCCATTTCAAACCAGCTTCAGGGTGGGATACAGGGTTGAGACTGCCATGGTCACCTTAGTCAATGACCTCCTTCTGAGTATTGACAGGAGAAGTGTGACCCTGCTGGTGCTCTTGGACTTTTCAGCGGCATTCGATATCATAGACCATGGTATCCTTTTGGGGCACCTGAGGGAGTTAGGTATTGAGGGCACTGCTCTTCAGTGGCTCCGGTCTTCCTCTCGGGCAGATCCCAGATGTTGAGGCTGGGGGACAGTTGCTCCTCTAAGAGAGAGCTGGTATCTGGCGTCCTGCAGGGCGCTATTCTGTCCCCCATGCTGTTTAACATTTACATGAAGCCGCTGGGAAAGATCATCCGGAGATATGGGGCGAGGGGTTATCAATATGCTGATGACACCCAACTCTACTTCTCTATGTCTCTGACTGCTGCGGTGACTAAGGATGGCGTTGCTCCTCTGGATACCTGCCTTGGGTCCGTAATGGGCTGGATGAGGGAAAACAAACTCAGGTTGAATCCAGAGAAAATGGAGGTGCTTGCGATAGGTACCCCAGGTCCAGGGAGGGAGATTTATCAACCTGTCCTAGAAGGGGTCACACTTCCCCCAAGGGACAAAGTATGCAGTTTGGGAGTACTCCTGAACTCATCTATGCAGTTGTCATCTCAAGTGGATGCGATGGCCAGGAGTGCTTGGAATCAACTTCGGTTGATTCGCCAACTGCGCCCCTACCTGGACCGAAGGGACCTTGAAGCAGTAGTACTTGCCCTGGTAATCTCTCACTTGGACTTCTGTAATGCGCTCTACATGGGGCTACCTTTGTACCAAGTTCGGAAACTTCAATTAGTTCAAAATGCGGCAGGTCACCAAAACTTCTAGGATGGACCATATTACACCTGTATTAAAAGCTCTTCACTGGCTGCCAATTAGCTTCCAGGTGCAATACAAAGTGTTGGTCTTTACCTTTAAAGCCCTATATGGCTTGGGTCAGAGTTGCTTGAAGGAACACCTCTACCCACATAATCCACCCCGACCCTCAGAACTTCAGGGAAGAATCTATTGGAATATTATAATACTAGACTAAAAACGACTTCCCAGAGATCATTCACCGCCGCAGCTCCCAGCTATGGAATAGCCTGCCGGAGGAGATCCGTCTTATTACTAAATTAGAAGCCTTTAAGAAGGCGCTTAAAATGGAGCTCTTCCGGCAGGCTTATCTATCTGATCTCTCTAATGTAATCTAAGGCTAATACTACCATCTGATTTGGCCTCCCGACGATGAAGAAGAAGATGATTAAATTTTTAATTAGATGTATATTATACTACTCTGGAAGTATTATAATATTGTATTTTATTATATGGATTCTTGGCTTTTATTATTGTTATGGTTTTTACATATTGCATCTTTGTACTTTGTTTTATATTTTTGTTGTAATCCCACCTCAATCTGCAGGGAGAAGTGGGAAAATATAAATAAAAACTATTATTATTATTATTATTATTATTATTATTATTATTATTAAATTTGATAAACTGGTCTCAAGTGGAATGTTGAAGTCACCCAGAAATAAAAGTCTGGGGGACTGCAGCAGCAACTCTGAGACCAGTTGTGTCAGCTCAGTTAGGGAGTCTGCTAGACAATGGGGTGGCTGGTTTACTAGCAGAATCCCTAAACTATCCTTGGTCCTCAGGCTCAGGTATATGCACTCGAAGTGGACTGTGCTCTGGGCAGGTATCCTGGTCAAGGTCAGGTTATTCTTATAAACCAGAGCCACTTCCCCTTACTTGCTCACTGACAGAATATCCAGCTGGGAGGGCCTGTGTCCATGTTATGACATTGTCGTCTCCCAGCCAGGTTTCTGCAAAGCAAGCCAGGTCGGCATCCTCATCTAAAAGGAGATCATAAATAATATGGGTCTTGTTTTTAACCAACCTGGCATTGCAGAGGAGCAAGGTAAGTTTCTGTGGAATGGTTGGTGCGCTCTCCAATCCATTCCGGGCAGCAGAGTGAACTGAAGGCAGGATAGCTTTCAAGCAGCGATCCCGCCTTCTTTTGTAACATCTATTTACTCTGTTCCCACCATACCTCCCTTTCCCCTGCACAACTCTGATTTCCGCCCCCAGACCATTCCTGGCCTCTGCTGATGAAGCAGCCAATAGAATCAAATAACCCTCCGACCACGCTGCTGCTGTGGCTGTCCCAGCTGATAAAGGGCAGGATGGGCTAGATGTAAAGTCCCACTCGGCCCGGCTCTCAGTCTCGCTGCTGCTGCTGCTGTTGGAAGAGGGAGAGTGTGGGTGGTTTAAAGTACCCCCAGCCTGGCTCCTGACCTCTCCGTCGCCACCGCAGCATCCCAGGTGGTAATGAAGGAGGGCAGGGTGAGCTAGATGTAAAGTCCCACTCGGCCCAGCTCTCAGCCTTGCTGCTGCTGAAGGCTGCTGCTGAAGAAGAATAAATGCCCCAATTATAAGATGTTTTGTGACATGAAGCTCAGCTAGCCTCCTTTACTGTCTTCCTTCAGTTACCAATTGTATTTGGCAGGTGTATGCTTTGGAAGTTAAGAGTTAAGGACATTACTCTTTCCCAATTTTTTTTATTTTCTGTACCCATTTCTGTGATGATGATGATGATGATGATGATGATGATGATGATGATTTTCTGTTGCATTTTCATTATGAAAGGTGATTTTACCTGTTTTAAAGCTGCCTGAATAATGGATAGCAATAGCAATAGCATGTACATTATTATACCAGTACATACTCAACTAAGTAGTCTCTAAGCAGTTTACAATGTGTAAGCTAATTGCCCCCAACAAGGTGAGTACTCATTTTAGTTACCTATGGAAGGATGCAAGGCTTAGTCAACCCTGGAGCCCTGGGATCAAACTCACAATCTTGTGGCTACAATACTGGCTGTAGTGCTGGCATTTAACCACTGTGCCATCAGGACTTCTCTATTATACATTATACTGGATATACATTAGAAGGATATAAATAATAATATAAATGGGACATAAATGATCAAATTAACACATAAATAGAATCCAAGAGCCTAATTTATGAAACAGAATTTATGAGAAGTGTCCCAAGAGAGCACAACCAGTTTGACAATAACAAGAGTGAAGTGGTAAAAACAGGCAATGGAGAAGAAGCTGAAAAGTCCTGCTAATGCTGCTATGTATCTTTTAAAGATGAGAATGTCCTAATTTCACTTTGAGATTGGACTAAGAGGGTTAATTCAAGAGAAACTCTGCAATTTATTTTTGCTCTCTATAATGTTGGACCTTAGGGCTTCATGTAATGGAATGTGATTTAGAGTTCTGAATGTGCTAATTTTGTAATTCAGGTGTCCTGTGGAGAGACTGTGTTCAAGCCAGCTGTCTGGGGAATTAAATGATGCTGATTTGTGTAGGGGAAAATGCTTAGATTGCCTTGGGCCAAAATTGTTAACAGAATTTAAACCAACGTTATTTCCCCCTATTTAATTCAAAGCAGGTGTACAAGCAGTCCCAAAGGGGACTACAGGGGAATTTATTCCTCTCTCTCTCACACACACACACCAATACACACCACCCTCACATACCACTATTTTGCAAAGTATTAAACTCGTGCTTCTGTTAAAAAAATCAACTCCTTAAGAAAATTGTTTCTGGTTTTATATTGCAACTGCTGTCAGATTTTTTTATTCCAGTTTTAGGGGGGTTGCAGACTGCCAGAAATAGTGCAAATTGAGTCCACTTTTAGGGTTAGGGTTAGGGAATCATGGGAACTGTATTTTATTGTGGCACCAGAGCTCTCTGACAGAGAAGGCTCAATGTCTCAGGAAAAAAACAATTCCTATGATTCCCTAGCACTAACCCTAACCCTAAAAGTGGACTCAATTTGCACTATTTCCGGCAGTCTGCAACACCCCTTAGTTTCTGTGTAAAGTATTCATACACTCCCACAAGCTTATTTCCAATCATCAACCTTAGGTTGTGACCTTGGAAATGGGGAGGGGCAGGAGGATAGGAAGAATGGTAATAGTCAGACATTACTAACAACCTAATGTATTAAAAATTCATTTCATTTGCTTCTCAATGGGAAGAAAGAGACTTTGGTGGCTCATGAAACTACAAGCATATAGAACTTAATGGCTGCAACTTTGCTTGAAGTGGTGGTGGTGGTAGTGATTAAGATCTTCTGGCATTATACATTTCTTTGCTTTGTGAAAAAATGCCTTAAAATCAGCAAGAGGTTTTAACTCACTCCTAGTAGTTGTGCTGGGTGAAGAATGGTTCAACTTGGAGTCTACCACATATGTAAAAGACGAGATTGAGAAACGCTGACATAGATGGTATGTCAAGGAACATGATGATAGGAACATGCTCATGTGTTCCAATTTGAATGAACTTTATACCTGGGGATTTGTGTAAATATTGCTAAATAGGGAGTTCCTTATGGTTTGTTTTAAATATGTGTATTTTCATAGCCTGGAACCCAGAATACTGCATTTGGTGCCATTAGTGACAATCTAATATCTAATACAATTTAATGTATGTTTCCCATATCTGTACATTGACTCTCATATACATACAACATTCTCTATCAAAAATAGGTCTACTTGTATTTTTTTAATCATGCTGTAACTTAGATTATATGCCAGATATCTGTAAAGCTGAACAGTATTTCTACCCCCATATTGAGGCAATGCTTTCTGAGTTCTGTGACATTTATTTCAGCACAATGAGCAAAAGTCTTTTACAAACTTTTGGGCTACTAAGAAATATGATTATTTCTTACAGTAAAGAGGGTTGCTAATTTAATATACTGAGGAGCTCTCAGAATTTTAAAATATAGAAAAAGGGCTCCTATGATATAAAAAATGAGGGTATAAAATAGTGCAGATCCTGGTTATAACCCTTCTTTGGTTCTCCATATCGGAATTTCCACCACCACCCCCAAACAAAAAAAACCCAACACATGTGGGGTTGGGGTTTGATACACAAAGTAGAAGCAATATTTTATTTTTATGTGCCCAGAATATAGGAGATCATCATTTCAGATACATCACAAAGTTTAATGATGCTATCCAAACATGTCATTATATGCATCAGTAAAGCAGGTTCTCCTGACAATAGAACTGTGGTTTCATTTATCCAAGACAACACTTGCTGAGCATGTATTCTCTACATTCACACCAATATGCAGGAACGCTATGTGCTCTTTGTACTGTTAAAGTATTGTTGTAGCCAGTTGTCTTTGCAACATAAAGAGACTTTGTAATGTGGTAAGGTTTTGATTCCCCCCCCCCTGGAAATCATTGCACATGATTCCCTGAAGTTGCTGTGAAAATGAAAACATAACCAGACAGTTGGTTTACATGATAAAAGAAAGGAAAAAATACTTACAAACTAGCATTCCTCTTTGGCAGTGGTTAACCCAAAGAACAAAAAGAATATTTCCAGATTCCATATAAACCTCCACTACCAAGGGCTTAAACCCCCTTTCCTTTATCAGCATTCATTTTTAATAATCTTTTTAGCCTCCTAGAATACTTTGATAAATTTTTGTCATGGAAAATATTTTAATTGAAATCCCACTGCAAACAAATGTTTCAAATGGAACATTCGCTTATATAAAAATATAAGTCTTTAATAGAAAATTTCCATACATATCAGAATACAAGACTGATTAATTCAGTGTCCAATTATATGGTCCCTTATAATATTTTCCCAATAATGTGTGTCAACAATGCATATTTTGAGTAAAGGAGGAACATATAGAGAGGATGAGAAAAAGGAAATGAGGTGAGGTGAGAAGAGTCAGCATGGTGAGTCAGAGAAGCAAGGTGAGTCAGAATTGTGTTTCTATTTGGTTTTGATCAGAATTCACCAATATATACAGAATTTTAATGTGGAAGGATGCAATATTGACTGATTTGTTCATCCCTAGCAATGGGAAGAGAAGAGAGAATTACTTGGTCAGTAGTCCAACCCTGCCCAAGTCCCAAAGACTTGTAAGAGTTACAAGAGACATTCAGTGCTAAAATAAGTCCCATGTTTCACAAAATTCGAGTTCTACTGGATTTCCACCCTCCTAGGAATTATAACCCTATTGCCAGGCAAAAGCAATTTCCTTCCTATATCTTTCTTCTTCCCCTTATTCTGAAGAAAAGGAAGAAAAAAGAAGAAAAGGGGTGGGGGGACCAAAGCAGGTACCTGGCTACTCCTCCATGTAGTGCTAGGTGTATAGCTAGTCTGGTCTAGGGACGTTATCACACGGGGGCAAATCTGCTGGTTAATCCACACAAAACCCAAACAGAAACTGGATTAGTGCCTCGTGTTTTCACATGACGTCGCACAGAAACTGGACAGAAAGTGGACAGAAAGTGGTGTTAACGGAGATCTTTTGAAATTCGGTTGTTTTGAGGAAATGCAAATGTGCAATTAAGATAATTTTGCATTTGCCGTAATGTGAAAAGCAAATGCGCATTTGGAAGCATTTCCCCGCATTTCCCTATGGTTCCACGGGGTCTCCTTCCCCCTCAGCAGATGGCTTAAAGGGCTGTCTTAGGGGCAGGGAAGGAGAGGGGCAGCCACACGGCCGGCGCTCCAACCCCTTCCCAGGTCGTTCTCGGAGCAGACGGCCCTCCTCACGGCCAGCGCTCCGGCGCTCCGAGGAGGACCTCCCACTGCAGCATTTGCACACGCTGCAGCGGAGGAGTCGGCGAAGGTGTGGCGCAGACTTTTGTGGTGCACCTTTGGCGGCTTGAAGGACGGGCGGACGTGGGCCACCCTGGAAAGCTGCGCTGTAGGGCCGAGGTATCCCCACACCTCGGCCCCACGGCACAGCTTTGCCGCCCCTGAAAGGAGCACTAAATTGGTGCTCCTTTCACAAGTTGCCGAAGATGTGCCGCAAAAGGTTGCGGCGCACCTTCGGCAACTCTTCTGCCGCAGCATGTGCAAACGCTGCGGCGGGAGGTCCTCCTCTCCGGCCGTGCGGAGGGCCGGCTACTCTGAGGACAGCCTGGGGAAGGGGTTGGAGCGCCGATCGTGGTGACAGATGAAACATCACCAGATCGGGGTAAAAGATGAAACATCACCCGATCGGGGTGACAGCCGTGGTGAGTGACAGCCGCGGCAAGTGACAGCCATGGCGAGCATAGTGCGCATGTGCTAGAAGATCATTCCTAGTACATGTACGGGATTTTCTCACTTGTGTGTGAACGTTAAATGCGGTTTCAGCGGGAGCTTACTTTAATTGCGCAATTAAGGTAATTACGTGTGAAAGCCATTTGTGGAATCAAGGTTTATTTTCAGTTTATTTTCGGGATTTGTCATTTCCAGTTTATTGTCGGTTTGTGGCCCACATGTGATAACGTCCTAGGAGAGGCAGCACTCCTGGGTCATCACTCAATCAGCTCTGCCAGACACTACCTACTCTATCCCCTTCCTACTCCTTGCCATGCAAGAAGGAATAGAGAGAAATTACACTTAGTAGGAAAAAAATAAAATTCACAGATATAGAATGAGCAACATCTGGCTTGAAAACAGTACTTGCAAAAGGGGTCTAGGAAACTTAGTGGACCACAAGCTGAACATAAGTGAACAGTGTGATGCAGCAGTTAAAAAAGTTAATGTGATTCTGGGCCACATCAATATAAATGCAGCGGCTAGACTGAGAGAAGTACATAGCACTCTTTTTTCCTTTGGTCTGACCTCAACTGGAATACTGTATCCATTTCTGGGCACATGTTGACAAGTTGGAACATGTCCAGAAGAAGGCAACCAAAATGGTAAAGGGTCTGGAAGCCATGTCCTATGAAGAGTGGCTTTGGGAGTTTGGTACATTTACCTTGTGTTAATAGGTGATATGACAGCCATGTTTAAAATTTTGAAAGGATGTCATATTAAAGATGGAGCAAGCTTGTTTTCTGCTGCCACAGAGACTCAGGCATGGATCAATGGCTTAAATCTACAGGAAAAGAGAATCCACCTAAACATTAGGAAGAACATCCTCACAGTTAGAGCTGTTTGACAGTAGAATACATTGCCTCGGAGTATAGTTGAGTCTCTTTCTTTGGATGTTCCTTAACAGAGGCGGGATGGCCATCTCTTGGGAGTGCTTTGATTGTGCATTCCTGCATGGCTGGGTGTTGGAGTGGATGGCCCTTGTGGTATTTTCCAGCTCCCTAGAGGAACACAACAATGGCCCTATATGTTCCCACAGATCAATAGAGAAAGACTTCTCTTTCCTATCTTGAGACGGTATGGGGGATGTTACATGATATGATACTGCTACTGCCGTCATATTTTCTTGCTCCTTTCATGTTAGGAGGGAGCAAAGGTGTGTGAGGAAGACAAATTTCCAAAGAATAAGAGCTATAAATCACACATCTGGCTTTTCCTCTCTAACTCTTCTTACAATTAGTGGTATGAGCCATAAAACTCCTAAAACTCCATTCACAGTGTCTAACAAGGAAAGATAGCCTTTATCTATCTTTAAAATGGAATTCCATCTCCTCCTTCTCTCCTGCAGCCCAGTGCAGTAATTCAAATTGTATGGGACTAACAGTTAAAATGGACAATATCAAATTATCTAGGTGATCCTACTGTAGCTATGTATGCTTATGTACAATGTCAGGTGCATGTGAAACACACATGCATATAGACACCTTTATGATTTGAATGAATGGCTAAGGCACTGTTACTTTTATTACATAAGCAATAAAAACACCTTGAACAACAAATTTCCCATGAAAGTGCCTGGCCTGTTATTTCTTTTGCAAATGAAGTATCTGCAAATTTTCACACCTCAATCAAGTTGGTGCCAAATTTTAGAGCTCACAAATTATTGAGCCAAACATTAAGAAAATCAAAATCCCATATATTGAATTAACAGCAACAAGCTTTCAGCACATCAGAATGCCACTCAGAAGCCATCTTTAGAGGATTCACCACCATTCTTGATCAGATTTTGGAGTCACACGGTGGAGCTGCTGTGGGATTGACCACCTATTCAGTTCTTCTAGAATTCACTGCTTCATTTGCTATAACAGGATGATATTGTTTTTGTGTACTACATGCTGATTAATTAATCCATCTTGTATCTTGGCTTTGGATCCTCCTTCCTTATGTTTAACCCTGAATTTAACACCCCAGTATTGAGAGAGGGAGGACCAGAGTGACCATCTGGGGGCCAGGGAGAAGAAAAAATTGCTGGTTCTACTGCTGCTTGGACCTCTGCCTTCCTAGTGGGATTCCTCTCTCTTCAAGACTGAGGCCCTGACACAGCATATTTTTGCTGGGTACAGAGAGTGAGGTCTTGGTTTTTTCCTGGTTTATTATCTGCTTTGACTGTTTCTGTTCTTATTATCTGCCTGTCTGTTTAGTGGAATGTTTTTAATAGCTACTGGCCTGTCAACCTAACAGAAGAAAGATGTGCTTTTCAGAGGAGAGAAGTGAAACACAGGGGGGGTTGCAGACTGCCAGAAATAGTGCAAATTGAGTCCATAGGGTTAGGGTTAGTGCTAGGGAATCATGGGAATTAGTTTTTTTCTGAGACATTGAGCCTTCTCTGTCAGAGAGCTCTGTGCCACAATAAAATACAGTTCCCATGATTCCCTAACCCTAACCCTAACCCTAAAAGTGGACTCAATTTGCACTATTTCTGGCAGTCTCCAACCCCCCACAGTTTCAGGGAGCAGCCATTGGAATCATACAGGGCAGAGAGAGAGATGGAGGGAGGAGACAATTAAAATATCAAGGAAGAAGAGAGCACAAGAGGATACTTGTGGCCCCCAAACTGTCTCCCAGTCCAAATAGCATGGATAGCCTTGGTGACATCACCCCCTCCCCCGCCCTGGTTGAAAATACTGTTGTTGAATGCCAGGTTAGGGAATGGCAAAACAGCTACCCTACAGGGCCTGATCCTGAAGGAACAAGCTGACCTGATCTATTTTACAGAGACCTGGTTGGAGGAGTGGGTAATCTTTCTCAGCGTTGCCACTAAGATTCTCTATGAGCAGCAGGCAAGACCTGGGGGGCAGGGAGATGGAGTTGCAGTGGTCTATCATGATTCCATCCCCCTGACCAGATGCCCCCTTGCACAGTCTACAGGTTTTGAGTGTGTGTACCTAAAGGTGGGTAGCCAGGACAGAATAGGGATTCTGTTGGTGTACCACTCACCCCTCTGCTCAACAGTGTCCCTTCCTGAGCTAGCTGGGGTGGTCTTCGGATTGGTGTTGGAGTCTCCTCATTTGGAAGTTCTGGGGGACATCTATGTGAGACTGGCTCAGGACTTCATGGCCTCCATGACAACCATGGGTATGACAAAAGTGGTATCTGGCCCTACTAATGCTGTTTTCTGTGCAGGGTGGGGTGATGGTGATCTTGGTGTGGAGGAACTTTCCACAGTTCTGTTGTCATAGACATATCATTATTTAGTCAGGTTTAGACTCACTGGGACTCAGATCCTCTGCAGTGGTGGTGGACCGATTAGGATGGTCCACCTCAGGAGGCTGATGGATCCAGATGGATTCCTGAGGGCTCTTGGGGAGTTTCCTGTCACCTAGCCAGGCAGTTCTGTTGAACTCCTGGCCGACCTTTGGAATGGAGAAATGGCCAGGGCCATGGACACAATCGCTCCTAAGCATCTCCTCTTACAGAGTGGAGCCAAACCACCCTCCTGGTTCTCCAGGGAGCTGATGGTGATGAAGTGAGTGAGACAGAGACTGGAGCGACATTGACGGAAGACTCAAAGTGAATCTGACAGAACACAGGTTAGATCCTATTTAAAGGCTTACTCTGTGGCAATGAGAGCAGCAAAGAAATTATTTTTTGCTGCCAGCATTGCATCTGCACAAAGTCATCCAGAAGAGCTGTTCTGAGTGGTCAGGGGTCTCTTACACACCTCCTCCTCAAGTAGAAAATGCAAACCACTCGGAGACCTGCTTGAAGAATTTGCACAACATTTTGCAAATAAAGTCACTCAGATTTGTTCTGACTTCAATGCTACAGTTGATATAGTGCCAGTGGATGTAACCTTGTCACCTGTCTGCTCAGTGTTAATGGATACATTTCAACTTGTGCAGCCTGATGATGTGGACAGGATCCTTGGAGAGGTAAAAGCCACCAGATGTATCTTGGACCCTTGTCCTTCTTGGCTTATTAAACAGGTTAGAGGGGGACTGGCTGAGAGGATAAAGGTGATAGTCAATGCCTCCCTACAAAAGGCACAGTTTGATCTTACCTAAAGGAGGCAGTTGTGAGGCCTTTATTTAAAAAGTCATCCTTGAATCTAACAATAATGAATAATTATCGACCAGTGTCCAACCTACCATTTTTGGGCAAGATTTTAGAACGTGTGGTGGCTTCCCAACTCCAGGGATTTCTGGATGAAACAAATTACCTAGATCAGGGGTAGGCAACCTTTCTCCTTTAAGGGCCAAGGGACTTCAGCTCCCAGAATCCCAGGAGCTATTGGCCAACATGGGACTATTGGCCAACATAGCTGAGGCTTCTGGGAGCTGAAGTCCCTCGGCCCTTAAAGGGGAAAGGTTGCCTACCCCTAACCTAGATCCATTTCAGTCTGGTTTCAGGCCTAGCTATGGAACAGAGACAACCTTGGTTGCTTAGTGGATGACTCACGTAGGGAACTGGACAGGGGGAGTGTGTCCTTCTTGATTCTGTTGGGGCTCTCAGAGGCTTTCAATACCATCAACCATGGTATCTTTCTGGGCCACCTCTCTGGGATGGAACGTGGAGGTACTGTTTTACAGTGGCTCCATTCCTTCCTGGAGGGGTGAACCCAGAAGTTGCTAGGGGACTCCTGCTCGAACCCCTGGCCATTTACTGTTGGGTCCCTCAGGGTTCTGTGTTCTCCCCTATGTTATTTAACATATACATGAAGCTGCTGGGAAAGGTCATCCAGAATTTTGGGGTTTGTTGTCATTAATCTGCCAATGACACTCAACTCTATTATTCCCTTCCATCCCAATCCAAGGAGGCTGTCCTGGTCCTAAACCAGTGCCTGTCATCAGTAATGGACTGGATGAAGGCAAACAAGTTGAAACATAATCCAGATAAGACAGAGGTGCTCCTGGTCAGACAGAAGGAAGATCAGGGAATAGGGATTGAGCCTGTGTAAGATGGGGTCATGCTCCCCTGAAGATACAGGTTCACAGTTTGGGGGTATTCCTGAACTCAATTTTGAACCTGGAGGCCCAGGTCTCTGCAGTGTCCAGGAGTGCTTTTGCACATTTAAAGCTTGTGCATCAACTGCGCCTGTTCCTTGATAAGATGGATCTGGCCTCAGTGGTACATCTCATTTGGACTAGTGTAATGTGCTCTACTTGGGGCTGCCTTTGAAGAGTGTTTGGAAACTTCAGCTGGTTCAAAGAGGTGCAGCCAGGCTTATAACAGGGGCAGGTTAAGAGATCACACAAAGCCCTTGTTAAAACAGCTACACTGGCTGCCAGTTTGTTTCTGGGCACAATTCAAAGTGCTGGTGATAACCTATAAAGCCCTTTAAGGCTCAAGTCCAGGCTATTTGGCAGACCATAGGCCTAAGCAGACTGCCAGAAATAGTGCACATTAAATTGAGGCACTGCCCTGGCTCAGTGCTAGGGAATCATGGGAACTGTATTTTTTTTCTGGGACATTGAGCCTTCTCTGTCAGAGAGCTCTGGTGCCACAATAAATTACAGTTCCCATGATTCCCTAGCACTGAGCCAGGGCAGTGCCTCAATTTAATGTGCACTATTTCTGGCAGTCTGCTTAGGCCCCATATCTCCCTGTATGAGTCAGCCTAGGCTCTGAGATCCTCAGGGGAGGCCCTTTTCTCCACCCCACCACCATCACAAGCATGATTGGTGGGGACACAAGAGAGGGCCTTTTCCGTGGCTGCCCTTAGACTCTGGAACACCCTGCCCAGGGAGACCAGAATAGCCCCTTCTATTGAGGCAGCCTAGAATCATGCTGGCCTTTTTAGCTACCGCATTACACTGTTGAATCATGTTCAACTTGGGGTCTACTAGGACTCCTAGATCCCTTTCACATATACTGTTCATAGAATCATAGAATCATAGAGTTGGAAGAGACCGCAAGGGCCATCCAGTCCAACCCCCTGCCATGCAGGAATTACCAATCAAAGCATCCCCGACAGATGGCCATCTAGCCTCTGTTTAAAGACCTCCAAGGAAGGAGATTCCACCACATTCTGAGGGAGTGTGTTCCACTGTCAAACAGCTCTTACTGTCAAGGTTACTCCTAATGATGTGGTGGAATCTCTTTTCCTGTAGCTTGCATCCATGGTTCTGTGTTCTAGTCTCTGGAGCAGCAGAAAACAAGCTTGTTCCATCCTCAACAATGTGACACCCCTTCAAATACTTAAACAGGGCTATCATATAACCCCTTAACAGTCTCTTCTCCAAGCTAAACATATCCATCTCCGTAAGTCTTTCCTCATAAGGCATGGTTTCCAGACCCTTCATCAATTCGGTCGCCTTCCTCTGGACACACTCCAATTTGTCAATATCCTTTTTGAATTGTGGTGCCCAGAACTCGACGCAGTATTCCAGGTGAGGCCTGACAAAAGCAGAATTACATCCCTTGAACTAGACACTATACTTCTGTTGATGCAGCCTAAAATTGCATTGACCTTGTTAGCTGCCACACCATACTTTTGACTCATGTTCAATTTGTGGTCCACTAGGACTCCTAGATGCCTTTCACACAATCTTGTTAAGCCCAGTGTCCCCCATCCTATATCTATACATTTCATTTTTCTGCCTTAAGTGCAGTACCTTACATTTCTCCCCATTGAAATTCATTTTGTTATCTTTCTAATCTACTAAGGTCTTCTTGACTTTTGGATCCTGTCCTCTGGGGTACTGGCTACTCCTCCTAATTTGGTGTGATCTGCAGATTTGATAAGTATGCCTTCTATTCCTTCATCCAAGTCATTGATAAGATGCTTTTCCACTCCTATTTGGCCCACCATCAGAGCAGATTGGGGCTGCAGCATGTGGTTGCCGTGCTGCTGGGGTGAGAGGTGCCCCCAATCTGCCCTTTTGGGGCAGTCTATTTCATCCCAAAGTCAAAGGAAATGGATGGCAGGTCCCATAGAATCACTCTGCACTTATATCCCATAGTTGCACTCAACAGTACTATACATTCTGAACAAACCTTCATGAACATCTCTGGATATACCTTTTCTCTCTTGCTTTCTTCTTTGAGATGTAGAGGCCAACAGTGCCATTCTGCTACCACTAATGATACTGCATTTATAGATGCTGAATTCTGGACTCTGTGTATGCGTTTGTGTGCATGCAGAGGGGGATCCCATACATCTTGTATTTGTATGTGTTTTGTATTACACATTGCATAAACAAATGTTGCACAAGCAGTAGTTTGGCTAACGGCTCCATGAACTAATGTGTAATTTCTTCACAACTGGAAAAACCAATGGGATTTTGCTACAACACTGTTTTCTTCCATTAATATTATATTGGATTTTGTCCAGAAAGTCTCTTCATGAACCTCCAATTTTGATTATTGTTAAATTGCTACTTTCATTATATTCCATGTTACTTTCCTGGGTTTTTATTTCAGAATAGTTTCAACTCAAACATTTAATGTTTCCTACTGGGAAGGGGGAAAGTAGTTTAAGGAGCACAACAGGGATTTGCATAAAATATGTCTAAAGGGAAACAAAAAAATAATAATTATATGATAGCAGTTTTGCATGGGATATGTGGTTACAGTATGGAAATGTACAGATGTATGTGAATAGAAATTTCCTGTGAGAAAGGACAAGTAAACAGGAGTCAGTCTAGCACCAGATATCATGTAGATAAAATCATTCCCACAGAGAAAGTAAACACAAGTACATGTTATGAGAAAAGGAGAAGAAATTGGCATAAACTGATTACATCACTGTAAAAGGACACAAGGGAAATGACATAGACAGCAGGGGCTGGACTAAGGGTCTGAGAAACACTAATGGTTGGAAAAGGTTATGCCCAAGTGGATGGAAACTTAGGTTGGCACAAAATCCTTTGGAGTGCGTGCGTGCTTGCTTGCTTTGACTTTTGGAATGAAAACTTTCTCTTGCCTAATCTGAGACTGTGACAGGCAAAATGGATTGTACATAGCTATTTTCTATTCTGTTAGTTGTAGCAATAAAGACTTACATATTGGACTACAAATTTGAGTGTTCATGGTTACTGAACAGCTACATGGCTGAAACAGGAAGCTGTACCATGGTGTGGTGGAAGACAAGCCTGGGGCTGTGAAGGACTACAGCCAGCCTTATCCTGAAACTCTACAACGAGGTAAATCATGCACCACCACACCTATCATCCACACCGACAGCTCTCATTGTCAGGACGTTCCCCCTAATGTTGAGCTGGAATCTCTTTTCTTGTAGTTTGCATCCATTGTTCCATGTTCTAGTCTCTGGAGCAGCAGAAAAAAAAGCTTGTTCTATCCTCAACAATGTGACACCCATTCAAATACTTATATAGGGCTATCATATCATCCCTTAACTGTCTCTTCTCCACGCTAAAGATACCCAGCTCCCTAGGTCTTTCCTCATAAGGCATGGTTTCCAGACCCTTCACCATTTTGGTTACCCTCCTCTGGACATGCTCCAGTTTATCAACATCCTTTTTGTATTGTGGTGCCCAGAACTAGACACAGTATTCCAGCTAAGATCTGACCAAAGCAGAATAGAGTGGCACTATTACATCCCTTGATCTAGACTTTATACTTCTGTTGATGCAGCCTAAAATTGCATTGGCCTTGTTAGATGCCACGTCACAGTGTTGACTCATGTTCAACTTGTGGTCTACTAGGACTCCTAGATCATTTCACACACAGTTTTGTTAAGCCAAGTGTTCCCCATCCTATATCTATGCATTTCATTTTTCTGCCCTAGGTGAAGTACCTTACATTTCTCCCCGTTGAAATTCATTTTGTTATCTTTGGCCCAGCTTTCTAATCTATTAAGTTCTTTTTGAATTTTGGATCCTGTCCTCTGGGGTATTAGGTACTCCTCCTAATTTGTTGTCATCTGCAAATTTGATAAGCATGCCTTCTATTCCTTCATCCAATTAATTGATAAGATGCTGAATAGCATCTTTGGCCCAGCTTTCTAATCCTGGGGTAGGCAACCTTTCCCCTTTAAGGGCCGAGGGACTTCAGCTCCCAGAATCCCAGGAGCTATTGGCCAACATGGGACTATTGGCCAACATGGCTGAGGATTCTGGCAGCTGAAGTCCCTCAGCCCTTAAAGGGGAAAGGTTGCCTACTCCTATTCTAATCTATTAAGTTCTTCTTGAATTTTAGATCCTGTCCTCTGGGGTATTAGGTACTCCTTCTAATTTGTTGTCATCTGCAGATTTGATAAGCGTGCCTTCTATTCCTTCATCCAAGTCATTTATAAGATGCTGAATAGCACTGGCCCCAAGACAGAACCCTGGGACACCCCACTAGTCATTTCTCTTCAGGATGAAGAGGAGCCATTGTTGAGCACCCTTTAGGTTCAGCTGGTCAACCAATTACAAATCCACCTAACAGTCCCATTGTCTAATCCACATTTTGCCAGCCTGTCTGCAAGAATATCATGGGGGGATCTTGTCAAAGACCTTCCTGAAAGTGAGATAGGCTATATCTACAGATATAGAGATACAGATATATAGATATGCTATATCTACCCCTTTGTCTACCAAGCTGGTAATTTTATCAAAAAAGATCAGATTAGTCTGGAATGATTTGTTTCTCAAAAACCCATGTTGACTTTTTGTGATAATGCCATTGCTTTCTAAATGTTCATAGTCTCTCTGTTTAATGGTCTGCTCTAGAATTTTTCCTAGTAATGATGTCAGACTAACTGTACAATAATTGTTGGGATCCTCTTTTTCCCCCGGTTGAAGAAGGGGACAACATTTGTCTTCCTCCAGTCTGCTGAGACTACTCCTGTTCTCCAGGAGTTCTCAAAAATTATTGCCAGTGGCTCTGAGATTACATTTGCCAGTTATTTTAATACCCTTACATGTAGTTCATCTGGTCCTGGAGACTGAGGGCCTCGGCAGACAACCAATAGGGTCGTCTCCAAGGCAAGGAAAAGGAAGGGCAGCTGCACGAGCGGCGCCCCTTCCTCCTCCCGAGGTTGCCCTCGGAGCTGCTGGCCCTCTGCACGGCTGGCGCGCCGAGGGCAACCTCCCGCCGCAGTGTCCTCACATGCTGTGGTGGAAAAGCCAGGGAAAGTGCACCCGATGCATTTAGGGTGCACTTTCCCTGTCTTCTGAAAGGAGCGCCAATTTGGCGCTCCTTTCAGAGACGCCGCCGGTGCGCCGCCATGCGAGTGCCACGCTCCAGCAGCACACCATCCCAGGGCGTCCCCGATGCCCTGGTCTGCATCCCCCCTTAGAGCTAATTCCCACTTGTATTTAAACCAGTTTGTGATTTGCATTGACACCAGGTCACAGATTTGTTTCAAGCAGATGCATAGTTCCCTCTATGGAAATAGATTATTTCCTAATCCCATGTCATTCTCACTAATGGGAATGAGCCCCTAAAAACCCATGTTTCAAAATGGAGGACACTTTTGGACAGAAGCTGAAAGGGAGGACTGTGTCCTGGAAAAGGAGGCCTGTGGTCACCCGGTGTGGGAGCCACTAAGCCCCAGACTGCCAAAAAGTAGACTCCATTCAGTCCCCCCACACACACACAACACACACCTGGCCCCCTTCCCCATAGCTTGGAGAGACAAAAGCAGCCAGAAAGCACCCCACAACATGCCCCACAATGCACCCCTGCAGGTATTGGCCTCCTCTCTCTCTCAAAGTGCCTTCAGGGTCTCACAGGAAGAGTCTGGGAGTCTGGTGCTGTTGCTGGTGGTCCCTTGCAAACAGGGAGACCCAAAGAGTGCAAACGGGTGGAAGCAGGGAAAGAGGGCATGGTCTCTCCATTATTTTCTCTTTTCCCTTTGAAGGCAAAGCTGGAGAATGGCCCCTGTGAGCAAGGTGCTCTGAGGAGGAGCAGGGGCAGCCAAAGCACAGTCCTCCCAGAGCAGCTTCCAGTCTCTTTTCTGTAGGGCTCTGGGGCAGGGGCAAGGGGGAGTCCAGCCTCCCTTTCTCCCTTCCTCCCTCCAGCTGCTAGGTCTTCTTCTTCCCTGCCTCAGAGACTGCTCCTCCCACGCACCTTCTCCCTGGTGGGGCTCCGCTTGCCTCCCTCCCTGCCTATGTATCAGATCTGTCATTCACACTTGTTGAACACTCCTGAATTGATTTGTTCCAAAAGAACCAACAGAAAACCAGTGTTTGAAAAGAGTGATTTTTTTTTTTTTTTTTTTTGCATTTGTCTCAATTTAGTCATGAGTCAGACCGATTGCAGTCCGTTTCCAATGGGAACAAGGAACATATAAAGCAATCAGCAAATCACTTTAAATCATAGTGGGAATGAGCCCTTACATTCATTTAGATTAACCAGGTATACCTGTACTACCTCTTTACTTATTCTGTGCTGCATTTCCCCTATTGTGTCCTCTGCTCCATTTCCCTCAGGTTGAGCACCCTTTTTATTTTCTGAGAACACTGAGGCAAAGAAGGTGTTCTGTAGTTCTGCCTTGTCTCTGTCCCCTGTTAGCATTTCACCATCTTCTCCAGTTAGCTGTACGATTTCCTTTTTCTTCCTTTTGCTACAGATATACCCCCAAAAGCCCTTTTTATTGTTCTTAACCTCTCTAGCAAGCCTGACCTTGTTGTGTGCTTTTGCTTTTCTGACTTTCCCCTTACATGTGCTAGCTATTTGTTTGAATTCCTCCTTGGTACTTTTCCCCTTTTCCCATTTCTTATACATGCCCCTTTTAAAACTTGGCTCAGTTGAAAGTTCCTTAAAGCCTAAGCAGACTGCCAGAAATAGTGCACATTAAATTGAGGCACTGCCCTGGCTCAGTGCTAGGGAATCACATTATTGTATTTTTTTGTGAGACATTGAGCCTTCTCTGTCAGAGAGCTCTGGTGCCACAATAAATTACAGTTCCCATGATTCCCTAGCACTGAGCCAGGGCAGTGCCTCAATTTAATGTGCACTATTTCTGGCAGTCTGCTTAGACCCTGAGGGCCTCGGCAGACGACTAATAGAGTCGTCTTGGAGGCCTGGAAGAGGAGGAGCAGCCACATGCACGACACTCCTTCCTCTTCCTGAGGTTGCCCTCGGTGCTGCCGGCCCTCCGCACGGCCGGCGTGCCGAGGGCAACCTCCCGCCGCAGCGTCCGGACATGCTGCGGCGGAAAAGTCAGGGAAAGTGCGCCCTACGCGTTTAGGCACTTTCCCTGTCTTCTAAATGGAGCACCAATTTGGAGCTCCTTTTAGGGTCACCGCAGGAGCGCCGCGGTGCGGAGGCTGCGGTCCCGCGGCGCTCCGGACCAGGGCGTTCCAGACGCCCTGGTCTGCATCTCCCCATAGTTATCCATCCCAGTTTCTTGAGACACCTCCCATTTTTCTTCCTCATTGGAACAGTTTGAAATTTTGCCTTCAGTATCTCCCTTTTGATTAACTCCCATCCAACCTGAACTCCCTTCTCTTTTATTATTCCTGACCATGGGATCACCTCCAGTATTTCTGTAAATTTACTGAAATCAGCTCTCTTAAAATATAGAATGCATGTCTGACTATGCCTGGCTTCTCCTTTCCACTATATAAGAAACTCCAAGAGAACATGATCACTCCCACCTTAGGATCTCACTACTTGCATCCTATTAACCATGTTGTCAAGCCAGGTGTCCCCCATCCTATATCTTTGCATTTCATTTTTTTTCTGCATAAGTGCAGTAGCTTACATTTCTCACTGTTAAAATTCATTTTGTTAGTTTTGGCCCAGCTTTCTATTATTAAATATTAATAATAATTATTATTAATAATTATTAATAATAATAATTAATAATGATATTAATAAATATTAAAATCATTTAGAATTTTGATCCACTCCTCTGTAATATTAGCTACTCCTCCTAATTTGGTGTCATATGCAAATTTGATAAGCAAGCCCTCTGTTCTTTTGTCCAAGTTGTTGATAAAGATGCTGAATAGCACTGGGCCCAGGAAAGAACCCTGGGCATCCCACTGGGCACTTCTCTCCAGGATGAAGAGGAGCCATTTCTGAGCATCTTTGGGTTCAGCCAGTCAACCAATTACAAATCCATCTAATACTTGCATTGTCTAGCCCACATTTTACTAGTTTGTTTGGAAGAATATCATGGGGACCTTGTCAAAGGCCTTACTGAAATCAAGATATATTATATCCACTGCACTCCCTTCATCTACCAAGCTGGTAATTTTATCCAAAAAAAGAAAGAAATCAGATTAGTCTGCCATGACTTGTTTGTGAAAACTCATGTTGACTTTTTCTGATTATGGCATTCCCTTCTAAATGAAGACTCTTTAAGGAATCCATTGTCCTCTGCCTACAAAGAGGCCTGTGACCTCATATGAATGGACGCATAATGGATTGCAAGAGAGGGGTCCTTGTTGAGATGCATATGGACTTTAAATTTCCTGGTCTTTGCAAATCTCCCAATAGCTACGTGGACAGAAGGAGGAGGGGCCATCCTGTAAAAGATACCCTCTCCATACCATCTTAACTCAGGATGGAAACATCAAAATGCAGGCATCTGACTAACATCACCAATTTTTTCTCCTGTTGGTTTGTAACATCTTGCCTGATGTAGAATCCAGTGGAGCTTTGAAAGCTTGCAACAAGCATATTGTGCATTTTGGTTGGCTAATAAAGGTATCATTGTTTTGTGGATTTGTTTGAACCTTCTAAATATTCTCAGACTCTCTGTTCTAGAATCTTTCCTGGTATTGATATGTTGTTGTTGTTGTTATTGTTGTTGTTGTTGTTATTATTATTATTATTATTATTATTATTATTATTATTATTATTTGCTCTAGGCTGAACATTTAAAAAAATCATTTTGACCAAACATAATATTGAAACATTTCCATACAGGTTGTTTGCTATGTTTGGCTTGGTTTGTGTTGAATGTGAGGGTAAATAGAATTTTAAGTGTTCCAAAATGTAAGTGTCACTGAAGCATTCAAGTTATAAATGCAACCATCAACAACAACCTGAGCAAATCTGGGTAAATTTCCTAGCTTATTATCTGGTACATTCACCAGTGTTTCATACAGTTAAAGTTAGTGTACTAGCTGCACTAGTTCCTTGAAGTATCAGATCTGGCCACCATAACAGATGCCTTCATTGTAATGCACTCTGTATAGGGGCTGCATTTAGAAAGTGTTTGGAAACTCAGGAAAATGCTTTTTCTCAGTCCCATCATCATTGCAAGCACTTTTGGTGAGGACATTAGAAATAGGTGTCTTGATCGCTACTCCAGGTTGTGGAATTCCCTCCCACAGCAAGTTTGGTCCCCCCCCCCAATGCATTCCCTTTTCCTTCCACTAGCAGGCAAAGCCATTATTATTATTATTATTATTATTATTATTATTATTATGGTAGGCCTCTGGCTTATAATTCATATGACAGAGAGGGATTTTAATAGAACTTCATTATGTTTTAAGTGTGTTTTATATGATTTAATGTGTTTTTAACCAGAATGTTCTTTAATTGATTTAAAAGTTTTGTACACTTTTTTTTAGATGTATTTGGTTTTTATTTCCTTGTAATCCATCTTGAATCCTGTGCAAGAAGAAAGGTGGGATATAAATTAAATTAAAGGAAGGAAGGAAGGAAGGAAGGAAGGAGAAAACTTTATTATGTTCACTTTTAAATTTGGAATTTCATCTTTCAGAGTGCATGCTATGCACACCAATTTTGTGGAATCTATTAAGTGGATCATCTATTGCAGGGGTAGGCAACCTTTCCCCTTTAAGGGCCGAGGGACTTCAGCTCCCAGAATCCCAGGAGCTATTGGCCAACATGGGACTATTGGCCAACATGGCTGAGGCTTCTGGGAGCTGAAGTCCCTCGGCCCTTAAAGGGGAAAGGTTGCCTACCCCTGATCTATTGCCTCATGAAAATTGCTCAGCACATTACAGAACACCTTTAGATATTGATCACATCAACTTATTATTTCTTTGTGGGTAGCAGAAGGTGATATAATACGGAGTTATGGTGCTGGGTGTTATCAGTACGCCGACGACACCCAAATCTATTTCTCCGTGTCTCGTTCATCGGCCTCGAATTCCAATGGCATCTCTTCTCTCAATGAATGTCTTCAAGCAGTAATGGGCTGGATGAGGAAAAACAGATTGAAACTGAATCCAGACAAGACGGAGGTGCTCACGGTAGCAGCCCCGAAACCAAGAATTAGGTTGCAACCTCCAGTCCTGGATGGGGTCATACTCTCCTCCAGTGTGACTGTGTTCGCAGTCTGGGGGTGCTCCTTGACTCGTCGCTCCTGATGACAAATCAGGTAAATGCGACGGTCAGGAGCGCCTGCTATCAGCTTCGGCTGATACGCCAGCTGCGCCCTTTTCTGGAAGTAAGGGATCTCGAAACTGTTGTGCACGCACTGGTAACCCCATGCCTGGACTTCTGTAATGCACTCTACTTGGGGCTACCCTTGTGCTTGGTTCGGAAGCTTCAGCTGGTACAAAATATGGCAGCCAGGCTTATTTCTGGTACATCTAGGAGGGACCGCATTACTCTGGTTCTGAGGTCCCTCCACTGGCTGCCTATTAGCTTCCGGGCTCGGTACAAGGTGTTGGTTATTACCTTCAAAGCCCTAAATGGCTTGGGTCCAAGCTATCTCAGGGACCGCCTCCTCCCGTACAATCCTCCCCGCACCGTCCGGTCCTCTGGGAGGAACTTGCTGCAGCCTTTAAAATCTAGGCTTGCGGCGACCTCCCAGAGGGCGTTCTCTGCTGTGTCCCCAAACTCTGGAATGACCTGCCGGATGAGATCTGCCAGTTGACATCATTAGACAGCTTTTAAAAAGCTGTCAAGATGGATCTCTTCCGGCAGGCCTTTCCAGATTAACCATCCCGGCCCAGGCTTCTTGATCCCCTCATTCCTCCCATGGCCCCATCTTTAGTGATGGTTGAGGATCCCCAGAGGGACATCAGGGTTTTTGTTTGTTTTAATTATGGTTTTATGTTTTGATATTGTGTTTTTAATTTGTCATATTATTTAATACTTTCTTAAGGGGGGGGAGGGATTCTAATGTTTTAATGTTTTATTTTACTCTTGTTATTTACTGTTGTCAACCGCCCGGATTGGTTCGCCATAGGGCAGTATACAAATTATTATTATTATTAGCAGAAATTCCATAGAAAACAAAGATTTTATGCAAATATGAATATGGCACATTAGTTAGTACCAGGTTGTTATTAGCCTTTTAACATTATATAAAAAGAAGGGCCTTATCATAGTTGTGAAGATCAAGGAAGTCAATATCTAGTAGTAGCTCTAAAACAAACTAGTAACCAGGGGTTAAAATCAACTTCTTGCAATAACTGATCTTTACACAGCTTTATTTATTTCACAAAACTAGATGTGCAGAGTAACTGAGATGTCATCTTTCTCAAAATAAGCCGCAATCACATTCATATTGCTAAAAGCAATTTTGTTTTAGAATAATGCACATAATGGGTCCTATTGAAAAGATGGAAAGCTGAAATTAAGAGAGAGTGAGAGAGAGAGCTGCTCACCACACTTGTGAGTTCTTTGGAAAACTAAAATTCAAACCCAGAGATCTGAAATACCTATGTCCCGTGTGCTGTAATTTAGAGATTAGGTTAGTCCAGTGGTCTTTGAATCAGACTTCTAAAGCACATAGCCCTTAATTTGACTTTACAGTCTTTGGCCAAGCTGTGTTTAGGTGTGTGTGTGTGTGTGTGTGTTCATTTTCTTTTAGGCGTCTAAGCTGACATGGTAGATTTTGATAGCAGAGCTCTTAAATGGGAAGAGATATTGCTAATCAGTAAGCAATGCAGCATTTACTCATCCATCAATTGGTGCCACTGGAACTGTTTGAGAAAATTGTTTTACTGAAGATAACATCTTTCTGAGCAGCACCTACAATTGAGGTCATGACAAGTGCCTTTGACTATAGTTCCATTCACTCATTATATAAAAGGAAATGTGTTAATTCCACTGTTTTGGCCAGTGCTACAATTCTTTTCTGGAAGGCTTAACTTTTGCTGTCTGCCAGATGCCAAAGAAGCATTATATAGAAATGTTCTAAAAACAAACAAGCCATCTTTATTCCAAGCTGACTTGAACAACTACAAGCCTGTATTAAATTTGTTTCTTATGGAGTCACCTGAGGGTATTTATATGATTTTTAATACTTCTGATGAAGGATGCAGAACAGGGTTTGAGTGTAAACATTCTCTTGGTTAATGATCTAGTCTAGAATTTGACAGGAAATGTGTTGATCTTGAGTCCTTTCACCACACACAAATATAACACTATTTTTTGTCTTTAATTTAAATGGCAACATTCATTGAAATCTTGGGGTTTACAGTTTAGGGAGGGCCAGAAAGCTCTAATGCAGGGGTAGGCAACCTAAGGCCCAGGGGCTGGATATGGCCCCCGAGGCCTTTGGACCACCCCCAGGCCGGTCCTGCTGCCGCCACCACCGCTGCCGCCGCCCGCCATTATAATATTGATTATTGTTATTATTACTTGTTCTTGGGTTTTTCTTGGCAAAATCTCCACAGGGGTTTTGCCATGGCTTTTCTGGGGCTGAGAGAGTGTGCATGCATATTTTTTTATATTTTTTTTAAAAATATATATTTATTTATTTATTTATTTATTTATTTTTGGTGCTTTGGCCCCCCCAGTTGTCTGAGGGACAGCAACCTGGCCCCCGGCTCAAAAAGGTTGCCCACCCCTGCTCTAATGTCTCACCAAACTACAAACCACAGGATTCTATAGGATGCAGCCATGTCAGTTAAAGGATAAGCAGAATGATTTAATTCTATAGTGTGAAAGGCCCTTTGGTGGGCAATTTTATGCCAGCAGCTTGATTTCTATCTGATGCTTGATAATATGTACCAGGGTTGAGTAACTAGTATATAATTTATTGGTGCTCATTCAGTTCAAATTTAGAATAGCCATTTTCACTCTGAAGTTCCCCCCCACCCCCCAATGTACTTCTTTTTCATCATCTCATGATTATACATATGAGGCTGCAAAGTTTCTATTCTTTCTAAGATGGGGAAACTCAGAAGGTGCTGCTGGGGGACTTTGCCCAGAGTTTGATGCCATGCCATTGGCCTGTGGGGTCACTCAGGGTTCTTTTGTGCTGTTTAACATCTACATGAAACCATTGGGAGAAGTAATCCAAAGCTTTGGAGTGTGCTGTAGTGTCACCGGTATGCTAGCAACATCCAACACTATCTCTCTTTTCCACGGAATGTGTCTTGGTACTGAACCAATGACTATTGTCAGTTATGGACTAGATGAGGGCAAACAAATGGAAACTTAATCCAGACATGCCAGAGGTGATCCTAATCAGCTGAAAGGTAGATCAGGGATAGGGAATGAGCTCCAGATCAGGGAGCTGAAGGACAAATCAGGAAATAGAGCCAGTCAGGTTCTGGACTCAACTCTGAACCTGGATGTCCAGATTTCAGCAGTGGCCAGGAGTGCATTTGCATAGGTAAAACTAATGCACTAGTTGTTCCTTGAGACTCCAGATCTGGCTATGGTGACATATGCCTTAATTACATCCTTTTTGGAGTACTGTGATGTGGGCTCTACATGGTCAGTTTCAGCCAGGACAGGGGAAGGAGGAGGAGTAGGCTCTCCAGGCCAGTTTCTAACAGAAAGGAGAAAGAGAAAGAGGCTTTCTAGGCAGTTCTGCCAGGAAAGGAGACAGAGAAGAAGGCCAGTTCCTGCTAGGAAAGAGGAGAAAGCAGTTTCCAGACAACCATCTTGAGTGGGTAAGTTTTTAAATTCTTTTTAAAAACACCTGGGGGGAGTGTGACTGTGACTCAGTGGGTGGGGCTTTGTTGAGTGGCATTTGCAAGTCAATAGGGGGTGGGCTAGGCAGTTAGCTCTATACAACTGCTGCCAGAGCCGCGCGCCTAGTGGCGCACGAATTTTATAACCAGCAGACTTAAATACTGTTACCAAGGGATTTTCTTTGAGGAGGAAAGTCGTAGTCCACTTTCAGGTACTAATTAACACTTAGTATGGACACTGAAGGAACTGCTGCCGTCACCTGCAATACCTGTGGGATGTTTGTATTCTTACCTACAGATGTGGGAAACTACACATGCTCCAAATGCAAGTTGGTAGCCCTCTTGGAGGACAAAGTACAGCAGCTTGAGGCGCGGGTAGCTACACTTCAACATATTAGGGAGCAAGAGGCTTTCCTTGACAGAACAGAACAAACGGTCTTGGATGGGGAACACACAGAGGAAGTCGCTGGAGAAGAGAAGGTCACATCACACACACAGGAGGTAGAAAGCTGGAGGAAGGTCACACACAGAAGTAAGGAGACCAGGGATCGTACTGGGAGCTTGCGGCTACAGAATCGATTTCAAGCTCTTACTCTTAGCAAAGAGGACGCAGAAGAGCAGCATGGACAGATTTCAGAGACAGAGCAGGGGACCCTGGCAGTTCCACCACAGGGAACAGTCGCTGCTAAGCCTCGGAGGAGGTGTGTGGTCATGGTGGGGGACTCCTTGCTGAGGGGGACAGAAGCAGTAATTTGTGGGCCTGACAAGATGTCTCGAGAGGTGTGTTGTCTTCCTGGGGCAAAGATCAGAGATGTGACAGAGAGGCTGACAAGACTGGTCAGGCCTACCGACCAATACCCCTTTCTTTTGGTCCACATGGGAATGAACGACACAGCAAGACACAGCCTTCAGAACATCAAAAGGGATTACGAGGCTCTAGGAAAGAAGCTGAAAGAAATGGAGGCACAGATTTTCATCTCGTCTCTTCTGCCAGTTCAAGGGCATGGTCTAGGAAGAGAGAGGAAGATAGCAGATGTCAACAATTGGCTCCACAGATGGTGTCGTCGAGAACGATTTGGATTCTTGGATCATGGGCTGCGGTTCCATGAGGGCGGACTCCTGGCAAGGGATGGGCTGCATCTCACACCAGTTGGAAGAAATGTTTTTGCCAACGGTTTGAAGAATTTGATCAGGAGGGCTTTAAACTGAACTGTGTGGGGAAGGGAGACAACGTCCTGGAAGACAAAAGGACTGGAGAAAATAGGCAAACTGTCATAGAGGAAACAAGGCAAACAGTACAGGGACCCAACAGTGGGAGGCAAAAAAATGTGCACAGGCAGCAAGTAAAGGGGACACATGGTCTTAGATGTCTCTACACTAATGCACAGAGCATGGGAAATAAGCAAGATGAACATGAACTCCTAGCACAACAAAGCAAATATGATATAATAGGCATCACTGAAACCTGGTGGGATGAGTCTCATGACTGGAATGTAGAAATAAAGGGGTATAACCTTTTCAAGAGAAACAGGACAAACAGGAAAGGAGGAGGAATAGCATTATATGTCAGGGATATTTACACCAGTGAAGAAATCCAGGACATCAATCCTGGAAGCCAAGTGGAGAGCATCTGGATAAAAATTAAAGGGGAAGGAAACAACAGGGATGTTAGTGTGGGAGTCTACTACAGACCCCCAACTCAAGCAGAAGAATTGGATGAAGCCTTTCTAGAACAGATGACCACACACTCAGAAAGGAGAAATATAGTAGTGATGGGTGACTTCAACTATCCGGATATTTGCTGGAAGTCAAACTCGGCAAAATCCTCAAGGTCTAGCAAATTCCTCACTTGCCTCAAAGACAATTTCATTGTTCAAAAGGTGGAAGAGGCAACGAGGGAGTCAGCTATTTTGGATCTGATCCTAACTAACAGGGAAGACCTAGTTAATGGGGTGCAAGTGGTTGGATCCTTAGGCGGGAGTGATCATGTCCTCCTGGAGTTTATTATACAGTGGAAAGGAGAAGCCAGGCATAGTCAGACACGCATTCTAGACTTTAGGAAAGCTGATTTTACTAAACTTAGAGAAATACTGAATGTGATCCCATGGACAGGAATACTAAAAGAGAAGGGAGTTCAAGACGGATGGGAGTTTCTCAAAAGGGAGATACTGAAGGCACAATTTCAAACCATGCCAACGAGGAGGAAGAATGGGAGATGTCTCAAGAAACCAGGATGGATGACTAAGGAACTTGCAACTGGGCTATGTTTTAAACGGAACATGTATAAGAAATGGAAAAATGGGGAAATCACCAAAGAGGAATTCAAACAAATAGCTAGCACGTGTAGGGGTAAAGTCAGAAAAGCTAAAGCGCAGAATGAAATCAGGCTTGCTGGAGAGGTTAAGAACAATAAAAAGGGCTTTTGGGGGTATGTCAGTAGCAAAAGGAAAAAGAAGGAAATGGTAGGGCCACTGTGTGGAGAAGATGGCAAAAAGTTAACAGGGGACAGAGAAAAGGCAGAATTACTCAACACCTTCTTTGCTTCAGTCTTCTCAGAAAAGGCAAAGGGTGCTCAACTTGAGGATAATGGAGCAGAGGACAGAATAGGAGAATTTCAGCACAGAATAAGTAAAGAGATAGTACAGAAACATCTGGTTAATCTAAATGAATATAAGTCTCCAGGACCAGATGAATTACATCCAAGGGTATTAAAAGAACTGGCAAATGTAATATCGGAACCATTGGCAATAATCTTTGAGAATTCCTGGAAAACAGGAGAGGTCCCAGCGGACTGGAGGAGGGCAAATGTTGTCCCCATCTTCAAAAAGGGGAAAAAAGAGGATCCCAACAATTATCGTCCAGTTAGTCTGACATCAATACCTGGAAAGATTCTGGAGCAGATCATTAAACAGAGAGTCTGTGAATATCTGGAAGATAATTTCATAATCACAAAAAGTCAACACGGGTTTCAGAGAAACAGGTCATGCCAGACCAATCTGATCTCTTTTTTTGATAAACTTACCAGCTTGGTAGATGAAGGGAATGCTGTGGATATAGTATATCTTGATTTCAGTAAGGCCTTTGACAAGGTTCCCCATGACATTCTTGCAAGCAAGTTGGTAAAATGTGGGCTAGACAAAGTAACTGTTACATGGATTTGTAATTGGTTGACTGGTCGAACCCAAAGGGTGCTCAACAATGGCTCCTTTTCAACTTGGAAAGAAGTGACCAGTGGGGTGCCACAGGGCTCTGTCCTGGCCCCAGTGCTATTCAATATCTTTATTAATGACTTGGATGATGGTATTGGGGGCATAGTTATCAAATTTGCAGATGACACCAAATTAGGAGGAGTAGCTAATACCCCAGAAGACAGGATCAAAATTCAAAATGACTTGAACAGACTAGAAAGTTGGGCCAAAGCTAACAAAATGAAATTCAACACGGAGAAATGTAAGGTACTGCACTTAGGGCAGAAAAACGAAAAGTACAGATATACGATGGGGGACACCTGGCTGAATGAGTCTACGTGTGAAAGGGATCTAGGAATCCAGGTGGACCACAAGTTGAACATGAGTCAACAGTGCGATGCAGCAGCTAAAAAGGCCAATGCAATTTTAGGCTGCATCAGTAGAAGTATAGTGTCTAGATCAAGAGAAGTAATAGTGCCACTCTATTCTGCTTTGGTCCGGCCTCACCTGGAATACTGTGTCCAGTTCTGGGCACCACAATTCAAAAAGGATGTGGAGAAACTGGAGCGTGTCCAAAGGAGGGCAACTAAAATGGTGAAGGGTCTGGAAAGCAAGCCCTATGAGGAACGACTTAGGGAGCTGGGGATGTTTAGCCTGGAGAAGAGAAGGCTGAGAGGTGATATGATAGCCATGTTTAAATATTTGAAGGGATGTCATATCGAGGAGGGAATAAGTTTGTTTTCTGCTGCTCCAGAGACTAGGACCCGAAACAATGGATGCAAGCTGCAAGAAAAGAGATTCCACCTCAACATTAGGAGGAACTTCCTGACAGTAAGGGCGGTTCGAGAGTGGAACACACTCCCTCGGAGAGTAGTGGAGTCTCCTTCCTTGGAGGTCTTTAAGCAGAGGCTGGATGGCCATCTGTCGGGGATGCTTTGATTGGGAATTCCTGCATGGCAGGGGGTTGGACTGGATGGCCCTTGTGGTCTCTTCCAACTCTATGATTCTATGATTCTATGATTCTATGGCCTGCCTTTGGAAACTGTTCAAAAACTTCACCAGGTCCATAATGCTGCAGCCAGAATGCTGACCAGGAGCAGTTATAAGAATCATACAACTCCCTTGTTAAAACAATTTTACTGACTACCAGTTCATTTCCAGGCACAATTAAAAATGCTGGTCATGACCTATAAAGTAATATAAGGCTTAGGTCCAGAAGTCTAACTCCCTATTTGAATCTGCTAGAGTTTTAAGCTCTTCAGGGGAAGACTTTCTCTCAGTCCCACCACCATCACAAGGTCACTTGGTGAGGACATGAGAGAGAGCCTTCTCAGTGACTGCTACCACTCTCTGCAACTCCCTTCCATGGGTGGCTAGGTTGGCCACCTCTCTGCTCTCCTTCTGTCAGTAGGCAAAGACTTTTCTGTTTAAGCAGGGTTTTAATGAGTAATTGCTTGCCAGGAGGCTTCTTATGAGAGGGTAAGAAGCTTTATTGTTTTTAATTTTCATATACTTTTTAATGATTTTATATCATTTTTAACTTATAATTTTAACATTATGGTTTTAATTGTGTTTTTAAAATTGTATTATTTTAGCTTATTTTTTGTGAGACGTCTTGGGTCCCAATCTATGAGAAAAGTGGTGTATAAATAAATAAATAGATAGATAGATAGATAGATACTGCTTCATCATTACTATTGGACCAAATAACTCAGTGCTATCTGCTTAAACACTCAACCTCTTCCCAAGGTGTCTACCTCAAATAAGGGGTCTTTCATACTTAGGGTTGCCAGACTGGATCTGAGCTGTGCTCCTGTAACTGTAACCCTTAAGACATTTTGGACCAGGAGCAGGTACCAAAAAGCTTTGTCAAGTGAAGGTACCTGTCCTCTCTCACCTACAAACCCAATTTTCAGATGGAGCCATCCCCTTCCAACACAGCTATTGCTTCAATGATAGAGACAGGGAGAGGGCTGTGGAGAAGCAGCTGGTAACAAGAACATTGCTGAACACTCATCTAAACTCCCTTTCCCAGCCTCCCCCAGCAAGAAATATCCATGTTGGGAATGGATGGTTGCAGCTCAAATTTGGTTTGGGAAAGTGAGGGAAAACAGGTATCTCCATCCACTTGACATGGAGTGTCTGCTCCAAAATCTAAGAATTAAAGTTACAGGTGTCCCTTCCCAGATCTATTCTGGCAACTCAATTAATTGCCCTTCTACCTGATGTTCTTTACCTGAAAATGCCAATGATGAATCTTGACCTTTGGCATGCACATATTTCTTCATAATTGAGATCCAATTCTTGATTTAAGACTTGGTTGTAGCTTTTGTAAGCAGTGTATTTCATGACAAATCACATCTACCAATCTGATTACCATTGTATTCAAGGTTAGATTATTAGTATGAGTGGGAGAAAGAATCTATATGCATACAGAATGTTCTATGTCTATTGGTTACTTAAATTCACTGCTTGAAACCCCATTTGTATACAGCCATAGTCACTTGGAATATATGTAGTATCATAGCTGTGATTGTAAGAATATAATCTTGTTTTGTGTCCACAAAGAAAATACTATTGAGTTTACTGGGATTTATGGCAAAGTAAGTGATTATAGGAGTGCAGCCTGCAGCTACAAGAAAAACAAGAGAATCTGCCTGTAAACCCTATCGAACCTGATTGGTTTTATTTCAGAGTAAGCATTCAATGGATTTTATGACACATATCAGATCAATGTGAGCAAATTAATCAGTTTTAAAAGGCCAGTTCAATGCTAAAATAGTAGCAATAGCAATAGCAGCTTCATTTATGTACTGCTTCATACCGCACTATGCAGTCTCTAAGCAGTTTACAGCTGTAAGCTAATTACCCCCAACAACCTGGGTACTCATTTTAGCAGCCTTGGAAGGATGCAAGCCTGAGTCGAGCCTAAGCCCTGGCTGGTATTGAACTCACAACCTTGTGGTTTGTGAACGAGTGGCTGCAGTACATGCATGTAACCTCTGCGGCACCAGGGTTCCTCCCACTGAGGAAGTAAAGTAAAGTAAACAAACAGTTAAGTAAATAGACCTGAAGAATAAATCAGTGACAGAGAGGAGAGACTCAAATGGGGGAAATAATTAGGATGCAACCAGTGCAAGCATTAATGTTACAGGAAGCAAGGGAGAGAAAGAAAGAGAATAATAAGCAGATATGTTTAAAAGAAAGGGGGGGGGGAGGGAACAGTCCCATAGACATAGATGGAGAGGACCCTGAATCCATCCGTTCAAGCTGTCATAGCTAATCATGAGGAATGCTGGGAGATGCATTCCAACATGTGCAAGTGCTGGTGGGATAAGGAATCTGTTCCAGGATGTAGTCTGAACTTGAAAGAAGCTACTTTAGAATGTAGTTTTGGGATGGGGTCAACACTTTGGAATTTCCTTTGAAGCCCTGATTAAAACTAAGAACAGATTCACCACCTCACTGAAATGGAAGTCATCAACCACTGTTTGGAAATTTGCATTATTCCTACCCTTGCTGTAGGCCCCAGGGCTCTCAAAACTCAATTATTTTTTTAAATGTTGCTGCTGTTGTTTCTCCTCCAAATGTTCCCCCTTGGGCAATTTTGCCATGGTGTTTTTGTGGGAAAATTTTAGGCCCAGGAATGCCTTTTTTCAAACAGGGAGTGAAGAGAGTGAAGAGAGGATGACTCCCAGCAATGATGTTACCAAGGAGGTGTGAGGGCAGTTTGGACTGCACCAGGTTGGGTGACACCACTGCTCCCCAAACACCTACCTTTGGCCATTCATCTGCTTTCCTTTAAAATACTTTAAGACTTGGTGGGAGTAGGGAAAGGTCAGTGGGAGGAGAAAGGAGAGGCCCCAGAATTTTTTAAAATTAAAATTTCAATACTATATACTATATTGTTTACATTAAAATTTATGACTGATAGTACAATATGCAATATGCACAAAACATCCAAATAAACCTGTGCATTTGATCCTCAATTCTTTTGTGCACCCAGAAAACATTTGGTGATAGTCACAACATCTTTATACTACATTTCTGTGTTCCAACTTACAGTTTTAGTACTCAAAGATATGAATTGAGCCAAGAGAATGATCAATGAAATACAAAAATTAATCGTGAGGGAAGTTATTCCCAATACCAATTTAATGAGCAAACATATTTATAATAAGAATATTGTAAAAGTAATCTTAATAAGAATCAAATTGTGGATACAGCATCTGTAGAACAAAGCTAGAGTACTAATAAAGAATGTTTTTAAGGAATTTGAATAATATGGTATGGGGGGGGGAAGCAGACAAATAATCAAATAAATATAAGGGAGTAAGATACTAGGATAGTACTTATTTAATATTTAGTAATGACAATATCAGACAATATAAGCTTATACACATATGGATCACATAACAGGAAAAAAGAGTCAAATATTATTTAAAATTCCAATTAAATATACTATATGGCATAAAAAAATTGATAGTAGAAATGGATCAAGAGAGAACTAAGGCATTAAAGACTCAAGGAGGACTGTAATGTTACCAGATAATCCAGTGAGGACAAGTAGGAAGTAGGAATGAAAGATAAGATGAAGGAGTGAGAATGTAAGGCAGGCCTAAGTAGAAAGACACCCCCCCCCGACGCATCGGGATGGGCCTTCTGTTGTGCCGGCCATTGTGGAGGCTGACGGCACAATTGGTTGGGAGGGCTGGGAGTCCCGCCCTCCCTTCGGCTCCCAACCAATCAGGGGGATCTCATGAGATCCCCCAGCAGCCTGCATAATCTCATGAGACTGGATAGGCTCATGAGATTTCGGGCTGGATTTGAGGGCTTATTTAATACCCCTCTGCCACGTGGAGTCAGCCATTTTATTTTCAGTAGCCAAGATAGAGCATCGGCTGCCAAGTGTGGGAGAGCCAGCAGGGCTTGGACCTTGGGCCTGGTCTCCCGGTTGGTGTGCATGTTGCTGGTCCAGGGCTTATCTGATTTAAAGGAGGAATTTTGCCTTATTGGTCTGTGACTGGTTTGAAGGGTTCTAGTCCCTACTTGGGATGCTATAACTCAGGGGCTTGGTAATTATAAAGTGGGAATTTTGTCATCATGCCAAGGAGCAAGTCCCAATCCAAGCGGCGTGCGGCGCCTGCTGGATCTGGCACTGGCCAGTCAGTGCCTAAACATTTGGCCAAGGCCCAGGGTCTTGAGGATGAGATTGTTGCCCACCTGGCTCAGTTGGGACGTACAATGCAAGCATGTGTGGCTGTTTATGAGCAACTAGCTCAGAGGGGGGGTGCAGGGGGTTAGTTCTGGAACCTCGGCCCTTCCAGCCTCAAGCGCGGGGTCCTCAAATGAGAAGCAAGTGGTGGGGCTACAACTACATAGGTGCAGGAGGTACCCTCATCTGGCATGACAGTGGGCGACATGTCATGTGGTCCAGTAGATGCTACAGCTATGGAGGGCAGGCAGCCAACTGTACCTGACGTGATGGAGCTTATGAAAAAGGTTCCAGGTTTGGTACAGCAGCGAGCAGCGGCCTCTGCGTCTGCGCAGCCTACATGGGCTGATTTGTATAAGGTGTTACAGCAGGTGGTGGCTTCAGGCCAGGCCAGCGGGCCGGCTGCTGAAGCCCCAGAAGTACTGAGCAATGTGGTGGGAGGTGCTTCCTCCACCCTGCAGCATAACAGCCGAGCCCCAGTTGCATCACACTTGGTTGGAGGTGCTGAAGCGTCAGTGATATCCCGCAGCAGCTGGCGGGCTCAGGTGCACCTACTTTACCTATCTCCTTGGGGTCTTGGCCAGCAACAGTATGGGAGCCTGGTGTTCAAGCTGGCGAGGGCAGTGAAACTGAGTGTTCACCCTCAGTTTCTCTGAGCACACCCTCAGCGGCGGCTGGGGCGATTCAGACTCAGGTAGCAAGGGTCCAGGTGGAACAGCCCTTGGTGGACAAGGTAGGTGTGACCAAAGGAGCTGCTACAGTAGGAGCCTTAGGTCAAGTGGGGGTGGAAAGAATGGCTGATTGCAACCCTTATGCAGGTATGTCCACTCCTTTAGGCTCCTATCTCCCACTCACAACAAAGGAGCGGATTTGGAAGGGTGAGTTTATTTATCTTTTTTCTTTAACATTCTGTGACCCAGAACTGAGAATTATGGTGAAAGATGGAGTTGTATTTCGTCTACCTAAGGAGTTCGAGGCACACAAGCACCTGAAGTTAGAGAGAAATTTTGTTAATTGGATAATGGGGTTTACAATTTATAGGGGTATCATTGAGGAGAGGGAGCCCTTAAGACAGGGGTAGGCAACCTTTCCCCTTTAAGGGCCGAGGGACTTCAGCGCCCAGAATCCCAGGAGCTATTGGCCAACATGAGACTATTGGCCAACATGGCTGAGGCTTCTGGGAGCTGAAGTCCCTCGGCCCTTAAAGGGGAAAGGTTGCCTACCCCTGCCTTAAGATCTCCAGATTTATCCAAGTATCAGGAGATAATGATAAAGGCATACACTAATTGTCACTTTTATTCAAGAGGGTCTGCTTGGCTTCAGTATGACGAGCAGTTTTGGATGCGTGCCGCTTTGGATCATTCCATTTCATGGCGGCACATAAAAGCTGAGCTATGGGCGGACGTGATGGTTGGTGCATCCCCTTCGAGCAGGTGTGACAACGGCTTCATGCCTATGGTCACTCAGCCGAGAGGGTAGTATGCGAGGCCTGGCACGGGGGAAAAGAGATTACCAGGAGTCTGTTGGGAGTTTAATGCAGGTAAGTGCAGGCGGCAGACCTGCAGGTTTGAACACCGCTGTAACACCTGCGGAGGGAATCACCCCAGCACTTCCTGCTTCAAAGGTAAGTGGACCGGAGCCGGAGCCGCCCCTCAGGCAACCCCATTGGGAGGAAAAAGCACCAATGCCCATTAAGTTGGACATTTTAATTGCTTGGTTGGGGGTTCTAAGCAGGTATCCTAAGCAGGATTATGCCCAGTATTTACTTGATGGTTTTACACATGGTTTTCACATTCCATATTCTGGTTTAAGAGTTTAAAGCAAAGCAAAGCAAAGCAGCTTCTTTATATACTGCTTCATATCACGCTATAGGATGTCTAACCGGTTTACAACTGTAAGCTCATTGCCCCCCAACAGTTGGATACTCATTTTAGCGACCTCAGAAGGATGCAGGCCTGAGTCTAGCTGAACTCACAACCTTGTGGTCTATGAGTGAGTGGCTGCAGTACAGACATTTAACCACTGTGCCACCAGGGCTCACCAGGTTTATCATTTTGCACTGAATGCACGTTCAGTCAGGGAGTTACCAGGGAACGTTAGGGACAAACTGGTGAAAGAGCTGGCAGCAGGGAGGATATCTGGGCCCCATCAACAGTTGCCAATGCCAATATTACAGTTGTCACCTCTGGGTGTGGTTCCCAAGAAGACACCAGGTGAGTATTGTTTAATTCACAATCTTTCCTACCCCAAAGAGGAGTCCGTGAATGGTGCTATTGACCCAGCGTTGGCATCTGTGAAATATGCATCATTTGACTCAGCAGTGCAAATGGTTAGAGCCTTGGGCAAGGGAACTCTTTTGGTAAAATGTGATATAAAATCTGCCTTCAAGCTACTTCCGGTACACCCTGAAGATTTTGACTTGCTGGGCTTCCAATTTGAGGGAATGTACTATTTTGACAAGGCAATGCCAATGGGTTGCTCCATTTCTTGCTTGGCTTTTGAGAAGTTTAGTACCTTCTTGCATTGTTGTGCAGTGAAGAGGTCTGGCAATTATGCAATTACGCATTATTTAGATGACTTCCTGTTTTCTGGGGCTCCGGGCATGGCAATATGCCGGGACACTTTGTCGGCTTTTCAAGTTTTGATGGACAAGATGGGAGTGCCTTTGGCTAATGAGAAGACGGAGGGCCCTGCCACCCGTTTACCCTTTCTGAGCATTGAGCTTGATACAATCGAGGGTTTATCCCTCCTCCCGAATGAGAAATTGGACCTAATGAGACAACAGGTAAGGGCAATGAGAGGTAAAAATAAGGCCACATTGCATGACTTTCAATCTCTAACAGGTTTGTTGAATTTTGCTTGCAAAGTGGTAATTCCTGGACGGGCTTTTTGTGCTTGCCTATACAATGCCACGAGGGGATCACCACATCCGCATTAACAGTGGGATATGTGAGGACCTGAAGATTTGGGGTTCATTTCTTGATGAATTCAATGGTGTATCATTCTGCAGGAGCAAAATGCTCCTAAAGGCAGATTTTCAGGTTCATTCTGATGCATCTGGAGCCCATGGTTTTGGTGTATACTGGAAGGGGGAGTGGGCGGAGGGGAGTTGGCCTCAGGGTTGGGTGAGTAACGATTTGACAAGGGATCTTACCTTTCTCGAACTGTTCCCTATTGTGGTTGTAGTTCATCATTGGCCAAAGCAATTTGCACAGAAAACTGTTAGGTTTTGATGTGACAACCAGGCAGTAGTTCATGTTATCAATTCACAGAGCTCTAAGTCTCCAAGGGTGATGGCTTTGGTCAGATCTATGGTATTGCAGTGTTTAAAATACAATGTGTTGTTCCAGGAGTGCCACATGCCTGGCCCATTGAATCCCCTTAGCAGATGCCCTTTCGCGTTTTCAGTTTCACAGGTTTCAAGAGCTAGCTCTGGAAGCAGCAGCACAGCCTTTGACAGTGCCAACCCATCTGTGGAACCTTGGAGGATAGAGATTGAGAGGGCTATTCTGCACTCTGTTGCCCCTTCTACACGCAAGTCATATCAGCTTGCAATGCGAGCTTTTACACAGTTTCTTGTGGCTGTGGGGGAAATCAAGGTTTGGCCCTTGAGGGTGGAGGTTATACTCCGCTTTGCAGTTCATCTCAGACAGTCCGGGTTATCTCCGGTTACTATTAGGGGAAGGTTGGCAGTGCTAGCTTTTTACTCCCTGGTGGGGGGGGGGTTCCAGATCCTACTGTAGATTTTAGGGTCCGGAGGGCTTTGGAGGGATGGTGTAGGGAGCTCCCTGTGGCACATGATACCCGCATGCCGGTGATGGATGCAATCCTTATACAGATTTGGCATTCCCTCCAAGTAGTGTGCTCCTTGCCTGATGAAGTTACCTTGTTTCGGGCTGCTTTTTTGTTGGCCTTTTTTGCTGCTACCAGAATTAGTGAGTTTGTCCCCAGTTCTCGCTCTGATATGTCAGGCAGGGCACTATTGTTATCTGATGTTCAAGTTTTGGAGCAGAGCCCTGGTGGCGCAGTGGTTAAATGCCTGTACTACAGCCACTCACTCATAGACCACAAGGTTGCGAGTTCAGTACTAGCCAGGGCTCAGGCTAGACTCAGGCATGCATCCTTCCGAGGTCGCTAAAATGAGTACCCAACTGTTGGAGGGCAATGAGCTTATAGTTGTAAACCGCTTAGATATCCTATAGCGTGATATGAAGTGGTATATAAATGAAGCTGCTTTTGCTTTGCTACATTTGTGTTCTAGGCATTCAAAGACAGACCAGTTGGCTAGGGGTCAAACCATAGTCTTGTCCAGGGCTCCCAAGGACCAGATCTGCCCTGTGTTGGCCTTGTCAGATTACCTCAGACCCAGCATCCCCTGGTTATTTGTTTTTGCATGTCTCGAGCCTTCCGTTGACACAGTTTCAATTTCGAGCGGTGTTGCGGGAGGCTCTGAAGCATGCGGGTTTACCAGCGGCCTAATTTTCTTCTCATTCATTTCAGATTGGAGCTGTGATGGCTGCAGCAGCTCATGGCCTAAGTGATGCTGTGATCCGAAGTATTGGGAAATGGCGCTCTGGAGCATTTAAAACTTACATTCGCCCTTAGGCTGCTTAGATGTTGATTTATAGTCCCAGGGGTTTTTCTATTGAGCAGGTCAAGAACAGGGTGATGTCTGGATTGTCGGTCACAGCTTGGTCTTTTGCACCGAACGGCATGTTATCCAGTTGGGCCGAGATCCAAACTTGGGTCTAGAAGGATTTGGGCACATCCATTGGTTTGGGTGGAGAGGCATGCTATGGGGGGCACTTCTTCCACGTATCATCCAGTTGCCTGTTACCTTCCCACTTCGCCAGATACTACTCATTCACCTAGGTGAGAACGACTTGGTCAAGATCACCGGATTGCAGCTTGTCAAAAGGATCATGGTGGACGTACAGGAAGTATGACGTCAGTTACCAGGGACTGTTCTTTTATGGACCAAGCTCTTGCTGCGATGAACTTGGCCTGGTGCAAGGTAAGATTCTGCTATTAACGCAGCTCATTGCTAGGTGAATAGAAAAGTTTTGAGGAGGTTGGAAGTTTTGGGGCCTCATGTGTGGAGCATGATCGGATCAGAGTTGATTTGCCACATCTGTACAGGGGTGATGGGGTTCATCTCTCCCTGGAAGGCTGTGATGTATACTTGGATTCCATTGTCTCTCATATTAAATGGGTCCTTCTTGGGGGGCAGGGGATGCCAAGCTAGGCTGGCCCCCTCCTGTGGTGGGGCAGGGACCCCCCCAGGGGATAATTGGATATCTGAATTTACAATATTTGGTCAGTCAAGAGGGATGAATGGTTTACATCATCAGCTTCAAAATCTCTTACATCATCAATCATAGAGATGACGTCAAAATTTGGACGGGGGGATGATTTGATTATATGTTTAGCAACTTGTGTGAGACCCTTCTTGATATATGCTTTGTTGGAGCCATGACTTATCCCTGATGACTTGACATGATTATGGTGAGGATTGCATCAGGAATTATGGCATGCACACATACACATATGTCAAGAAGGAAGTTATAATCAAGTGAAGAATTTGGCTGTAAAGTTATTGTTTCAGACCCTGTACAGATGAATAAAGTGGTGGCCATTTTGTTATCCAAAAAATGTTGTTCAGACTTCTTTGTGCTGGTGCAAAGGATAAGGATGTGGAAGAGGGTGTGAGAATGTAGAGGGATGGAAGAGGTAAGAAAGAGGAAGTTTTGGAGAATGAAATGTAGGGAGAGGAGTAAGGAGAAGAGATTGGAAGAAAGAAGAAAGGATAATAAGAGGGGAAAGAGGAAGGACAGAGGAATAAGGAGAGGCAATAGGAGAGGGGAAGAAATAGAAGGGAAAGTGAAGAAAGATTGAGAGTGATGTATTCAGAAGGATTATCAAACTTGCTGATACTATAATCAGGGTACATTCACTAGACCAAAATGTTTGAATTTACATATATATGTATATATTTAAATAAGTGAAAGCTATATAGTTTATTTTAAAAATTGCATAAATGTAAGAAATAAAAAGGTATATCGTTTGGTGTGGAAGGACTGTATGTTTTAAAATTTTAACAATAAAATTTATTTTTAAAAAAGATATGAATTGGGCCATACATTTAAGTGTATATCACAGAGATGCTGTTCATAAGAAATAGTTTTAAAGTTGGGTTAGTAAGAAGGGGATTGAGGAGAAGCATATACTAATGTGAAATTAAATTCATAGCAATATTGATGTCCAGTCTGATAATATATAAATTCATTGAGAAGAAATCCCCACAATATTCAATGGGATTTATTTCTTGGATATGTACAGAATACTGTTGTCTAAGGTATGTTACTTGTTAAGGATTTTATGCTTTTATGAATATACAAAAATTTAAAATATGTGTGTTGAATTGCTTATGAATATATATAACAACTCTCATTTCAAAATTCTAACAGTCATCTATCTTCACAAACATAAAAGCTAGAATTTCACTACATACACACAAAGTATGGAACTATGTCTCCAAACAGAAATTCTACCCTTGTACAGAACTTCAGAATTTTTTCCTGTGTTTGGCATGCAGAGTAAGCCATGTAAATACATGAAATCTAGTTCATTAAAAAAAAAATAGGTTAAACCTACTCTTGGTGCAGTTTACAACTACACTGGCTTATATGGGCAATGATCCTTTCTCTAGTATTACGAGATTCAACAATTTTGTCAGATAAATTATTTTGCCAGACCCAAAAGCCAAAATCACATATGATAAATATGAACCCAGACAAATTGCAATATATGCTGATGTGTCAGTGGATTTGTCTACACTTGCCAAAATACTTCAAGGTGCTCCAGAGTATTCTGACCCCTGCATTTCTCCTAAATTTGGCACACACACCCTTACCCGCTGAAGATGACTGGTGGCTGTGGTCCCAGCAAGCCAGCCTGCACCACTACCATGGGCATGAGTTGCTTTAATGTCAGAACAAGCCATTTGCATGAACAAAGCAACTTGGTAGGGATGCTGAGGGACTGGCAAATGCTTGTCCCTACCTGTCAGTACCATGTTTTGGTTTGGGTTTTCTGGAAAACCTAGAGCAAAAAGTAAGGGCCTTTGCAGACTACCAGAAATAGTGCAAATTGAGTCCACTTTAAAGGTTAGGTTAGTGCTAGGGAATCATGGGAATTGTTTTTTTCTGAGACATTGAGCCTTCTCTGTCAGAGAGCTCTGGTGCCCCAATAAACTACAGTTCCAATGATTCCCTAACCCTAACCCTTAAAGCTAGCCCAGGGGGAATTCGGAGTATAGAACTAATGTGGACAAGCATAGTGAAGGCAAGCAAAATTAACTCAGCATGAGGACAGTGCTCTTTGAACAGCTTGTTCATTTTTGAAGCATCCAGCATCATATTTTACCAAAATTCTTTGAATATCTTGTTGGGTGCTTTAAGGTTGTTCTAAGGACTTCTTTAAATGTTACAGTAATGAGTGAAAAAGGGTGTCAGATAATGGTGCATTTCCCCCTATATTCTTTAGTACTGTGGGAAATGGTAGGAATAGACAAAAGATACATCAGTAATTTACTACCTTTAGAGTTCTGTCAGATGCCAGAATGGTGCTGCTGACAGGAACAAGCTTTCAAAGCTCTACTGGCTTCTTCACCTGGCAAAGGTGTTAAAAATCATACAGGAGGGAAAAATTATGATGTTAGTCATAGGCCTGCATTTTGTCAAGATGTTGTGGTTGTTGTTCTCAGTTCATATAGTATGGAACGGCATTCATGCAGGCAGGACTCTTCTTCTGGCCATCTGGGTACTGTGAGATCCTTAAAATCCAGGAAGTAAAATTTAAATTCCATTAATAAGACAAAAAAGATACTCACTTTGAGATACAGTTTGCCTCCATTATTTTTTTGAGGCTACAAGACCTTTTGTCAGGCAGAGAACACTGAATTTCTCAGAAAGCCCTCATGCTTTTGTTTTTATTCTCTTCCTGAGAAATTCAGTGTTCTCTGAATTTCAACCATGGAAACCCACTGGGTGAACTTGAGCAAGTCACACTGTCTCAGTTTAAGAGAATGGAAATAGCAAACCTCTGAATAATTGTTGCTGAGAAAACCCTGAGATAAAGTTGCTGTATGTTGGAGTCACCTTCAAGCCACATAGCAATAAACAGTTGTGACTGTAATGAATTCATTCCAAGAGCTGTTAAAAATAATATTTTTATTAACCTGTTTCTCAAATGTAACCATACTAAGCAGCTTTGGGTTGCTTTGGTGAAAAGATACATCTGAAATATCCTTGACACTTGTATGTGGCACAAAACAGCCTCTCCCTTTATCAATCTTATCAGTGCATGAGGCAAGAGCACCAGGCTTGGCACAAACAAATACTTAAACCATATCATATTCTTCCATTTAGTAAGCCCATAAAACTATAACAATTATTCCTGTGTACTGGAAGTTATGCATATGCTGAAAATAGAAATAAGTTGTCACTTAAGTCCCAAGCATGATGTACTGTAGTTATATCTTTCTTACAGAGAGAAAAAAAAAGATTAACTCCTGGTAACTTGTTGCTTGTAATGTGTTATTTCCAAGCTCTAAGAGGTAGGTGTTTAAGCCTATGCTTGAGATGCTTGTGCTTAGATCCATCAGGAAGAAACAAATCTTTCTATGGAGGAGATATGGATGTTTCCATTGCCTTAAAAAGTATAATTATTTGCACAACTTCAATTGTCACTTCCCTGAAATGTATGAAATTGGTATTGTAGTTTTATATATAAGATAAACTCTGCTTTCCCCATAATGTCTTTACAACTATTTTTAAAAAGCAAAATCCCCAGACCATGAGAACATGAAGTTGTGCTACATTTGCTCTGAATGACCCCCATATTCACATTTGTTCCTTTTGGCTAAATACCCACTTTGTAATGAATCTCCACATCCTGCAACCAAAACCAAGCAGTATTTTTTTTTTCAAATGCCTGTACAACACAGAGTCAGATATGAGAATAAAAATCTGTAGCCTGAGTGCAATGATCTGCTGAAGATAGCTCTCTAACAGTCAGGGATGAGGAGCAGTGAATAAGATGATCATCATCATGTAAAGAAGCAGTTCATAAAAGCAAAAGTGCAGTGACATTTCAAGGCTGATTTGACAATAACTGCTTCTGTTCATGAATGCTAAACTCTAATGAGACAACCCAAAATATCCATGAAATCAGAAAGTATGGCATATCAGAGGGGAACAGAGAGTGGAAATTCTATGAAAATTGATGTCAAAAGACTATTTAGTAGACCGTTTATTCATATTTTAACTTCCATTCATTTCAAAGGAAACAGCGAGTATGTGCAGAAACTCTCCAACTCAAATCAGTGCCACTTTAAAAATTTAATTCTGGATGGATTGGGTTCATAATTAAAATATTTCTACTCCAAAAAATGCAAGATGATGTACAAGTCCATAAAAATAAAAACACTTTATGTATGAAAATATCTTAGCAATACAAATGAACAAATGAATATAAAGTGCTGAATTGTCCAGCACTAGTGGATTCAAGACTTTCTTCCTTCACACTTCCACTGCATCCCTTGACAACCAAAAATCTCCTTAAAGGGTTTTTCCAGTTTGCCAAAGCAGATTTCTGGGGAATAGTGAGGGAGTGCAAAAAGGAGGTGAATTGATGATTCTGGTGGAAGCAGCAGAAACTGGAAGGAATATACCATTATAATCTAAGCAAACAAAAATAGTTCCCTAATGTGGAGACAGGAGAAAATTTGGTAAGGTCTATTATTGTAGTAAGTTTGTAAATGTATTTCTTCAAAAGGGATTCATTCCCCCCCCCCACCCCCATCAGATGCTGACACAGCACAGTACATGTAAAATGTACAAAAGCAACATTTGTTTCCAGTTGGAGGGAACTCACTAGATGCAGAACATTGTTGAAATCTGATTGGTTAATGTTTCTGTCATATTTGTTTGGTCAAAACATTAACTCAAGGCTATCCTGAGATTTGGAAACTGCATTAGAAAAGGGTATTGATGGCTCACATCCCGGTATTCATGGGTTTCTAACAGAGAGATGTGCAAGATGCTGTAGCTGTATTTATTTATTTATTTATTTAATCCTGGCTTTTTCCCAGCACTCTAGGCAGTATACAATAAATTAAAGCAATATAGAACTAAAAAAATATTAATACAAAAGCTGAACAACAATTAAATAAACAATTATTTTAAAAGTACAAAGTTAGAATAGTTTAAAACACATTCAAGATGTGCAGAATTAATATCCACTAGAAGAGATATGGAAATAGAGTGAGGGTGATGGATAAAATGAGCTATGATCTTTAGACAGTTCTCTCCACTGATTCAGTTCACGAAACAGATATGTAAAGGGGCATGGTCTTTGCTACCAACAGCATCTTGTAAGTATAAAATAAAATACCAGGAGCATTCAATCAGTGTTGTAATAGAGTGGTGAAACTTATTATTTTATTAATCATTTTCTGTGTAAGGAATATTTATATATCAAGAAAAGCTATGTTTTAAAAAAACAAGATGTGACATTATTATTTAAGTAAAAAGCCTTAACATATATACTGCATGGGATTTAAATATTAACTGTCATTTTTATGATCTTTTCCACTACATGACATGGAGATAAACAAAAAGCCAGCCTGAAATCAAGACTATTAATATAGTTTTGTTTCCACTGCCCTCTTGTGTATTTATTTCTTCTGTTGTTTGAGTGACATTTATTTGTTAGGTTGAAGGGCAGAAAAGAAATTTGAGCATTGACCTGAAGAAATGTAGGGTGTCATCAGAAGCATAAGGAACATAAAAGAACCCTTCTGACATGGAAAGAATCAGAATAGATAATGGATTTTTGAAGGAGAATATGTCATAGAATCCAGTGACATGTTGAACAAAAGAAGGAAGGGAAATGAAAGACGGGAGACTGAATTTATTGTTGTTGGGTGTTCACAATTTTAGTTTCTAACAAAAGAAAGGTCATTTTTCAGGATTCCCATCTATCTACCAGATCTTTTATCTTTTCTTCTATTTCCTATAATTGAGAAAAAGCAGACTCTTTCATGTTACTGAAGTTGCAAATGACCAGAAAGTGGATGGGAAATACAGAGGAACATTCCTCAGCATAATTTGCCAAATGGGGTCAGTATGCAGCAGGTGACCAATCTGAAAAGTTTATGACATGCTGTTAAAAAATATATATTTATATGAGGGATAAAAAGAAGAAAATTAAGTATGTCTATATATTTTGATTCAGATTGATGTATAAAACATGAAAATATATTTTGCTTTAGCCAGGGCAGGAGAAGATATACCAAGTTTAAGTGTTACCCTGGCTCTCTGATAGTTAAACTGTAATTTATGCCACCATACAACACCCTTGTTGCAATGGCTCCACCATCTGTCCATTTCTAGACACAATTGAAATTTCTGGTGAAGACCTATAAAGCCCTATATTGCTCAAGATACCAATATTTTAGTAACAACAGCAGTTTAACTATGGGCTATAGAAATGGCCTAATTCAGGGGTTATAGAAATGGAAAGAACTCACCACAAAAACAAGGGTAAGGCTCTATAGCCCCATCGCTGACATAGGAAATTATCACATGCCAAATCCTCACCAGGATAGATGCATATTGTACCCATCACTGACGGATCTTATCACACTGCCCCATGCCTGGGCAGTAGGTAGCCTGTATCTGACCCAGGCTTCTCCCACAGCTTCTCAAGAATAGGAAAATCACACTGCTGCCCCCACCCCGTGCAGCCCCCCACACTGGCTGACATCAAAGGTAGGGATGCCACTTCCTCACTCTCCAGGTTACTTCATTTTATATATTACAAATATTTGAATGTGTGTGTGTGTGTGTGGTTTCAAAGAAAACACATATCAGTGAACAAGTAGAACAAAATATATTTTGGAGTGATCATGTAAGAAAGTGACACTGAACAGTACAAAAAACTGGAAAGTAGAAGAGAAAAAGGAAACAAAGTCCCACATGCTGTGTGATGGCCCTTCCTTCTAATACTCAGAGAGTCCACTTTGATTGAAAGTGCCGATTCCAACTGCAGAAATTTCTGGTAATAGCCCCTGAAGAAGGCCAATTGGTGACAACAACAAAATGTATTAGGCTTTTTAAGAAAGTAACACTGACCAAAAATATATTGATTTATCAGTCCCCACTCTCTAGTGTCTAGGATTGCACCCTTATGAAGCAATATCAAGTGGAAGAATCCTGCTTTCACTTTTGTTCATCATTTGTAGTTTTATGATCCTCAAAGGGCTGTTGCAGACTGGCCTAAAGGGCTGATCTGGGGGTGGAGTTGGGGCAGGGCAGCTGCACGCCAGCTGCCCCGATTTCACCCCAACCCCATCATGATGCCATGTGCCCTTTTGCATGGTGTGCACTGTCAGGAAGCCCTCTTGGCGCAGAGTGCACACAAGTTGCACAAAAAGGGCACAAAAAGCCACTGCCACAGAAGAAAGAATAGCCTTTTGCTGCTCCTTTGGAAGCAGAAAAAAGGAGGATCGGGGCCATGGTATGTGGTTGCCGCAGCCCCAATCTGCTGCACCCAGAGGCAGCTCTGTGCTGCCCCTTTAGGCCAGTCTGCATCAGCCCAAAGTCAATTCTGAATTTACAGTGACCCTATCAGATTTTTATCTGCAAGATTTATACAGCCACTTAGACTGAAACAGTGTGACTTGTTCAAGGTCACCCTATGAGTTTCCATGGCTGAGCAGGAATTTGAATTCTGGTCTCCCAAGATACTGTTCCAACACTTAAACTACACCAGGCTAGCTTCATTGTACATACTGGACTGCATTAAAATCTCTGTCTTGCCTCCATTCTCTCCTCAATAGAGTTCATTTTAAACAGAAAGAGCTGAAAAATTGGATATAATGCCTCCTCATGTTTTTCATGAAAGTCTCTAGGGACTTACATTAGCATGGGAGATTTGGATTAGTCTTCCCAGAAAAATCAGACTCGCCTATTCTTACTGTCATGTTAGAGAACAAAAAGTGACTATTTACATGTCTAATTTGAATGATATTGAGGAATCAAGACTTCTACAGAAGTCCCTGGATTTAAATAAATCATAACCCCAATATAAAAGTTCCCCAGTTTGAGAGATGAAATATGCTATAAAGTGGAAATATTTAAAGATGGTAGGTTCAAAGAGTCACAGTAACAAGCAATATTTCTTTTAATAAAATGAAATATAAGCTCAGAAAATCTAACATGGCATAATAACATAATATTTTTTATTAAATTTGACTCCAAATTGAAGATGAGACTAAAGCAGATTTGAAAATATCAATTGAGCAAGAATCTCAATCTGTTTTTCATAAACTCTTGCTTTGTAGACAGATGACAGGCTCCTGTTTTACTACCACTGCTTCTATTTTTTTTAAAAAAAAAAAATACTAAGGAAAAAGATTTTTGTTTTGACTCTGTTAGCCAAACTGTAATTCCATACTTATGTCATGTGGAAAAGGGCTTGCAAATAATCCCACTTGAGAAGGGAATATTATCAAGCTATCTGTACATTTTGACAATGGGACTGTGAACACAAGAGTGTTATAGACTAGTGATGAGCAGAACAATTTTCAGTCCCTGGAACATAGGAACAACTTAACCTGGTACCACTATATCTTAAATTGTTTATACACATACCTTAGTTATATCCCTTTTGGATGAATTCAGTACTCTGGAAGACACTCTACATGGGGCTACTTTTGAAGAGTGTTAGGAAAGTGCAGCTGATTCAAGGAGTGATAGCAGAGTTGTTGAGTGGGACTGTTTGCAGGATCAAACAACTCCATACTTGCAAGTGCTCCACTAGCTGCTGGTCTGTTTTCTGTCAAAATTCAAAGTGCTGTTTATAACCTACAAAGCATATATTGCACAAGTCCAGATTAACTGAAGAACTGTGTATCCATATTCGAGCCTTGCCATGTCTTGAGATCTGCTGGAGAGGCTCTTCTCTCTGTCCCATCACCCTTACAGGTACATGTGGTGGGAACATGGGAGACAGCCTTCTTGGTGGCAGATTCTGGGCTATCAAACTCCCAACCTAAAGAGGGTAGGCTGCACCCTCCTTGCTTTATTTTAGTGTACAGGTAAATATATTTCTGTCTCAGTGGGCCTTTAAAGAGGGGAAAAGATCTTTCATGCACTGTGTTGTTTATATTTGTTGTTCTTCATTTTAATGATTTGTATTTAGCTGCTTTTTATATTAGGAGAACAGGATTCAAATCCCCATTTAGCCATGTTTGACCTTGGGCAAGTCACACTCTCTCAGCCTCAAGTGGGAGGCAACGGGGGCGAACCTGGAACAAATCCTGCCAATAAAACTCTGTGATAGGGTCACCTCAGGGTCACTATAAGTCAGACATGACTTGAAGGTACACAACAACAAATTGGTAGTTTAATTACATTTTTAACCTTTCTATGACTTTTTTTAGTTGCATCTGTTGTAAGGTTTATAAGCTGCCTTGAGTTCCTGACTAGGAAAAAGCCTTGATGTAAATATGTGATATAAATGTATTCCATCCAATTCTATTACATTACCCATCCCAATTCATCACTTAATATAAGTCCAGATCCAAATTGTTAAATGAGAAATGCCCTCTAGGGATCTGCCATGTGGCTGTCTGTGGGGTTGTCATAGACAGAAGGGATGATTTTATTTTTATGTGAAGACTATTGTGTGGCTTAGAGACTGTTTTCCTGGCACAGATATAAACGTTTTAGGTGCTACTGGGTTCCAAGGTTCATGAAATTTAGAATATGTACAGGCCTCTAAATGTCAGTATGAAGCAGATATTTCAAGAATAACCAGGTTAGTCTTTTCATGCATTCAGACTGTTTTCATCAAAGAGATCAAGAAAAATATGTAGAGCAGAGAAGTGCTATCAAAAGAAAGAATCTGCCACCCACCTTTTGAAAATTCAGGGAGAACCTCCTGAATGTTTGAAAAGCCCAGTGAGTAGGAAGGATACTGGGAGCACAGAAGGTAAGGTCTAAAAAGAAAATGCCCCAAGGGCTAGCACCTAACTTTCTACTTTATCTAAATCCGTGTGCTAAAATAATCTCTACAGTACTATATGAGATACATATTGTCTCTGAGGTTATAATTTCATTGTACCTAGGTAAGAATAAGTCTCACTAAATTCAGTGGAATTAGTTCTGATTTTGCTGTAAGTCACATACTAATTTATACTGGATTTACCAAAATCCAGAAACCTGAATTCAACCGTTAGTCCCAACCAAGGCAGCATTGGTAGGCAAGGAGAGCTACACTGAATCAATTGATGATAGTGAGTCAACACATATAAATCCCATTGAACTGACATGACTACTCTAATTAGGACTAGCAACTGGATATATGCCAAATAATCTCTCAGACACAATGCTGAAACACTTTGATCCAAAGTTACCTTTAGTAAAGGACTCATCCATAACCCCCATCTTAAATGATGAGACTCTGACTTAAAGTAGGTTAGTTATATTGTGTACTGCTTACTTACTTCAGTGTATGGTCTAGTCCCTGGACTGTGCTAGTATTGCCAATAATGTACAACACTGACATGAAGTGTTTCCATGTCAGTGTTGTACATTATTGTACTTTCCATGAAGATAGCATAGCCATATTGAGACACATTTTAAAACCCTACATGTAGGATGACAGGAGCATTTTTTTCCTGTGGAGGCATAAGAATGTTTGAATTGCCATGGGCAAATGATTTTCAAGCTAGTGCACACATTACCCAGAAGACAACTTAGCATCAGTGAGAATCTCAGTGAATGAACAACAAATAAAAAACATTCAGTCTTACTTTCTATTCATATTTTACTGAGATTTCCCTCAAATTTAACATTTGTTAACCAAGCATTTGGCCCAGGTGGGAAAAAAGAAACCCCTTTAAACATGGCAAATGTCATTAATTTGACATTTGCTTTGAATATCTGATTCAGAACTAGTTGGGAGATTAGATTTCAGTGACTGATATCCCAGCATTGTTATAAGTGCTGAGGTGAAACTGTTATAGGGTAAGTGCTTCTGTTATCCAGCCAATATGTTTCCCTTCTTAGGGCAATTGGCACAGGACACTCAGACTATTATTTGTGATTCACAGCTGGAAAAGCAATGGATTTATTTGTAATATATCCACGACTTTCACCACAGGCCTTTCCAGCAAAGCTGAAGTATGTGTGAATCAAACTGTTCCCCAGCTGTTCATTCACTACCTGCAGATTCTTCCAGCATAACGTCCCTATTAATACTGATGGCTACACTGCACCCCTGTTGAGCTTATACTACATTCTTCCTGTCCCACTACAGTTAAATGCATTAATTCAAAACTAGAACAAAAGTTTTGATTCTTCCTGTCAAATGTTCTTGCCAGCTTTTGATGGCATTCTGGTGGCAGCTCTCCATATTTCAGTTAAAATCCTTTTCTGTCGTATATGTAATTCCCACCCCCCTCCACAAAGCACCACCAACCTTCCAGGCAGAAACACCCATGGTGATTTTCTACACAAAGCATGGGGGGGGGGGGGAAGAAGAGAAGTTCTATTGTAAAGAAGAGGAAGAAAAGACTTCAGAGCTATAAAGAATTAATATAAGTGCCAGAGTAATGTTGTTTTAGTGCTTATCTTCAAAAGCACCAATGCTTCAGGAGCCCTTAACAAATAGCCTTATTAATAAAACTGTAAAAATGTTAATTTTTTGTTACATGGGTACACATATTTTTAGGTTTTAATTAAAAGCTCTTAGTGATACTAATTTGAATCATAGTGGTAATACATTTTCCCAAGCAGTAAACTGCATTTATAAATCATTTGATTAAAAATATTTGAGGGTTTTTGCTCAGAGTGATGAAAAGAGAGAAAAGAAATATATAGGCTTTTAAAATAGAACACTACTTGAATACAGTGACTACATGCTGTGCACAGTTCCTCAGTAACACCTCCCTGAAGCAAATCCTTCCACCATTACTTTAGGAATGGTTAAGTTCAAACATTAGCTGTACTGAAAGATGAATTAAATTTTACTTAAAACAGGGTCTCAATTGGGATGGTTACTACATGGAAAGGTCTTTCTGTCAGTTGCACCCCTGAGGTAATAGGAATATGACTTGGGGGCAACCTCATATTCTGCCATATCATTTTTCTAAGTTCTACATTCTTCAGGGGACCATCATTAAAACTGGACTTGCTACTTTATTTCCATACACAAAGGATTTTGAATTTGAATTGACATTCTCCCATACTAATGGCATATATATGTCTGCCCCTGGTTTCCATTCCACTATGTGCATCTGAGGAAGTAGACTGAAGTCTATGAAAGCTCATGCTGCCAACTTCATTATTTCAGTTAGTCTCAAATATGCTACAAGATCTCTCTACATATTGCTTCTATAGACTAACACAGCTATATATTTGAATTATTCAGGGGAGGCTCTTCTTTTGGTGCCCGCACTGTCAAATACATATTTACTGAGAATGTGAGAGGAAATTTTCTCAGTCTAAGTTATACAGCTCCTTTTCAATGAAGATTTGGTAGGTCCTTGACCTGTTGTTCAGCAAGTGAAGACAGTGGGACCTTGATATCTGCTGAGGTTTGGTTCCAAGACCCCCATGGATACCAAAATCCGTGGATGTTCAAGTCCTATTAAATACATATGACTTAATAAAATGGTACCCCTGATATAAAATGGCAAAATCAAAGTTTGTTTTTGGGAATTAATATATTTTTGACTATTTTCCAAGCTATGGATCCTTGAATCTGTGGATAAAGATTCCGTGGATAGGGAGGGCTGAATGTATTTAAGATTGTCATTTCACATTTAGGCTGAATAGTTCATAAACATAAATGTGACTGATGGATACTATCATTTCTTTTTTAATTACATGCTTTTAAGATGTGTTTATATTTTAATTGTGTTTCATTTTGCTTGAATTTTAGTCAGGCCCCTCATGTGCTATTTTGGATAGAAAGACAAGGATCTAAATTTAATTGGAAATACAATAAAAATAACTAAATTACAAACAGGTTCTTTTGACCCCTCAATAGTGTAGGGCATAATTTCCACAACTTTCTATAGGGCTTTACTGAATGACTTATTTAGCAAGATAGTTCTACATATAATTGGACTAGATGCAGGGCATCACTGAGCATTCTTGCTAGTGGAAATGTGAAGAGCCATTTCTGGAGAAAGCCACTTTATCCAGAGCCCTGCTGGGTGCAGGCTGGCAATGAAGAAATGAAGTGGGACCAGTGGGGAGGGTTGTAAAAAGTTTTTTGTGCTGTTTTTGTTCTATTCCTCTTTCTTGGACATTTTCCCCCATTGAGTGTCATGTCCCTGGTGAGAAAATCCCCCAGAGTGTACAAGGACAACTCCCTAGGAATACGATACTAAAGAACTGACCACTCAAGATAAGAAAAGAGGTTGCTTCATTGCAAAAAGGGAAGCAGAGTCTTCTCCTAGTCCAAGGCTGTATCATCAGAGAAAAGCACAGATCAGTCTGATAACTGCTGGACAGCGTGAACATCTAAAAAAAGGAATTCTTGAGAGGAAGGACTTCTTCTGGAGGAGACAATGGGAGATAAGTTTTTAGGTTCTGGGTTTTTTTCCACATGAGAATGAGATGAGAGAACATTTATTTATTTTTGTCTCCTCAAAGGAAGTCTTCAACAAGACTTGTTGATGCTAGCTATCCTTGAGTTGACTTCAAATCATGGTGACCATGTCCCTATTTTCCACTGCTCAGCTCATACCCTGCAAACCCATCCCTGTGACTCACCCAATTGAGTCCCTCCATCTGGTATGCAGTCTTCCTCTCCTTTTTCTACCTTCTACCTTTCCTAGCATTATTGTTTTTTCTAATGATCCATGCTTTCTCATTATGTGGCCAAAATACGGCAGCTGCAATTTTGGCTTCCAAAGAGATTGCTGGTTTATTCTGTCCAAGGACACATTTGTTTGTCTTTTTGGCTGTCCATAGTATCCTCAACACTCTTCACATATCTCTTTTTTTTTTCTTTTTTGTGAGACTTCAGAGAATTTTCTGCCAACAGAAAATACTCTCAAGAGCTTTTTGCATTTGCAAAACTTGTAGCTTCTACCAATGCATGGACATTGAATGAGTTATTTGCATCTTTTTGATCAATGAACCTGCTTTCTGAGTTTCTGCATATTTTGCTTCAGAAAATGAGAAAAGATGCTATTGTTGCACAGAGTCTGTTTGGTCAAGTTGAAGAAGCCTGAATGGAGCATTCCTTGGCCTTAGAGGAAGGCAATGGCTATCTTGCCAAGAAAACTCTCCAGTAGGATTGCCATACATCAGAGTCAACTTGAAGGCACACAATTATCCAAATCATTATTAAAGAGGTGGAAGGCCTAATTAATTGCTGCTGTTGTTTTGGGTTGTTGTGAAATTATAATCAACAATCTTTTCTCCCCCCCCCTTTTTTTTAATTATATCTCATTACCATCAATAACTACATTAAAGCCCAAAACAGATGGGCCAAAAAAATGTAGCAGGGCTGCACCAGCACCATTTGTGCCATGGCCACAATGACCACACATGTACAGCCCCAATTTGGGCTGCTGCCACAGTCCTGAAGCCAGCCACCAAAAAGAAGTAGATTTTTCCACTCCTTTTCGGCCCGGTTCTCATCTGAAGATGCGGCGTTGGCACCATTTCCCACTGCATTCAGGGCATGCATCATCTAAATGCTATGCCCCAAATGCGGCAGGAAACCATGTCATTTGGCCCATCTGTTTGGGGCCAAATCTTTATTTATATGAGAAATTTTGTCATACATACTTATATTTCAAACAATTATTTTATATTATGCAAATATTTGCATAACCTATCCTTTGGTTTTGCTCTTATAAAACTGTTTTTCTACATGTACTGGAACTTTGTTCTTGCATTTTGATGAAACTTCCTTTAAAACCTGTAACATCAAATTAATTCTAACCTTTTTAAAAATAACATTTTAAAACATTATTTATTATAAATGCATGAATCAATAATTTATATGTAATCATTTTTTCTTCTTTCTACTTTCATGTTACTGTTCATTTCCTATATTGCTTCTGCAGTTCTTTGAAGCATTGGAAGGAATGCAAATCAAAATTTAGCATTCCACTTCACTTGGACTCAGAAGCAAGCACCCAATCTCATTTCTGTCTTTGGTCTTGTTAAGTTTCTCAGTTCCCCAACTTCATTTCTTGCCTCAGCATAGCATCAGCCAAGGAGATAATGGAAGCCTGGAAGCCATGGAGAAAAGTTTTCCTGTCCTTGGGCTTTAAAAATAAAACAAAATAAACCTATTGCCATTAGTTGCTCAGAATTTGTACCTGAATATTTTTCCATGTTAATTAAATAAACCATTCCAAAACTTAAATGACTACAGGTATACCTCAATACAGGTATACAGTTACCAAAGCTTCTGACAAAAAAGCTCCTTCTTATATGTCTCTTTATGCTTGCTCAGTCCCCCTTTCTCCTTCATCTTCTGTCTAGCTGGAAGGTTTTAAGAGCATTGACATTGGAAGCATGGTAAAGGAAGCCTGGAAAAACAGATTTACAGTGTCAACTTGCAGCAGTATACTCGTATTTGTAGTAAACAATGCAATGAAGCTTAAGGTGGGGAAAAGGTCGAATACACTAGCTAATCCTCATACAACGGTTATGCATACTTGCCTAAAAAAGGCAAGGTAAACAGCAGCTCCCTGCAGAATCTCTTACTGAGCATTCAAAAAATGCAAAAGAAAAAAAAAAGATAAGCCTAGCCCCGGTATGCTGAACAAAAAGAGGAGAGATCAATAAATCTGGCCACCAAAATTCTTACCCCCTCTGTCAGAATTACTTCACCACTGCTACATCTTTTCCACCAATGTACCCAGTTATGAATGGCCCTATGTACACACAACAGGTTTTGCTACCCAACTCATGAAATTTTTATAATGTATAAAATCTTTATACATTAATATTTTTATACATTTACATTTTAATAATGTAAGAGTTTTTAATGTTTTTGTTTTAATTGTTTAATTGTTTTTTAAACTTTGTATTTTTAATGTTTTATACTGTTTTAACTTGGACTGTTTGAGATTTGTTAGCCACCTTGAGTCCCTGTACTGGGAGGAGGGGAAGATATAAATAAACATAATAATAATAATAATAATAATAATAATAATAATAATAATAATAATATAACAAGGCCAGACACAGAGAACTGGGTTATAAAATGGGCAACCTTTATTTAACTCAACTTATTAACTTTATTTCTTCAAGATATGCAAAAAAAAACAAAACAACAAAAAAAAAAAACGGGGAGAAACCTAGTGCGGGAACAGCTGGCAGATGGTCTACTCCCAGACTGAATCCCTAATATATCCTGGGTGAAACACCTGAGCCCCAAGGGGAATCAATAAGTGGGTTGTTCCCCAGCTGGCCTGAATCTGGGAGGCCAACCCAAGACTCCCCCACTTAACTCACAAGACTTAAGTGAGAGTTTAAATGCCAGCCAACCCCAAGGCAAGTCTCTTTCCCCTCCTGTTTAGTCAGAAGACCTAAAAGTCAGTTCCGGAGACTTTACCTTCACCCTTTAGAAGGGTGCTGAGGTATTCACCTGAACTTCTATTTCCCCCCACCTATGCCACAGATATGGGGCAAGTGTCTGCTTAACCCCTATCCCCCACTAGGTTAGCCAAACAGGCCAAAATCCCTCCTTGCAAGTCTCAAAGAAATAGCTGGTTCCCCACTTCTGAACGGTAGATGCCATCAGCTCAATAAAAGCTCAGGCCTCTGCAGCATGATATCATTTTGTGGCAGATGCAAACCCAGATCTCCCACCATAGCTTTATGGATTTCGTTGTTAGCCCACCTACGGGCTGTGTTGAGCAAGCACAGATCACTATCACAGCTCCATACTCGGTGTGGCAACATTGCCAACCACAAAAGTGTAACAAAAGGCCACCTCTCATGGATTCCTTGCATATCATGAATGGCCTGTAGAACCAGGGCCTTGCCGTTTAGTAGACCTAAATCATTGCCCCAAAGGTGTATCACCAAAACATGTGGGGGAAGAACCTGGCTTTCTCCAAACAACATAGGCAGGAGCCTGTGCCAACACAGGCCATATTTCCCCTTCCACTCAACAATGGCCTGGTCTGAAAGCCCCAGCTGGCTTCCAAAATGGCTCCTCCTGGCTTGGCGGGACACCCAGAACAACATGGTTTGGCTGCAGAACCAACACATTGTCACATCACTGGACCTCCACATCTGAAACAAATAAAAAAGGCACATTAATGAGTTAAAGGGCACAAGTATGACTGATAGGCATGAGACCTCCTCCTACCAATGATCTGAATATCCTAGTGGTCCATGCCAAGCACAGCAGCTATGAAAGCAGCCCCAATACAGAAGGAATGTGTGGCAAACTTGACTCCACAAAGACCCAAGTAGTCACCTTGGGTGACTGACCAAAATTGAAACCTTGTAAGCAAGAGCCCATTCACACAACAAAATAAAGGGCCAGAGATGTTCCTTCTCACTGCTAAAAAGTGGTATAATACCCTTATAGGGCAAAGGGATTTATCACTGCAAGCTAGCAGCTGCAATTCCTTACCAATCCCCAACTGATTCATTTTGGAGGAGCAAATAAAAAGTAAAACTGAACTAGATGACAATGTGACATCCTGCAATAAAAGGGCCTTGTCTTGTATAAATCCCCCTTTGAAGCGACGACCAACTTGCTTATTCTCAGTAACCCTAAAAGGCAGTCAATGCAGCTGCATGAAAAAGTGTACTCTCGTAAAGAGATTCACAAATATATGGCCACCTCTCAAAATATTGGGTGACAAGGGGTTGCACAGATTCCTGGCCCTTCTACACCCTCTGAACTAACCCTTCAGTATCTTTGTTGTTGTTGTTAACTGCCCTCAAGTCGATCTCGACCCATGGTGACCCTATGGATGAGACATCTCCAAGACCCTCTGTCCTCCACTGCTCTGCTTAAATCCTGCAATCCCATACCTGTGACCTCCTTAATAAAGTCCATCCATCTAGCATATGGCCTTCCTCTCTTCCTACTCCCCCCCAGCTTTCCCAGCATTATTGTTTGGTTTTTTTTCAAAGATTCCCCTCCTCTCATGATAGGTCTGAAGTACAACAGTCTCAGTTTGGTCATCTTGGCTTCCAGGGAGGTTTCTGGCTTGATCTGCTCTAGGACCCACTTATTTGTCCTTTTGGCTGTCCATGGGATCCTCAGCACTATTTTCCAGCACCACATCTCAAATTAATTGATTTTCATCCTATCATTTTTCTTAACTGTCCAGCGCTCACATCCATACATAGTAATAGGGAATACAATGGCTTGTATGATTCTAACTTTCATGCTGAGTTGTGTATCTTTGCATTTTAGAATCTTTTCTAGTTCTTACAGAGCCACCGTCCCCATTTGTAGGTCCTTTGTAGACTGCCAGAAATAGTGCAAATTGAGTCCACTTTAACTGCCCTGACTCAGTGCTAGGGAATCATGGGAGCTGTAGTTTATTGTGGCACCAGAGCTCTCTGACAGAGAAGTCTCAATGTCTCTGAAAAAAATACAATTCCCATGATTCCCTAGCACTGAGCCAGGGCAGTGCCTCAATTTAATGTGCACTATTTCTGGCAGTCTGCTTAGGCCTGAAGTGTGGTTAAAAGAATGGAAAATTGATTCTTTATGTCCCAAGTGGAGAGGACCTTTAATAGTACTGCTCTCCCCCCACCACCACTTTAAAGTTAGCTGGAATTAAGCCATGGGTGCATTGGACTAGAGTTAAAAGGCTGCACCACAGTGGAGCTCACAATCAAACCCTGCTAATCCATTAAAAGTAACCCTAAGGAAACAAAGATAGACCTCTGGTTCTAAGCCTACCAGGGCAGATCCACAGACAGTAACAGAATCAACGCTAGCCCTGCTGTTATCCCATGATGCACAGCTCAAGAATCCATCTAGGAGAAAAGAGGATTCAGGCTAGACTCTACTGCGAGCACAAAACCGGAAGCTGCTCACCCAGCGTACAGTCAGACCTGCCACTGCAGTGGAAGAGAAGAGGGGGACTAGGCCTTACAGCAGCTGACCTGGAAAAGGCTGCCCAGCGTATGGCTAGATTCCGAAGATAAAGGGAAAAGTAGGGAAATATACAGCCCACCGGCCCAAAGAACTCAAATTTGAAAGCTAGACATTAAAATAGATATTAGGATGCTATTTAGTATATATATATATATATATATATATATATATATATATAGTGGTAATCCCCCTGATGATGGTAGTCAGTGTTGATTGTGATAAGCCAGAATGGACAAATGAGTTTCATCAGCTAATTAACATATCAGACATAGCAAACATGACCAGTTGTTGGGCTTGTACACACATGCCTCCAACACAGGCAAAAGGATGGCTAGTGAAAGTAGTTTTCACAATGGGATGAATGGATTGGAATAAAGCTGAAGTCTATGCACTGACCAGACAGGAGAAACAGACTATAAAAGATGGGAGTCAATTCATATTGTCACATCAATCACAAAGCCCAAAATCCCCACTGTGTGTTAGAAACTGGCATAGTACAACAGACCAACCACTGCTTCCCAAGGGCATCCCAAAACCTGTGTAAATGTGGGAGACTATAACAACTGTACCTGCATAGTGCTGCTGAGACCTGGATGTTCATATATTTCAGGCCAAATAGAGACAATCTTTACGTGTGAATGCCTAGATCCACTAGTGGGATGGATGGCTTTATATGGAAATGCCAAACCTACTGCTCCTGTTAACAGAATTCAGGAGCAGGAGCAATCACTGCAAGAACTGTTTGTATATGGCCTCCCAAAAGGGTTTTATTGGGTGTGTGGAGAATGGGCAGGTAGGACTTTACCTCCGGGGTGGAACGGCACCCACACAATTGGTAGCTTAGCCCCTGCAGGTATTTCTTATCATCCACTAGATCAGTCAAAAATGACATGGGAGAAGCAGTTTGCTTGCCAAAAGCAGTTTGTAGAACACTGAATTAAAAGAGCATATGATCCCAAGCTTGGATATGATTCTGACAACACATACTTAACAGACAGTGAAACTTTCTTTGCAGTTGGGATTCCCAGCATTGGAGTCCAATGGAATATTGAACAAATAAGAAAGTTGTCAGCTCACTTAGAGATAATGGCAAACTCCACTGCAAAGGGATTCACTGCTGTTCAAACTGAGATCAATTCTCTGACAGGAGAATTGACACAACACAAGTTGGCTTTGGATTATCTTTTTAGCAAAGAAGGAGGTTTGTGTGTTTGGCTGAACACCACCTGTTGCCATTATGTAAATGAAGCTGGCTTGGTGGAGGAGAATGTCGAGACAATTCACCAAGTAGTTCAGACTATAAGATCAGAATATGAAAAATCTGGTGAATTCTGGGTGTGGCTCACCAATTGGCTACCTGACAGTCAGTGAATTCATAGCTTGTTTGGTTCTGTTGTGATTATAATAATGTTTTTGGTGTTAGGGTGTTTGTGTATGCCATGTATTTTGAGATTAGCAAGACAAAAGATGGAGACCTTAATTGAGGCAAAAACTATTACTCAAATATGCGGTATATGATTTCTTGCTCTGCAAGAAACCAGAGAAGCTGTGAGTGACTAACTCATAGTCTGTTATTTCTGCAACAGGTCAAGTAGCAATGTTTCCACCATATCAAATAAAGTTTGAGGGAGTTTTCCTTGATTTTCTTTTATCCTTTTTTTAGTTTCTATCCAATAAAGCGTTCAAAACAGCATTCCAGTCTCCCAAAAATGTGAAATTATTAATCTAGTTCAGGGGTAGGCAAACTTTCCCCTTTAAGGGCCGAGGGACTTCAGCTCCCAGGAGCTATTGGCCAATATGGGACTATTGGCCAACATGGCTGAGGCTTCTGGGAGCTGAAGTCCCTCGGCCCTTAAAGGGGAAAGGTTGCCTACCCCTTATCTAGTTCTTGTATTTGTTTTGCCAGGTTTTTTTAAAATAAAATTTTGCTGTAATTTCTGTTGGACTGTAGATGCCTGTCATTGTTTTTCTTTCATTCAACATTATTTTTATTGCAATGTACCTTCCTTCTTTATCATTTATTATTTATTTAGTTGGTATATGATTTTTCACATACATTGCAACTCCACTTTTTTTTTTTTTTTTTGGTCACTTGCTGCTATAAGATTTTGTCCTACTTTGGGATTTTTCAAATATTTTGTTTCTTGTTCCCTTATGTGTGTTTCCTGGATACAAATTATGGTTGTTGTTTGTTTTTTCTTTTCCGAATATATGAAGTATTTGTTTTCTCTTATAAGGAGAGTTCATACCCTTTATGTTCCACAACATGAATTCTTGAATTTTTATTTAACTCTTCTTCTTGCACAGCAGCATCAGATGAGGTGCACTTAACTCTAGCCAACTGGTGGGGAATAACATCATTAACAGATTCCCCCTTGGGATAAGATAGGTGATGTATTAACCTGAATTCTCCAGGTGTCTTCTTAGGCACTATCCCCAATGGAGAAACCATAAAATTTGGAACTGGAGGTTCATGATAGGAGCCAATCACCCTGCCTTCAAAAACCTCTTTTCCTATCTTCTGCCTCACCAGATGTTTCAACCTAATGACAGATTTCAAGTTGCCAGCTTGAAAGGGATGCCATGCACCACAAAAAGGAATCCTAAAACCACTAGTAAACCCTTCTAACAAAAAATGAGGCAGCCTCCCCATCAGGATAATGTCCAAGCCAAACAGAGAGAGCATCTAAGTCCACTGGACTAGATCCCTTTTGTAAGAGGAGGGGGGCACTGGACCCCTTTTTCATTCCCTGATCTTTAGTCCATGTCTGTCCTCATCCCTGGGTACAGCTCTTAAAAGAGTGATTCCCTCCACACAAGGAACACTCATGCTTGAACCTGCAGGGCTTCCTGGTGCACACCCCCTGGGAGCCAAACACCCTGCACAACATCTTTTTGCTGCTGACCTGCTGCCCCTGAACCATGAAAGGAAGATGGGCCCAACACTTTCTGAACCAGGTTTCCACTATGTGAATGCTCCCCCTCTGTAGGCCTCACGGGTGTCATGAGCTGCATCCACAGCTGCAAATGGATCATATTCCAACACAAGGTTTGCCAAATTGCAGCCATGCTGGGCCTGAATAATCCACATAAGCCTGGTGTATAATATCTATACATTGAAATAGAGGGGCAAACCAAACAGGCTGTTCTCTGGCTATAAAGCCTGCATAAATCAGGAAGCCCAACAGCCAATTTGACCAATTTCTCTCTACCCACCTCTTCCTCAACTTTTCCTTTTCCTTATCATCCAACTCCTACTTCTTCTTTTCCATTTCCCTATACATTAGAGAAAACACATCCACTTACTCTCCCATTAAGTTCTTATCCCGTATAGTCTGAGATAGGTGATCACCTAGAGGCAGCATTATATCATCTATAGATATTGCCAATGGCAAAACTAACTCATAGCCCAAGCCTCTTGGATAAGCTACCTGTTGGCCACTCAGCCCTTGCCAAGGTATCATATGTGGTACTGTACTGAAAGGTGACACCTGTAGAGTGGGCCAGCCACAAAACTGACAAAATGGAGATGTAGGCACCCCTGCACCTGTAAAAGTCCAGGTGTATGATTGGGTTGCAAAGCTGCCTGCAATTTCCTGAGACCCCAAGGCCACGTGACCTGTTGAGAAATGAACTGTGTATCATAAATCTCACCTGGTGTACTAGCTGGCACATGCTGCTCCACAGAAGACTGTTGACCATCAGAAAGCTCCAGCAAGGGTGACTCATGACTCAGTGGTCAAGAAGAACTCTCCCCTTGGGCATGGAACTGTTTGAGAGCAGTAAGGCGAAAACAAATTTCATTTAAAAACCTCTTCTGTTCTGACAACTTAGCATCCTTATGCCTATGGCTGTCTTCTGCCCCAAAGGTGCAGGCAAAGCATAAATATTCTTCTCAGATTCCAGAACCTTCACCCTGGGTATGACTCCCAGAGAATCTCTTCCTCACCACCCTCATCAGAAGATATCACCTCCTGCATATGTTTGGGGGAGGTTTTAGACGTGGGACCTTTCCCCTTATGACTCACAATTCCCTTTTTTGGACCCATTGTCAATCACCATCAATGAGGAGCAGATGCAATGTCCCAGATTACCAGGTCCAATACCAGAAGGCATTAGATCCCTACTCTCAATTATGTCTAAAATTCCCCTGGTTAGGGTGGGCAGGGGGTGGATACAGCCAACTATTAGCTAGCAGCATCTGTTCTTCATTAATGGTTTCCCATCCAAGCACCAACCAGGGCTACCCCAGCTTAGTTTCCAAGATCATGCAGAGTCCAGACTATGCAAACCACAAAGGCACCTCCTGCTAATGTTACACAACCCACTCTAACCTCTCACAGAAGGGTTAATTAGCCTCTACAAACTGTTTCAGCTTCTCACAATGCTTCAGACCTAGAATGGAGGATGCAACAGTCCCTCACAATATGGCTGCCATGACCAACCAAAATGGCATCTGCAAAAGCCATACTCAATATGGCTTCCAGGCCTACTCAAAATGGCTGCTACAGAGGCCACACTCAAGATGGCTGCTGGCCCCATTTAAAATGGCTGCCAGGATTATACAAAATGGCTGCCGCAGAGGCCACACCTAAGATGGCTGACAGTCCCAACTGCCAGTGATAACACTACTAGCCCTGCCATTCTCCCCACTTATAGTGTGGTGGCTGGGGGGAGGTATTCTGTGGCTGCCACTCCTAGCTGAGCCTGGTTCCACCCCACATTCTCGGGAAAGGATCTGGGTGGCATTATGGGGGGGGGCAACTGCCACCACTGTCTCATCACCCCACTAGCCCTCCTTGGCTTCCCCACTTATCCTGCAGTGATTAGTGCAGTGAGGTAATCCATTCACAGGCAGCCTCTCTCCCCAAGGTAACCTGAGCCATCATAAATACCAAACTGGAAGGGGACACTGTTTTACCTGAGACCGGGAAGGATGGGCGGGGGGCGGCTATTGGAGTTGTGCTGGAGAACGGGAGGTATGGGAACATATGTTACAAAAGAAGACGGGATCGCTGTTTGAAAGCTATCCCGTCTTCAGTTCCCTCTGTTTCCCAGAATGGTTTGGAGACCAGACCTTCCATTCCACAGAACCTCACTCTGCTTCTCTGCAATTCCAGGTCAGTCAAAAACAAGACTCACATCATCCATGATCTACTCTTGGATGAGGATGCCAACCTGGCTTGCTTAACAGAGACCTGGCTGGGAGAGGATAGTGCAGTCACATGGGAGCAGGCCCTCCCAGCCAGGTACTCTGTCAGTGAGCAGGTGAGGGGAAGTGGGGGGGGTGGAGTGGTTTTGGTTCATAAGACCAACCTTACCTTGACCAGGATACCTGTCTGGAACACAGTTCGCTTCAAGTGTATGTACCTTAGCCTGAAGACCAGGGATATTGGGGATTCTGCTAGTCTACCAACCACCCCATTGTTCTAGCAGACTCCATGACTGAGCTGACACAGCTGGTCTCAGAGCTGCTGCTGGAGTCCCCCAGACTTTTAGTCTTGGGGGACTTCAACATTCTGCTCGAGACCAGCTTAACAGGTGCGGCTCGGGAGTTCATGGAGACCATGACAAACATGGGCCTATCCCAATTGGTCAACGGGCCCACACATTGTGCAGGTCATACACTCAATGCGGTCTTCAGTACGGAACAGGAATATTCGTGGGTGGAGGTGATAAATACCTCCACATTGTCATGGACGTATCATTTCCTGGTCAAGATGGAACTTAAAGCCAATATCTGCCCTGCCGGGGGTGGTGAACCCATTCGGATGGTCTGCCTTCAAAGGCTAATGGATCCTGTGGGATTCCAGAAAGCCTTAGAGGGTTTAATGGTTGGGAATGCTGGCGATCCTGTTGAAGCTCTGGTTAATACTTGGAACACTGCTCTTTCTAGGGCTGTCGACACGATCGCACCCAAGTACCCTTGCCAACCCACGTTAAACCATAGGCCTTGGTATACGCCAGAGCTTAGGGGAATGAAGCGGGTTGGACAACGGCTAGAGCACAGGTGGAGGAAGACTCGACTCTTATCTGACAGAACTCGCCATAGGAATTTTCTTCGTTCCTATTGGGAGGCAATACATGCAGCGAAGAGAGCTTTCTCCTCTGCACATATTGCATCTGCAGAGTCCCGTCCAGCAGAGCTGTTTAGGGTGGTGAGGGAGATGACGCATGTAATGCTTCTGAAAGAACCTTCCCTTGACCCCCAGGATATGCGAAATTATAGGCCTGTGTCATTGCTGCCACTTTTGAGTAAGGTGATCGAAAGGGCGGTTGCTCTTCAACTCCAAGCTGTCTTGGATGAAGCCAATTATCTAGACCCATTTCAAACCGGCGTCAGGACAGGCTTTGGGGTTGAGACTGCCATGGTTGCCTGCCTCTCAGCATCGACAGGGGTAGTGTGACCCTGTTGGTGCTCTTAGACCTCTCAGCGGCTTTCAACACAATAGATCATGGCATCCTCTTGGACCGCCTGAAGGGGTTAGGTATCGGGGGCACTGCTTTGCAGTGATTCCAGTCCTTCCTCTCGGGTAGGTCCCTGAGGGTGCTACTCGGGGACTGTAGCTTCAGTAAGAGGGACCTCACTTGTGGGGTCCCTCAGGGGGCTATTTTGTCCCCAATGTTATTTAATATCTATATGAAGCCGCTGGGCGAGATCATACGGAGTTATGGTGCTGGGTGTTATCAGTACGCTGATGACACCCAAGTCTATTTCTCCGTGTCTCGTTCGTCGACCTCGAATTCCAATGGCATCTCCTCTCTCAATGAATGTCTTCGACCGGTAATGGGCTGGATGAGGAAAAACAGATTGAAACTGAATCCAGACAAGACAGAGGTGCTCATGGTAGCGGCCCCAAAACCAAGAATTGGGTTGCAACCTCCAGTCCTGGATGGGGTCTCACTCTCCTCCAGTGACTATGTTTGCAGTCTGGGGGTGCTCCTTGACTTGTCACTCCTGATGACAAATCAGGTAAATGCAACAATCAGGAGCGCCTGTTATCAGCTTTGGTTGATACGCCAGCTGCGCCCTTTTCTGGAAGTAAGGGATCTTGAGACCATTGTGCATGCACTGGTAACCTCACGCCTCGACTTCTGTAATGCGCTCTACATGGGGCTACCCTTATGCTTGGTTCAGAAGCTCCAGTTGGTTCAAAACATGGCAGCCAGGCTCATTTCTGGAACATCCAGGAGGGACCACATTACTCCGGTTCTGAGGTCCCTCCACTGGCTGCCTATCAGCTTCTGAGCCCAGTATAAGGTGTTGGTTATTACCTTTAAAGCCCTAAACGGCTTGGGTCCAAGCTATCTCAGGGACTGCCTCCTTCCATATAATCCTCCCCATGCTCTCTGGTCCTCTGGGAGGAACTTGCTGCAGCCTCAAAAATCAAGGCTTGCCGTGACCTCCCAGAGGGCTTTTTCTGTTGTCGCCCCCAAACTCTGGAACGACCTGCCGGATGAGATCCGTCAGTTGACACCATTAGACAGCTTCAAGAATGCTGTCAAGACGGGTCTCTTCCAGCAGGCCTTTCCAGACTAATTATCCCGTCCTAGGGTCTTTGACTCCTGCGTTTCTCTCGTGGCCCCATCATTGTTGATGGATGAGGGACGCAGTAGAGGTTGACCAGGGTACTGTAACCTGTTTTAATATGTTATTGTAACATGTTTTTTTTGTTATGTTTTATTTTATGTTTATTGTCATTTTAATTATGCGCTATTTAATACTGTTTTAAGGGGTATGGGTTGGTTTGGTGAAATGATGTAGGGGTTTTATTTTATTGTAAGCCACTTAGATTGCTGCCAATTAAGTGGGATATAAATAAATTTTATTACTATTTATCATTATTATTATTATTATTATTATTATTAACCCAGCTGCAGAGAAAACACTGGCTTTCAACGTTTCAGAGGCATCGCTTCAAGGAAGGGAGAGTGAGGGGTGAGCAGTCCCCAAAACTCCCCCAACAGACCGCAGAGTGTCCCATTTAAGTTTAAATGCTGGTCTCTCCCCTGAGAGGCCAGCAAAGGCTCCTCCCCTGATCATCAAATCAGGGGAGAAGCATTCTTTCATCACATACTGAATGTGTAGCATGTGCTGAAACTTATTTTCTATATGTTAATAATTCCTACTTTCCTAACCGGGACACCTTGATTGTTTTTGGTTTAGTTCTAATAATTGTACCTCTGCCTTTTAGTATGCATGATACTGAATGACCTTTGTGAGTATGCATGACAAAACTGCAAACTAAAATATGAATATATTAACATTGTAATCCAAAGCATCTCTCTTTTTTAAAAAAAGACAATTGAAAACAGTTTCATAATTGATATAAAGCAAGCAGCTTCATTTATATACCGCTTCATACCACACTATGGGGTGTCTAAGCGGTTTACAACTGTGAGCTCATTGCCCCCCAACAGCTGGGTAGTCATTTTAGAGACCTCAGAAGGATGCAGGCCTGAGTCGAGCCTCAGCCCTGGCTGATATTGAACTCGCAACCTTGTGGTTTATGAGTGAGTGGCTGTAGTACAGGCATTTAACCACTGCACCACCAGGGCTGATATAAACTTTTAAAAGGTCTCAGTATAAGAAATTCCATCAAAACAATTCATTCAGAATTTATTATGAACAGGGAAACATTGATACAACCATTGATAAAGCTGCAAGCTGAAACATATCAGAACAGAACTTGAGGCCTCTAGATGTTTTGGATTTCACCTCCCACAATTTCAGACCATTGGTTGTGCTGGCAAAGAATTCTAGGAGATGAAGTCCAAAACTCAGGAGGACCAAATTTTGAGAACCACTTTCTTTGGAGAACTAATATTTCTAGTATTGGAAGAACAAAATGAAACATCCTCTGTCCTAAATGGTAGTGCTCTCTCTCTTCGGCTTCTTTTTCACCTCAGAAATACTTCTGATACTCCTTTCACTATTCTATGCACTCTGTCTCTTTCTATCTGGGGCTTTTGCTCAGTTTTCCTACTATTAATTATTGTGCAGTTTATAACTGTTATAATGTTCCCTAAATATTCAGAAATTGACCATTGGTACAAACTATATGCTTACTTCCTCTATGGCAGGGGTAGGCATCCTAAGGCCCAGGGGCTGGATGCGCTCCCCCCGAGGCCTTTGGACCGAACCCAGGCTGGTCCTGCTGCCGCTGCCACTGCCACCCCCCACTGCCCCCCGCCGCTGCCCGCCATAATGATATTGATTATTGTTGTTATTACTTGTTCTTGGGGTTTTCTTGGCAAAATCTCCACAGGGGGGTTTGCCATGGCTTTTCTGGGACTGAGAGAGTGTGCATACATATATATATATATATATATATATATATATATATATTTAAAAAAATAATTTTTATTTTACTATTTATTTATTTATTTATTAATTTAATTATTTTTGGTGCTTCGGCCCCCCAATTGTCTGAGGGACAGCAACCCAGCCCCCGGCTTAAAAAGGTTGTCTACCCCTGCTCTAGGGGAGCCAGGAAACTTGTGAATGGTTAGCTCTACTCTATAATTTGATGTAACTGTTAATCCAACTGCCAGTTTAGATATTTTTTTTAAAAAAAAAAAACTTTAACCAATTTTTCCTACCATCACTTGTCTTTCTTCACATGCCCCTCTCATATTTCTTTCATCTGACAATCAGCTCCATTTAAAAAATGTGAATGTTCAGAAACACAGATATTCACACATGTATGATGCAGAAATAGAAGCATTCACAGGCATCTAGGTTGTTTCTGTTTTTTCTTCAAGTATATCTGTTTGTGGAGCACACAGTTTACTTTCAGAGGAAGTTCTGTTATGAGTTAGGTTCAATAAATATGAATTTTTAGACTTTGATCCTTGAACAGGGAGCTGTCTTCTGCCAGAATCCATATGCATTGTAATAAGGCATACCCTTGTCCTTGGTTCGGAAACTACAGCTGGTACAGAACATGACAGCCAGACTTGTTTCAGGTACATCTCGGAGGGACCATATTACACCAGTTTTGAAGTCCCTCCACTGGCTGCCTATCAGCTTCCGAACCCAGTACAAGGTGTTGGTTATTACCTTCAAAGCCCTAAATGGCTTGGGTCCAGACTATCTCAAGGACCGCCTCCTCCCGTACAATCCTCCCTGCACCCTCCGGTCCTCTGGGAGGAATTTGTTGCAGCCTCAAAAAACAAGGCTGGTTGCAACCTCCCAGAGGGCATTTTCTGTAGTTGCCCCCAAACTGTGGAATGGCCTGCCGGAGGAGATCCGTCAATTGTCATCACTTGACAGCTTTAAGAAGGCTGTCAAGACAGATCTCTTCCGGCAGGCCTTCCCGGATTAATTAAAGTCATCAGCTTCGGCTCCAGAATCTCTCTCCGAGATTCTCCCCTCTGTGTGATCAGGCTTAGATGAGCCAGTGTTTATACATCGCCAGCACTTTTTCTTTGTTGTATTGTTGTTTGTACCGAGGAATTTACCTCTTTTATATCTTATTTTAACTTGGAATTGGTTTAATAATTTCTTAAAGGGGGGAGGGGGAGGAATTTATTTTTAATTGCTTGTTGTGATTTTATCTTGTAAGCCGCCCCGATTGCGCTCAGAGGGGCAGGGTATTAAATAAATTATTATTATTATTATTATTATTATTATTATTATCATCATCCCATCCCTCTGTCGAACAATCGGGGTGGCTTACAACAATTAAAATTCCATCCAGAAATACAGAGTAAAAATCCCAAGCCTCCCTTCCTCCTAAAAAAGGCAAGCAAATTCCTGAGGCCAGGAATCTAATCAGGAAAGGCATGCCGGAAGAGATCCATCTTCACAGCCTTTCTAAAGCTGCTTTAGGTCATAATCTGATGGATCTCATCTGGCAGGCCATTCCATAGTCTGGAAGTGATTACCGAGAATGCCCTCGGGGAGGTTGCAGACAGCCTTGTTTTCCTTGGCTGCAGCAAATTCTTCCCAAAGGACCAGAGTGTGCGGGGAGGATTGTATGGGAGGAGGCAGTCCCGAAAATAGGTTGGACCCAAGCCATTTAGGGCTTTAAAGGTAATAACCAACACCTTATACTGGGCCCAGAAACTAATAGGCAGCCAACAAAGAGACTTTAATACCAGTGTTATGTGGTCTCTCCATGCTGTTCCCAAGACCACTCTGGCTGCCATATTTTGTACTAACTGAAGTTTCCGGACCAAACACGAGGGTAGCCACATGTAGAGCATGTTGCATAAATCCAGACGGGAGGTTACCAGCATGTGCACCACAGTCTGAAAGTCTCTTACTTTCAGGAAAGGATGCAGCTGGTGTATAAGCCAAAGCTGACAATAGGCACTCCTGACCATCGCATTTACCTGATTGGTCATCAGGAGCAACGAATCCAGGAGCACCCCAAAACTGGATCCCTGTCTGCCTTGGAGAAGTCAAGCTTCATTTTAAAATACAAATTGGACTTTCCTTCCCTCCTGCTGATGAATACCGTATTTTTCGCCCTATAACACGTACTTTTTCTTCCCCAAAACGTGCGTGGGGAAGTCAGTGCGCCTTATAAGGCGAAGGGCCGAGGCCGCGGGGAGAAGGAGGGCTCCTTCCCCCCACGACCTCAGTCTTTGAATGGGCTGGTGCTGGGATCGAAGCGATCCCAGCGCCAGCCCATTGAAAGACTGAGGCCGCGGGGAGAAGGAGCCCTCCTTCCCCCTGCGACCTCAGTCTTTGAATGGGCTGGTGCTGGGATCGAAGCGATCCCAGCGCCAGCCCATTGAAAGACTGAGGCCGCGGGGAGAAGGAGCCCTCCTTCCCCCCGCGACCTCAGTCTTTGAATTGGCTGGTGCTGGGATCGAACTGATCCCAGCGTCAGCCCATTGAAAGACTGAGGCCGTGGGGAGAAGGAGCCCTCCTTCCCCCCGCGACCTAAGTCTTTGAATCGGCTGGTGCTGGGATCGAAGCGATCCCAGCGCCAGCCCATTGAAAGACTGAGGCCGCGGGGAGAAGGAGCCCTCCTTCCCCCTGCGACCTCAGTCTTTGAATGGGCTGGTGCTGGGATCGAAGCGATCCCAGCGCCAGCCCATTGAAAGACTGAGGCCGCGGGGAGAAGGAGCCCTCCTTCCCCCCGCGACCTCAGTCTTTGAATTGGCTGGTGCTGGGATCGAACTGATCCCAGCGTCAGCCCATTGAAAGACTGAGGCCGTGGGGAGAAGGAGCCCTCCTTCCCCCCGCGACCTAAGTCTTTGAATCGGCTGGTGCTGGGATCGAAGCGATCCCAGCGCTAGCCCATTGAAAGACTGAGGCCACGGGGAGAAGGAGCCCTCCTTCCCCCCGCAGCCTCAGTCTTTGAATGGGCTGGCGCTGGGATCGAAGCGATTCCAGCACCAGCCCACTGAACTGAGGCCGCGAGGAGAAGGAGCCCTCCTTCCCCCCACGGCCTCAGTCTTTGAATGGGCTGGCGCTAGGATCTCTTCGATCCCAGCGCCAGCCCATTGAAAGACTGAGGCCGCGGGGAGAAGGAGCCCTCCTTCCCCCTGCGACCTCAGTCTTTGAATCGGCTGGTGCTGGGATCGAAGCGATCCCAGCGCCAGCCCATTGAAAGACTGAGGCCGCGGGGAGAAGGAGCCCTCCTTCCCCCCGCGACCTCAGTCTTTGAATTGGCTGGCGCTGGGATCGAAGAGATCCCAGCGCCAGCCCATTGAAAGACTGAGGCCGCGGGGAGAAGGAGCCCTCCTTCCCCCCACGGCCTCAGTCTTTGAATGGGCTGGTGCTGGGATTGAACCGATCCCAGCGCCAGCCCATTGAAAGACTGAGGCCGCGGGGAGAAGGAGCCCTCCTTCCCCCCGCGACCTCAGTCTTTGAATCGGCTGGTGCTGGGATCGAAGCGATCCCAGCGCTAGCCCATTGAAAGACTGAGGCCGCGGGGAGAAGGAGCCCTCCTTCCCCTCGCAGCCTCAGTCTTTGAATGGGCTGGTGCTGGGATCGAAGCGATTCCAGCACCAGCCCACTGAACTGAGGCTGCGAGGAGAAGGAGCCCTCCTTCCCCCCACGGCCTCAGTCTTTCAATGGGCTGGCGCTGGGATCGAAGCGATCCCAGCGCCAGCCCATTGAAAGACTGAGGCCGCAGGGAGAAGGAGCCCTCCTTCCCCCCGCGACCTCAGTCTTTGAATCCGATCCCAGCGCCAGCCCATTGAACTGAGGTCGCGGGGGGAAGGAGGGCTCCTTCTCCCCGCAGCCTCAGTCTTTCAATGGGCTGGCGCTGGGATCGCTTCGATCCCAGCACCAGCCCATTCAAAGACTGAGGTCGCGGGGGGAAGGAGCCCTCCTTCCCCCCGCGACCTCAGTTCAATGGGCTGGTGCTGGGATCGGAGAAGTTCTCTGATACCAGCACCAGCCCATTGAACAACCGGCCGCGGCTAAAGGGAAGAATCCTTTTTTCCTGGATTTTCTTCCTTTAAAATTGGGTGCGTCTTATATGCCGGAGCGCCTTATATGGCGAAAAATACGGTAAATGTCTCATTGATGTGTTCAAGAGAGCAATCAGTGCTGAACTATATTGTTTACTTCCACTGAATGGAGACGATGCAAACTGGTACAACCCCCCTCCTATTTTAAGGGGTTGTGCAGTTTCCAGAGAATTCAAGCAGTCCTATCTGAATTTGAAAAAAGGTAAATGTCTAGAGATAATTGGCTTTTTCGCATGTATGCAATTCCATTGTTCAACTCCTCAGACCATCTAAGAGTCATTTTCAGTGGCCAGAGAGCATGTTCATATCTCCCCTATGCACATGAGGCACAAGCTTTCTACTCATCACTTTATGCATATGGTTTTGGTTTTGGTTCTATGGAGGGTTCTCCATGGAACATCATTGAGCCCACCCACCCACCCATCCTGAGGCATCCCCTTTGCTCTAGGTTTTGGCTCCAAAGTTAGGAAAAGGTTTAATACAGGCAAAGGGGCAAAGCAACTGATATGAAATAGGCACACATATACAGAGAGGGTTTCCTTCATTTTGAATCTTCCATGTGGCTATCTTCCTCATCATCATGCTTCTGCTTTGATCTCTCTTCTTCACATCAAAGGGTAAGAATATCTGTCTGTGTTTTAGTCTGTAGTCTCTTAAAATTAGCTGCACCTCTTTAGCTCCCTTAGATTGGTCAAAAGTAGGGTTTTAGAACCCATGCCATTTTCTAAATATAGAAAGAGCTTATCCTCAACCTGATTTCTTCCCTTCTACCTCATTATCACTTGGAGTCATTCTGGCTAATTGTCCACTTTTTAAAGGCCTTTAGCCTGTAAGATCCTGCAGAGAGTTAGTGCCTGGAAGAGCTCCCTCCTCACAAACCAAACCAGTAAACCTAGTGAACTGTTTTTAACAATTTGTGTGTTTCTGATTATCATTTCAAGACAATATATCTCATATGTTTCACCACTTTGTTTCTCTAATCACCTTAAAAATTAAGAGCACTCCAAAAATAGCACACCTCAAACACTGAAACACATTGACATAGTCATAACAGAGAATTCAGTTGGTAACACTCATAAACAAATTTGTTTAGAGACCCCTTTATTAATTTTTAATTTATTTTTTCAGCCAATTTCTTATTACTTTCACATTCCTGCAGGGCATTGTGTTAATTAGTCATGTGAAAATATTTATTAAAATAGCTCCTTAATTTTTTTGCTTTTATTGCAAATTTACATTTATAATCTCATAACTGAAATAAATGCCCTGGATAGAGAGACTATATTAATTTTGATCATCTCCTTGAGAAATAAATTTGCACATTAATGAATAAAGCAATGAGATGTTTAGGAGCTACATAGACAGTGACAGGAACTCAAGTAGTTCAATCTTTCATTGTCCAGAAAATGGGGGGGGGGGGGAGTGATAAAGGTCCATTAGCATTATTGAAAATACATTAGGAAGAACAGATATGTGGTCCTTACCCCTTATGGGTAGTACAGAACAGCAGTTTAAAGATCAATGCACAGCAATTGGTTGTTGAAGAGGAGAAAGGTAACTGGACAAGAGATAAACTAAACTGCCAATTCAAAGTGATAAGGCAAATGTTTATGATTAGCTCTGCAAATCACAAATTAGACCTGTCCCATATATTGAAGACCAATCTAATGTGATCCTGATATGACAGCACTACTTTTCTGTTTATATCACCATCATTTACATTATGATCTTTCTATCCAAGGAGATCAGCACATTGTACATTAAAAAGCATAAAACAGTTTAACCAATAATAATATTAACAGTCACCACAAGTAAAACTCTAGTAGGGCTCAAAACCTGATTTAAAAGAATAATGTTAATTAAGCATTCTCCTGAACACGAAGATTTAAGGACTGGCATGAGTTTCTTTCAGGAGGGAAATCCAGCAGCATATCAGAAAACAAATTTTGCCAGTCATCACCATGTACCTAAAATGATTATGCAAGCAACTTATGACAATTAATCTGTATTCCTGAACTCCTACAAATTGTCTTAATAATACTAATTACTATTATATTGTGCTTTCCTTTTTTTAAAATTGCATAGTATTATCACAGACAGGAGCATTTTCACAACATGATGCAGGAGGGGGGGGGGGGGAATCAGACTTCATCCAAATGAGGTAGCAGTTCTCCCAGTTAGCTGAATTGCAGTCATGAAGTGTGGACCTGACCTGTGGTGGATGAGGTTACACACCATGTGAAAATACACTCTAGGTTTGAAGCTTAGCGGTATGTATTCTCCTAAGTTCAGCACTGAAATTTTGGTGGCAGTTAGCAATATGTTTGGCCAGTCAAAGGTTAATACACCAGTTTCCTGCCATGTTACTTCAGGAGATATCTAGTGTGGCTGTCACATACAGGATTACTTCAGTTCAGAAATCCAAGTTTTAATAATAAACACAAGAAAACTTTATTCAAAAACTAACAATATTCCCAGCAGATTTATGTTGTCAGGAGTTAGATATAAGTGGTTACACTGTATAATTAAAGTACATAGTAATTCAAACTTTGAGCAGGCTTACACCCTATTTGCCCAAAGATCTAAACACTTTCACATTCCCACTTTCCCAGGGTTATCCTACTTCCAACAACATGAGACTGAAGCCCCCAGCTAAATCTCTATTCTCCATACATCTCTTTATTAATCATTCCCAGGAATATAGGCAGCTAACACCATTTATAACTTGTGACAGTACATCCCACCATTCAGTACATAATTGAACCCAGCATTAAAATACTACAAGCAAGCAAAACACATAATAATACACTATAGCAGGAAAACTGAGGGACTCAAATCCTGACATTCTGCCCCACCTTATATCCCTCTTATCCAAATGAGTGAAAAACTCATTATCACATAATAATCAATGCTTAGCCTGTATTTACCCTGGCCCTGGTTTGTCTGGATAGTGCACATGGAGTTTTTTTGTGGGGTTTTTTTTCGGGCTGTGTGGCCATGTTCTGAAAGAGTTTCTTTCTGACGTTTCGCCAGCATCTGTGGCTAGCATCTTCAGAGAAAACTGAAATGGAAAAGCCTGGTTGTATATATACTGTGAGACCCTGGGTAGGGAGGGGTGGTTCCCAGGTGAACTGTGTGTTGTTCTGTGTTGAATGGGTATTGTTCTGTGTTGATGGCATCGCTTCAGACTATGCAATCCAGGATATGTCTGCTGTTCCCATGTAAACTGTGTATTGTTCTGTGTTGAGTAGGTGTTGTTCTGGTGTTAATGGCATGGCTTCCAGGTGAGGAATGCAATCAAGGAGATTGCATATTTTCCACATATATAAAGTTTGTTTCTCAATGTTTTCTCTAGAGTTACAGTTACAGTTGCATTACAGTTATCTTGCAGAAAATGTGATCCACCAAGTAGAAGAAACTGCAAACCCAGTGTATTGCTCCTGAATGTTTAGTCTCATTGACTTGTGGGATTTTTTCCCCCATTTGGGCTGCCATGGTGGTACTACCTCCCTTTGACCTGGATCCTTCAGAAAGCACTTTGGAAGTCCAGCCCTATGAAATTAGATGCAGTTTAGCCTGTTATTAAAATTCCACAAGTAAACAGCTTTTAAAAATCCCCCCAAATATGGACCTTAGTGGACATGTCAGATTCTCATTTCCTAAAAGAAACAAACAAAATAGTTACCAAAGGCACAAGGAGGTGATTATTTGAATTAACTGTAAAGTGCAGAGATTTCAGATTGATGGAATGTCTATAAACATGAATAAAGAATGTCACCAGAATCATCCTCTCAAGTGGTTTTACCACAACTCAGATTGAGGTTTCTAAATTCATCTTGAATTCTAAATAATCATGCCCAAAACTATACAGTCAGCCCTCCATACCCACAGATTTTTTATTCATGGATTCAAGCATTGATGACTTGAAAATAAACAATATATAAATTCCAAAAATTAAACCTTGATTTTGCCATTTTACATATGGGATACCATTTTAATATCCATTGTATTTAAGAGGACTTGAACATCTATAAATTTTGGTATCCATGGGTGTCCTGGAACCAAACTCCAGAAAATACCAAGGGCCCATTGTACATCTGTCATTCATTGTCACCTTTGAGAGATACCTTTGGCATAGGTAATGGTAGTGCCAATGGTATAGATGAGCAACTAATGACCAGACAATATATTTTTTCCTCAAGCATGTCTTTACTCCTTTTATTGTCATGATTATATCAGACCATTCACTCTTTTAAACATTTTTTAAGGATACATTTTAGAATTCTCCAATTCTTCTCCTTACTATCAGCCAGAAAAAATATAGCCACAAAACTGGAAAATAGTCTCCTTATTATCATTTAATTGTTGTAATTACCATGTTTGGGATCTAGCACTTTCAGAGAAACAAACACATAAAGCTGACCAACAAAAGACATACAAAGACTTGGGGTGAATTCAATGCAGTAGAAACAATGCAGTTTGACACTACTTTAAGTACTGTAGCTCCATCCTACACAATCTTGAGATTTGTAGTTTTACAAAGTCTTTAGCTTTTTCTGCCAAAGAGTGCTGGTGCTTCACAAAACTACAAATCCCAGGATTGTGTCAGATGGAGCAGTTAAAGTGGTGTCAAACTGCATTGTTTCTACAATGTAGATGCACCCTTGGATTCAAACTGGACTCATTTGAATCAAATTCTTTTATTTTCATTTGTTATGTAAACCTTGAATCAGATATTCTTTGTTATTTTCCCACAACACATGGGCACATCTGGAGAAACACATTTGGATAGCGATGAACTCAAACCTTCTTTTACAGTAAAACACAATAACTATCTCATTATCTACTAACACTCAGTGCTGGAAGGCCTTTTAGCTTGGGCACTCGGCTCCTAAAAGGTTTGCCATCACTGCTATGTAAGTATGCTATATAATATTCAGCAGAAGAGACTTGTCTCAAGTTTTCCAATTAGGTTAAATAACTAAGTATTGTCATAATCTTTGTACTGTTTGATGCAATTTCAGTTGTGGTCACAAGAATTATGTACAGTTAGTAGAGCATGGTGTTTAATGTCTCACACATTAGCTCTTTAAACACTGCCTTTCAACTAGATTGTATTGATTTCAGCAAGTACAAACACATGGTTTTTGAGTAGCCTGCCTACCAGTTCCTGAAGAAAATAGGATGCTGGAATTCTCAACAAGGTGAGAGCTGACATAGCTGAAAATAATGCCTCCAGCTTGCCCTGTCTCATATTTTCTCTCATCGCATTTCAGACTGCCCTTTTCCTAGCTTTTAGAATTCAAGTGAGGCTGCCTGCAACTGCCAAAGGGAATTCTTATTATAGAAGTCTTTTTCAAAACTGATTAAAAATAAATTTTGCATGCCCTTCTGGAACCTATTCCACTGAGGTACTTCATTTCTGTTAGCACGAGTAAGAAGATCTGGTGCCCAGTGGTTAACTTGATTCACTTCAGTCTTACCTCAGCAGAGTTAAAACAAACCATGTCAGGTTTTCATTAGACTCCATATATTAGTCATTCTTGTAAGTTTTGTTGGGAATAAATATAATAAGTACACATTAGCAGGATTTTCTGGGTTCAGGTTCTCCTTCTTATTTTGGCTGTTTGCTTTTTCAAAATCTTGCTAAATGAATCCAAAATATTACAGAATAAAGAGATTTATCTTTTCAACTGCTTTGTAACATTCACTGTTTTGGCTTGTCCAAAATGGTAAAGCACATCAAGAATTTACAAATTCCATCAGTCTGCATGGAATAGATCCTGGATTTTATAGGAACCTGAGGAGAAAATGAAACTTGGCAGAACTTCCATGTGGAAATTCATTTCAGCTGTTTTCATTTTACAATGTCTGTCAGGTTGTCTTATCAGTAAATGAAAAAGGAAAGTGAAATTTTGCCATATGCACTGTATAAATTTCAATTTAGCTCTCAGGTGTCACACCTGCCATAACTCTCCTATTTGCTGCATTTTAGACAACAGACATAATCATTTGTTTGTGGTCCCTGTATTACTGCCTTGTGAGATTTCATTTATAGCAGCATTTTGCAATAAAACAGACAAGCTTCTATAAACAAAATATGCCTAGTGCTTGAAATATAGACAGTAGCATCCACCTCTCTATGAGAAACATATTGTATCACGTTAATTAACTGGCAAAATTTATACCCCCTGCACTTCAGTTGACATGTTTTGATCCTTAAAACCTAACTGCTTAGACACTGTGTACGAACCCCCATAATACAGTGTATAAAGCAGCATTTATTTTACTGTTCAAAATAACTATAACCAAGACTGGCTTACACATTGCAAATACAATCCTTTCGGCTTCCCATTTGCTTTTCTTGCAAACTTCTGAAGAAATAAGCTTACTAGGAACATGGAATTTTCAGAGCCTAACAAACTATGTAAAATCTCACAAAGAGTAGGAGCCCCACTGCTCTCTGACAGGTCTTAGTAAGCTGAGCTCAAAATGTATTCATTTATACATTAAAATATCTGTTTCCTCCTTTATATCACAAGATATCTGGGTGGCATACAAATAAAACTATTTTAAAACTATTTTAAAAAGTAAAGAGTAATTTTACAATCTAAACAGTCTAAAACATATAAAACAGTCTAAATAATCTGAAACAGTTTGAAAGCACATACCAATACAGATAGATATAGACAAGCTCCCTAGATCTCAAAGTCTTTGATTAAAAAGCTATATTTTAACTTGACATTTGAATGAAGTTGTGCACATCAGATATCTCCCTTTGGTGGGACAAAGAAGAAGGCTCCTCCAACTTTATATGCAATGCATGGGAAAATCAGGCAGGGTGAATACAGATGTCTTTAATTTCTGTTATAATAACTGGCCAGCCTCCTGCTAGTAACATATATAACTGTAACTGCAGTATACATGTGTGCATTGTTGTTGCTCTTTTGGTCATTGAAAATATTGGTATTGTCTTTCTTCCTCTGTAATAACCAAAGCATCCCCCTAACCCCAGTATTCACTGTTTCACACTGATAATGCCCATCCATAGCCATTCAGTGGCTGGTAGATTGGGGAGGGCAGGGAATCAGAATAGTATCTGGCTATATCCACATAGCCAGTCAGAATTATTACATCATCTACTAGGACCTCTTGAGGACTACAATGGATCATAGCAGATGACGTCATCAGTCTGTATCTGGCTACAAGGGCATAGCCAGACACTTTACCAATCCCCACTCCCAATAGCCACTGAATGACCATGGAAGGCTGCAGAGGTCAAATGGTGTGTTGGGAGGTGGGATGTAGCATAGTTCAACCTGCAGAACTTTTAAAGTGTGTTCTGCAATACAAGATCTCAGCCTCTGGGCATGATACAGACACAGAAATATTTTCAATGGCCAGAGTAGTTAGGGCATTAATTGTATAATTGTGCTTACTATATTGTTGTTGTTTTGTTGTTGTTTTAAATTAAAACAGTGGTTAAAGAGGGAAGGGCAAGTAGGACTACACAGCATTAATCCTTTGCACCAGCACAAAGAAGTCCGAATGCCGTTTTTTGGATAACAAAATGGCCACAACTTTATTCATCTGTACACGGTCTGAAGCAATAACTTTACAGCCAAAATTCTCCACTTTATTATAGCTTCCTTCTCGATACATGTGTATTTGCGCATGCCATAATTCCTGATGCAATCCTCACCATAATCATGTCAAGCCATCAGGGATAAGTCATGCCTCCAACAAAGCATGTGTCAACAAGGGTCACAAACAAGTTGCTAAACATATAATCAAATCATCCCCCGTACAAATTTTGATGTCATCTCTATGATTGATGATGTAAGAGATTTTTAAGCTGATGATGTAAACCATACATCCCACTTAAATGACCAAATATTGAAAATTCAGATATCCAATTATTCCCTGGGGGGGTCCCTGCCCTGCCACAGGAGGGGGCCAGCCTAGCTTGGCATCCCCTCCCCCCCAAAAAAAGAACCCGTTTAATGTGAGAGACAATGGAATCCAAGTATATATCACAGCCTACCGGGGAGAGATGAACCCCATCACCCCTGTACAGATGTGGCAAATCAACCCTGATCTGGTCATGCTCCACACATGAGGCCCTCAAAACTTCCAACCTCCTCAAAACACCCCTATTTACACAGTGATGAGCCACATTAATAGCAGAATCTTTCCTTGCACCAGGCCAGGTTCATCACAGCAAGAGCTTGGTCCATAACAGAAAAGTCCCTGGTAACCGTCGTTATACTTCCTGTAGGTCCACCATGATCCATTGTACTAACTGCAATCTGGTGATCTTGGCCAAATCATTCTCACCCAGGTGAATGAGTAGTATCTGGGGAGGTGGGAAGGTAACAGCCAACTCAATGATTCATGAAAGAAGGGCCCCCCATAGCATGCCTCTCCTCCCAAACCAATGGACGCGCCCAAATCGCTCTAGACCCAAGTTTGGATCTCAGCCTGACTGGATAGCATGCCGTTCGGCCCAAAAAACCAAGCTGTGACAGACAATCCAGACGCCACCCTGTTCTTCACCTGCTCAACAGAAAACTACACATTAGAACATCAAGGCACAATCGCATCGGCCCCCTGGAACTAGAAATCAACATCTAACCAGCCTAAGGGTGAATGTAAGCTTTAAACGCTCCAGAGCGCCATCGCCCAATATGTTGCATTACAGCATCACTTAGGCTGTGATATGCTGCAGCCGTCGCAGCTCTAATTTGAAACTAATGAGAAGAAAATTGGGCCGCTGTTAAGCCTGCATGCTTCAGAGCCTCCCGCAACACCACTCGAAATTGAAACTGCATCAACAGAAGGCCCGAGACATGTAAAAACAAATAACCAGGGGATGCTGGGCGTAGCCTGAGGTAATCTGTCAAGGCAAATACTGGGCAGATCTAACCCTTGAGAGCCCTGGACAAGCCTTTGGGTTGACCCCTAGCCAGCTGGTCTGTCTTTGAATGCCTAAAACACAAATGCAGGCCTGGCTCCAAAACTTGAACATCAGATAACAATAATGCCCTGCCTGACATATCAGAGTGAGAACTGGGGACAAGATCGCTAATTCTGGTTGCAGCAAAAAAAGGCCAACAAAAAAGCAGCCCGAAACAAGGTAACTTCCTCTGGTGAGGAGCACACCACTTGGAGGGAATGCCAAATATGTATAAGGATTCTATCCATCACTGGCATGTGGGTATCATGTGCCACAGGGAGCTCCCTAGACCCTCCTTCCAAAGCCCTCCGAACCCTATAATCTGCAGTAGGATCCGTGAACCCCCCTGCCCGGGAGTAAAAAGGCAGCACTGCCAGCTTTCCCCTAATGGTAACCAGAGATAACCCAGACTGTCTGAGATGAACTGCAAAGCAGAGTATAACCTCCACCCTCAAGGGCCAAACCTCAATTTCACCCACAACCACAAGAAACTGTCTAAAAGCTCGCATTGCAAGCTGATATGACTTGCATGTAGATGGGGCAAAGGAGTGCAGAATAGCCCTCTCAATCTCTATCCTCCAAGGTTCCACAGATGGGCTGGTACTGTCAAAGGCTGTGCTGCTGCTTCCGGAGCTAGCTCTCAAAACCTATGAAACTAAAAATGCGAAAGGGCGTCTGCCAGGGGATTCAATAGGCCAGGCACATGGCTCGCTAGGAACAATACATTGTATTTTAAACACTGTAATACCATAGATCTGACCAAAGCCATCACCCTTGGACACTTAGAGCTCTGTGAATTGATAACATGAACTACTGCCTGGCTGTCACACCAAAACCAAACAGTTTTCTAGTATACCTTCTAGTATGTATATATAGCCCTAAAGAAAGGCAAGCTTCCTTTTATTTCAAATTAAAAGAAGAAATTTGAAAAGTGCATCAAGATGAACATAATCTAATTTTATTCGGAGATTGGAATGGGGTGATAAACCCTCAGACGGACAGGACTTCAAAAAAGAAAATTAAACAGAATGAAGGGAAACTTCCGACATCCTTTTTTGATTTAATGGAACAATTAAACTTAACCGATGTATGGACTGATCTCCACTCACAAAGGAAAGGTTTCACTTTCTTTTCAGAATCTCACAAATCTCATTCCCGAATTGATATGTTTCTCATATCTGGTAGTGTGAAGACTAAAATAAAAGAGATGGAAATTCTTCCAAGAACGATTTCTGACCCCAATGCAATTATGCTAACTTTAAACAAATTACAGAAGAAAACTGAATGGAAATTAAATGATAATCTTTTAAATGATAAAGAATTTGTCATAAAATTGAAGACAAGACTTAGAGAATATTTTGAGATTAATAATGAAACATCTATCAAATCAAAAATAATCTGGCATGCCAGTACAGCTGTGATACGAGGAATATTAATCTCAAGAGCTTCTGAGTTGAAAAGACAAAGAGAACATGAATTTAAATCTATGGGGGGGGGGAATTAAACAGATTGAGGAAGAATTAATAGAAGACCCAACTAATGACAGGAAAGATAAACAATTGAAATACTTAAGGAACCAACTGGATAAGAGATTATCAGAAGAAATTGCAAAGAAGATGAAATTCATACGACAAAACTACTTTGAGTCGGCAAATAAATCTGGCAAATGGCTAGTTTACAGATTAAAAAAAGAAAAGGAAAAGAGATTAATTACAAAAATACAGGATGGTGACAAGGTTGTACACACCCAGCAAGAAATTCAAGATATTTTTTATAATTACTTTACAAAGTTATATGGGAAAGATGACATCGACCCTCTTGAAATTCAAAATTATATAAATAAACAAGAAATAACAGATGAACAGAGGGAAAGATTGAATAAGGACTTTACAGAGGAAGAGGTGGAGCAAGCGATAAAAAAATTAAAAATGGACAAGGCCCCAGGACCAGATGGATATACAGTGGTCTATTATAAAACGTTTACAGAGGAATTGAAAAAACCCATTGTGTGAAACCTTTAATTGGATAATAAAAGAAGGAATCCCTGACACTTGGAAAAATGTGAACATAATATTAATTCATAAAGAGGGAAGAGACGAAACACAAACTAAGAATTATAGACCGATATCCCTCCTAAATACAGATTACAAAATATTTGCATTAATAATGGCAGAACGTTTAAAACAAATACTTTCACAAATAATAATTAAAAAAACAATCGGGATTTCTACCTCAAAGACATTTAAAAGACAATACAAGAACAATAATTGATATAATTGAATATTATGAAAAAAAATAATGATAAAAAATTGGGACTTATATTTCTCGACGCTGAAAAAGCATTTGACAATGTGAATTGGACCTTTATGATAAAAATATGTGAAAAAATGAAGATGGGAACAAAATTTTGTAACTGGATTAAAGAAATATATGGTGAGCAAACCGCAAATTTAGTAATAAATGGAAATAAAGCACAGAAAATTGATATTTGCAAAGGTACAGATCAGGGATGTCCGCTATCACCTCTTCTTTTTATAATGGTACTAGAGATATTATTAAATCAGATAAGACAAAACTCAAATATCAGAAGAACAAAGATTAAAGGAAAAGAATATAAACTACGCACTTTTGCTGATGACATTGTATTGATATCTGAGGATCCTACAGAAAATGTAGAGGAATTGTTTAGAACTATAGAAGACTTTGGGAAAAGGGCCGGATTTAAAATAAATTATGATAGAACAGTAATAATTACTAAAAACATGGCAAAAAAGGAAGAAATGGAATTAGGTGAAAAAACGCATTGTAAGGTCAAAAATAAAGTTAAATATTTGGGAATATGGATATCCAAAAGAAATGTAGATTTATTTGAAAACAATTATAAACCAAAATGGAGGGAAATTAAAAAAGATTTGACAAATTGGAGCAAAATCCAATTATCATTAACTGGAAGAATTGAAACAATAAAAATGATGATCTTACCCAAGTTCAATTTTTTATTTCAGAACATCCCGGTAATACACAATAAACAAATTTTTCAAGAGTGGCAAAAGGACTTAAGAGACTTTATTTGGAAAAATAAAAAATCGAGAGTTAACTGGATAACACTGACGAGGCAAAGTAAAGATGGAGGGAGGAATGTGCCAGATTTAGAACTCTATCATAAAGCTAATGTCTTAGATTGACTGTCCGAATGGGTAATACTAGAAGAACAGGACATGCTAAACTTGGAAGGGTTTAATAATAGATTCGGATGGCATGGGTATTTGTGTTACGAAAAAGATAGAGTTCATAAAGAGTTTCAGCATCATGTAATTAGAAGAAGTCTACTTAAAACCTGGAAAGAAGTTAAAAAAAACAATATACACAAAAATTCCTTTATGGACTTCACCTCATGAAGGTTTTTTTGGGAGATGGACAGCCCTCCGAAATTGGCTAAAATACAGAGAGATATTGAAGAAGGTCGGGAATCAATTGGAATTGAAAGCTATGCCAGAGATTCGACAATTAGATGAAAAAATGCTATTATATACTCAAATTAAAGAAAGATTCAAAATTGACAATAAACTACAAGGAGTGGAAGAAGAATTGAAAGGAACTGACAGAATATGGACAGGAACAAGGGAAAAAAGAGTAAGCAAATTATATAAAATGTTAATGCAACAAAAGCAAGAAAAAGAAATAATATCAGACAACATGATAAAATGATAAAATGGGCACAGACATTGGTAGGGTAATTATGGTAGAACATTGGGAGAAAGCGAGAAAGATGACAAGGAAATTTACCTGCTCACAAGATCTTAGAGAGAATCAATGGAAAATGGAGCAAAGATGATATCTTCCTCCAGTTAGAATGGCAAAAATATATAAATTACAAACAAACAAATGTTGGAAATTCAAACATAATGTAGGATCTTGGTATCATGTTTGGTGGAGATGTCCCAAAATGAACATATATTGGAAAAAAATACATATTGTTATTGAAGACATATTTAAAAGCAGATTTGAATTGTACCCAGAATTATATTTATTAAACATGATGCATAAATTAGAATCGAATATAACAAGGAAATATTGGAGAATATTACTTTACATGACCTCGGCAGCAAGAATATTAATAGCCTCCAAATGGAAAAATGAGATAATTCCATCAGTGGACGAATGGCTTTTGAAATTGTCAGAAATGAAGGAAATGGACAGATTGACAAGAATGCTGAATAATGAGAATGTGGAATCAATTGAGGAAGAGTGGGCTCCAGTGACAGAATATTTAAACAGAAAATGGGAATAAAGCAGCAAAGTATATTCAGAATGTGTAAAATAAAATGGTTTAAAGATGCATAAAGAATTAATTTAAGAGATACAGAAACAATGAATGCTATTTGCTTAACAAATGCACTTACTTTCAAAGAACTAAAGAGAAGTTTGAATAATGTTTAAGCGTATTGTAAAAAATGACAAAAGAATATATTTTAATTGTATTTTTTTAAAATGAATAAAATTTTTGGAAAAACAAAACAAAAAACCAAACAGTTTTCTGAGCAAATTGCTTTGGCCAAAGATGAACTGCAACCACAATAGTTCGAGAAAGGTAAAATCCCTTGTCAAACCATTACTCACCCAACCCTGAGGCCAACTGCCCACCGCCCACTGCCCCTTCCAGTATACATCAAAACCATGGGCACCAGATGCATCAGAATGAACCTGAACATTTGTGTTTAGGAGCATCTCACTCCTCCAGAATGATACACCATTGAATTCATTGAAAAATGAATCCCAAATCTTCAGGTCCTCATGTATCCCACTGTTAATGCGGATGTGGTGATGCAGGGAAGACACTCCCCTTGTGGCATTGTATAGGTGAGCACAAAAAGCCCATCCAGGAATTACCACTTTGCAAGCAAAATTCAACAAACCTTTTAGAAATCGAAAGTCATGCAACATGGCCTTATTCTTACCTCTCATTGCCCTTACCTATTGTCTCATTTCTCATTCGGGAGGTGAGATAAACCCTTGATCCTCAATGATACCCCTATAAATTGTAAACCCCATTATCCAATTAATGAAATTCCTCTCCAACTTCAGGCACTTGTGGGCCTCAAACTCCTTAGGTAGACCAAATACAACTCCATCTTTCACCATAATTCTCGGTTCTGGGTCACGGAACGTTAAAGAAAAAAAGATCAATAAACTCACCCTTCCAAATCCGCTCCTTTGTTGCGAGTGGGAGATGGGAGCCTAGAGGAGTGGATAAACTCGCATAAGGGTTGCAATCAGCCATTCTTTCCACCCCCACTTGACCTAAGGCTCCTACTGTAGCAGCTCCTTTGGTCGCACCTACCTTGCCAACCAAAGGTTGCTCCACCTGGACCCTTGCTACCTGAGACTGAATCGCCCCAACTGTCACTGAGGGTGTGCTCAGTAAAACTGAGGGTGAACTCTCAGCTTTGCTGCCCTGATAAGCTTGAACACCAGGCGCCCATACTTTTGCTGGCCAAGTCCCCAAGGAGATAGGTAAAGTAGACGTACCTGAGCCCGCTGGCTGCTGCGGGATATCTGCTGACGCTTGAGCACCTCTAACTGAGTGTGATGCGACTGAGGCTCAACTGTTATGCTGCAGGGTGGAGGAAGCACCTCCCACCACATTGCTCAGTACTTCTGGGGCTTCCATAGCTGGCCTGCTGGCCTGGCCTGAAACCACCGCCTGTTGTACCACCTTATACAAATCAGCCAATGTAGGCTGCACAGATGCAGAGACCGCTGCTCCCTGCTGTACCAAACCTGGAACCTTTTTCATAAGCTCCATCATGTCAGGTACAGTTGCCTGCCCATCCTCCATAGCTGTAGCATCTACTGGACCACGTGACGTGTGACCCACTGTCATAGAATCATAGAATCATAGAATCATAGAATCATAGAGTTGGAAGAGACCACAAGGGCCATCCAGTCCAACCCCCTGCCATGCAGGAACTCCCAATCAAAGCATCCCCGACAGATGGCCATCCAGCCTCTGCTTAAAGACCTCCAAGGAAGGAGACTCCACTACTCTCCGAGGGAGTGTGTTCCACTCTCGAACCGCCCTTACTGTCAGGAAGTTCCTCCTAATGTTGAGGTGGAATCTCTTTTCTTGCAGCTTGCATCCATTGTTTTGGGTCCTAATCTCTGGAGCAGCAGAAAACAAGCTTGTTCCCTCCTCGATATGACATCCCTTCAAATATTTAAACACGGCTATCATATCACCTCTCAGCCTTCTCTTCTCCAGGCTAAACATCCCCAGCTCCCTAAGTCGTTCCTCATAGGGCTTGCTTTCCAGACCCTTCACCATTTTAGTTGCCCTCCTTTGGACACGCTCCAGTTTCTCCACATCCTTTTTGAATTGTGGTGCCCAGAACTGGACACAGTATTCCAGGTGAGGCCTGACCAAAGCAGAATAGAGTGGCACTATTACTTCTCTTGATCTAGACACTATACTTCTACTGATGCAGCCTAAAATTGCATTGGCCTTTTTAGCTGCTGCATCGCACTGTTGACTCATGTTCAACTTGTGGTCCACCTGGATTCCTAGATCCCTTTCACACGTAGTCTCATTCAGCCAGGTGTCCCCCATCGTATATCTGTACTTTTCGTTTTTCCGCCCTAAGTGCAGTACCTTACATTTCTCTGTGTTGAATTTCATTGTGTTAGCTTTGGCCCAACTTTCTAGTCTGTTCAAGTCATTTTGAATTTTGATCCTGTCCTCTGGGGTATTAGCTACTCCTCCTAATTTGGTGTCATCTGCAAATTTGATAACTATGCCCCCAAATGCCAGGTCATGCCAGGATACCTTTTGCACCTATGTAGCTTGTGGCCCCACCACTTGCTCCTCATTTGAGGACCCCGCGCTTGAGGCTGGAAGAGCCAAGGTTTCAGAAATACCACCCTGCACCCCCCTCTGAACTAGTTGCTCACAAACAGCCACACATGCTTGCATTGTACATCCCAACTGAGCCAGGTGGGCAACAATCTCATCCTCATGACCCTGAGCCTTGGCTGAATGCTTAGGCACTGACTGGCCAGTACCAGATCCAGCAGGCATCGCATACCGCTTGGATTGTGACTTACTCCCTGGCATGATGACAAAATTTCCTCATTAGAATTACCAAGCCCCAAGTTATAACATCTCAAGCAGGGACTAGAACCCTTTACACAAGTCACAGACCAATGAGGAAAAATTCCTCCTTTAAAATCAAATAAGCCCTGATGGCTACAAAGCCCCAAGCAGGGACAAAAAAAAATGTTTATAGCATCCCAAGCAGGGACTAGAACACTTTACACAAGTCACAGACCAATGAGGAAAAATTCCTCCTTTAAAATCAAATAAGCTCCAATGGCTACAAAGCCTCTGGCAGGGACAAAAAACCATTTATAGTGTCCCAAACAGGGACAACAAAACCCACCACAAGTCGCAGACCAATGAGGAAAAAACTCCTCCTTAAATTAACAAGCCCTGATGGTTATATCGTCCCAAGCAGGAAGAAGAACCCTTTCTGTGGGTTGCAAATCAATGAGGAAAAACTCCTCCCCAAGACAACAAGCCCCCCGGTGGTTCCAAAGCCCCAAGTAGGGACTAGAACCATCCTCACCAACTGGGAAACCCAGCTCACACTCCCAAGCCCTGCTGGCTCTTCCCCACTCAGCAGCCGATCCTCTCTCTCGGCTGCCAAATATAAAATGGCTGCCTCCATGTGGCAGAGGGGGATTAAATAAACCCACAAATCCCGCCCAAAATCTCATGAGACTATTCAGTCTCACGAGATTATATGGACTGCTGGGGGATCTCACAAGATCCCCCTGATTGGTTGGGAGCCGAAAGGAGGGTGGGACTCTCAGCTGTCCCAACTAATCACAGCATCAGCCTCCAAAAATGGCCAGCACAATAGAAGGCCCCTCATGACGCATCGGGGGGGGGGTGTCTTTCTCTCCTATAGCTTGGTACCATGGAAATCCTCCCCTGCTCAACAAAAATTTTCTTTCTTGGCATCTTTGTGAAGATTTCCATTGGGACTATTTTGCAATGGGGGAAAGGTTATATCTCATCCATGCATGGGCCGGTTACCCTCACCCTTCTATTTAAGTGTCAGAAACTAAGCATATGAATTGCAATCATAAAATGCCACATCTGCTTTGGTATTATGAATGGTTCTTTCTAGAAGTAGTCCTTAGCTCTTTTTTCCTGTAAGAAACAGAACACAGACCCAATAATAATGTTCCTTGAATTCACTACTTTATATGTTCAAGGAAGTTTGCATGAAACTGTTGGCCCAAGCATTTTTTTTAACTCATGATAAATTGCACCAGCAACAATTGTTTTGGGGAAAGCTGATGAGGAAGAATTTCAAATCCATAAGGATGCATCCTGTTGATTTCATGATTCATGATTCTACAGCATGACTAACCTAGAGTCTTATCACATTACAAAAGTAAGACAAGACATAGTGAGATAGAAGTGGCTTTCTGCTTACCTCCCTGCATGATATCATAGCACTTCCATTATTCCTCCAGAGGGAGAAAGTCATAAACGCATGCCTTCTGCCAAACTTATTTTCCCAGCATGTCAAAAGGCACACCATATCCCTCGGGAATAGAACAGAAGTGCTTCAAGGGGATACAGAAGTGTAAGCAGAAAGCTGCTTCTCTATAGCTGTACCTCATCTTACTTTCGTAATGTAATAAGGGTCCTAATCTGAATAAATTTTTCCATAGGGTTACAACCAATTATGATTTAGTTAGTCATGATTTAGTTTTATGATTTAATGCTACCCAGCTGATACCCAGTACAGTGGGGGGGGGGGGAGTAAGTCACAGTCGTGCCAATATTGCCACAATCATAACTAACAGCAATTGAGAATATGTAACAGTTACAGATGAATAAATCTAGGTTACTGTTCCATATTCACTATCATCCCGTAGTCATGACAGTGACAATATTGCCAAGATTGTAATTTCCTCTTCAGAACTAATTTATTGTTTATAATCTGCATGAGGATAAGGCAGTGCACTCTGCCACTAAGCTGAACATGGATTTATGATATTTCCATCAAGTTGTCAGGCCGGGGGTGTGGGAGAGGTCAGGACAGATGGGATTACTTAATTAGGTATCCTTAACTATGAAGCTGATAGAGAATACTGGCAATTGTTTTTCTATAGATCTGTTTTTCATGTGATCCACCATGGAAGTGTTTTTGTTGTTGTTTGTTTGCTGAAAATATATCTGGAATACATTTGAGGGCTAGAGGTAGAAAGGAATACAATGGTTATGGGTTAAGATTCTCCTCAAAACTATGCAATATGTTATCAAGTTACCAAATGTATACAAACATTTTTAAGTTAACAATCACTGACATGAAACTGGGAAGGTTCCACCAAAATGAACGTCCTTAAAATCTTTGGGGTGGAAATTTGTGAGAAATGTAAAGAAAAGGGTATTCATCTGGGTGAAAATTTTACCCTTTTTAGCTTTTTCTACAATAACTATGAGAACTTTTGCCTGTGGGGTAGGAATAAATATGTTCCATTTTCATACCAAGGAATAATTTTGAATGGCACAAAAACCATACACCAAGTGACTGCTGTGAGAAGACTGGACTTCTTAGCCACTTTAATTCATTTTCATTTTATTTTGCTTCTTTTTTCTCTCCCTTCACAGCCTATCCCATGAATTTGCCTATTTCATGTCTGACAGATAAAAACTTTTCAAGGAAATTATTGTTTGCCATAATTCTACCAAGATAGGACAGATCAGCATTTTTGTGCAATATAAATGTTAAGTAGCAGTAGTAGTCTAAGCCTAAACAAATGAATAAATAAGTAACAAATTTAAGCCCCACTAACCTCTGCTCTCAGTAGATAAAGGGCTCAATGTGGAAATACCCACATTAAAAGGGCACTGCAAATGACTCCTGCCATATGTAATGCTTCGATATAGACACACATTTCCATCTGCATTAAGATGTAGATAGAGATTTACCAGTAGAATAATAAACATAGTCTGGAGAGGAAAAACTGAGTTATCCCAGAACAGCAGCACAGATCTTTTAGCTCTGCATGTGAACTGAAGATCTCCCTTAGTTCATACAGGATTCTTTAATGTTCATGCACAGTGAAATTCTGTGTGGGTTTCTGCACACAGCAAAGCTATTCTTGGCATTTTATATCTACCATATATATATATATACAACTATAAGTTGACTTCATGTATAAGTCGAGAGCAGGTATTGGGGCCAAAATTATGGATTTTGACATGACCCAATGATAGACCCAAGGCTAAAACTTAGGGGATTGTAACAAAGGATGTAAAGGATGAAGCAAAAGGAAATAATGCCAAAGAACTTATAAAATTCCAGCAGACATAACTGTTTGTGTACACCTTAAAGACTGGATGAGATAGGGCAGTAAGATGCTCCAGGGCCCTCGGGAAGGGGTGCAGGGGACAGCACTAGGGTGGCCACAGGGCAGAGATGAACCCATCCCTTGTCATTTTTAGATGACCAGGAGGAACACCCCGATTTAGATGAGACATCCTTTAGTCAGAGGGCTATGGACATCTCTACCAGGAGACCACCGTCCCGCTCCTCTACATCTTCCACCAGCAGGCCGCCATCTTGTAATTCACAGTGGAGCACTGTATCTTCCAGGATCAGTAGCCACCATGAGCTCTCCCCTGTCCCACAGACAAGTACAGCACTCAGCGATGATGAGAGCGAGGGCGAGGAGAGGGCAAGCCCTGGACAATTCACCTAGCTGATCAACCAGGTCCAGGCTGCACACGGTAAATTCCCTGTTATGACAAAAAATGCATTCCGTTGCATGTATGCCTGCACCACAAAAAAGCAAAGCAATTTGTATGGCTTTTCTGACGTTTTTTGCATAGTTTCGCAGGTTTGCAGAAATCCCCCCTCCCCGGCATGCCGCTTTCGCACCCTAGCATGGGGGGGGGCGTGGAGGAATGTTTGTGTGTCCCATTCACCATGTCCCTCACATGACCGCCACCTGCATGTATCCAGTGTGCCTACACAAACCTCCCTGGCATGTACCTCTCCCCTCCCCCCCCCCCGATATGTGCGGGAGATGTTGTGTGTGCAAACGGTGTGCTCTGCCATATATGTCCCTAGAACGAGAAGTAGCACGACAGAGAGAGGAGGAGGAGGATGAAACAGCTAATGCCAGAGCTGCAATGCCACCAGCAGCCCACCTGGCTGAAATCAGAGGGAAGAGGATACGTCACTCAGTAGCTGCAGCAAATACAAGTGCTCAGCAGCAGTTCATGGAACGCAACATAGAACAAATGGACAAAGCCCTAGAACAAGATGAACATTCCCATCAGCTTGCTGAACGTTGCTATCAGCTGAGGCAGAGCGAGAGAGAGGATCGGAGGGAGCATCAGCAATGTACAGCCCACTAGCAGTGGCGTGTCACTGACTCCCTACAATTGCAGATCAGTTTGCTGGCTTGAATTGTGGATGTCATAGAGGGGCCCCAGAGGACCATTGGTGGCAGCGGGGAGGGTATGCAGAAGGGTGGAAGAGGGGGGGTATCCCCCAGGGCCAGCAGGAGGTGACTGTGGTGGTAGGCAGAGGAAGGAGGGGTCACTCCCCACCCCTGGATGTCGAGGGTGCTGTGGGCAGAGGGAGGAGGGAGAGGTGTCCACCCATGGAGGATGAAGCTGTGAGGGGGGGCAGAGGGAGGAGGGAGAGTTGTCCACCCATGGAGGAGGAAGCTGTGGGGAGGGCAGAGGGAGGAGGGAGAAGTGTCCAACCATGGAGGAGGAGGCTGCTATGGAGGTGGAGATCATTGAGCAACACTCCGTAGAAGAGTCTAGCAGCCTTTTCAGCAGTGATGTGGCAGTGCCACCGCCCACTCACTGCCCACAAAGGCAGAGATCAAGTAGAGGGGGATGTAGATGTTGCAACAATCACCACTAAGTACTGAGGCAGCCATCGCCAACTACTCCCCACTATGCCACCTCACTGCTTGCCACCGCCACCACACACTATGCCCACCTCACTGATTGCCACCGCCACCGCACACCATGCCCACCTCACTGATGCTGCTCACTGGTTTCCTGTAGGGATTTTTCAACAAACCTACACACCTTCACATAAAATGTCAGAAGCTGTTTAAAAATGGAAAGTTTATTCATAAAAACTGGCTATTGCCGAACCTGCGTAAGTGCGCAGATTCCGTCATACATTATTTAAAAATATATATTTTTTCTTTTGATAAAAATAACAAACAATTATTTGGAACAATCTACAAATGGGGGAAGGGGAGGGGAGTATTTACAAAGGGGAGGGGAAGTTACAACGGGGGAAGAAGGGGAGGGAGGAGGGAGGAAGCATGTACATGGGAAGGGGAGGGGAAGGTGCTTCAGGGATGGGAAGGGGGTGGGGTCAGGGGTCGGGGGTTGGGGAAGACCGAGGTGGTGCATGATGGCTGCCATGGAGTTGTTGAGAGGTAGCATCTGCTCCTCCATGGCAGCCACCCTTTGTTCCAGCCATCGATCTGCAAGGGAAAAGAAAAAAGTGTGGTTAGGAGGTTGTTCTTCACCCCATCACCCAATGCTACAGCCAGGGTTCCGGGGGGGGCAACTCCCTCCCTCTGTGTCCCTGCCATTCTTACCCCGCTCACGGTCCTGGTCCTGAGTGGTCTGGATGACTGCCAGATGGGCAAGACCAAAGGGACCCTGATGTGCTCCACCTGGCAGCCGGCAACTCAGCCCTGCCACCTTCTCCTCAGCAGGTCCGCCAGCAAAAGGAAAAAAGACACCATTTAGGAATGCAGCATGGAAAGAGGTGGGGGGAGGAAAAGGACAGACATGCCATGGAGTTACAGGAAAGGACAGGAATTACCCCTTCCCTCAGGGACCTACCTTCGGCCATGGGAGGCTGGTGTGGCTGCAGAGGGATAGCAGGGGCTCCCTCTTCATGAGCCTTCCTGGCTGGCCTGGCTTCTCTCTCAGAGGAGGAGGAGGGGGAGGGGGAACCGGCAGGGTCCCTCCTCTGTCCCTGTTGCCGCCTCCACTGCATGCCTGCATTTGGAGAGAAGGGAAACACCATTAGCATCCATGGGATGGAGACAAGAGGGAGGGGAGGGATAGGGAAGAGTGAGGGGAAGGGAGGGATGGGCATGAGGGACCATGGCAGGGGCCCAACACTTACTGGGAGGACGGCGATCCTGCCATTTAGGGCAGCTGGCCCTGATCCACAGGTCCCGGAGCCGCTCATAGACGGGTGGGTGCTTCCTAACCGGAGGATACTCCCCAAAATCCTCCAGGGCCTCAAAGAAGATCCCCTTTAGTGCCTTGAATTTCATTCAGCACTGTTGGGGGGTCCTCCTGAAGCCCTCCTGGTGGAGGGCCTGGGGGGCCTGGGAGAAGTACCCCCGGTTAGGGCGGTTGGTGCTTGCCATCATCCTTCTTGAAGCTGGCTCTGGGGTCAGGGCTTGAAGGAGAATGCCCACCTCCTCATTGCTCCAGTAAGCGATGCAGATCGACACTCTCCTCCTAGCTGCCATCGGCGTCCTGGGGATCTACAGTGGTCCACAGGAGCATTTATGGTCAGTTGTTGCGGGGGCAGATGGCCTTACCTGGCTCCTGGCCAATGGAGATGCTCATAAGAGAAATTTGTATGTACTATGCCATGAGCTACCAATTGTATGTACTATGCCATGGGCTACCAATTGTTACAATTGAATGGGCCATTAGGAAAGCTGTTGGGAATTTTGCAACATTGTCAGAGATTACAATTGGTTGTTTTTGCACTGTATCTTTCTATTGCCAGGAAATCTGGTGCCAGGTGACCCCCTCCCTGCCCTTTTGTGTGTGTGTCTGTGTGTGCCTTCCTTAGGCTCACGTTCAAGGATGTCTGCCTAAAAGCAGGATTGCCATCCATACACAGAGTGGGAATAATAATAATAATAATAATAATTTTTATTTATATCCCGCCCCTCTGCCAAGCAATCGGGGTGGCGTACAACATATCAAAACATAAGGACAAATAAAATCACTTCAAATCCCCTCCCTCCTTCCCACACCCACCCAACCCCTGAAAACAAACCAAACTAACTGGATTAAATAACAATAAGCAATTAAACAATTAAACAGTTAAACAATTAATCAGTTAAACAATACACAATTAAACAATAGTATTAAAAACCCGCTGGCGTTCTCCATGGCCCCACACCATTCCCAGCTGCTCCCGGCCCCCAGATGATGGTAAGGGGCAAGAGAGTCCTTCAGGGGCCTGAGCCTCCAAGAGTACTGCCGGTGCCAGGGAAGGATGGTCCTGGACACATGCCGCCAGCAGTCTCTTCTCCTTCTGCCCTGGTGGAAGGGAGAGGAGGCAGTTTTTAAAGTCTCTGGCAGCTGCTTCTTCTCCTTCTGCCCTGGTGGAAGGGAGGGGAGGCAGTTTTTAAAGCCTCTGGCTGCTGTTTCTTCTCCTTCTGGATGATAGGATCTCATCATGGCATAGTGCAGTAGTGTCCTACATAAATGCTAGCCATACACAGAGTGGGGATAATAGGAAATGCTGTGGTTAGGTGCTTATGCTCATGGCATAGTGCAGTAGTGTCCTACATAAATGCTAGCCATACACAGAGTGGGGATAACAGTACATATTTATGGAGGTGCTTATGCTCATGGCATAGTGCAGTAGTGTCCTACATAAATGCTAGCTATACACAGAGTGGGGATAATAGGAAATGTTGTGTTTAGGTGCTTATGCTCATGGCATAGTGCAGTAGTGTCCTACATTAATGCTAGCCATACACAGAGTGGGGATAATAGGAAATGTTGTGTTAGGTGCTTATGCTCATGGCATAGTACAGTGGTGACATAGGATTACAGATGGTGAAGAGGTGATACTTCAGATCCTCCTGGTCTCAAAGAACTCTGCCAGGGCCTCCCTCATGGCCTCCCCTTCTCTCTGCCTCACAAGGTCATTGTCCTCCGTGGATGCCCCAGGGTGGGCAGCACAAAGCGCTGCCTGTAGCACCCTCCCTCATCAGGACCTTCCCTTGATCTCACAGATGTTGTGGAGGATGACACAGGAGGTGATGATGGGAACGACATTCTCCTCTGCCACAAGGAGTTGGGCAGTGAGGCACCTCCACCGAGCCTTCAGCTGCCCGAAGGCCCTTTCCATCACTTTCCAGTGTCTTCCTGGTGCGATTCAGCCTCCTGTTGAATCCTTTCTGCCTGGCATTGGTGGTGCCCTGGTAGGGCTTCATGAGCCACTTCCGAATGGGGTAGGCGCTGTCAGCAAGCAGGAGCGGGCCATTCTGCTGGCCCCTCAGGGTGACAGTGGGTTTCCTTGCACATAGATGCCTGCCTCCATGGCCTGAAAGATGATGGAATCCCTTGACACCCTAGCGTCGTGAGTCGATCCAGCCCATCCCAATTCCACATCCACAAAGCATCCTCAATGATCGGTGGTCCCCTGGAGGACAACAGAGTAGCTGTCCTTTCGGTTGACGAACTCATTCCTCCTCCCCAAGGGTAGCACAATCAGACAGTGGCACCCATCTGCGGCACCCACTACTTGGGGGAAGCCGAGGTCAGCCAATCCTTGCATGATCTGTGGGTGACAGACAGTGGTACCCGTCTACGGCACCCACTACTTGGGGGAAGCTGATGTCAGCCAATCCTTACATGATCTGTGGGTGACAAGAAGGATGAATGATAAACAGTCACAGCATTTGCCAATTGATGATGTTTTTCGCGTACCTGCGCAGGTTCATTGGCCCCAGCAGGGGGATCCATACAGTAGGAGCCACACTGTATGCTACGTCATGACCTACTAGGCATCCCTGCGCAGGTTCAATGGGCAAAGCTGCAGAGTATACAGTAAGAACCACACTATACTCCTACATGATGTTTTAGGCATCCCTGTGCAGATTTGACAGTCTAAGCAGCCGACTCTGTACAGTAACAGCCACACTGTATGTCAGGTCATGACACATTCCACGCAGGAGGGAAAAGTGACAAGTGGGACTAAGCAGATGGTGCAAAGTGCCGTCTTCAGAGCAAGGAAGGGGAGGGGCAGCCACATGCTGGGCGCCCCAACACCTTCCCGAAAATGTCCTCGGAGCAGCCAGCCCTCCGCACGGCCGGCGCACTGAGGATGCCTTTCTGCTGCAGCGTCCGCACGTGCTACAGCAGGTAAAGCCGCCGAAGGTGCGCCGGCAGCCTTTTGCAGCACACTTTTGGCGATTTGTGGAAGGAGCACTATTTTAGCGCTCCTTCCAGGGGCAGCAAATCTGAGCCGCAGGGCCAAGGTGTGCGGATACCTCGGCCCGTGGTGCAGCTTCCTGGGGCGGCCTCGTGTGTGACTATCTTTAACTGAGCAGCGTTCCCCAGGAACACTGTCTTTGACAGGAGCAGCTTTTCCATGGTGAGTGCGAACTCCACAACACTTCCCCCAGATTGATTTGGCCAACCCCAAACTGCTCTGATGCCTGTTTGTAGCTGGCTCTGTGGGTGAGGACCCAGATGGCCATGGAGACCCTCTTCTCTACCGGGATGGCCTTCCTCATCATGGTGTCTGCCCGCTGCATTTCCGGATGCAGTACTTCTGCTATCTTGTGGAAGAGGGCACGGGGCATTCGGAAGAACATCCTCCATTGCTCATCGGACCAGATGTATGTGACGAACCCATCCCACCAGTCGGTGCTTCTGGGGAACATCCACCAGTGGTGCGGGGCTCTCTTGGGTGGCATCAGAGCGGCAGCGGCGACGGCGGTACACCATGTGATGAGTCTTGCGGCACCTGCTCTGACAGGTCTCACTTCTGAGTCTTCCAAGTCATCACTGCTGTCTTGCATGAATGCATCTGCAGCAGGGACCATGGCGGAGGCTCCTGTGGCTGTGCATTGCAGGCTGAGTACCAGCGCGGACCACTCGATTGCCGTGGCAGCCATGATTTCTCTACAGCACATAGTGTGCAAGTCCTGAGCAATGCCAACATTTCTGTTAAAGGGACCGTGTTGTATCTGCGCATGTGCGCTTGCGCCACAGAGAATGCAAAATAAAATAAAATAAAATAAAAAATTAAAGCCTCCACTGCCAGCCTGTGCGGTTACTGCATTCCTATTTAGGGAAACCTCAGGGCCGGCAGTGCAGGTGATGAGGCTTCACTGCAGCCTCGGAAAAACTGCATTAACTAGCCCCCAGTGCAGTTTCTCCATCCCCATTTAGGGCAACCTCAGGGCAGGCAGTGCAGTTGCTGTAGTTTGGGGAAAAGGCAAATTCAAGTAACCTTTTCCTTCCCATCTGCATAGCCCCTTACTTGGCCCATGGATAAGCTGACTCCATTTTTGGGATCAATTTTTTGACTAAAATTTCAAGATTTATACATGAGTAAATACAGTAGTATGATTCTCTAAGAAGATTATCGCACACACCATTTTCCCCTGATCTGGGCACAGGACAGGATTGGGCCAATTTTGGTATCATGAAAGATTTCCATACTGCCAAAATGGGCCAGCTAAGCATAGCTGAGGGACAGTGGTGGTCGAGCAGCAGCACAGCAGCATTTTCGTGTGCAATAACGCACAGCCCAGCCCAATCCCTTCCCGTGCCCAGATCAGGTAAGTGCAATTATCTCCAAGAGGCCTTAGTTCACAAAATCAATTTCCCACAAACTAGTCAGATATGCAGATTCCCAAGTTTATTTCACACTATACAGCAATGGCACTTTGATACCATTTTAACCACCATAGCTAAATCCTGTGGAATCCTGGGATTTGTAATGTGGTGAGACACTAGAGCTGTCTGGCAGAGAATTCTAAATACCTCACAGAACTGCAAATACCAGGATTCTACAGAATGCAATCATGGCAATTAAAGTAGTATCAAAGTCCTATAACTGTGTTGCATAAAAGAGACCACAGGTCTATCACAGCCTTATTTTCATACTAGCAGTGGTTCCAGGCTTTTTGCGTTCTCTCATATTTTCTTATCCTCCTGCACAGACCTGAATCCCAAGAAAGCTATCAGTTTAAATATGGGTTCAGAATCCAGCTTAGCTGAAGAACTATTTCTTCCCATATGAACCTGCCTGAGCACTAAGATCTCTTGTGAGAGGTGCTTCTCTTGATCCCATAACATTCAGAAGCATGTTTGGAGACCAATGTGTGTGTGCATGTGTGGCCATTGGAGTTAAGGTTGGAAACTATATTTACATCACTTATGGTTATGAAGATCAGTTGAAATGACCTCACAGACCTGGGATTTAGCTCTCTTAGGCAGTTCTTCTGTGGTGCACAGCCTTTAGGATATTTTTATTTTGCTCACATATCCAGCTCACATATGGATTTAAACAGGCTTGGATATTCGTCTGGAATCTAAGCCCAATTGTGGTATCCCCTGTGTGACTTAAGAACATTATGTTAGAATAAGAAGTTTCTCCAGTTATAGAGTTCTATTTGTTAGTATATGCCCCCATATTTTGTTTTATATTGTATCACTATATTGCCTATATGCTTCAGGTTTCTTTGAATTTCCTTATGTTCTTTATAGTATTACTTATTGGTTCATTAATACTTTGCTAACAAATTTGTTTGGTTTTATTATTTCTTGTTATCTTTTGGTCCTTTTTTGTGGTATCCTGCTTGTTTCCCTTGTTCTTGTGCATTTCATCCTTTGGACCTATTTCAAAGGGAAAAGCATTAAAAAAAGGAAGGAAGGAAAAGGAAAAAGAAAAGGAAAAGGAAATAATATGATTGTAATATTTGGGTGAACTTCACCCTGACACTCAGTAGTAGCTGAGCTATTACTTCCATGATGTCGCCACCATCACAGACACTCATTTCTTCATAAACATATGGCATTGCTATGTGTGTATTACCCCCTAAGGCAGCTAACATTGGTTTCCTGTCCACTTCTCCTGGGTCTGACTCTCGCAGAAGCTAGTGTAGATTTGTGTTTGTCATGTAAATTACATCTAAGGGCCTCAGGTTGTAATGAGTCTCCCCCCCCCAAAAAAGTACATAAATTATTATGTCAAGTTTTACATGAAACATAAAGAGAACTGCAGGGAGGGGGGAAACAAGACTCTAAAACAAATCAAAGTGTCTGTTTGAAGACAGGGATCATATTATGTCTGAAACACTTAGACCCTATAGCAGGGGTTGGCAACCTTCACTTACCTGGGGCAAGTCCCTTGAGGTGGTCCCTTCCGGTGGGCTGGGGGGGGGAATGGCGGCATGCATGCCCCCCGCCGCTGCTGCACATGCGCTGCTGCCACCTCTGCACACACGCTACCTCTGCGCATGTCGCGGCCGCCATTTTGTTTGCCAAAATGGCGGCCGTGATTCATTTGCGCATGCGCAGGAGTACTGTGCATGCACAAATGAGTTGCGGCCACCATTTTGTTTGCCAAAATGGCAGCCGTGACTCATTAGCATGTGCGTAGTACTCCTGTGCACGCGCAAACTAGTCACAGCCACCATTTTGGCAAACAAAATGGCGAGCGGCCGACAGCCAAAATGCACGGCGGTAGTGGGTGGCGGCAGCGGCGGGGGTCGCTGGGGGGCGGTAAGCGGGGGGTCCTCGAGCCGTATGTGGCCCGCAGGCCGTAGGTTGCCAACCCCTGCCCTATAGTATAAAGAACAGATCAGCAACCGTGTCCATCTCTGATATAAAATAAGGGTATGGCCAAAGATACTTGCAAACTGCAGCTGGAAAGCAGGTTTTCCAAAATCTGTGTCTCATTGGCTGCTTCTGCATGGAACAAATGATTGAAGAGTTTGTCAGGAAATGTGAGAAATAGCAGTTCTCTTGAAAGCAGAATAATCAATCAAAGTGACAAGACAGAAGCTAAACAACAACCAGTCTCACATCCACCCTGACACACTCAAGAGTCCAGCAAACAAGAGAAACAAGCTCAGTCTTTACATACAATATTTATCCATAGTCAAACACATAGTGTAAAAGAAAAGAGAAAAAGAAATAGCTTTAGTTTAGAGTGATACATAAAGAGAGTGGGCATGACAAAAGAAACAATCAGGAAATCTGCAAACTAGTAGTGAATTTAGACATGCTGAGGCTAGCCTCACCTCCCTGTGCCTGTTCATAAATGTGTTCCTAGTGCTCTACCATGCCAAGGTATGTGGGAACATTCTTTTGCTATTTGAGACTTCTGGGCCTCTTTTAACACATTTCCCCCACATTTTATTCCTATTCCATGTAAACCATATGTTGTTCCCAGACAGCCAAAATGTATCTTTTTTCCCGCAAAAATATATTTTTGCTCTCCTGATATAAAAACATAAAGACTTTTTTATTTGCTCACCATCTGTTTGTTCATTTACATATAGCATTAAATACTGCATATTCATGATTTTTCTGCTGCAAAATCAGTGTCATGTTTCTATTAATAAAGTTGTCATAGCAGCAAGTTATTTCATAGTAGAGTATATCAGCTCCATCCTTAGAAACCCATAAGTGTTGTCCATCAAACCTCAAAGCCTGCATTCAAAGGCCAGCACTTCTGCTCAAAGATTGAATATCCATTATAGAAGATATTTCCAGTCACACATTCAGAGAAGCCTGATTGGTAGTGTATCCTTTTCCCCTCTGAATTTCTCTTTCACTTCTTTCATGTGTCAGTGTGAGCTTCATAATTTTCTTGAGTGCAGTAGACATCTTAACAGGCTTCTTTTGAAATCTTAAGAACCTTTGACATTTAGGTCATTCTTCTTAAACTTGATCAAATCGTGCCAACCTAAAATGAAATAAAAAGTTATCAGGATATTTTCCAAAACCAAAATCACCCTCTTTTTCTTGAATACAAACTGATCAAGACAGTCATTAAAAAGAAAGAACACCCGAATAGCAATTTACTTTTTATTCCAATTGCTCACTTCTAATGTAAAATATCTGAAGTGGAGACTTGTCATTCCTACTCATGAAAAATCCATACATTTTAAATGATAGAAGAAACAGCCTTCATTTAAAATTGTATTCAGACTTCTGAGTAAGCAAGAATTTAGGGACTGTTTTAATCTTAATTATTTAAAAAAATGCTAAAAAAATAACCTGGCTTCTGCAAAAGTACATTCTGACTCAATACTCTTTTAGAGTTCTTTGAAAATGTCAATGATAAACAGACAGAAGAGATCCAATTGATATTTTCTACTTGAGGTTTTGAAAGGATTTTTATAAAGGCTCATACCAAAGATTCCTGAGCATATTGTGAAATTGTTGGAGAAGAGAAGCAAAGGGAAACTGTTAATAGAACAGGAAGCAAATTCTGGGAATAAATGACCAGTTCTTGCAATGGAGGGATTTGAACAAGAATCTGTATTGAAATTAGTGCTTTTACATTTGGCACAAATGATGTGAACTTAGGGGTGAGTAGTGAGGTGGTCATGTTTGCTGGTAACATTAAAAAAAATTAGGATGGTAAGAGCAAAAAATAGGTTGCAAAGACATCAAAATAAAAGAATGATCATTAAAATAGGCGAGGTTCAATGCAAACTAGCATAAAGTAATGTAAAATGCAATGTAAACAATGCATATTGGGACCAAAAATAATGCATATGTCATAATTCATATGTCTACTAAATGGGTCTGAATCAGTAGTGAGTGACCAAAAAGGGATTTTGCATTTGTAGTAGATAGCCTAATGAAGATGTAATGTGTGCATTCCTTTATAAATAAAGGAAAATTCTGTGTTGGGCATAATTGGAAAGGGAACGGAAAATAAAACTTCAGCTGGTGCCCCCACATCTGAAATACTGTGTTCAATTCTCATCATCAAAAAGAAATTGGATTAATTCATGGCAGATAGAGCCACCAACAGCTACCAATGGCTATACAAATAACCTCCAGCTATCAGAAACAGTTTGTCTCTGTATTTTTATTATTGTTATTATTTTAATTCAAAATATTTTAGTTCAAAATATTATGCACACAGTCCCTGTTTTGACTTCAGCAATTATTTTCTTTCCTACAGAAGGCAGAAGCATAGGAAGAACATGTGCCTGGCACTCAGGGCTTGGAGTATATGTACAAACACCTTCATGCTGAATCAATCAAATAGCCTTAGTGACAGCTCGAAACTAGTGGAAATGGATATTCAGGCATTAAAGCCAACTCATAAACAAACAAGCAAACAAAGTTTTTTCTGTTTCAGTACTGCTGGAATGTACTGGAAATCTCACCATGAGGTTTCTTTCCCTGTATGGAGACCTGGAAAAGCACAAGTCAGTAAAACATCGACCAAAGCCCTGAGACTTGATTTTCATTATAGCTAGTTCCTGATATGGAGAGGATTGTATTGTATCTGCCTGCCAGATCAGTATTAAAGCTGTGGAACCTGTCAGTAAAATGGAAGGAAGGAGGGAGGGAGGAGAAGGAAAAGGTGAAAGAGAGAGAAAGATGCCAACCCAAATGCAGTGGGCCCTTGGTATCTGCTGGAGTTTGGTTCCAGAACACCACAAAATCCATGGATGCTCAAGTTTCATTATATAAGAAAGAGTAGTTAAATGGTGTTGTTGTGTGCCTTCAAGTTGTTTCTGACTTATGGTAACCCTAAGGTTTCATGGGGTTCTTTTGGCAAGATTTCAATCAAGACAAAAATACAAATACTCTGGCCTGGTCATTCACTAGCAACTGGTGCTGGAAGGGCAAGTGTCAATATGTCAAGCAAGATTTTAAAAACCCAATGTGATCCTTGTCATGATTTAGGCTGCAATTCTATACTGCAATTTTAAATGCAATGGGACTTATTTCTGAGTAGATGTGCATAGCAGGTATCAAAACCCGGGAGGCGGGGGGGGGGGGGGGGGTTGGCTCTCATACATGGATTCCCAGATCTTACTGGACTATAATTCTATGATGCATCTACATTGTAGAAATAATTCAGATTGATGCCACTTTTAAGTGCTGTAGCTCCATCCTATACAATCCTGGGATTCATAGTTTTACAAGGTCTACAGTCTTCTCTACCTAAGAAATGCTGTTGCCTTACACAACTACAAATTCCAAGATTATGTAGGATGGAGCCATGGCAGTGAAAGTGCTGTCAAACTGCATTATTTCTACGGTGTACATGAATTCCTAGAAATATTTTTATTGGCCATAGTGGGTAGGGCTCCTGGAGCTGCAGCCCAACACTTCTGGGAAACAAGTTTTCTGAGCAAGGGCTTAGATTCTCTGCAGACCAGATGATATCAGGATGCATGGCCTCACCACATGATGTTTTCAGGCTGAAGACAGGAAACAGTTAGTCCCTCACTAGGTTTCATCCCTTTCCTACACATCCCTCACTTTCTACACAACAATGAGGGGAGAGCCTGCTCTGTAGTTATTTCAAGAACTAGCTGAAACCAACCTCAGACACAAGAGTGAGTGGGACAATTTCCACTAGTATTAGTGGAGCTGGGTCCCATCAACTCTAATTATTCATGTGATGAGTAAACAGTATCCTTAGAATGACATTTAGAACTGAGGGTTTTAATATGTTATCCCTCTCTCCCCTATTCTTCCTCAGTTATATGAGATATTATGAGAAAACCATGACATTACAATTTAAATTTTCTGATAAGAATATTTTTATATTCTTATTGCCATTTTTAGCTCTTATTACAATTTTTGTCACAGAACTAAAGCAATAGATTGTGTATATAAAATAGATCAGGCTTTAAATTCAATAAGTCATTGTTAGGAAAAAGAATTCTGTGATAACACAAACACAAGATTAATCCACTGTGATGACAGCCTTACAAGTCTATCAGAGATAGAATAAGGTGTGAGATTTATCCATCCTGTTGGCAAGGACAGTGAAGGGAATGAAAAATGGAACAAAATTAGTCTATTTGCATGACAACCTAAGACTGTAATCATATGGTTCCACTCAAAATCCTATAGTAATGGGCCATAAGGAAGCAGCATAAACAAGACATGTCATATAAAACTCGGTGGTACCCAACAACCTTTCAAGTTTTTTTGCAGAAAGCAGAAAGAAAAGTGATGAATAAAAAATAGTGGGAATATTTTCAGATACATCATAAATATAGATGAATGTGCCTAATAAAGATGCATTTTAGAGATTTGTGATTGCAGTCCTCTGAAGAGCACATACACTAATGGACATGCACACATTTACTTGAGGGCAAGTCTCACTGAGCTCAATAGGGTTTACTTCCAAATAGATATGAATAAGATTGTACAGTACATAAAGCAATATTCTAATGCTTTTTGAAAGAAAAAAGATGGTGTTTTCTTCACTGACACAAAGGTTAATCCAGAGGGATTTGCTGCTCTAAGCTGGTTCCCTATCTATCCTCAAAACAGTCAGTAAAAACAAAATGTTCGTTGCCAGAGGAGAATATATTGAGAACCTTTGAAACACTGTTGAACAGTTGATCGAAATGTATTCTTTTATTAATTTAGCAATTGGATTTACAGTTGTCACTCTGATTTTGCAGGGGATCCATTCTGGACCTCCCCTCCCACCTCCCCCCCCCCCGCATATATTCAAATCCTATTGGCTTGAATGCACATGCAGTAACACACATGGGCCTCTATGCACACCATGGGTGCATGCACTATTATATCCCTCCCCACTTGCTGGTCCATGAAAAACGAGACCGTGGACTCAAAGTCCACAAAAATAAATGGACAACTGTATATCCCACTTTTCTCCCAAAATGGAACTCAGGGTGGCATATAAATTAGAATAAAATAGTATTTAAAACCAAAAATAATCCATTGATTAATATTTCACCTTATTTTATAAAATATTATATGATATTGTTGTTGTTTTTACAGTTGTGTGCCTTCAAGTCGTTTCCAACTTATGATGACCCCAAAGCACCTACCATGGGGTTTTCTTATCACTATTTTGTTCTGAGGTTTGTCATTGCCTTGTTTTAAGACTGAGAGAGCATGATTTGTCCAAAGTCACCCAGTGAGTTTCCATAAACAGGATCCCAGGCTTCCAAGAATCCTAGTCCACCACTCAAACAACTTCACTGTGATGATTTCTTATATCTTGTTACATCAGACATACACATAATTAACATATATGTCATACATTTAAATATGCCCTGAACAGGGCCATTGTAATGGAAATCAGGGAGGGGACAAAAGAGGATGCAAATGTTTGAGAACAGGTGCTAATAAAACAGCAACATTTTGAACACTGAGGCAGAACATTTGCTAATGGACAGCACATTTATTATGTGGTGTGTACAACAAGCATATGTGTACAGTGTGTCCGTCCATAGATGTGTCCCACAGGCCTGGGCACTTCATACAACCCAGCAATATGCCTCCACCCTCTTCATCATAATTGCTTGCCACCACCCTGCATTTGGGATGCATAATAGACAAGTTGGCCCAAGTGGAAACCAGCAATGCTTCCTTTTATGAATGGGCATGTGCTAGGCCCCACAACATGACATCCATGCAGCACATCAGTCTGTTGTCCATAATTGTTTCATGGTAGGTAGTCATGTTGGGGTATGCAGTGTCGTCTCCTTGAAGTCTCATCTCTGGACCTCCTCCAGGATCCTTGAAGCCACGAGCTCAGATCTGCCTCAGCGATTCCCTGTAGGCCATACATCAAAAAGTCCCACCCACTGGTCAAGCTGCTCAGGAGTATGAAAACTTTTTGAGATTCCTCCATCTGAATGCCTTTGTTGTTGCACTCTGCAAACAGGCTTTGCAATTTCTTCAGATGATCCATTACAGAGAAACCCTCCTGCAATTTACAGCCGTATAGTTTTCTACAGGAAAGCATCTTAGATAAGGCTCCATCATGCTGACGAACTCGTTCCAAGGTGTGCCACACATCAAAAGCTTTCTGCTTTTCCCTGATTTGATTCATCTGGCTTATTTCTAGGACTAGAACAATCAAGGCCCTTGCCTTACGATCATCATCAATCTGATAGACATCTGTTGGAGCTGGTTGTTTAAGCACAATGTCCCATAAGTCCTGTTTTATTAGTAAAGCTTGCATATAGATTTTCCAAGAAGCATAATTTCTGTCATTAAGATTCTAAAATCGAACAGTCATTTCCATCTTCTTGCTCTGTGTCAAACAGATGCAGATGGACTTCTGGGTAAACTGCCAACACACTTGGAAACTTGATAAGCCTTCCCCAGCACACTGATAATGGCACTGACAGTGAGGAACAGACTTAATTCACTCATTTCCAGGACTTCTTTTCCCTTCGTGGATTCAGCAGCACACCACTGGCAATTCTGGAATACTCACAACCACTCAGGCATTTTCTACGCATACACTGGGCCCGTAATCCATGTTGGGGTATGCAGACAGGCAGGATCTAGCATACACACATGCAGAGTCAATGCACGTAGGCAGGAATGTCCAAAAGATGGTCTTCTGTGAAGAGTCTTACTCCAGACAGCACAGGAAAAATCCTCCCACACACAGGCTGCTGCTTTCAGCATGGAGAAATGAATCGCTGGACAGAGAGACTTCACTCAATGAGGGCTTTAATCTTTGTTGGAAATTTACAAAGATGCATAGAGTACCAGCATCCATCTTGAATACTCACAGCTATACAGACCAACAAAGTGCTTTGCTAACCACAACTAACCAACAACAGAGATTCTGATCCTCTCCCATATATAGGTGGTCTTCTTGGTAACATGTGACAGCTGTGCACTAATGAAACTTGGCTGGTTTCATCGCCTGTGCCTGTTGCACCAGGCCTCCCATGATGCATACCTGGCTGGTCTCACCTACTGTGCATGTTGCATCAGACTGCCCATGATGCACAGCTTTCTGAATGCTAACACATGCACTTGCTACTTGAACTGCAGTAACTCTGTTACCATTGCTCCAGTTCCTTTCAGTGGCCACATCCATGTCATTTTCCAGACCAGGGTGCCACATGATCTTGACAAGTCAACTATAACTCAACAGTTTTTGAAGACTTTCTCACATTGGCAAAAAAAAAAAAAATTAGCTAAAATGACTTATTGTTTCCTTTAAAAACTATCTTTTTCAGGAATATGTGTTGTGTGCCTTCAAGCAATTTCCGACTTATGACAACCCTAAGGTAAACCTATCATGAGGATTTCTTGGCAAAATTTGTTCAGAGGAAGTTTGTCATTGTTCTCCCCTGAGGTTGAGAGCTTGTGACTTGCCCAAGGTCACCCTGGTCCTCTGTATCCAGCCTGGTTTCCAGAGTCATAGTCCAACATTTACATCCCTATTATTTAATATCAAGCCCTGTGTGAAAATAATGAGAATTATTTCTAAGTAAACATACATAGAATTGTGTTCCATATCCAAAAGTTTTGTCTCTAGAAATTAAAAGATGTCTATTCCATAAAGTTTAATAGCACATCACACTATTTATACATAGTTCTGAAACTTATTTGTTATGTCCTTTGTTCCATCGGTGGGAACTATAGCAACTAATATAAAATGTTATTCTTAAACTCAAACCTTTTTCTTTTAACATATGGAGATGTTAATTAAATTTAAAGCAGATTTTCTGGTGGAACGTCTCAGAAATTTTACAACTTGAGTTATGATCTTCTGAATCCTGGAGGTTCTTCTGGAAATATTGGCAGGCATGCCTATCTAAAAAAATCAGTAATTGCTGCATTGTTTGAGAGGTATGAACTACATTGTTAATAGGGGCAAAGACAAATATTACAGACAACTAGTCACTGAACTAGCAAGGGAGAAATGATGAAGTGAATGAAGCTTTTTTAAAAAGAAAAGGTGAGGAGTTTTTGGGGGGGAGGGTGGTTTTGTTTTTTAAGAAACGAGAAACCCCTTATGTGGGCTGGTAGCAATAAAACACCACAGAACCATAAAGCACAAAATCTGGATGCCTTTTGGATAGTTCACTAAAAACATCAGCTCAATATGCTGTAGAGGTCAAGAAGCCAAATGAAATGTGGCAGACTAATAGGGAAGAAAGATTGCAAAAGATACAGCATCACTGTACAGATTTGCAGCTGTGTAAACTGTAAATTCAGAACCAGGGTAGATTCTGGTTGCCTCAATTTCAAAAAGTGCATTTGGAAAGTCAAGGCAACAACAAAACTGAGGTAGCAAAAACTGGTGACAATCTTTTCCATATGGAGAGGTACACAGTCCAAATGAATAGGCTAGCATGTGGTTCAGTTTGAATTGGCCTAGAAATCATGTAAAATGCATACCCTCCAACTGTACCGATTTTGCAGGGATAGCCTTGAAAAATTCTCTGGTTTCCCACTTTTCAGATGTTTTTAAAGCTGCCCAGTTTCTCTCTCTTCCCCCCACTTTCCCCCTTGGTCCTAACCTTACTTCCATTGCTAAAATCTGATTTCAAAGTAGAAATTACGTAGTATGCATTTACTTAACTCAGCAAGCAGAATAGAAGAAGGGCTGAATCTTGTTCTTCCCTGTAGACTTGAGCAAAAGCAAACTTCTGCTACCTTTATTAGCCTGTGTGCTTCCTCAGTAATGACTTTTGTCATCATTACCACATTCTGATGTTTTTTGACAACATCTGTCCCAGTTTTCATTTGTGAAATATTGGAGGATATAAGAATATACTCTGGAAAACTTTCTGAAAATCAGCCCCTATGTCTAAAATCCCATTTTAGACATAGAATACTAAAGCAAAGGAGAAGAAACTCCTTATTTTAATGAATGGATAAACATTGCTACTTTTAGGCTGCATTTTTAAGCACACTTGCTTATGAGCAAGTCATGGGAATTGTTTCTGAGAAAACAAAGATCACTGAATGAGATGGGTCAATCCAATGAATCAGTTAAGTGATCTAGTAAAATCCTCCTGCTCAATGTAGAAAATTTTGCAATTTCTGCATGTACAGGCTTATGTTGTTAGTGTGCAATGATAGGTATTAAATCCATGTTCATTGGTGCATGTCCTAGTCATGGGCAAAAATAGTTAATCATATTCTTAAGTAAATTTATTGCATTTATCTGCTTTGTTTAAAATAACAGTTCAAATTCTGAAAATGAAATATTTCACCTGTGTAGTTACATCATCAGTTCGGGAGGTCTCATCACAAACTTCTTTTGTTGTTTTTACCAGAATTCTCATGAAAATGGGGCAGCAGGGAAAATCTCTAGTCTTAGAAACCTTTCACACTCCACAATTATAGCACTATGATTCAGTTCTAACTGTCATGGCTGCTTCCTATGAAATCTTGGGGTTTGTGATTTGTTGAAGCACTAGAGAGGTTCCCTGTCTAAGAATTAAAAATGCCCCTCCCTAAACTGCAAACCTCAGGATTCCATAGGATGGAATCATGACAATATGAAAACATAATCCTACAGTTGTATAGTGTGAAGAGGCCCTTAGTCTTACCTTCCACCTCTGTCCTTCACCTCTTTCCCACATCCTTTATTTCAGACAAAAATAAACCCTGGTCTGTTATCTCTTCCTCACAGGGATCCTCTCTATTAGTTGTGCCTATATTCCTGCAAATAATAACAAGCAGCTCTTGGCCTCTTCCAGTCCCTTAGGTGGCTTTTATCAACCCCAAATTCATGAAGAAAAATTAAGATAAGCGAGAGGGGAAAAGAAGGGGGGGCCCATACAATTTGCTGCTGTGTGGTGGCAACAGGACCCAAGACCAGAACATTCCTTGCTACTGACTGTGGACAAAAATACCTATAAAGCAAAACCAGGGATATAAATCATGACTTATTTGATTCTTGGAGGCAAAAATTAATAATTTTAAATGTTTTTTTTCCTAGCTGGGGAAGATTGTGAGTGTTTTGGGAGGGGTGGTTATTATGTTTTTCAATGACCTTTTGCATTTCAGGAAAACAATTGTGATTTTCTTTGTGTGTGTGTGTGTGTCTGCAGAAAATAGTGCAGGATGCACAAAGTACACAGTTTTCTGCACGGAGATAAGTATGGCTTCTTTGTTCGTTTTTGAGAGGGGGTGTTGGACAAATAATTATTTTGCAAAGAAGCCTTGAAATGTGAAAAATTAATAGCTGAGCATTTCTTGGTGGAGAGTCATAATGCATCAAGATGCCTTTTCTCACTGCAGACTAGAAAATATGTATATATTTTTTACACACACACACTCCCAAGCAAAAAATCAAAATGTTACTCAGTACATCCTCCAGTTCAAAAAATCTTTGTTGGCTAAGTTAGGGTAGCCATGTGAACAACTTTAGACAGGACACCAAAAGTTCTGACAGAAGAATGTCCTCTGTTTGAAGGACAGTCCAGTCTGTGGCATGATACTGCTATTGTTTCACAGGAAGAAATAGGAAGGAGAGTCCTCTCCCCGAATATTATAATTTAAAGTCTGAAAAATACATTAGACAAGATAGTTAGGGAATACTCTTTCACAGTTATAGAATAAGAAGACTGACTTTCCTTGGCTATTGTGTTGTTTTTCAAACACTGTCACCCAGAAAATGACTAACAGCTAACTTTGGCACAGGTGACAAGAAGGATATTGGTTATCTTGACATAATGTCAGTTTTCTGTTTAAATTAAGGAGTGAATCCTTGCTCTAAAATGTTAAAGTGTTTTGCTTTCAGCACAGTGCTGTCTTTTGTCTCTAGGCAGAATGTAGCCCTGCTAGGTTTGGGGGAACTTATTCCTGGCTTCAGTCACATAGATTCATCTAAAATGTCCAGTTATATTGGTAGAGAGCAAATAGCAAGCACTAAGTCTTGTTTGCTCTGATAGTATATTCTGTTGGTACAACAGTTATGCCAGTGATTCGACTGAATCCCAACCTGAATTAGTCTGATTCAGATAGATCCAGATAAGGTCCAAATGACAATGCCTTAGGAGTTTATCGCATTTTTTAAAAATGTAACTTATCCATGATGGGATACAGTTGCGTTTTGGGTTATTGGCTGTTTTTATCTCATGTAAAGCACCGCTGATGCCATGTAGCAACTGAAACCCACATGCAGCCTGGGTCCCAGCCATGCTCAGTCAGACGCTTTTCAAAAATGGGCCTGTTTTTGAATAGTGGCTGGCTGAGTGGGGCTGGGACCTGGGCTGCATGAGGGTTTTAGTCACCCCGTGGCATTGACAGTGATTTACGTGCAATAAAAACAGCTAATAATCCAAAATGCAACTGTATCCCATCAGGGATAAGTCATTTAAAAAAAAATGCAATGAACTCCTTAGTTCAGATTGTGTACAGATCAGGTTCAGATTGATCTGGTAATCTGGACTTCGAAAAAAAGCTAAACAATGTGTCTGCCAAATGTTGTAAATAGTATCATTTCAGGAAAACAATAGGGTGAGGGATGGGATGGAAGGTGGATTTTGTTCCTTCATATCTTCGGCTTCTAACATGATGTAAAAATCTCAGCAGCACTTTCCAATTATAGTGTATGAGGGGAAGGTTCTATTATTTTTTGTTTGCAGGAGGAAAGTTTCTGGAAAGCACTTCATCTGGTGACAGTTTTGTTTTTACTGTAGCTTGTACTTCCTTCCTTCATTATATCAGTATCCAAACTATTTTCCAGTCTTCCTTTCCTTACTTTTCCCCTCAATCTACTTACATCTTTCCTTAATCTTTATTTAACAATGTCAGAGCAAAATCTCATGACATTCCTCCATAGTAACACTCTGCCAGGATTACTATACCAGATATTCCACCACACCTCTTCAACCAGAGTCCAGCCCTTTCTAGAACAGCCCATTTCATCAATGCCTGATTCCTGGGGGTCCTATAAGCAAAATCACTTATGAGAAGAGAAGCTTGGGAGCTCATCTGTGTCTTTTTGAGGCAACTTCCTAAGCTATCTGTCCTGTTTGCAAGACTCCCAAGAGTTAGTCATTGCTGAAACAGGCAGTGCTGGGGAAAAAGCTACCCCTAGTTGGAGTCATGGAGCTCCTGGTAGTAGTGTGCTCATTTTCAGTCATTACTGCTGCCACTTTTCTGCTTGTCCATAGGGATATCATATACCTTTCTCTGTGAAGTATATCCATTCAACCCAGTCATGAAACAACTGTCCTGCAAGTGACTAAACTCTACGCAATACTGGTGTCAGTGTTTTGTGTTTTTAAAATAAGAGTTTTCTTAGGTAGTGTCACTTCTCTTACCCCCTCCCTGCAGCCTTGTCTTCATTGGAAAGATTTTCTCTAGAAGAAAATCCATAACATGATGGTATGGAGCACTGGCATCCCTGGGGTTGGTATCAACTGGTTCAGAAAGGACTGCAACCACATGGGAGCCCAGACAAAAGGCACTGATCCCCAGGAACCTCTGCTGCTAGATGAGGCAGAGGGCCATTTTGGATCCAGTGTAGCTGCAGCTGGGTCAGAGTCCAAATGGAAGGCACTGCCCCCACAGCAGACTCCATTGCTGGAGAGGGTAGTGCTGTGGCCTCCAAAGGGCCATTTGGGTCCAGCATGGCTGCAGCAAGAAATAAAAGGACACAATGCCCTTTCTCACTTGCCCAGTAGCTGCGCCAGTCCCACTGGGTACACCACCCTACGGGATGTACACTCTTCTCTGGGGCATCACCTGGTGCAATCCTACCCCCCCCCCCCAAATGATGCCATTGACACGGAAAAGCAAACTGTTTCTGAAAGCCTCGATTCTTAGGGCAGCAGAACTCTCTCCTCTAGGAGAAGGAGCTCCCTGCCTCTAGAGGAGGGCTATAAAGGCCAGGACCCCTTCTAGAGATAGGACCTCCTCCCATCCTACAGAGCAGTGCATAATTAAATCATGAGCAAGACATTAAAGTAACCATCTGCAAAGGAAGACTCTTTGGCTGTTCATGACTGCAGAAATAATCCAAGTTGACACCATTTTAAATACCATGACTCAATGCTATGAAATTTTGGGATTTGGAGTTTTGTGAGGCATTTAGCCTTCTCTGTCAGAGAGCTCTAGTGCCACAACAAACTACAAATCCCAGAATTCCATAGCATTTAGCCAAGGCAGTTAAGATGCTGTCAAACTGGATTATTTCTACAGCATGGAGGCAGCCTCAAAGAAGACATTTGGAAAACTCTCCCTTTATGGGGATTGCTCCTTCTAAATTTGAAATAAATAGGTGAAGGAGGTTTTTTTCCTCATAGGCACTTTTAAATTAGCTAAAAAGGCCAATGCAATTTTAGGCTGCATCAATAGAAGTATAGTGTCTAGATCAAGAGAAGTAATAGTGCCACTCTATTCTGCTTTGGTCAGGCCTCACGTGGAATACTGTGTTTAGTTCTGGGCACCACAATTCAAAAGGATGTTGAAAAACTGGAGTGTGTCCAAAGGAGGGTGACTAAAATGGTGAAGGGTCTGGAAACCATGCTATGAGGAACTACTTAGGGAGCTGGGGATGTTTAGCCTGGAGAAGAGAAGGTTAAGAGGTGATATGATAGCCATGTTTAAATATTTGAAGGGATGTCATATCGAGGAGGGAACAAGCTTGTTTTCTGCTGCTCCAGAGACTAATACCCAGAACAATGGGTGCAAGCTCCAGGAAAAGAGATTCCACCTCAACATTAGGAGGAACTTCCTGACAGTAAGGGCTGTTTGACAGTGGAACACACTCCCTTAGAGTGTGGTGGAGTCTCATTCCTTGGAGGTCTTTCAGTAGAAGCTGGATAGCCATCTGTCAGGGATGCTTTGATGGGAGTTCCTGCATGGCAGGGGGTTGGATTGGATGGCCCTTGTGCTCTCTTCCAACTCTATGATTCTATGATTTTACTGTAATATAAAGTGTTCCTATACAGACCTATTTTGAGGTTCAATTAATGTTTTGAAACAAACACTCAGCAGAGCAAATAGGCTAACTCCATCCTGTCTATCCTCTGCAAATGGAGGCCAATACATTTTGCCCTCCACATTGATGGACTTGCCATCTCCAGATTTAACCATCCACAGATGGCAAGCCCCCATTTTTCTTAATGACAGCATGTGCATGCAGCCATGCTAGTGGGTGTGTGCATGCTGCATTACCATTAAGAAAAACGGGACTTGAGCATGCACAGATTTTGGCATCTGTGACGAGTCCTGAACGGATCCCCTGTGGATATGGAGGTCCAACTAGTTTGGTGAGAATATTCTCCCATATACATGGCTCTGTTCCGTCTGCTTGCAGGTTTGTTTTAACCTCCTTTTTGAATGCCTAAATGAGTGTTCTGTTGCTCTTTATTGTTACCAGCAGAATGAAATCAAAAACAAACCTAACCTTCAAAACCAAGGCTAACCTCCACTGATTCCTTGTCAAATGGAATTTCCTGGCATAATCTGTCCAGCCCAAACTTTAAGGGGCTAGATCGGAATCACACCCAGTCCAAGAAAGGGCAATACTGTGCAAGATGCAATAATGACAAGCACAAATCATTAAAAGAAGCCAAATGATGCAAAGCAGAGTTGGTAAAATTATGTTAGGGAAGAAATAGGTACATTTTATTTGTAGCCAGCACAACCATCCTGAGACTTATCTGTTTAACATGAAGGGCCTATATAAATTAGCCTATATATAGCTCTACAATTAGCTCTTAGGTAACCTTACAAATCAATAAAGTGTAATTAATATCTACCAGGTATTAGAGACAGTTTCACATCAATGACAGTATAAACTTGTTTTGACAAGAAAATAATATTGTGACTGACAGTTTTTGTTCTGTCATTTTTGTTGCCGAATGATTTCAGCAATCATTAGCAATATAGCTTATCATCACTTTTTTCTGATATATGATTAGCTTTAATGTCATTTGTCAAGATCATATGGCTGTTCGCAATGGCCTTTTTCCTCCCTCTGTCATATATATACACACACACACACACACACACACACAAAGTCAAAAGTTTTCAAATTTTGACTCACTGGGGATCCCCCACCCCCATCAGTCATTACTGAGATTTCACTGCAATAAGAAAACCTTTGGCACTATTGCAGATTTTGAAAGCATTTTCTCACATTATCCATGGTTCCTTCTCATGTGTCACTCTACTCTTTATCCTTATATACTGGTAGATATTATCACTAAATCCAGGTGGTTTTATATCCCAAATGTCTCCGAAATCTTCCATTTCCTCTTCATTCTCACCACAAAAATATAAAACTTGTCAAGTCCATCATCCTCTTCATCCTTGATTACTGCAACCTCATTTTCTTCAGGCTCCAGCTGATACCCTCAACATTCAGTTTTGCCACTAATCTGTTGTGAAAATAATCCTCCATTAAGATAGTGCTCTGATATTCCTAAATTGTCATCTCTGCTGGCTCTCTGTTGCCTGTTACATCTGATGTAAGCATCTCATATTATCCTTAATGGTTTTATGAGCTGACCCCTTTCCTGTTGCTCTCTACTTTTCACTTTTCATTCCTACCATCTCAGCTCCTCATCAAGATCCTCCCTCTCATTTTCACTTACGTGCTTCTTATGTGGTTTCCTCCTTTTTGACAGTCCACAAAAAGTATAGAAAAATATTTCTAAGAATACATAGTGAACTCTTCCTATGCATGGGTCAAGCTAATAAATACAGTGGGCCCTTGGTATCCACTGGGGTTTAGTTCCAGGACCCTCTGTGGATACCAAAATCTATGGATGCTCAAGTCCCATTAAATAGAATAGCGTAGTAAAATCATATCCCTGATATAAAATGACAAAATCAAAGTTTGCTTTTCAGAATTTGGATTTTTAAAAATATTTTCAAGCCTTGGATCCATGGATAAAGAATCTGTGGATATGAAGGGCTGACTGTGTGGTAAATTCCCATTGCAAGAGAAATTGGGGATCTATATATAATGCAACATCATGGGATTCCCTTGGGAATAATGCCATTTGGGGAATGGCCAGTATTAGTAATACAATCATCAGTACTTTCTGCAATTAATTTCCCTCTAGTCTCACTGTCTACAGGATCAACACCAACCACATGTTTGTCTGTCTGTCCACATCTATACACCTATCTGCAATTCTGAGCAAGACTTCATGCACCTGATAAAGTTTTCTATAATCCAATAATGTGTGTGCTGTTTGTTTGTATTTAGGGTGTCACACGACTATTTGTTATGTTAACTCTCTATTTTCTACTTGGTAAATCAATAAATTCTTGTGATATATATGAAAGCACAGGCAGAGTTCTGGAATTCAAAGCAGAAAGAGACATATCCACATAAAACCAATCTATTGAGCAGAGGTACACAGGAAGAGGCATGTGTTCACCATTTGTACTGCTTTTGTCTTTCAAAAAGAGCTTCAAGCTCTTGAAACTATAGCAGTTTCCTGTTTCTAGGGAACTAGGAGAATTCTGGAGATAGTCCTGATGAGGAATCTGTACCAAGGACAAGAGGCCACCATCAGAACAGAATTTGGGGAACCAGAGTGGTTCCCAATAGGCAAAGGGGTCAAGCAAGGCTGCATCCCATCACCCTACTTGTTTAACTTATATGCTGAAAACATCATAAGGAAAGCAGAATTAGAATCAGAAAAAGGAGAAGCTAAGATAGGAGGAAGCAACATTAACAACCTAAGAAATGTGGATGACACCATAATATTAGCAGAAGACATTCAGGAATTGGAACAGTTAATAAGGAAGGTCAAAGATGAAAGAGCAAAGGCAGGTCTGATGCTGAACATAAAGAAAACAAAAATAATGACCACAGAAGAAATACACAAATTCAATCTAGACAATGAAGAAATTGAAATAGTTAAAGAATTCCCCTATCTAGGATCAAACATTGAACCAGAATGGAGACTGCAGTCAAGAAATAAGAAGAAGACTAGGAATGGGAAGACAAGCTATGAAAGAACTGGAAAAGATACTGAAGAGCAAAAACATACAACTGAGCACTAAAGTCAGAATTGTTCAGGCCATTGTATTCCCATTTAATATGTACAGATGTGAGAGCTGAACAGTGAATGAAGCAGACAGAAAGAAAATTTGAAATGTGGTGCTGGAGAAGAGTACTTAGGATACTGTGGACAGCCAAGAAAACAAACAAATGGGTTCTTGAGCAGACCAGGGCTCTCTTTGGAAGCTAAGGGGGGAAGCAGACCAGGGCGTCCGGGACACCCTGGGATGGTGCGCCGCGGGACCACGGCAGCTGCACCGTGGCGCACCAGCGGCGTCCCTGAAAGGAGCGCTAAATTGGCGCTCCTTTCAGAAGTCAGGGAAAGTGCGCCCTAAGCGCGTCGGGCGCACTTTCCCTGGCTTTTCCACCGCAGCGTGTGTGGACACTGCGGCGGGAGGTTGCCCCCGGAGCGCCGGCCGTGCGGAGGGCCGGCAGCTCCGAGGGCAACCTCGGGAGGAGGAAGGGGCGCCGCTCGTGTGGCTGCCCCTCCTCTTCCTTGCCTCAGAGATGACTTTATTAGTCGTCTGCCGAGGCCCTAAGATAATCAAGTTAAGACTATTGTACTTTGGCCACATAATGAGAACGATAATGAGAACAATAATGCTAGGAAAGTAGAGGGCAGAAGAAAGAGAGGAAGACCACAAACCAGATGGATAGACTCAAGCAGGGGGGGTTATGGGGAAGGGCTTGCAGAATCTGGGCAAGGCAGTGGAGGATAGGGATGTCCCATCCACAGGGTCACCATGAGTCAGAACTGACTCAAGGGCAGTTAACAACAATAACAAAGAGAATTCAACATACATATAGAGAATTAAACATACATATAGAACATCCTGTACACAAATATTGGAGCTGTGCCTGGTTGCTACACTTTTGTGAAGTGTAGCTTTCAGAAACATCATTTCTAAGGAGTTTATCACACAGGGAAAAAATTGGAAGTTTAAAATGGTAAGAACCTGTTATTAACTCACAATTGCAGACTTCTCACAGTTTTACTCTGTGTTCTACTAATTTAGTGGGGAAGTTTATGTCATGTAAGTGGAACTTTCCAGCCTGAATTATGGCATGGCCAGGTTGTACATGACTGAAGATAAACCAGGCAAAAAACAAAGTAGGTAATTAACCAGAAATATGGCTTCTTATACCTCGGCCATGAAGTGTCAGAAAACATGACTGCCTTTTCTTAATAGTTCCAGAGAGGCAGTAAATATAAAGAAATAAATTATGGAGACTCCAGTAAAAAGCAATTTGGCAGAAGAAAACACATTGGTGGATTAAATGGTGAGACAGCCTCCAATCAGGATTGTGTGAGATATATTCAACCTATGAGGTGCTTCTACTTGCCCAGTCTGGACAAGCAACTGCAGAGGTAAGAGGTTCCACTAATGGCACCTTGCTGAAAGTCAAAATCATGTTCCTCAAAACCAAGCAATGGCATAGCTGTCTGCTCAAGAGATTCTACACAGGATTCCCTTCTGAGATCATGCCTAGATGTTTAAGATACACTTTTAGGAGCTTATCACATACTTGAATAAATCACCTTACCTGATCTGATTTAAAATTTAAATCAGGTGGCATCCTGATGTTATCAGAAGGATTTAGCTGCTGAATCCACCACCCGGGTCTATCCTCACTCCTAGGGCCGCTCAGCATGGCTCTTTTCAAAGCCGGGAGTTTTCTGGCTTGAGAAAATGGTCACCCGGGTGCCCCTGTGAGCGGGGATGGACCTGGGTGGTAGATTCAGTGGCTAAATCCTTCTGATAATATCAGGATGCCACCTGATTTAAATTTTAAACCTGATCAGGTAAGGCGATTTATTTAAGTATTTGATAAGCTCATTAAAGTGTTGTGTTAAACCATCCATGATTGTGATGTCGGTCTTGGTTATACCCTGTTCTTGTGACCTGTCATGGGAAAAATGATTTAATTTAATTTAATAATAGAATCCTCCTGCTGTATTAATGGTCCAGTGTCTGATCATCTCACATGCTGATTTTATACCTTATTTTTCCTGTTTTTAAAACTACATGGAAGAGATATGCATGTGGGGTGGGGTGGGAAGATAACTTGGCAAAATTAATCTCCAGGCTACCACTTGGAGAATCTTTCTCATAAGATTTCTAGAACAATGGCTATGCTGATTTGGATATTCTGAGAGTTGTAGTGCAAAATGCAACTTTCACAAATGCTTAGAAAATTATAGAATTATAAGGGATTCTCAAGCAATCCTAAACTGTATAAAAATTTTCTTTCCATATACTTTTTCATTTGAGTGCCAGATATGATTTTTAACTAAGGTCCACTTCAATCAGTCTTAAAAGATAATTCAAGGAGATAACGAAGACAGCATGGTATGTTTTTCTTCTCCTATGCGCACAGAATGTTCTATATTATTGCAATTCACCTCATTTTTTTTTACTGCAATCATGAACCTACTTATCTGGAAGTAAACCCCACTGCACTCAATTAAACTTTCTTCTGTTTAGCTGTGAATAGAAGTGCTCTCAAGAGATTTCTAGAGAACCTTCAAAGAATCACAGATATATATACTCTAGCAGGAAATAAAGTACATCTTATTTGCATATATAAGATGCATAGGTATGTATGTGCACTTTTGCGTATGTATGTGAATGTATTGTTTTTTCTCCATTCATTGTTAGAGGTCTCAAAACTCTTGTTTATCATAATCCTCCATACAAAAGTGACACTCCTTTCATCATCTAATTAATATTACATCATCTCCTTTAAGGTCTCAATATGTCCTTCTCTTGCTTAAGCTTTCCTGCTAGCCCTGAAATTCCATGCTGCACATTCAGTTTCCTGCTTTCTTCCTCCCACAGCTTTATATCTTTGTTTTCCACACAAAAGAACTCTCAGTAGATTTCCTGTACCTCCTTCTCAGGCTGCTGTTCTTAAAGTGACAGAATTTCAGGCATTAGCTGGGATAGCCCTGATAAGAGAGTCAACAGAACAGAAAGTAAAGATCTGTCACAAATCTGGCTGGATATGAGAACTCTTGACCACTACCAAACAAGGATGATGAGATGCCAACAGCTCCTTTACATCTATTAGAGTTCCCTTTGTATTCTTAGTCTACAGCCATCCAAGATCACAGCCATCTAAGATTAAGTGAACTTCAAACAGTGGGCTATCTCAAACTTTCACCCTGGTATGGTAAAAAATTAGACTATATAGCTATCTCTTTGAGCCTCCTGCATCTCTTTCTTGTGTCCTCCTGAAATCTTCAACTTGGTCTTTACATCTGCTCAAACTCTGTGCTCATGTCTCTCCTCAACTCCAATCTTGTTCTTGTTTTTTGTTTTTAACTCACAACTGATTTGCTGTTCATCATCTGCACCTAACTTGTCCAGCCCTTAAGATATTTTCAGACATATTGAAGGGCAAATGGCAGCATAGAAGCACCTGTTTTTCCAGCACTTCACCCCTGCAATGTCCATGTATGGGTGCATTGCACATGATCATACTTTCTCAAGCAGGATTGGTTTGTTTATCATGAAAGGACTCAGGACTGAGCATTTTATAGAAGCATCACCTATGAAATTACTGCTGCTCCTAGGTAGGTAACTTATTCTATTATTGTTATTGTTATTGTTATTGTTATTCTATCCCACCTTTTCCAATACAGGGACTCAAGGTGATGATTATTAGTATTATTATTAAGAGTAAAGGGAAATGTAAAGAAAAGTATGTTTCATAGCTTTTGAAAAAGGGAGAGGAAGAGAAATGGTGGTGGTGATAACATTCATTAAAGTCTTTTAAACATCCATTGATATGGTAGTCTCCAGATTTTACAGACCCACTTCAGCAGAGAAGCTCCATAATGGCTAGAGAAAGTGGGCATGGAAATCACTTCCCTCCTAACTAGAAGGACAAGAATGAATTTTGATTGTGATTTGAGAAGACAGAGGTGTTATTACAGTAAAATACTGCAATATGAATGTTATGTTGTTTGTCAAGCAAAACCACATCACACAAATGGCCAAAATCTTCTAAAGAAAAACTTAAGAAGTTCTCTGTAGGAAAGAAACATATTAATAATGCATAATGCAATAGAAAAACAGAACAGATCAGAATTATGTATTTACAAAGTTGTTTAATCTTAACCTTTAGAATATGTTCAGTCATTATTATTCATAGAAAGCAGCTTCTACTCTTCCTACAGTAATTAATCTTTAATTTGCAACACTAGGACTGTGATCCAAAGAAGTGATATGCAGGTGTATTAGGGAATTGGACAAATCTCTCTTAATTGGTCATTTTCTCAAATTTAGTTTTTGCAGTCCTAAAAACTCTTAGTAAAGAGTAAAAGTCCCATTGAACTCAGAGAAGAAACTTAGCTTGTTCTGCCATACACAGTCCTTTTCAAAGTGTAATTTATTGTATTATTTAGAAAATTTAGTTGAATTCTTCATTTAAAAAATATTTTGGAGTGGCTGACATAAGACAGCAATATAAATAGCTGTGGTATAAAAATCAATCCATAGTTTTAAGATTTTTGTAAGACAACCTTTAGATGAAACAGAGACAAGGAGCATTTATAAACTTGTTTCTACATCCCAGGCAAAAAACTGTTGCTGTAGCCTATACTATGGTCTTGAAAACCAGTAAAGTTTTCAAAATGAAAGATGTGATGGCATGAATATGTTATCTTCCATTGCTGCACTAGTCATGTATAAAATTTTCATTTTAAAATGTTTGCTAAGGAAAACATTGCTCCTATTATTTGCCTTCTGTGCTTTGTTGTTTGCATTAAGAACTATTTTCATATTTTACCACATACAAGGAAACTTCAAAGTATAAAGTTAAAGATTGGTGTTTTTTTTGTTTTTTTGTTTTTTTTGTTTTTTGATGATGTGGATCATTTTTCACATTTGTGAAATACAGCTTAAAGGAAGACTTAGGGCCTTTGCAGACTGCCAGAAATAGTGCAAATTGAGTCCACTTTAACTGCCCTGGCTCAGGGCTAGGGAATTATGGGAACTGTAGTTTATTGTGGCACCAGAGATCTCTGACAGAGAAGGCTCAATGTCCCAGAAAAAAAATACAGTTCTCAAAACCTCAATCTGAACTTTCTCAGTCCTTCAGAATCAGTTTGTGGGCACATGGGGAGGAGGTCTACGGTGGGCAAAAGGCATTTCCCACTCACTTCTGCTAGAATTTGTTCCACTAAATGTAAGTTATCACTGGATATTGCAGTTGTATCATGTTCAGTGGAGCTTAACAGATGTTTGTCAAACTATGTACCATACTTTTAGCACTGATTTCATTTTATTTTAGACAATGTGTCTTCTTCCAACATTTTCTTAAGAAATGGGATCTCTGACAAGTATGCCAATATGTCTCAACCATACTTTCACAGAATTATATATTTTTTAGAATTCACTCCCTGAACTATATCTTTGCTATTATTGTTGTGTTGTTTTTGTGTATTCAAGTCATTTCTGGCTTGTGGCAACCCTATTACAAATTAACATTTGTTTTTAATTCCATCTAGTGTTTGTATCTACACTGCTGGACCAGAGCTACTCAACTCAGAACTGTACCAAGCCATGCCATGAGCATGCACAATGTGGTGTGCAAAATGGAATCCAAGGCTGTTATTGTCGCCCAGGATTCACTGGACCTGGCGTTAACGGACCAGGCATAATTGGCTGTTATGGTAGGAATGCTGTTTTTCATTTTGTTTCTTACAATACCATGTTATTTTGTATCTTTTCTAGTATTCTCATTAGCAATCTCTTTATCTACTTCAAGCATGAGTCAGAACAGCAAGGTTCATATAATTTTGTTGCTGGATGTGTGCATTTTCTATGTGTTCTGGATAATTAGAGTCACCACTGGCAGAATTATTTGGATACTGAGAGCTGGTAAGATTGGAACCTAGTTGGGGCCAATGAGAAGCAAAAGGGAAGCACCAGCATATTTGTGGGAACCCCAAAATTTGCAGAAGTCTTTTAAAAACCCACAAGAGACCCAATACCCTCCTCTGAAAAGAAACAGCCCAATGAGGGCTTCACAGTCAATATCCATGAGAAGCTGAGTGTCATTAAATAAAAATGGAAAGTCAAGGTGGGAATGATGGGAAATGAAGCAAATATTCTGAAATTAGGTATCACTGGATGGTTGCTTAGAATCCTGAAAAGGAGCATACTTGTCGGGAGGTGAAGGAACAGTGCAATGTTGTGTAGCCAGTCCCATTTATTTTACTTATAAAAACATGATCTGAACTTGGGAGTTCTTCAGATAGAATATCTGAGGGATTTCACAGAAAGAACAATGAATGTGGCTAAAGTATTATAATTTTCTAGAGGTTCTACATAGTCTAGGACAGGGGTAGGCAACCTAAGGTCCGGGGGCGGATGCGGCCCCCTGAGGCCTTTGGACCGGCCCCAGGCTGGTCCTGCCACCGCCGCCACCCCCTGCCGCCACCGCCACCCACCATGATGATATTGATTATTGTTGTTATTACTTGTTCTTGGGATTTTCTTGGCAAAATCTCCACAGGGCTTTTGCCATGGCTTTTCTGGGGCTTGAGAGAGTGTGCATGCATTTTTTTTAAAAAAAGTATTTTTTTAATTTTTTAAATATTTATTTATTTATTTATGGTGCTTTGCCCCGCCCGCTCCCCCCCCCCCCCAATTGTCTGAGGGACAGCAACCTGGCCCCCAGCTCAAAAAGGTTGCCTACCCCTGGTCTAGGACTCTAGGTTGTCACTTGATATCAGCTAAAATGAACCTGTAAGTGATCTGAGTGGTACCACTGAGGGAAAATAAATCAGTGGGTAGTAAATATACCCAACAGAGAGACAATATTCTTCTTGAGACCAAGATGGAGAGAAAGAGGAGAAAGGGCAAATTAAATATTTCTATATCACTTATGCATCCAGAATTTCTAGGTACCATCAAGTACAAATGTACAAATTAATGCAGTTTGACACCACTACTATCATGGCTCCATCCTATGGTATCCTAGAATTTGTAGTTTTGTGGGGTATTAGAGCTCTCTGACAGAGAAGGCTAACTATCTCACAAAACTACAAATCACAAAATTCCATATCATCGGGCCATGGCCATTAAACTGTTGTCACACTGCATTAATTCTGCAGTGCAGATGCAGCCTCAATGAAGGTATTTCCAAAACTTCTAATTTCATCATTTTGATTTCCATTTCAATCTAGAGGAATAACAAGAGGAACAACAACAATTTTTTTGTCACTTACGCTTCATTTCATAATAAATATACAATTGGACACATGGTAACTTCATTCACACACACACCCCACATTTGTGGGGTTACAGGCATAGGACCCTCCATGAAAGTAGAAAAAACATAAATATCTCTAGGTCCCCAAATAAGCATAATAAAGACTCCTGTCAACAATGCCAGCCCATCACTCCATTTCCCAGCTAGCCACCATCATGTCTCAACCAGAATTTAAATCCCTTTCCAGCTCATAGATTTCCTCACCCCACTCCTGTTCATCCCAATCCACCACTTCTCAATCTCCTATTCCTTCAAAAGAGCCAGCCAGGTTTTAAACCATTTTCCAGCCCATAGATCTCCCTACCTCACTCATGTGTGTCCCAATCCACCACCACTCAATCTTCTGTCCTTCCAAAAGAACCAGCCAATATTTAAAACCCTGTCCAGCCCATAGATCTCTTGGCTGGCTCTTTTGGAAGGATGGGAGATTGAGAAGTGGTGGATTGGGATGAGCAGGCATGGGGTGAGGAGTTCTATGGGCTTAAAAAAGGTTTAAAACCTGACTGGTTCTTTTGGAAAGACAGGTGATTAAGAGGAGGAGGAAGAAGAGAGGTCAAGCTAGCTAAGCAGCAGCTAAAAACCTGCAAATAGTCAAACCCGCAAATGTGGAGGGCTGATTGTATAACTTTACAAAGTGATGGCCTAGCTATTAATTATTTTACAAAAGGAGTTTTCCTATCAGGCTATTCCAGTCATTTATTGGTAAATGCACCAATAAGTAACTCCATTTCAACTCATTATGTAAACCAGTTACTCCTTCAAGTTTCTAATTACCAATATGTAGAAGTAAAAAAGGAGTTATTCTCTCACATAACTAATGTAGTAGAGAGAATGCAGATTCCAAGGCATTTGTGTCTTTTCTTCTTTATACTCAACAGATCAAGTATCAAAAGGCTATTGATGTTATACTCCATTAATAAAAGAAGTCTTTAAATCTTGTTATAGTTGTGATTTTGCAATCATGAGATCCAATTTTATTAGAATGAATGCACTAGAAGACAGTTCATCAATAAACTGTAGCATATATTGGCAGTGGCATCACTAAGCAGGGGAGTGTGACCTGCACTAAGTGACACGCCAGAGGAGGGATGACACCAAGTGGGGCCCTGCTCCCACTGTGGCAGAGGGGCGAGCACAGCCCTCATGGCTTCATCACTAGCCTGACTCTTTCCCTGTGGAGAGGGGGCCAGAGAGGGTGGTGGAGGAGTGAGCATGCCTCTTGTGGCTTCATTGCCAGTCCAGCTCCCACTCTGGGGGAGTGGGGGGAGAAGAAGAGGTGGCAGAGATGGCAGGAGGGGAGGGCAGGGCAGGGCAGGGCAGAAGGCGCACCTTTGCTGTCCCCCCCCCATACACAAAGTTGATGTCACCAAGCCTTGTGACACCACAGTATATTGGCTGCTGTGTAGAGGATGCACTCACCACTGGTACACTTTTCTGAACACTTTTTTTTTTGCACTAGAAAATGCTATGCAATACTATTCCAGATTTACTTTGAGGAACTCCATGTTTAAAAAAGGGGGGACAGGCAGAGTGACTGTGTGTTCATCACTATGTTTTTTGGGGTGGAGAGTTTCATGTTCTATTTGCACATGGTGTTGATAAATACACTGCTCTTTTCCATTTATACCTTAAATTGCTGTTCTTCAATTGAACCGTTAGGCTTTCAAACTTTGATATCTCTCCCATTGCTGCAAAATCTTGGCCAATCACAGCTGCTCTTATGCTACGTCTGAGCATAAACCAGAAGTTGAAAATGGTTGGTATTGGACATGCCAGTGGCCATGTTGGATGGGATTGGAAGATATAGTTCAAAAAGTGACTTTTCCAACTCTGGTATAAAATGAAACATCTATTCTTATTGAAATCAATACCACACCTATGCAGGAAAGGAAGTAGCCAGCATAATTTTAAGTGCATAAAGATTTAGTGATTTTGGTAGAAATTACTTGATGGTAGGTTTTTGGATAATCTGTTAAATTGCCACCTGAAAGCTTCTCCTCAATGTGTTATCCACTCCATCCAAATATGTAGTAACAACAGAACATTTTCATTAATGTTTCTCTGGGCCCATGGCTATGCAGTTCCCTCCCCAGAACTAGTACTTTTGTCCCATCTCCACTAGCTTTAAGGCCTACAATTAAGGCAATAACTGGAATTGTTGTTGTTGTGAAATTAGACAGCAATCTTATATATCTTTCCTTGGGAGTTGTTCCCTTTGAACTCAGTGTGTTTTTCTTCCTAAAGAACTGCACTGTTAATGGATGACTAGTACTGCAATACTCTGCATATTTATGCAGAAATACAACTAATGTACTAAGCAAGTACTACTTGAAAGGCCAGCATGGTGTTGTGGTTTTGATGTTGGACTAGGGCTGTGGAGACCAGGGTTCAAATCCCTGCTCAGCCATGGAAACCTACTCAGTGACGTTAGACAAGTAACAACTCTCAGCCTTAGAAGAAGGCAAAAACCATCTGAACTAAGAAAATCCCATGATAAATTCACCTTAGGGCTTCCACAAGTTGGAAATGACTTGAAGACACAAAACAACAACTACTACTGGATTCAGTGTGGCTTATTTCCAAGTATATATAAGATTACAGGTTAAAGCTATAATTCTATATATTGCAAGTATATTACAAATATACAAAACATAGAAAAATAAATATATATAGTGTAAACATAGAAAACATATGGATAGGGTTACCATAATTCTCTTCCACAAAAACCAGGACAAAATGTTTAAGAAAAATGGAGGACATGACCAACTAAAAACCAAAAACATTAATATAAATACATGCTTCTCAGTCATGCTCAAAATGGAGGAGATTTTGACATTCTTCCTGCACAGAAGGTTCAAATGTATGAATTTTAAGATTAGATATTTTTAATTTTGTTGGATTATTTTAATTAGTCCTAGGTTCATGTGCATGAGCCAGCGTGGTTTGAATGTTGGACTAGACGCTGGAGACCAGGGTTTGAATCCCTGCTCAGCCATGGAAACCCACTGGGTGACTTTGGGCAAGTCACACTCTCTCAGCCTTAGAGGAAGGCAATGGCAAACAAATCTTGACAAGCAAACCCCATGATAGGTTCACTTTATGGTGTGTGTAAGTAGGAAGCAACGTGAAGGCACACAACACCAACAAGAACAACAAAGATTCAGTCAAGGGTTGGTGGCTAGTAAAGTACTATTTTAAGCCTTTTTCTTGTTCAGAGTTTTACAAGTATATTGCAAGCCAACAAGGCATGTTAACAAAGATAAATTCATCAGAAAAATGTGGTTGAGTGTAAAATAAAAGTCAGTGTATGTTATATAGCTGTAAATAAATCATATGAAATAAATGTATATTTATATCTATATTTATATTATTTATATAGCAAGGGAAAGGAGAACAAGGCAGTGCAAAATGGAGAACATTCCCCAAAAATGGAATACACTCCAAAATAAAAGCTGCAAACACTAAGGCTGCAATTGCACGGCAGAAAATATCTGGTATGACACCATTTTAATTGTCACAGCTCAATTGTCGGAGCACTACTATGGTGCCAAAACAAACTACATTTCCCAGAATTCCATAGCATGGTAAACCTATTATAGGGTTTTCTTAACAAGTTTCTTTAGTATGGGGGGTGTCCCATTGCCATCCTCTGTAGCTAGTCCTAGCAAATCCAATGGATTTTGCTTCTCAGTAGAACTATTTAGGATTGTGGTGTATTTATTCATTTGCTCATTCTGGAGGGAGGTAGACAGTGTGAAAAACAAGGTGACAGACCAGACCCTGAAGTATTCTCCCCCATTCTTGTCTCTACCCTTATTTCAGTATCCCCCCCCCCTTCCCTGGATGGTATGTCTCATTAAAAAAATCCAAACCACCATCCCATAGGTTAAGCCATCCAAACTGGAGAATTTACTTATAATGTGCAGAGAAGTGGATATTTCACGCTTACAACTCGTTTTTCTTCCCTTTCTTTTTGTCCATATACAACCCTCCCCTATACAACCCTCCTGTCTCAGTTAAGCTCCACAAAACCAAACCTGCCTTTATTTATTTTTAACTCTTTCTCTCTACATTGTAATTATACCTGCCAAGAGTAGTTAAGAGTACTTAAGTGTAAATAGACCTGTTATCACCTTGCTTTTATTTTCCTTGTTGTTCAATATCCTTGCAGAGGAAAATAAAAGGAAGGGAATGGAGTTTCAGTGCAAAGACTGGAGACTTACAAAATGTGGCCTGGAACAAAACAAGAATCTGAGATTTGTAACTTTAAACATGCCCAGCCAGCCAGGATATTTTTTAGACCCTCCAATCCATGACAATCCCACTTTCCTGGAACTTATGGCAACCCTACATATGGAGCAAACCAATACATCTTCACTCAGAGTAAGGGCCTAAGCAGACGAGCGGCCGTGGGCCGCCCTGGGAAGGTACGCCGCGGGACCGAGGCATCCCCATGCCTTGATCCAGCAGCGCACCGTCGGCGCCCCTGGAAAGGAGCACTAAAATAGCGCTCCTTTCATATGTCGCCGAAAGTGTGCCGCAAAACATTGCGGCGCACTTTCAGCAACCCTTCTGCCGTAGTGTGTCTGGACGCTGTGGCAGGAGGTCCTCCTCGGAGCACCGGCCGTGTGGAGGGCCGGCGGCTCCGAGGACGACCTCGGGAGGGGGCTCCAAGCGTGCGGCTGCCCCTCCCCTTCCCTGCACCGAGGACAGCCTATTAAGCCATCTGCTTAGGCCCTAAGTCTCATTATGTTCTAGCAGAAATAATTCCCAGGTAAGAAAAAATAGGTTTGAGGATGTAGAAAATTCTTGTTGTTGTTGTGTGCCTTCAAGTTGTTTCTGACTTATGGTGACCCTAACCTAAATCTATAATGGGTTTCTTTGGGCAAAACATTTGTTTGGACAGATTTTGTCAAGGAGCCCAGGTGGCATAGTGGTTAAATACCAATACTGCAACCACTCACTCACAGCCATAAGGTTGTGAGGTCAATTCCAGCCACAGGCTCCAGGATCTGGCATCCTTCTGAGGTCACTCAAATGAGTACCTAGCTTGTTAGGGGCAATTAGCTTACATGTTGTAAACCACTTAGCTCAGTATGAAATGGTATAGAAATGCAGCTGCTATTGCTATTGCTTTCTTCTGAGGCTGAGAGTGTGTGACCCAGTGAGTTTCATGGCTGAGCTGAGCAGGGAATTGAACCCTGCTCTCCAGAGCCCTAGTCCAACACTCAGACCACTACACACACCTGACTCCTAAGTATGCTTATACACACTATGTTGATGCCAATTTGCTATCTACATTCTAATCTATTGCCACATAGCACTTTTCATTAAATCATCTATACAGCAGGATGGCCATCTTTGGAAACAAATACATTTAATGGTCAGAATGAGTATTATAGCAAGTTAACACTTCTGACATAGTTTTAATCTTTACTGGAGACTTCTTACTGAACTTACTAGAACTCACTTCTGAATAAATATGCTTTAAGATTTCTCAGTACATGCACATCTATGTTTTGCTGGTGGAAAAACTACTTTTCTTTGCTGTTTTATCTATGTGTTATTCTTTAAATGGTAAAATAAGGGCTAGGTATGTACTGGCAAATAAGTACTAGCAATAACAACCCCTTCCTATACCCCTCCCAGGGTGATGATAAAAATGAAAACACTCTCTTGCCCATATTGAGGGGCCCAGAAATAATAAGTGACCACATGGGCCCAAGCATCTTCTGACTGTAATGGTCGATAACACCAATCCTGTCTGTGGGTATATTATTTCCATTATTTTATTATTATTATTGTTGGCTTCCTTGAACATTTTGTGCTGAAATTCAGGAAAGAAGTGTTTTAACTAGATAAAAATCTGCCTTTCCTGCTGCATTACACATAAGAATCGGGTAACATAGTAGGACACATTCTTGGAAAGCAAATACATGTTTCTTGAATGCAGCACATTGCACAATTCTGGTTAATATTCTCTATAGTCTTTTAAGAATGCATTTACCATCTGCTTTTAATTGGATGGGATCTTAAAAGGATTAAAAGAAAGGCAGGATAGTAATTAGCTTGAAGCTAAAATATGTGGAGCAATGCTGTGTCTTAATGATATGTTGGATCTTGTGTTTTATGCACATGTTTTTCTTCCTTTTTTCAGAGAAAGGGTTCTTGTTCTGGAGATAAATGCTTGCTCGCCTTCAAAATATAATATTTGGTTTCTCATGCAACAGTAGCTCTGCTATGATCAATGCAAACTCTCTTTCATGTACACATATAAGCTCCAGCTCCCCAAACACAGTGCAAGCATGCCAGTTAGAGAGGTGGTAACATTCACTGTTGCTGTCATTAGCATCAATTTAACAATTTTGCACCTGTTCACTAATAGCTACCTTTTAATGATCTCCTTAATGATGTTATTTACATGCCCTCTTTTTCCACTTTGAGCTCCAGAGCTTTGTGCTGCAATAATCAAAGAAGCTACAGTCCCTGTTGCTTTCAAAGTAACATTCACCCTCACCAAAAAGTATGCTTTTCTAGCAGGGAGAGATGACAGTTGCCAGTTCAATTCCTTGAAAGTGCAACCTACTATGAGACCAGGCCTTTATTTCTTGCTCATTATTTCTTGTTATTTAAGTACTTAGTGGAATTCTGCTCATGCTGGAAGAAATTTTCACAGTTTCTTATTTCCTCTGCAACTACCCTTGGCTCCTGAAAACGATGGACTTGGAAACATCTTAAAGTGAGGAGGGGCTGCAGGAGAAAACTAGCAAAGAATATTCTCCTCATTCCCTTCCTCCCACAGGGAACCTCTGTGGAATTCTGCTTATGCTGGAAGAAATTTTCAGTTTCTTATTTCCTCTGCAACTACCCTTGGCTCCTGAAAACGATGGACTTGGAGACATCTTAAAGTGAGGAGGGGCTGCAGGAGAAAACTAGCAAAGAATATTCTCCTCATTCCGTTCCTCCCACAGGGAACCTCTGTGGAATTCTGCTTATGCTGGAAGAAATTTTCAGTTTCTTATTTCCTCTGCAACTACCCTTGGCTCCTGAAAACGATGGACTTGGAGACATCTTAAAGTGAGGAGGGGCTGCAGGAGAAAACTAGCAAAGAATATTCTCCTCATTCCCTTCCTCCCACAGGGAACCTCTGCTGGATTTCAGTGTCTTCTGTTCACAGAATGACTAATCTGGAAGCAATCTAGTGACTATAATATTCACCTTCTATTCTCCAGACTGGCAGTGATGGAGAGTGGAATTCATGTTACTTGTTAGCTGTCTTCAAGTTGGCTTTGACTCATGGCAACCCTCTGATTGAGACATCTCCTTATAGTCCTATTTTCAGCCTCTGTGCTCAGGTCCTGAAGGTTCAGGCCCATGACCTCCTTGAATGAGTCCACCCATCTGGCAGGTGGTCTTCCTCTCCTCTGCCTTCCACCTTTCCTTGCATTATTGTCTTTTCTAATGAGTTATGCCTTCTCATGATGTGGCCAAAGTACAACAGCCTCAGTTTAGTCATCTTGACTTGTTCTAGGACTCATTAGATTGTCTTTTTGGCTGTTCATGGTATCCTTAGTACTCTTCTACAGCACCAGATCTCAAATTGTTCTCTCCCCCCCCCCAATCTACTTTCTTCACTGTCCAGCTCACATCTGTACATGGTGATGGGGAACATGATGACTTGGACAATTATGTCTTTAGTGTTCAACTGTGTATCTTTACTCTTTCTTTCATAGCTTCCTTTCCCATTCCTAGTCTTCTTCTGATTTCTTGACAGCAGCCTCTGTTCTGGTGCATACCAGAAAAGAATGTCAGTCTAATAGTGGGATCACAAAGATCCAGGAGTGCAATGTCTGCTTGTGTTCTGGAGCTATGGAATCTTTCCCCACAAAACCTCTAATTTCTGCTTTTTAAAAGGGCAATTACACATGTCTGCCACTGCTCCAGGCCAAACATCTTCCCTTTCCTCCTGCAACTCTCATTTTTCATGGCTTCTTCTGCACTCAGTTCTTGCCTACACTCATCTTCTCTCTCATATCCTAGTTCATCTCCTTCGTTTCCTTTCTCAACTGTTCACAACAATGACTTATAGGTTTCCTACTCCTTCACCTTTTTCTCTTTATCACCAATAATGTCTGATTAAGGGCTGAAGCAGACAGCCTGGAAGGAGCGCTCTCTGGCTATGATTGATCCAGGACCACCAGGACCTGATGGCCTGGTCCCAAAACAGGCTTCCACCATGGCCCAAAAGGCCACCAGCAGGAGCAGGTTAAATTCATTCCTTTTGCTGGTGGTCTTGGAACAGCTTTTGGCTGCTTCAGGGGCATGCGTTGTCTAAACACCACATTTAGCCCGTCTGTTTCAGGCCTAAATGCCTAATTCCCTTTCTCTTTTCCTGTCTTTTCCTGTCAGTAAATGAAATCAAGGTACACTGTGGCAAGTACTACTTACAACGTATTTGTTCATTTGATGGCAATAGGAGGATAAAGCTGAAGTTTTGCTACCACTCATACCTCTTAATGTTATGGCACGTTGTAAGAGGGACACAGTAGCTGATCTTGAATATCCCTGTTTACAGGGATATGAAAGTTTTGCCTGTGTACTTTAAACTGGAATTGTTGATTTGCACACGAAAATCATAAATGTACGCAGCAGTGCTGGTTTGAACCAACTCATACTGACATTTTTGCCTGCTCTACTTCTTTTCAGGTTGCTTGGTTTGCAGGATAATATACATCAGAGTTTATGTCCTATAGCACTGAAAGTAGCAGTATTTCTGACTTTAAAGAACTTCCCTGCCAAATGACAATCAGATCTCTATTGCTAAGTGGACTAACTGCACATCATAAGGCCAAGGGCAGTTTCATAAATAACAGAAAGAACAGTATTAAAAATGAAACTCATTGGTGTTACAAAAGGAACATGGTTCCCACAGAACTTGAGAAAAATGTATTTTAGACTATAGCACCAAGAATTTCCTAACCACCAGAACATATAGTACTCAGGTATCTGGGTTCTCATAGTGTGACTTTCCAAAAATGTTGTGTTAACATTTAATGTATATGTTCTACATATAAAGCTATGTAGTTTGATCATCAAAGAGACATATCACAATCAGCAGTAAGACAGTCTCCTCTTCTAATGCTGTATTCCTTGCTACGCTGTGAGGAAATAGAAGATATATAGTTGGATAAACTAGGAAAGTAGAAAATGTAAATTATACCTATGCATATGAAAGACAACCAAGAAATGTAGGCAGATAGTTCTCTGCTCTGTTTGTGAACAGAAAAAAATACAGGAAAACATAACAATACTGTTTAAGTATTAGGACCTCAGTGAGTGAATAAAGAGCATAAACACTGAAGAAGCTGGTTTGGTCTTATGACAGGAAGTAGCAGGATTCCGGTCTTAGCTTTTCCATTTGTATGCATAGCCAAAGCTTAATGACATAGACACACAAAATGTGTGCACCAGGATAACAGGAAGACCTTCAAGGAGCTAAAAGTTTCCAAGATGGGAAAGAATTTTCTCTGCCTGCTGGATGACTACTAAGCAAAGGAGGCAATGCTAAGTAAATTGAATAGAATTGGGGGGAGGGGGACCCAATACTTTGGAAAGATACATCTTAAGCAGCTTTGGCAAAAGTGAGAACCTTCCTAGTACACAAACATACCAAAAATGTACAGCTGTGGAGCCTTTGCTTTCTTTTTTAAATCTGATTTTCAGGTTAAAAGTTAAATACACACACTGGCTCTATGATACTACCCAAAATAGGGAAAGAGATTTAAGATGCAATGTAAATAAAGAGAAGTGGGGAGGAAAAGCCCCTCTCACTCCCATCTGGAAGAAATCCAGTTTGTCCTAATACCAAAATAAAATTTGTAAGTAGGGAAAAGGATAAATTGTGGTCTGCCTTAATGGTGGTATATCCTCTTTGTTAAAAATGAAGAATAATAAATTACTGAAGATTCACTGTGATACAATTGTGAATAATCAGATGCAACAAATTACCAAGATCTCAGGGTTTAGTCCAGAGTCTCAGAATGTGCCCTCCTTTTACCATTCTCCAGGATGAAAGTCTCAAGGCAAGAACTCTGTCTTGTAATAATATATTATATATTTTATTATTTGTTACTGGTCCATACTGCTGCAGATCATTTTGAAGTGGCTGCTGTAGAGCCTCCACTCTCTTTCCAAGTTTCTCAGACCATGACTCAACAGGAGGACTAAGTGCTGAAAAATACTGAGATGTTTCTGTATTAGGTGTCTAAATACTACACTGCAAGACTGCTGCTTTGTAGTTTTTCCAATGTTCTTGTTAATTTTACAAGTTCTGTTCCCATCTGTTTTACCCTAGCTTAAATGGCTTAAGCCTCAGTATAGAAAGTCTTCTTCAGCTTTGCTCAGACATTTGATTTCTTTCTCTTTCAATTCTTGATTTTAATTCTTTCTCTTTGTCCTCTTAGACTTCACTCCCACAACTTCTGGCTAAATGTCTTCTCCTTCCCTTCTCTTTCTTTCTCTCCACCCCCATGTAATTCATCCACCCCATTTCCAATCCCTCCTTCTCATTCTCTTCTGCTTTGATTACCCTGTTTCTCCTTCTCTTTCCTACCACTCTGAAATGCAAAGGTGTAGGCATGGAGGGGATTGGAGCATTGACCTCCAAATAAGAATTCTACCCTCAAATTTCCCTTTTATCTCTACATTTCTAACCTTATAGAGAGTAACACATTAAAAATCATTCTCACTTAGAGAATACTACACACAGCTTTTAAACTGCCATTACAGCTAGAAAAAAGCACCTTTGGCAATACTTATCACACAATGACACCTCTGACTCTTGTCTCTCAAGTCATGAGCTCCCAATCATGCTAACTCTCAGGTGCAAAACATCACTGCTGGGACAGTTGTGATATTGGCAGTCTTATGGTGTCAGTGTCCCCTCTTCTCCCCATGTCCCCCCTTGCAGGTTAATTGCCCTTTTTCTATTTCTTTCTTTCTTTCTTTCTTTTCTGAAATCACATTAGCAGAACTCTAGAATTGCGTAAAAAGGTGAAAATAAAATAAAACCCAAAAGCCATGCTGGGTAAGGCGTAGGCCAGGTTAAGGGAGAGTCCAGAATGGAATGTGGTGGGAGAAGCAAGCCACAGTTATGCAATTGACAAGATGTGTGACAGTGGCTGCTGACAAACAGGTATGTTTCCATTTTTTTTAACTGATGCAATTCTGAGAGAACAGGGTTCATGTGACAATGTCCCTAGAACTCTCCTAAGTGCTGTATACAGATTTCCTTGCTAAATCTACCCCATTTCTTTGGATGCCTAAACTGTATTTCTAAATATTTAACTGAGGTTTTTAGAGCCTTATCACACTCCATATGCCCTCATAGCACTTTCATTCTCTTTCCAAGGGGGATGGTCTTAAAAGCATGCCTTTTGTCAAAATGATTTTTTCAGCATGATAAAAGACAGCCTTTTATGCATTTTTAAAAGGCCCTCAGAAATAAAATAAAATGTAATCATCCATCTATTTTCTCTCTCAGGGAGCAGGTTATGTTCTAATATTGTTCAGTAAGAGATATGACAATAAAGAAAATGGTGCAAAAGGATCTTGTAGCACCTTTGAAACTAACAGAAAGAAAGAAGCTGGTAGCATGAGCTTTATATAGATTTCAGTCTACTTCATCAGATATGAAAAAATACAGTTGGCCCTCAGTATCTGCAGACTTGCCATCTTCAGATTTGAGCATTCGCAGATGGCATGCCTGCATTGTCCCCAATTTATTTTAGAAAGCTATAAAATGAAAACATTCTCAACTCTTCCCTACTTTTGCCTGCCTTCTCTACTGGCCTCCTCTCAAGCCAATGAGGACTTTTATATTCTTCCAACATACTCAGAGGTGTTCACAGTTCCCAAAGAGCAGCATCTTTCCCTACTCCATCACTTCTGTAGCTTACTGGAGCTATAGTTCTTCCTTTAAGAAAAGGAAACACTCAAATGAACCTGGAATAAAGTGAGCTACTCTAGTTCAATCCTATGTATTTGCTTTTAACAAAGAAAAAAAAATCTGAAGTTTCATATTCCTGTGGAATAAATTGAACAGAGCACAGTACCATTTGGGGTTTATTTGGAGAACTGGAATAATATTTTGAAAACATTTTATTAGCTTTGTAGTAAGAGCAGACTAATCCAGTTTCTATACTGCAAAACAAGTCAGCCTCAGAAAGTCAAAGAATTCAAAGATATAGTCATGCTAGTCTGAAAAATTAGTATGCAAACAGATCTTATAACACCTTTGAGACTAATGAGATTATTACATTAACAACACAACTGATTCCTAATGGGATACAGTCGCATTTTGGATCACTACCTGTTTTTTTCACATTTAAATCACTGCTGCTGCAGCCGGGTGACTGCAAAACAGCAAACTCTCATTTTGGAAAAGCAGCTGGATTCATGCAGCTGGGACCTGGAATGTAGCTGGGTTGCAGTCGCCTGGCAGCAGCAGCGGTGATTTGAATGTGATAAACTCAGGTAGTAATCCGAGACCATTTCCTGTCGGCGATCAGTTGCGTTATTTGTTAATGTGATAATTTCCTAATTGAAAGAGAAAAGTTGATAGAATCTGTAGACTTGAGCCTACCTATACTGCAGTCTGTGTGTGGGAAACTCCATAGGAGTGCAAACCTTTGTGGGTGTAGAGATGAGGTGACAAGTTCAGTTTTAACATTGATCTTGCAGGGACAAGGCAGGGGGAAGGATGTTGCCCAAAGCCAAGATAAATGGAAACTCAATGAGTATTGGGATGAAATCTGAAAACCAAAAAAGAATACATGATTAATTGGTCAAGAGACCCCCCCCCTCCGGAGGATGGGGAGATAGTTAGTGTTATAATGTGTGTAATGTGCTAGGAAACCTTTGCCTCTATTCAAACCACTGTTGATGGACTGCAGTTAATATATTCTAATTCTGCTGTTTCTCTTTTGAATCTTCCCTTGTAGTTTTTATTGTTGTTGTTCAAATACCACTATTCTGATGTCCAAGATGAAATAGCCAGGAAGACTGAAGTTTTCTGCAACTGATTTTTGTGTATGCCTATGTCTGATTTATAGTTCATTTATCCTCTAGCACAGACCTGTTTGCCCAATGTAGAGTGCTGAAGGGCATTGCTGACAGAGCACTTGCACAAAATTAATGAGAACAAGGAAAGCTATGCTGGCTAGGGCTGCTGAAAGTTGCAGTTCAACAGTATCTGGAACCCACATGATTCTACCCTTGCTAAAATAAAATAAAATCAGGTATCATTTAAAAAAAATGAATACAGGGGGAAATGATTTTCAAGTTTAGATAAGGACAAAATTACACTGAGAAACAAAAATTGGTCCTTTAAAAATACCAAGAGAAAAGAAATTACTGGATGTATTTTTGAAATGTGAGGAGAAAGAAATAGCAATGCATCAAGATTATTTTCCACATTTAGGATTCCACTGTAAAACTTATTCACAGTGACAAAATCCCTGAAGAATCAGCAATGTCTGAATACAGACAGCAGTTATAAGGAATTCAGAAAAGATAAACTTACTTAGAACAAGAAATGCATTCATATTTTCTACCACAATATCATTCTAGCTTCCATGGATAATAAACAGTATCTCCATTTAAAAAAAAAAACTGTTATAAAACTGAATCCATTACCTTACATATGTGATAAAGTTTTAATTGAAAATGTAATTTCTTAAAAGTAAAAGATGCTACAACAGATCATATATGGGAATAGTATGGAAGCTTTAAAATGTCATTGTGTCACCACCCTGGTTATCAGGTTTCTATGGCTCTGACACATCAGTTTATGACAATAGAATTATCTTTTTTATTTTATTTTTATTTTGTGTCATACATTATAACATAAAATGCTTCTCAAGCCAGAAGTATAATTTTTTCCTCAATTTTTGTTGCTATAATCATGCATATGTCATTATTTACAGGCTTCTTGTTCAAACAACTGGGTTTTCAGTAACTGAAAAAGATTTATAATACAGTTCCCTCTTACTAAAGTTATTCTCATTCACATGATTTTAGTTTTTACCCATCTAATTATACATTATAACATAAAGTGCTTCTTAAACAAAAATATAACTTCATCAATTTTTGTTACTAAATTCATACATATGTCATTATATACAAGCTTCTTGTTTGGGCAACTGGTTTTTGGATAGCTGAGAATGATTTGTAATACAGTTCCCTTTTACTAAAGTTTTTCCCCATTCGCGTGATTTTAGTTTTGCTCAGTTAATCTTACAATCTTAAATTATATTTGGTTTAAGTGAACTTAGATTTTCTTTGACCAGAGCTTTGCACAGTGATTTTTTAGTTTTTCCCAATCTGTGTCTGATGTTTTTATGGTCCTTTTTTCTAGCATGTTTGTCAATGTGTCTAATTCTATGTTATCTAAAGTTTTTAATAGCCACTCCTTTAGTGTTGGTATTTAATTCATTTTCCATTTTTGGGCAATAAGAGACCTGGCTGTGGTGGTCATGTAAAGCAATGTCTTCCAGTGTTTTTTTGCTTCTACATCCAAAATCTTATTAGTCATGTTTAATAGGTATATTTCAGGTAGTAATTGAAATTTTATATCTAGAATTTTATTTATTTCTGAATGTATTTCTTCCCATAGTTTTATTATTTTAGGGCATTGCCACTACATGTGTATCCAGGCACCATTTTCTTTACCACATTTCCAGCATTTTTTTTATTTTTATTTTTTTATTTTTTGCTTTTGTAGATTTTTGCAAGTTTTGAAGGAGTCAGATGCCATCTATAGGCCATTTTTAGGTAATTTTCTCTGACTGTTTGACATTTGGTGAATTGAAATGTTTTTTTCCGAGAATATGCCCAGCTCTCCAGGTCTATGTTTCTTCCGAGGTCTCTTGCCCATTTTATCATTTCTCCCTTAATTACTTCTTGCTCTTGAGATCTGTTAAGCAGTATCTTATAGGTTTTCGCTACTTGTTTTGGGGCTTTTTTTTCCTAGTATTTTGTCTAGTTCATTCTTTTGAAAGTCAAATCCAATTTCCTTTCTATCTGTTTTATATCTTTCGGTAAGTTGATAATAGACTAACCAATGATTTTTTAGGTCAAATTCTGGAATTTCATCTATTGTTTTCATTATATATTCTTGATAGTTGGGGGGGGGTTGTGTTTTTTTAGGATATCACGATATCTAATCCATTTCGAGCTCATTTTGTTCTTTTGAAAAGGGCCTCTTGGGGAGAGGGCAATCCAGGTAGTTAAGGATAGAAGGTTGGATGTATTTTTTCCCATACTGCAAAAATCGACTTACGGATGAAGTGGTGTTCAAAGTTTTTTTGAATTTTGTTTTTCCCATACCATAGGTAGGCATGCCATCCATAGCATAGATTAAAGATTAAAGGTTTAGCAGTTTCGGGTTATCAAGCCTGATCCAATCTGCTAGATAGACTAGTGTGTTTGCTTGATAGTATAGGTATAAGTCTGTTAGCTTACAGCCTCCATTTGATTTTACATCTGTTAATGTCTTCAACTTCATCCTTGGCTTTTTGCCTTTGCATATAATTTTTTTCAGTTCTTTATTCCAGTCATTGAAAGGTTTTCTATTTGTTATTATTGGAAGGTTTGCAAAGAGAAAGTTAAGCTTTGGATGTATTGACATTTTGATCGTGGCAATTTCCCCCAAAAAAGATAATTTTAATTTTGTCCAGCTTTGTAAGTCTTGTTGTACTGTTTTCCACACTATTTTATAATTGTTATCAAATAGGTCGATGTTCTTATTTGTTAACCAGATGCCAAGATATTTAATTTTTTCATTATTTTATATTTAGATTTTTCTTGCAATATGTTTTTTTTCTTCCAGGTTCATATATTTTGTTCTAAAAACTGATTTTTCATTGTTGATCTTGAAACCTGCTATTTTACCAAAATCTGAAAGAATGTTCATCAATTTATCTATACTGTTAAGAGGGTCTTCCAAAAACAGTACAAGGTCATCCACATATGCTCTTAAGGAGTATTCTCCACCTTTTATTTTTGGTCCAGTCATCATTGGATCCGCTCTTATGTTATTATTTAATACTTTAAAAACAGTAATGAATAGTAGAGGAGATAGAGGGCAGCCTTGCCTTGTGCTGTTTTGTATGGGAATTGGATCTAGTTTTCTCCATTTGTCAGAAGATAAGCATATTGTTCACTGTGTATCTTTTTCACCCAGTTCAAAAAGTTATGTCCTAGTTTTATTGTTTCTAATATTCCTAACATACAGTCCCAGGTCATGTTATCAAAGGCCTTTTCCACGTCAACTAGAAATAATGCAATTTTTCTTTCGTTATTTTTTTCATAGTATTCTATGAGGTCAATAACCATTCTAGTATTTTCTCTTAGGTGTCTTGCAGGTAAAAAGCTGACTTGGTCTTCATGAATGATTTCTTTTAACACTTCTTTGAGTCTATTGGTTAGTATTGTAATAAATATTTGTAATCTATATTGAGAAGTGATATAGGGTGATAATTGTCCATTCTTGATTTTTCTTTCCCTTCTTTGTGTATTAATACTATGTTCGCAAATTTCCAAGTTTCTGGTATGCCTTCTATTGCAATCGCATTAAAAGTGTCTTTTAAAGGTGTTTTAATTATGTGCTCTAATTTTTTATAATAAAGTGCGGTGAAGCCGTCTGGGCCTGGGGCTTTGTCAGGTTTTAAGGCTCAGATTGTTTTTATAATTTCTTCTTCAAAGATTTCTTCATTTAGCTTTTTTGTGTGTTTTTTAGAGATTTTGAGTTTAACTTGTGTCTGAAGAAAGACTTGCAGTAGATCTTTTTTCCTATTCTGTTCTTGAAGATTGTTTGTAAAGCTGTGTGTAGAATTCCAAGAACTTGCATCCAATTTCTTTCTGAGTAGTTACTGTTTCACCTTTGTCTTGTATTTTTTCTATTGTTTTCCTTTCCCTTACCTTTCTTAATTTATTAGCCAATCACTTCCCCATTTTGTTGACCGATTCAAAGTGCTTTTGTTGGATTTCTTGTAACTTTTTGTTTGCCTGGGTAGTTATTTCTTCTTGTAAGGTTTTTTGGAGTAGTTTTAAACAGTTCTGTGTCTCTTTAAATGTTGAATTAAGTTCTAATTCTTTCTCTTTTTGTCTTAGTTCATGTTCAATCCTCTAGATTTTTTCTTGTGTTTTCTTTTTAATATCTGTACCTCTCTGAATTAGGTGACCTCAGGCCACCACTTTACTGGCATCCCATATAGTTGTAATCTTACTTTCTCTTGTTGTATTTGCTATGAAATAATATTTTGTTTGTTGTTTTAGTTTTTTCACATAGTCCTCATCCAGAAGAAGAAGTTCATTTAATCTCCAATTATAGCTTTTCTTTGGAGTGTTCAGTTCCAATAAAATCAAGTTGTGATCTGATTCAGATCTTGGTACTACATCCATTTTTTTTTTATTTTGGGTAACATTCTAGTAGAGATCATAAACATATCAATTTGGGATGAGGAATTGTGTTGTGAAGAAAAGAAAGTATGACCAGGTGTTTTCCCATATAGTTCTGTCCAAACATCCTTTAATTTTAGTTGCTCTTTTAATTGAAAAAATGTGTTTGGTAGTTTACCCTGATTCTTTTTTATTTTTTTGTTGGAAATTCTGTCGTATTCTCGATTTATAACAACATTCCAATCACCCATAATTAGAATGTCTTGTAGTTCTTCTATCTCCTTCTTGTTCTTCTATCTCCTGAAGGAGTTTGTTGAAGTATTTTGTTTTGTTATCTATTGGGGCATATATGCCTATTATTAATATTTTTTTATCCTGTATTTTCACTGTTTTTCCTACATAATGACCTGTGTTATCAGAAAAACATTCTTTTGCTTCATATCTATTTGAAAAGTAAAGCACCACTCCCCAGCTTTTTTTTTCCCATTGAGCGAGGGAAACATTTGACCGAAATTTGGGTTTTTAAAATATTTTTTATCTCCTTCTTTGATCTTAATTTCTTGGAGACAAATGATGTTGAGTTTCCTTTTTTCCAGATAATGAAAAATTATCTTTCTTTTTGCGATAGTATTTATTCCTTTAACATTCCAGGAGCAGATTTTTATTGACATTTGTATATGTTTTATTTATTTATTTATTTATTTATTCATTAAAAAGTTTGTACTTAAATTCTTGTAGTTTTATTTTTCTGACCCAGTTACTATTATTCTCCTTCTTCTATGTCCAGAGTTTTTTCTCCTGTTTCTTCAAGTGTCTCTTTACACAGTATTTCTTGATCCGAGGGTTCTTTTTGTTGTGATTCTTCTTGCTCTGTTTCTGTTTTGTCAATTTGTAGTCTTGTAGAATTTTTTGGTTTATGTTCTTGTTTAGTTTTTGATTTGCTTTCTTGAGGCTCTCTTTTGTTTGAATCCTCTGTTTGCATTTCTCTATTGATCCGTTTTTCTATTTCTTCTGCCTTTTTTTGATGTTATTTTATATCTTTTTTGTTTGTAGGTAAATATGACTCCATCGATTTTGTCCCATGTATATTTGATTTTAAGCCTAGTTGGTGTTTGACTTAATGATAGTTCTGTCTTTTTTTTAGTATCAGAGTCGGTATATCTTTAAATATTTTGATGGTCTCTCTTTCAATTTGGCATTTTTCTGTATAGCTCCTATTCAGAATAAAATCTCTTATTCTTGATCTAATTAGAGAAATTACGATGTCTCTTGGTAAATCTTTTGCAGTCATAGAGTTGATTCTGAAAATATGATCTGTCTCAATATCCAGTTCAGTTTCAGAAATTCCTATAAAATCCACTAGATCTGGTATAACACGGGATTATAAATCTTCATTTTGTTTTTCAGGAAGGCCTTTCAACTTTAAACATTTTTCTCTGTAGCACAATTCTTGAAGTAGAATAAAGTTTTGTTCTCTTTTTTGTTCTTCAGAGAGGATGTTTGTTTTGTCTTCTAATTTTGAAGTTTTTTGATTTCAGTGTTTCCAAATCTTTTTTCAATTCCAGGGTTTCTTTTCTGATTTTTTTCCTATCTTCTTTTCAATTTTTTTTTTAAGATTTTCATTTGTTTCTGTTCTGTTATCTTTTAGTTCCTGGCATACTTCCCATTTAAAGTTTCACATTTCCTCTATCAGTTGTTGGATTTCATCCATTTATTTGGGTAATTCTGTTGAACCTCTTCTATTTATTGTAGCTGACTGAGCTCTCGCAGTTATTGACCTAAGACCTATAGCCATTTGAATTGAGAGGGGCTAGTTCTATTTTATTTCTTGAAGAAGAAAAGAAGAAGGGGAATAAAGAGAGTGAGATGGAGCTTTTTGAAAAACTTGGTTTATAGAGCAAGAGTCTAACGTCAGAATATTCTGACTGATATTCATGGGAGTTTGGGTCCAGTTATTGTTGTTATTATATTTTTCTTCCTTAAATCAGTTTTTTTAAGATGTTCTATATTAGTTCAAAGTTCATTTACCTCTTTTTTATTTATTTATTTCCTGGTTTTCACTGTACTAAAATCTAGTGTGGGGTGAGTAATTATACTCTCCAGCCAGTTGAAATTTATTTAGAATTCTTGTATTGTATCCGTAGTTTGCCTTCATTTCTCAAGGTGTCTCAGAGAGACAGTTGGCTGCTTTCCAACCTTTTCTAGTGCAATCTCTTGGACTACTTGCCTTCCCTAAGCCCCTATCTTCAAGCCTCGTCCCAGAGCTTGATTTGAAATGGAGTACTCCCCCCTTTCTCTGTCCCACTGGGTGAATGAAGTTAAAAACCTCAATTCAAAACCTCAATTACACAGCCCGGAGCCTTTTAAAAAAAAAAATAGAAGATGTGTTAATCTTTACAGAGTTATTTTAAGAAGAAGAAACTACAGATTAAGTGAATGACAGTAGCGTAGTATGTAGCTGTTGCCTCCACTACTTCTGCTGCTTGTGCTGGGTTACTGGGCCCACCTCCGCTGCTCCTCTGCTGCTTCTACCGGGTTCCTGGGTCCCGGTGCTGCTGCTGCTGTTGTTGCTGCTACTGTGGCCTAGGCCACCAGGTGGGAGAGAGGAAGGGCAGTTTATGTAGCTCCTGGGCCTGCCTCCGCTGCTCTTACCACCCTCCACCACTTCTGCCGGGCTCCTGGGCCTCGGTGCTGCTCCTGTTGTTGCTGCTCTATTGAAAAATGGCACTGGATGATATGGAACATTGCTCTGATCCTGGAAAGGATGGGGGAACATATAGTTGTCCTGATCTGATTTTACTACCGCTCCTGCCACCCCACACTATGGGCTATGCTGGTTGGTTCTGATGCGAATATCTGTCCAGTAATATATAGGAGACACTAGTTCACCATACCTGTTTTATACCTTTCCACTAGAAGTGTCTTCCATTGGAGAAGCCTGCATTAAGCAATCCTATTGGAACTGAGTTCTGGTAACAAATACAATGAAAAATTGTTTTGTTGTTGTCAGTTGGTCCTGACTGTTATTGTTTGGATTGTACCAACTAATGCTTTTTTTCACTGACATACATATAGATCATCCCCAAACCAGAAGTTTAAATAGAGGCATATCCCAGTTAACAAAGCCTCTGACAAAGAGGTTTTTACAAAGAGCCTTATTTCATTACAAAAGTAAGACAAGAGGCAGCGAGATAGAAGTGGCTTTCTGTTTACCTCTCCACATGTCCTTGAAGCATTTCCAGTCTATTCCTAATGGTGACTATTGTAAAAGCATGCCTTTTGTCCTGCTGGGAAAATCCATTTGGCAAAAGCCATGCTTTAATGACTGCCTCCCTCTAGAGGGAAAATGGAAGTACTACAATGTCATGTAGAAAGGTAAGCAGAAAGCTGCTTCTTTTTCGCTGCCTCTCATTTTACTTTTGTAATACAATAAGGTTCTTTGTAAAAACAAGCTTTGTTGTCAGAGGGTTTGTTAACTAAGGCAGATGGAGGACCCTCCTTCCATTTCAACTGCCACTGCCATGCCTTGGAGGGATAGAATATATGACAGTATATGTTGGACCTAATGCCTTTTCTCACTGTCATTCCCTTCTCCTTTTATATCATGTCTCTTTAGATTGTAAACCTGAGGACAAGAAACTGTCAAATTAGCAATCTGTAAACTGCTCTAAAAGACTTTGTGGCTGAAGAGTGGGGTGTAAATACTCTAAAGAAATCAATAACAAGATAAGTCCCACAGTCTTCTTTATATTTCCGCACCACCACTCCTCATTTCCTCATCTTTTGTTTATTGGTAAGATTTGTTTTAACAGCACTTGAATTGGGAAACTGGTGAAGAACTGGAGAAACACAAACTTTCTGTTGCTAGGTTGCAGCAGCATGTCTGTAATAAACCATATAGTAATGTTTGAGCTGGGCAAGAATGGGATGCTCATCATCCAGTCCTATGCTAGCTGAGTGTGCCTGCTTACAGCAGGCAAAGTAACAGCAGCTACCTCTAGAATCCCTAACTGAGCATGCATGAACACCAAAACAAAGAGAAATGGGGAAAGTGAATTAATCCTTCATCAGCTACACCCAGCATATTATAAATGTATAGAGTTATAAGCTGGTGAAAGAAAACAAAAGTTTCTGGATGCATATCGGAAGAAACTTTCAAGTAGTCTGTAGAAGGTTCAGGATGTTTTTGTTTATCTATGCTAGGCTTACCTCAGCTGGTTGTTTTGTTTTACATGTGCATATATGGGGAGACTTTAATGAAACATGCTGAACTGCTTCTTCTTTTTTCTTTTTCTTTTTTGTAGTGTTGGAAACTATCCTTATTTTTTTCTTGTTATTTCTATCTCTGGTACCAATATTTTTGTTAACGTATAATGTCCAGGAACACATCTACTTTATTAACTGAGGTATACCTGTATTCATTTATTTTATTCATTTTATATCTTTGTTCACATAAGGAGAGCAAGGAGGAAACCATCCCAACCACTCTAGGAAGAGAGTTCCAAAGTGTGGGAATAGCCACCATGAAGACCTTCTTCACTGTACCCACCAAACATACCTGGGAAGGCAATGAGGTTGACATAGGGGCCTCCCATTGAGATGTTATAGCTCAGGAAGGCTTATATAGGGAAACATGGTCTTTCTAATAGTATGGACCCTGGTTTTACAGGATTATATGTATCATAATCCCATCAATGGCACTACCTTTCCTCAGTGGTAGGAATGCATGCTCCTGTGAAGCAAGAGGCTATAAAGATGACAGCAATGCTGCTGGTAGTGTCTTCCATGTCAGACAGGATTTTGCTGAGGAGCCAGGCTAAATGTGCCAAACAGCTGCTGGGCAGCAGCAGTAGTTGGAGGTGACATTGGTGGAGGATCTCTCAGAAACAATGGCAGTGGCACCATAGCTAACACTTACTAGTACTGCACAAAAGTAGGCACAGTAAACCCCTTTAGAATGTCTTTTACCACAAGAACCCTATGATGGGACAATCCAAAAATAAAACAAGAGATAATGCCAGAAGATGAGCCTCCCAGGTCAAATGGCATTCAACAAGCTATTGGGATACAGCAGAGAACAACTCATTAAAACCATAATCAAAATTTATGTTCCAACTACAGAAGCATAAGAAGAAGAAATTGATGATTCTATGCTGGCGTCCAGGAGAAAATTGATCAAATATCAAAACAGGACTTCTTTTAATCATAAGTGACTGGAATGCAAAAGTAGGAAATAGACCAGAATCAAGGACTGTAGGAAAATTTGGACAAGGATCAAGAAATGAAGCAGCAGAGTGAGTGACTGAACTTTGTGTGGCCAACAATTTATTTATCACAAACATATTCTTCAAGCAACCAAAGAGGTGACTTTATACATAAACATCACCTGATGGCCAATGTATACAAATCAAATAAGCTACATAATTAGATGCAGAAGATGAAGAAGATCCATTCTCTCTGTAAAAAAACAAGACCAGGAGCAGATTGTGGCACAGATAATGAACTGCTAGTATTAAAAATTAGAGTAAAGTTGATGAAGAATGCTAAACCAACCTTTGTACCAAAATACAACCTGAGAAACAACATTGAATTTAAAGAGAATGTCAAAAATAGATTTGCACTATTAAGCCTAATTGACCAGAAGCTAGAAGAACACTGGACTGAAGCCAAGAATATTGTCAAGGCTGAATGCAAAAAACACTATCTTCACCAAAAAGAAAGAGGAGCCTCAAAGGATGACAGATGAAACTTTTCAAGCAGTTAAGGACAGATGAGAAACAAAAGTAAAAGGTGACAGTTGGTGTGGGGTGTATGGACTGCATGGGGTGACACCTCAGAGGGAGGTGTCACCTGTTGGGGTAGTATACCCAAAGAAACTGGCATGGCTACTAGGCAAACTTCCTGCTTGCCCAGCAGCCACAATGGACACTAAATGAGCCCTTCAGAGGCTGCAACACTGCCTCTCCCCCCTCAGTAGCGGTAGGGAGGCAGTACTTTGAAGGTCCAGCACAGCAAGAGCCATGCTGGATCCTGGATACCTGGGGAGGGAGGGGAGGCTTCAGGGTCTGGCAGGCAAGAGCCATGTCAGATCCTGAAGGGCTTGAGAGGGGCAATAAAAGCACAATCCAATCCAATAGTTCAAGATTTTCCATACCTTGGTCCAGTCATTAATCAGAATGGAGGCTGCAGTCAAGAAATCAAAAGAAGACTAGAAATTGGAAGAGCAGCTATGCAGAAGCAAGTTCCTGAAGTGGCAAAATATACTACTGGATGCTAAAGTTAGGATTGTCCATGTCATCACATTTCCCATCTCTATGTATGGTTGTGAAAGCTGGACAGTGAAGAAAGCTGATAGGAAGAAAATAAATTCATTTGAAATGTGATCCTATGAACTGCTAAAAAGACAAATAAATGGGTCCTAGAGCAAAATAAGTCTGAACTCTCCCTAGAAGCCAAGATGACCAATCATGAGAAGAGATGACTCGCTAGAAAGAACAATAATATTTGGTAAGGTAGCGAAGGCAGTAGGAAAAGAGCAACACCACATTCCAGATGGATTGACTCAGTCAAGAAGTCTGCAAGATCTGAACATGGCTGTTGAGGACAGGGTGACTTGGAGGTCTCTCATTCATAGGGTCTCCATAAGTCAAGGTTTTCTTGAAGGCAGTTGACAACATACAGTTGGCCCTCCGTTTTCACAGGAGGATCCATTCTGGACTCTGGGGTGTGCTCTCGCAGGTGCACATCCCATTGATTTAAATGGAGGTTGCCCCTCAGTGAATATGCAAAACTGCAGACTTCAAGTCTGCGAGAATGGAGGGGCTAATGTATATCATAATCAGCACTTTAAACTGTGCCCAGAAACAACCTGGCAGTCAGTTTCAGCAAGGAAACTGTGTGGTTCCTGTAAGTCACTTCCATTTAATCATCTGGCTACAGCTCTTAGGTGCAACTGCAATTTCTTTTGAAAGGTAGCCTCACAGAGAATACATTACTGTAATCCAAACAGGCATGTGCCACTGTGGCCAGATCAGACATCTCCAGAAACAGGTACAGCTGGTTGTAACTGTTCAAATGCACTTCTCATCACTTCAGAAAACCTGGGCCTACAGGCTCAAGACTGAGTTGAGAAGTACACCGAAACTGTCTGCCTTATCTAGCACAGACTGAAACCTTGTTCCAGAAAGACCCAAGCCAAATCTTTGAATTTCAGATGACAGAACAACTGCATCATTCTGTTGCTGCAACTACAAATATGAAACTGCCCATGATGAAAGTGGCCTATCATTCTGCCCTATCAGTATTTCCTTGCTGGCTCCTTTCTGGGTGTTGACAGGATACTGAAAATAATAGAGAAACTGTGCTCTGCCCAAACATTCTGTTTAATTAGAGTCTTAAAAGCAAAGAGCTGGCAGAGAAGTAAAGCAGTTTTACAATGTGCGTATGGAGCAGTGGGAACCTAACAAAGAGTCTGACTGGATCTTAACATTTGTTTAATGTGAGATTTTTAGCACACTACAATGAAGCACTGTCTGGGTAAGCCCTTAGGGTGCGGTACCAGGAGGGGAGAGAAAAAACTACATCAGCAGAATTATACAGTGTGTTATGCCTTGAAATGCTTCGATGCAAAGGCAACAGAGATTTTACATATTTATTCAGGAAAATGGATCAAGTTCAATTGTTTATTAAAGATTAGTCCTTTGTATAGTAAAGCAAAGATTACTGGCAGTGCTTACCCTTCTGGGGATAAAGATTAATTCGAGCCATGATTCATCAGGTGTTAGGCTCCAAGAGTATTGGGATATGTGTTCAGTTCTGACTCCCAATTTAAAACAGCTTCACACAATACTCTTAGTATTCTATCTGTTTGCCCCTATCTCCTCTTTCTGTCCCCAGAAGAAGAGAGAGAAAGCAAGAGCATTGTTCATCTTTCTTGTTCTCACAGCAAGGAGGTGGCAGGGAGTTCTGAAGGTTAGGGATGTGGAGGTGAAATGTTTTCTTTTGTTTCAATTTTGATTTTATTTCTTGCTACCCCATTTATTTCATCCTATTTTCAGGGGTCTACATTCTGGAAACTGGGGGATCATCATCATAGAGCAGTTTCCCCTCCAAATTCACCCCCATGCATGGACAGTCAGAGTGCGGGTAATGAGGTTTGATGTCAAGGTAGTGCATGATCCCACCATGTGAATAGGATTACACTCAGTAACATTCAAATAGGGCTCATGTCTTTCAGAACACTCTAACGTTACATTCCTCATGGAATGCTATCTGGATGTATTATTTTTCTTGTCAGTTTGAGAAATCTTTCCTATGAAAATTGGAATTAATTTCAGATGCCCATTTTCATATCTGCGTTTTCATTCCTTTTTGCATAAAATCACATTCAAATTAAAACAGGCGCATTAATTTCATTGAATCCATTCAGAAATCAGTGGACAATGAACTTCTGTCTTGAAATCCAGAATAAATCTTTAGTTTTCTACTACACTACAATGTTGTCCTGGTTTCTGAGAACTGAGTCTGCTGGTCCTGACAGATATTGATCCATCCTCGATACCAGCTAAGAGAGCATGTATTTGGGCATATACCTTTACCTCAGTGCTATTTGAATCCCTTCCCATGTGCATCATCTTACCTATGTTTCCTTATAAACTGTTTAACGCTAATTTCTATGGGATTCCCTGTCACAAATCTGTCTTGACTATAAAACTTAACTGATGCCACCAAAATAAATATTCAGCCTTACAGAACTCAATAGCCAGGTTCCAACTGTTAAGTGATGAGAATGACACCACCAGTCGATACAAGATGAACAAAACAAAGAAGTTTATTAATGGAATTATTTCCAAAGAGGAATAAATATCACCTTTTCAATAATAAGCTGAGACTGCTCATATGTATTCAGATTAGATATGCTTGGTTACCATTCTTAATAAGCAACAGAGCGTTTCCTAGCTTTTAAAAAAGCTCTCAATAGCTTTCTATTCAGCTCAGATTTCCCTAATTTCTCCTTTACAGCCAATCCCTCATAACCAAAAACAGATGTTGTACAGAAGACTCCCTTTGTCTCTAGCTCTTCTTGCTGCCTCCAGCTTCTAAAATGATTCCAATGACTCTTGCTGAAGTTCTCTCTGGTCAGACCTCATCCTGAAACTTTCTGTTATTATGCTCTGCTGCCTGCTTGAATCTACACCACCCCACAGAATTAGAGATGATGGAAAGTTCTGAACAGAATCTGTTTGTAATTAGAAATGCAGTGTTCTTAGATAATGAAAGCTATAGGTTGTAGGGGGAGCCAGTGTGGTGTAGTAGTTTGAGTGTTGGACTACAACCCTGGAGGCCAGGGTTTGATTTCCTGCTCAGCCATGGAAACCTACTGGGTGATCTTGGGTGAGTCACACACTCACAGCCCCAGAAAACCATGTGATAGGTTTGCCTTAGGTTTGTAAACAACTTTAAGGAACACAACAGCAACAGATTGTAGGAGAGTTAGATGGATGCCGTGGCCCTGGGACACAGTGGCCTAGCAGTTAAGACACTGACTCTGACAATCAGCAGGTCAGCAGAGCAAGACCCAAGTGCCATGGGATGGAGTGAGTTCCCATCACTAGTCCCAGCTAAAGAGGTCTCAGTGGCAAGTTAGGATTGAGGGTATGGTGCACCTCAGCAATATGGCATACAAAAAGTCTTTTTTTAAAAAAATCAGGGTAAAATAATTTGTGTGGGTAGGGAAGAAAGGAACAAATACAGAGTGGCATTGTAGATAAAATTACACATCCAGCCAGAAGACTCACACAAGTGAGCAAGGGTGATTGATACATTATGGCTACATACTCTGCTCAGAACCCAACCAGATCCAGGCCTCAGATTCGAAGACTGTCTCTTCCCATAGCTCTAAAGCCTCTTTTGAGTTGAGCCATCAACGTTATTTCCACCAACCACCAATCGTCACCATATCCAACTGATTCCCCCCCCCCCCCCGCCCTCTGATTATATCTTCTTGTCAAGATATCTGACCAAACAGGTTCCTTATGGAAGTTCTAACTCTCAGGCATATTTGTGGATATCCAACCACCATTCCAAGCAAAGATAATCTCTCCTATAAGTCATTTTTAAACCCTACATCTCACACAGATAGTGTAACCAAGGCAACCAGAACTGTTAATAGACAATAACAAAGCAAGGTTTTCAGGCCTTACTTGGTTGCTTTATAATGTCACTCAGAAGTTACCCAGGGGGCTCGTTTCCACTTACATTCAAAACGGTTTGTGATTTGCCTTCACTCCATGTCAGTAAATCTATTCCAAAAGGTGTGTCGTTCCTACTATGAAAGTGGATCTTTTCATTATTCCCTTTTAATCGCTTCTTTTTTTGGCACAATTGTCATTCCTACTAGTTTGCACTGCTTCAAAATGCATATCAATCTTCTGCGCATCATTGATGATGCAAGTGGCAACACGGTAAGGATGAGGCCATTGCAGGCGCTGAGTGGGGCAACTTTAGCAACTGAGCCATCCTCTGCCCCTCAGCATCCCAGGCTGCTCAAGCACGGCACTTCTTTGAGCAGCCCGGCTTGGGAACAAAACAAAGCAAAACAAAAATTAAGAGGATATGCAATCCATTGTATTTGCAACTACTTGCAATAATGGGTGGACTGTAGCTCAGTAAGGCAAGTAGTTGAAAATACAATGGATTGCATATTCTGTCAATTTTTTATTATATATATATATATATATATATATATATATATATATATATATACACCCATAGGTCACACCACAAGCACAAATGCAGCACTGGGGGGGGGCATTTCCAAAAAACTGAGGAGAGATGGTAAACACCCCTCTGCTATTAGTCCCTCCCCTCCAGAATGATGTGATTCAGATCTGTCGTTCCCACTTATTGAACAAACTTCAGAATTGATTCTTTTCAAAAGAACCGCCAAAAAACTAGTGTCAGGAAACAGCAAGTATTTTGTGTTTGACTCACTTCCAACTGATCCCCCACCCCCCGCAAGTATTTTGTGTTTGACTCACTTCATTGCTCAATAGGATCAGAACTGGTTTCAAGTGGGAACAACGGTCATGTAACCCGATCAGCAATTTGCTTTAAATCATAGTGGGAATGAGGCCCAAGATTGCAAACTTTAATGAATACTTAAATATGCAATAATACTTCACATTGATTAACCAAATACTGAAGGGCAAAAACAATCCCTACATATCTGAGCTCCAGAGAAAAGGACTCCACTTTAAAGGGAGTGATCCACATTTCAAAATTAAAGATCATTTCAAAATTATATAGATCAAAAGATACATTTTCAGTTTTTATTCACTCTTATTTATACCAATACCTGATAACAGCTTTGATTACTTATCAGCTGAGCTGTAGAATAGTAAGGAATATGAATTTATAGTGTTGTATGAAGCTTATCAATCCAGCATAAGGTAGGGTTGCCAGAGTGAAAACTGGAGATGGCTCCTATATCTTTAATTGTTGTGTAGAAGAAGGAATTTCAGCACATGTAGATTGTTAGCTAGTTGTTTGATAAGCAACATCTGCTGCAGTTCCCTCTTCTCTTCAGGAATCATCTCGTTTTCAATTTGACATCCCCAATTACAACAATTAATTCACCCACAGTAGAAGTTAAGCTGCTTTCCTAAACTTGTCATTGAAAGGCTATAGTCCTGACTACACTAATGGAAGAAGTGACCCGCACTCCTAAAACAGGGGTACCTCACCCCAAAATTGTAGAAGAAGGCATACTGACACCCTGCTCTGACTGTAAGTCATGGCTGTTAGTAAACAAGCCCCATTGAATTTGGTAGGAGTTGCTTCTAAGTAAACACCCATAGGAATGCACTCCTCATTACTCTAATGCCATTTGAACATTCTTAATTGTATAAGAGCTATTTCCTGTTTCTTTGGGGGGGGAACCTCACAATTTTCTATTATCATTCAACTATCCATGTAGTTATAGGTACATCCCATTAATTTAAAATGTTTTAACCTTTGTCAATTGTTCCATTTCGAGGGGAAGTGTTTTGCCTGTTTTGTAGTTATTGAGTCAATCATATTATATTTAAAGAGGATGTCTGAGAATTCAGTTAATGAATCCTAAATGCATTAACTCCAAGTCTGGTCTATTTTGTCCCTACCTGAGACATAAATTATTTCACTGACAGTCTAGAAGTAACTGTTCCCTTGCTTCCTCATCTGAAATGAAGGAAATTGATGCATAGGCAGGTGTGTTGCCGTGTGCAGTAATATAGTTTTATAAACAGCACATTTTACCATAGAAATGCCTTCTCTGGATCTTTATTATGTAGCCAAAATGGCACCATCTATTGGCAAATGGGAGGTATCAAAATATTCAGGAACCATGAAGTTCTCACAATGTCATCAACAAGATCAAGAGATGTAAAAACACTGAGTTCCAGTTTTGGAGAATAAGTGACATATAAATAAACATATCAGCATTATGTTTATGTGGGGAACATTCACAATGAAAACTGAATGTGTTGAGTGCAACTTTGGATCTTAGAATATGGATGCCAGATATAATACAAATTCCTAAATTATCATAGCAGCACTCCATTGGGCATTTGACACATTCATGTGCTGGTCCTTTTAATATAGATAGATGTAGATATAGATATAGATATAGATATAGATATAGATATACAGACAGAGATATATTGTTGTGGTGGTCATGGTGATGTGCCTTCAGGTTGTTTCCAACTTATAGCAATCCTAAAGGCAATGGGAATGGGAGTGCCACAACATTTAATTGTCCTGATGCATAACCTGTACTCAAGACAAGGCTGTTTAGGTTGCCATCAGAACAATACAGAAAAACAATGGTTCCCAATAGGCAAAAGGATCAGGCAAAACTGTATACTATCACTGTATTCATTCAACCTGTATATAGAAAATATACAGAGCAGGCTTAGACTCAGATATGGGAGGAGTGAAGATAGGAGGAAGGAACATTAACAACTGAAGATACTCAGATGACACAATCTACCAGCAGAAACAAATAAAGACCTGGACTGAGGGAGGTCAAGGAGGATTACTACTGAACATTTTTAAAAATGACCATGGAAGATCTACAAAAATTCATCCTAGACAACAAGAAAATTGAAATAATCAAAAAGTTCTTATACTTTGGTTCAAATATTGATCAGAACAGAGACTGCAGTCAAGAAATTAGAAGATTGGGATTGGAAGGACAGATATGAAAGAACTGGACAGGATCATAAAATGTAAAGATATAACTCTGAACAATAAAAGGAGGGTTGTACTGTATTCCTTATCACCATGTATTGATGTGAGAATTAGCCAATGAAAAGGCCAATATTAAGAAAATCAAGTCATTTGAGATGTGATGCTGGAGAAGAGTACTGAGAATATCATGGACAGCCGAGAAGAAAAACAAATGGGTTCTAGAACAGATCAAGCCTGAACTCTTTCTGAAAACCAAGATGACTAAATTCAGGCTAGTGTACTTTGGCCACGTCATGAGGAAAAATGAATAATTAGAAAAGACAATGATTCTAGGAAGGGTGGAAGGCAGTAAGAAGACCAATCAGAGAGGACACAGTTCTGCAGGACCTGAGCAGAGAAGTTGATAACAGGGGGTCTTGGAGATGTCTCATCCACAGGGCCACCATGAGTCAAAGTTGACTCAAGGGAACTTAACACCAACAAACTTAACACCAACAACAAACCCCTATCATGGGGTTTGCTTGGCAAGAATTGTTCAGAGAGGGTTTGGCTTTGCCTTCCTCTGAGGCTGAAAGTGTGTGACTTGAATACCCAAGGTCACCCAGTAGGTTTCCATGGCTGAGCAGGAATTCAAACCCTGGTGTCCAGAGTCCTAGTCCAGCACTCAAACCACTACACCATACTGTATACATTTTCAGGAAAAAATACATTCAGGCCAAACTAATGCCCTGTTCAGTAATGCTACTTCTACTCCTCCAAATGAACAAGGCAGTGGGGTTTATTCATTGTGTTGTCATATCTCTTGGAATCTCACAAATCGGCCAGTTATCTGAGGTTTTGTGGCATAGTGAGGTCTAAGGTGCATAGGAAATTTGGACTTCCTGGTGCACACTTTTGAGATATTATGTAATGAAGGTTGTTTTCACCTGACAACCTTTTCATCCTCCCAGCAACTTGGTAGTAGGCCTTCTGTGTAGGGCTTGTCCTTGGGGAACTGACTCTGCTAAATCCCAGTGACCAAGGCCTCCCCTTTACATACCCAGTTGAGGAGACATGATGCAATGGAGCATCATCTCATCCTGCTGTGAGCTCAAATGTTTCACCCTTATGTTGCCCTTAAGAGGTGACTTCTGGATCCATACATTTCAAAGCAAGTTTTTGCTAATTGCTTTCCATGGTGCAAATTGGTAACATTAAGTTCATTTTAATATCCAATGTTGTTATCTTGATATCAATTCTTGGTGATATATGTGGGAGGGGAGAGTAAATTTTCTCCAACCAATCCCTTTTTGCAGTTATGACTTGCTTAGTTTGGGCTGCTTCTTAAGTTCTTGTTCTGAAGAAGCCCTAGCTCCTGTTGTGTCCCTTAGGCTCCCTTTCTCCTACTGAAGATTAAATATGTTGCTATCAGAGCTTTCTATGATCCTGCCCTGAAAATATGATGTATATAATATGTGTGTGTTCATGAATTCAAAACTGATTTTATGACATAGGCAATTTTTAAACTGAAATAATTGGCACTACATTTATGGGAAGGAAGCCATAGATGTCTGGAACAATGTAATTCTTTTACCTTGAACTCTGTAGTTAATAGTAACTGCAACCACAGGGTGGGAAGGAAATGGCTGATTTTGTTTTGCCTGACTAAGAGGAAACTGAATAATCTGTTTCCATTGTCTCAAGAGTAAGATCTGATGTGATTACTTCAGAATCTTTGCTAACTTGATGAAATATGCAGCAGTGTAGAATCTTCAGGTCAGTTGTGAGTGGCTATAAACACAGATAAGCAGAACTTCAGCTGTAGCAGGCCTGTGATGCAAGTAATTTCTTATTCACAGGCCTTTTGCTCTTGTAAGCTAAGAACACCTATGTGGAATAGAATCATAGGACATTATCACACGGGGGAGGGGGGGATTGGTAATTTAAACAGTGATTATCCCTTGAAAACTGTGCAATCGTGATTATAACATGATTAACATTTTCATACACAGTGCAATAAAAGAGCCATTATCCCGGAAATAACCAGGTAATAAACAGCAACAGATAATTCACGGGATTTTCCAGTGAATGATTTGTTGCTTTTTATTGTCTGGTTATTTCTGGGATAATGGTGCTTTAATCACTTTTCATCACAATGTCATGTGAAAACCTTTATCGCAATTGTATGATTTTCACGAAATATTCCTGGGATAATGGTGCTTTGATCGTGATGTCATGTGAAAATCTTAATTGTGAATGCACGATTTTCATTGGATAATCACTGTTTTTACTTCCAATTGTCCCCCTGTGATAAACTCCATAGAATCATAGAGTTGGAAAAGGACACAAGGGCCATCCAATCAAGCCCCATGCCATGCAGGAACTCACAGTCAAAGCACCCCTGATGATGGTATCCAGCCTCTGTTTAAAGACCTCCAAAGAATGCTACCATATATGTAATAATACATACATAGCCCCTATCCTCAAAAGACTTGTTCTTAAAATTGAGTGTATGCCCTTGACAATCTTTTCATCTCTATTATTGGTTGTACCCCCTCTGTGATGGATGTTGGGCAGAATTCACCTGATTTTCTTGAGAAAGGAAAATTACTAGACTTTCAGGACAGGAAGTAAAACTGTGTGTGTACTAATATCCCTGTGCCCAACACTTGTCCAAAACTGCACCCAACCTTCTGCTCCTCATAACCTGTGAAAACCACATTTGGCAAGGCAGACTGTTTCACTTGCCCTAGTCTCCCTCTCCTCTTTGACTTATCTTTTAACATTGTTAATTATTGTTTTAATTGTGTTTAAAAATATTTATATGTGCTTGTCTCTACATCAAGAATACCAATGGGCAAAGGTACATTAAGTGAGATATGAAACAGCATGCACCACCTCTGTAAAAAATTGGAGAGATGTGAAAAAAGGTGGAGAGGTGTTCATATTTTCCATGGGTGGAATCTAAAGATTCCAATAATGTGCCCTGGCCAATCTATGAGAGGAAATGTGGTCAGTCTTTGAATAGTGTGTTAAAAACAGTGAAGATTATGGTTTTAAGTAATCTCCAAGTATAACATTGCTGAGCTCAAACTCAACTCAGTATGTAGACAACTATTTTCTGTAAGCGAAACAGAATGAGAATGCAATTCTTTGTTGTTATGATTTAATGTTGGGCATTTGTTACCTAGACACAAATATCTTGTTTTTGCAAGAAGGAAAAATGAAACTTGCTGAAAACTCCCCACAATAAATGGCTATTTTCTCCCCAACAGTTGAATCCAATCTTTGTTTATTTTAGAGGCAGCCATGTAATGGGTGCTGCAATTTAGAAAAATAGCTTGGGTAGATATGCAGGGGGCTCAATGCTTTATTCATAATGAAAGCTATTCACATGGGCAGCCATCTAAACAAGTTATTTTGAAAGTGGGCATAAGCTCCAGCAGTGACTAGCATATTTCTTGATTTAATATATGTTTGTAACAAAGAGCTTTTGGATTTCTTTAGAAAGAATGAAAATGTGACTTATACAAGTTTAGCTGGAAGAAGGGAAAAGTAATGTCTGCAAGAGCAAGGTCACCCCACCCCAAAACAAGAAGAGAGTTGTCATTAAGAATGCATCCCGAAAATTTAGCACTTATACGGAAAGGAAAATAATGCTGCTAACAAGTATGTTCAATAAAAACCCATACAAAATGGAATAACAGACCTTAGGTCATGTTACCTAGCCACGGTTTCATCCAATTCACTTTTATCATGATTATGATTTCAGTGGAATGCTCTGGTATTACTCTTCTGCTCAGAATATTAAACAGGCGTACAAAAGTGAAAAATTATTACTGCCTTGCTCCCTCATTGTGCATTTCACTGAAGGTGGTGGGCAGTGGCTTTGTGAGAGGCTGACTTTGGTCCTATCAGTCAGCTGATTTTAATTGGATCTTTTCTGCTGCTTATAGATATGACTAGTGGCAACTTTGTAGTCAGTGCTGCTCTGTTTCTTTCATGTTTTTTAATATGCTTTTGCTTATGCAATGATTAACTTCCTTTTTATTATGTAGAGAGATCTTGTAGAACTAAAGAAAGAAATTGGTAGCATGAGCTTTCATAGACTAAAGTCTGCTTCCTCAGATGCATTTGGTGGTGTGGTAAGCCAGAGACAGACCTATATATGCCCTAAGTGTGTGAGAATGTCAATTGGAATTCAAAATTCTTTGTATATGGAAATGGAGTGGCAAGCCCAGTTTTAAAGATGGTTGTTTGTGAACAAAGGCATTATAAACTAACCTTTGTGCATGGAAATGAAGTGGCAAATCCAGTTTGGCAATAGAGCTAGCCTGTGGTGAAGAGAATAGATGGGTGTAGGATGACCCCCTGAGGATGGGGTCAGATAGTGCTGAAATGTGTGTAATGTGCCAGGAAGCCATTATCTTTGTTCAAACCATTGCTGTAATTTGTGGATGAACTCCAATTCTGCTGTTTCTCTTTCCAATCTATCTTTGTAGTTCTTTTGTTAAAAAACCACTGTTCTGAGATCCAAGATGGAATGCCCAGGGAGACTGAAATGTTATTCACCCATATTCTACATCATCTACATAAATGTTATTCACCCATATTCTACAGTTGGATTGGAAGAGGTCTATTCATCTTCCAATTAGTATTCAAGGAGGAGAATGTTTCCACCTACTCCCCTTCTGCCAGCAAGCGAGCCTGCAACAAGAACTTAAGTCCTGCTATTCATTCATTGCAGGCTCGCTTGCTGGCAGAAGGAGGGTGAAAATGTTATCCTCTTTGAGGGTGATCAGAAGCCAAATGGACCTTCTTTACCCAATCCAGCAGCTGGTTCTTAAGAAGGGCTGGAGTTGTATTTTATATAGTTTTACAGTAAGACTACAGAACCTTATGGAATCTAGAGCAAATAGCTAGTACTTGCATAATGTATTTTGTGTATTTTGGTTGGCCCAATAAGGTAATCACTTTTTTGTAGATTTTGGATAACAAAATGTAGGCCTAGGACTTCAACATCAATTTCCCCTTTGATTTTTAACCCCTTTGCCTGATGAAGAAGCCAGTAGAGCTTTGAAAGCTTGTGTCATATGTATTTTGTGCATTTTGGCTGACTCAATAAAAGTATTGTCATTTTGCAGATTTTGGATGTTATTGTATTGTACCATAGTGTTAACAGCTAATGATCCATAGGTCTGAACAATAATGATGAAGGCAGAATGGCAGATTGTTAAAACATTGGCAAACATTTCCATACAGGATGGGATTGTGCAAAAATCAAATATATCCATATTTGAGAGAAATATGAATGGGAAAAAATTAATAAGGATCTCAACTACAGTCTAGATGTGATGTTCGTCTTATTTTTCTGAGTCATGCTAAATGAGAATCAAGTTTTGTGTGCCTAGCAGACCATGAACTTAGTATTTTAATGATTGTAATGTATATATTTATCCTCTGTAAGAGAAAAACAGCACAAGCCTTTATCATGTAGCTGAAAGTTTGGTCAGCTACATGATACCAGTTCTGCATTTTTACTGTGTAAGTGATTCACAGTGCATACAGAAAGAATCTTATTTCCATAACAACCACAGTGAAAATAGGAAAACAAATAGCTTCAAAATGTATATTTTCTTGAAAGCATATTGAGGGAAACTTCTCAAAGTTAATATGACTTTCCATCTAGAGTATTCATGGAAATGAAATCAGACAGCTGTCAAGTGAAAAAGAAGTCAGGTCTACCGTAGTTGCTTTCACTAGACTGTAAGACAATTTTGTATAATGTTGGGGGGGTTCTTTTGTACAATAAGTATGAAATGTAAAGTTTTAATTATCCTGATTTATTACCATGATTGTTTCTGAAGGGAACTATGGGCTCCTGATCATTAACTGTGTCCTAGCTTTAAAAGCATATGCACTATAAGTATCTTTTATCAAGAGTTTTATCTTTATAGTATGATACAGGATTATAATGTTACTACAAAATTGCTAAAAAAGTTATATATTGAACTGGTGTCTCTGTTATCCAGTATCTATGTGAAAGGGACAAATGATATGACTTGCACTATTTACACAGCTGCATGGTATAAAGGAAGAGCTCATTAGCTGAACATCTAGGACATCCTTTTGTGTAAACAAGTAGTTGGCACATGGTGCCTTGTGCTTACAGTGTTCTAAAAGAGATCCATAGTCATTGTTTCTAGTGCAGAAGAGATTATGTACGTTTTTGACATGTATGGTGGTTTCCCTTTTTGGCATAAAATGACTGAAATAAATCTGCACAGATTGTAATTCACCAAGCCAAACATGTCCTGCCAACCCTTAAAGTGAGCCACAAGCTGCATGACAAGCTGTCAAGTCCAATGACCGCCTTAATTCAGAAATTCTAGGCTTCAGTAGTAGAACTCAGTAAAACTTTATTCAGTAACTATAGGTTCACACCAGAGACATTTCTTATCAGAACTAAACAGCAAGCATTAACAGAGCTCAATTAAACCACAGTCAATTTCAAATCATTAGTGGGCATTTTTTTTCATTTGTTACAAAAGTAACACAATCTTGGTCTTCTCAGTTCCCATACCACCTCTTCCTTACTATTTCTGCCTGCTTTCTCAAGGAATTCGCCAAGAGTATTCTCATGCCTGGCATAACTCTTTTCTCGCTGCTATTTCAGCACAAAGGAATTTGATCGGCAACCCCTCACAATAAACACCCATCTACATACCCCAGCACATTTCTTTAGTATGCCAACACCCATTAGCCCCAGTTGCATTTCACAGATTTATAATAGCACTAAATCCATAGCAGGCAAGATGCATAATGCAGCTCCCTGATACAACCTCTCCTTGCATTTAAGATCCTCAAACAGGCAGAATGAAATAGCAGAACCAAGCAGCATCAACAAGAAGAGAAAATAGGCCTTTTCCCCTCAAGGTCAGTGGGCAAGTACCTGCTGATCTACCGAGACCTCGTTCCCACTATAATTTAAGGAAAATTGCTGATCAGGTTATATGACTGTCATTCCCACTTGAAACCGGTTCCAATCCTATTGAGCTTGGTTTCAATTGCAATGAAGCAAAGCAAACGCAAAAAGCCCACTGTTTCCTGACACTAGTCTTTTGGCAGTTCTTTTGAAAAGAATCGATTCCAAAGCATGTTCAACAAGTGGGAATGATGGATCTGAATTGGATCATACTGGAGGGGAGGGACTAATGGTAGAGGGCTGTTTACCATCCCTCTTCAGTTTTGGGGAAATCAGCCATCCCCCCCCCCCCCCCCCGCACTGCCTTTGTGCTTGTGGTGTGACCTTATATAACTTGACAGAATATGTGATCCATTGTATTTGCAACTCCTTGCAATTATGGGTGGACTGCAGCTCAGTGAGGCAAGTAGTTGCAAAACCAATGGATCGCCTATCCTGTAAATTTTTAAAATATATATATAGTTCCCAAGCCAGGCTGTTCAAAGGGGAAATGGTGTGCTTGAGCAGCCTGGGTTGGTAAGGGGCAGAGGAAGGCTTAGTTGCTAAAGTCACCCCGCTCAGCACCTGGAATGGCCCCGTCCTCACCGTGTTGCTGCGTGCGTCACCGATGACACGCAGATGGTTGACATGCAGTTTGAAGTGGCGCAAACTAGTGAGAATGACAATCATACCAAAAAAAGAAGTGATTACAAAGGAATAATTAAAAGATCCGCTTTCATAGTGGGAACAACGAACCTTTTGGAACTGATTCACCAACATGAAGGCGAATCCCAAACCAGTTTAAACGTAAGTGGGAATGAGCCCCAAATTTTGCCTTTCTTGATATTTCCCAAAATAAGCTGCTACCAACACGTATTGACTCATAGAAAGCATTAGGTATCTCTCTTTTATGTAAGTTTAATGTGTATATCAAAGCTAATGCAGGGGATGAGAGATCCCTTAGAATCTGCCCAAAGCAAACCACTGGTAGTTAAACATGGAATATATACTTATTTATTTATGGAACATAACTTGCAGAACAAATAATCACATGGTGAAGATGAATAATAATAATAATAATAACAATAATAATAATAATAATTTATTCATTTCCCACCTCTCCACAAAGCAAGGTACAACATGTTAAAATAGAAAACACAATTTAAAAAGAAAACACATAGAACCAACAGTTAAAATACAATATTATAAAACCATTAAAATACACTCATATAATACATTCATTAAAATATACCAATTAAAAAAATCAAGATTTATAATTGACTTTGTAGGCCTACTGGAAGTGATATGTCTTTAATGCTGTTTTAAAAGCAGTTGGCATTTTCAGCTGTCATATCTCCTCTGGCAGGACATTCCACAGTCTGGGGGCAGCAGATGAAAAAGTCCTCTGAGAAACCATTGCCAGTCTAGTCCTGGTTGACTGTAGCAAACATTTCTCAGAGGACCTGAGTACAGGGCAGATTGTATGGGAGAAGGTGATCCTGTAGGTAACCTGGACCCAAACCATGTAGAATAACATTTCTATATTGTAACCTTACAATATACAATAACAAGAAGTAGACAAAGAAAGGTACTCCAGTGTCTGCTGCAGAAAAGACAGCCCCCTCTATCCCTCTACTATGTCATTATCAAGAACTTCCTGTTGAAGAAGGCAAACAAAGTCCACCATTACAAGTACTGATCTACTTTCCTCTCCTTCCTTAGAGCCTTTACTACAAACTGCCCTATGAGAAGAATGGGTTATATCTGCACTGTAGAAATAAGGCAGCTTGGCACCACTTGAAGTGCCATGGCTCAATGCTATGACACTATGGGATTTGTATTTTTGTGGGATATTGTGCATTGAGCCATGGCAGTTAATGCAGTGTCAAAATGCATTATTTCTACAGTGCAGATGCAGCCTAGGTCAGTTAAGGAATAAAACCTTAACACTTGCTTGAGCTGGTCTGCTTCTCCTTTTCCCCACATGGCTATTTCCTGTCCAGCGGAAAGGATCATAATGAACAGTTACTTTGTAACAGGATTTACTATGTTTTATTAATACATGTTTGTATAATTTGTAATCTACTTTGGAGTGCATTGTATCCTGAAAGGCAAATAAAGATAATTGTAATACATCAGTATTATTAAATAACTCGGGCTTCTCCCCAACTAACTTTTATTTTATTCCAGAACCGTAATATTTCTCATTCTGCTGTCCATTCTGATTCCAATATCTCCACATCTTCTAAGCTCACAACTGTTTCTGATCCTACTTTACTGCCTTCCCTGTCTACACTAGCTCTACATATTATTCCATTCTCATCCTATAAGCAATCATGATTTTCTTATATATGAACTTTGCTCCTCTTGTGGATTGGGCCTGGAGAGAGACTAAGCAAGTGTGCAGTGGTATACAATGACAGCAGGAAGGACCCACACAGGGAGAGGGGTTCATTGGCAGTATTTTGCTCAAAAGTCACCCAAATTCTGGAACACAGATCATGTAGTTCTGTTATTACATAAATCAAGTATAATTTCTGGTGCTCCTTAATCCTAGCTTTGTGGAGAGAATCACTATTTTGTTCTCTTGTTAAGTGGATCATTTTATTGTTGTTTTAAGCAAAGACACTTTAATGAAAAAAGGGGAAGAATGTAAATGACTAAGTGCTGCAAGTGGTAAAACTTCCTCTGTCACAGGAGATTCAATAATTAAATAAGTAGATAATATCCTCCTTATTGAGGAGATTTAGGAAATCACAATGACATTAGATTATGGCAGTGTTTAACATCTGCACAGGGAAAGAGAAAGCATTATAACTGGTTTTATTGTTTGTAATACCCATGGAGCTATTTTTCTTATTTTAAATAGCACTGCTCTAAACAATTTCCATGTCTTCCTTTGTTGCTGATGTTAACTTTACGATAGTTAAAACATACATTGAAACTGAAACTAAAAAATTACTATTAAAATACAAGTAGAATTCAGAGGCATAATTGTAGTCTGGAATATCAGTATGCAAAGGAATCTTGCAGCACCTTTGATACTAAGGAGATTATCAGATGGGGGAAATTTGGGAGGGAGAGGCATACTCCCAGCAAAGTAGCATGATCGCTACTTTCAGACAACAGCGCACTTATCCAGGGCTTAGCCCATGAAGAACCAGCAATGCTCCAGCAACAAACCATTTCTGGGACTTCTCCATGAATGGTTTGTTGCTGGAGTATTGCTGGTTCTTTATGAGTTAAATCCTGAATAAGAGTGATGTGTCTGAATATCTTCAGCCCGATCATGCTACTTTGCGAGGAGTATGCCTTCTACTCCTGGTTTTTCCCCCCATCTGATAATCTTCTCACTAAGCAAAAGTATTTGTAGCATAAACTTACACAGATTTGGGACTTTATCATACAACCCCCATTCTTCTTGTAATCATGTTAGTGAAAAGAAGTGCATACAAGCCAGTTTGGGAGCACTCGCTATCACACATCTCTTCTGCACTGCAACCGAGCTGTTGCTGGTCCCACGCACTCTCATCTGCCCTTGTCCTTAACCCCGCCTTCCTGCCCTATGACCTACCCAGCATGCCATTCATGGGGGGGGGGGGAATGTACGGCTGTGTTTTAATGCAATTCCAGAGTTATGCTAATATGGTTTAACAACAAAAAAAAGGAAGTTTTAAAAAAAGCTGTTCTGGAATAGGAGGGAGGAAGGGAGGAGGAGGAGACCCTAGAAATTATCAGACAGGGATGGGATGGGGTTGGGAGTGAAACAGATCTCTCGTCTTTATCCCATCCTTGTCCTGCTCACACAAAAGCATTTCAGAGATGTCACACTTAGATTGTCATTAACCTATCATTAAAGTAGAATTGTATTAATGTGAACTCCATTAATATAAATGATAGGACAATTCCACTTCAATGGCAGGTTAATGACAGGGTAAGCATGATGTCATGGGGAAATTCTTTTGCGTGATCATGGTTCAGTGAAGGGACACTGCATGACATCATGTGAAAATCTTTTCCTGATTGCACCTAAGGACAGGACAAGGACGTCCTTTTCCCCGTCTGATAATCCTCACTGACATTACGTTACTCTCCAATCCCAGAACTGTCACAGGAGAACTTTACTACACCTGAGAACTAACACTACACCAGTGTGACTGGGAATTTATTGATGGGTTTTCCCCATTATTAGCAAATGGTGCTCTAACTACACTTTGATGACAAGGCAGAGATGACAATGAGAGGGAGATGGCATTGCACTGTAGATATGACCACAGGCGCTATTATTCAATTTTTATGATGGTTTAAAAGCTATGTGTGATAAAGTCCTTGGTCTACTTCCTGAGATGCATCTGAGGAAGTATACCAAGTCTATAGAAGCTTATGATGTAATTTCTTTCACTGTTACTCTCAAAGGCACTGCAAGATCTCTTTGCATATTGATATTAAAGTGCAAGTTGTACAACTGCATCCAAAACTTCTTTCCAAATTATAATTTTCTTGTATAATCCATCTATTCTAGTGTAGTAAGTTAAGCACTTAGAGATAATCTCCAGGTTGCTCAATTAATCCTTTACTTCCTTGGGCTCTAGTCCTTCTCATAGCTGTATTTTGTTAATTAAGAAGAAAATATATTTTACATATATTTGATTGACTGAATAAGTGAGTGAGTGACATCCCATCTTTTTCACAGCTTAAAGCATTTTACACAAGTTCAAATAGATGCGGATAAAAGTATATATCATACAAAATATAATAAAAGTAGAGTTAAAAGCAAATTACACTGACTTACTTTGTGCATGCCCATAAAAATAAAAAATATAGACTATAAAGCACATTGAGAGGTCTTAACTGAGATCTGTATTCAGTCTATTTTTGTGCATGCCTAATATACTTATAAAATGTAACCTTGATAATATTTTAAAGTTATTATGCAAGGTTTCCTTTAGGCCAATGAAGCAGTATGAACAGCTCTATTAAAGGTGTCAACATGGTCATGGTTCATAATCCATTAATTAATTCAGAATCTTTGACACAAAATAAACCACTCCATTTATTTTTTGACATTGGGTTGGCTTGAGTGTTGGACTAGGACTAGGACTGGGAGGCCAGGGTTCAAATCTCTTCTCAATTATGGAAACCCACTGGGTGACCTTGGGTGAATCACACTCCATCAGCCTCAAAGGAAGGCAAGGGCAAACCTTGTCTGAACAAATCTTGCCAAGAAAACCACATGATAGGTTTGATGTAAAATCAGAAATGACTTGAAGGAACACAACAACAACAACAACAATCCATTTTGCATTCCTACAGTATGTAGTGAAATTGTTTGTTTTGGGGTTTCTTCAACTGCCTAATCCACCAGCCTTGGACTAGGTACCAGTGGTTGCTTCCTAGGCAAACCAATGGCACATGAAGCCATTTTATCCACCATGTGGAGATAGGGAGGAGGAGGAAGAGATATGTGCCCGTTCCTCTTCCTTCCTGGCCATTCCGGGCCTTCAGCTGCCTCTCTGGAGGCAGCTGAATGCTGAGGACAATGTGGGGGGGGGGGAGAGAGGAGGAAGAGGCATGCACCTGTTTTTCATCCTTCCAGATCATCCCTGGCCTTCAGCTGCCTCTCTGGATCCGGAGGAAGGAGTAGGAACATATGCATGCCTAGTCCTCCGCCTCCCAGACCCTCCCCTCTCTGGAGGCATCTGAAGGTCAGGGATGGCATGGGGGGAGGAGGAGGAAGAGATATGTGCCTGTTCCTCTTCTTCCCCCCCCCCTTGCCCTCCCCTCCAGGCCCTCAGCTGTCTCTGGAAAAGCAACTGAAGGCTCATGAGGCTGGGGAGGAGAAGTCCTGCCCCAGAAGTCCCATCCCTGGATGGCAGAAGTCCCGCCCCTGGCACCATGTAATACCCAGAGCTGCATGGGCTTTTAGTTTGGGCACTCAACCCCTAAAAGTTTCACCGTCACTGTCCTAGGCCAACAGGGGCACTGTGACTGCATTGCCACTGTAGCAAAGTGGTAGCACTCCAGCAGGGTTCCTCAGGTTATCTATGCCATATCATCCAACTCTCCCAATTTGGCAGGGAAAGTCCCAATTAATCCTCCTCTTTTAAAATGTCCTAATTTTTCTCTCCTACTACTACTTTCTCTCTTTGTCCTTGGCTTATTTCAGTTGCTGCAAACTAAGGGGTTATTCAGATAGTGAAAATAATCCAGGACAAATCCAGATTGAATATTTGTTGTTCACAAGCATCTCGAGTGCACCCAATTAAGTTTTTTGAGGGGTTTCCAAAGTCCAAAGTCCCCACTTAACCTGGGATAATTGATACCGGCATCCCCCACCCCACAGAGTATATTTTAAAAGATACACATCATCAGTAGTGTGAATAACTGATGCAAATAGACTGGGATTAAACTCTAACATGCCTTGAATGCATTTAGAATACATTCCCATCATCAACTCCATGTTTATTTGAGTTCTAGCACATGTGAGCAACAGAACTTGCAGAGATGCACAAAGATGTGGTTCCATAGTGTGAATAACAAACCTGGAATGTGAGTGAGGTTATTTGTATCATTCCACTAAAAACAACAACAACAACAATATCTGAATAACACCTGAGTTCAAAAAGCATGAGTAGTTTGTACTCAGTTATTTCAGTAGAGGGTAGAGGAGAGGAGATGAAAGAATTTTGTTCTTCCCAGTAGGCGCAAGCCAAAGCAAACAGCTCCAGCCTTTCTTAGTGTGTGTATTCTTCATTAATAATTTTGTCATCTTGACCACACTTTGATGTTGCTTGGCCACATTGTTGTGGATAAACAGGAACAAAGACCCTTTTGGAAGTCAGGAAAGTAGGGTTTATTTGTCAATGGGCCTCTCAGAGAGCGCCCCCTCAGTTAATCAACATCCTTATATACCATCTTACAGAGCAAACTTATAATTATATTAACACATGCATAATTCAACATTTTCATTGGTTACAAGATATAACTCCAGCCCCCTCCTTTCCTGATTACGTTACACTCCTACTTGCTATGCACGAATTATTTTGGCTTTCTCCCTTTTGCCATCAATGTTATCTCTTTGGCTGTGAAGCAGACTATCTGCCTAGCCTTCAAGGCCAAAAAACAACATTCCATGTTATCAGTGAAGCAGAACTGAAAGGTCTTTTACAAACTGCCTTGCAAATGCAGAGTTTTAAACATAGAAAATGAGACCCCCAAGGGTCATTCAATCCAGCCCTGAATTAGCCATGAGCTTTGTAGTTTCTTTTATATTATTTTTCATCTCTTACAACATGTGTACCAGTTTTCTTCTGTAAATGTCAGAAAGTACACATATATAAGGAGATATCCTGGAGATGGGACCCAAGTCTAAACACAAAATTCATTGGTATATCATATACAGCTTAGGTATATTAGGTAAGTAATTCAATACAATATTTTTAATAATTTTGTGCATGAAACAATGTGTATGTACATTGAACACCAGAAAGCAAAGGTGTCACTAGCTCAGTCACCCATGAAAAATGTTTTGGTTCTTGAAATATTTTGAATTTTGGAATTTCACATAAGGGAGACTTGACCTGCACAAGCACTGTGGGAACACTAGTGAAAATGGAGTGACTATTATGCTAAATGATTGCTATCTGTAATGTACAAAAACAGTTAGGCTATAGATCCCTGCTCCCTTTTCTGAGTGGCAGGTGTGACTGATAATTTTCAGCTGCTTTCAAAATGTCCATGTTTCACTCTCCTACTACAACTTTGGCCCTTTTCCCTTAGCTTGCTTCTGTTGCTGCAAACTGAGTTCAAAGTGTAAAAGTAGTTTGCACTCAGTTAAAGTCAGCAGGAAGAGTTGAGGAAGGGTGGAATGTTGCCCTTTGTAACAGACTCAGGCTGCATACACAGTGCAGAAATAATCCAGTGCAGCACCACTTTAGCTGCCATGGCTCAATGGTATGGAGTTCTGGGAATTGCAGTTTGTTGTGGAGCTTTGAGAAAAGCTCTGGTGCCACAACAAACTACAATTCCCAGAATCCCATAGCATTGAGCCATGGCAGTTAAAGTGGTGCTGAACTGGGTTATTTCTGCATTGTGGATGTGGGGAAAGGCAGATGTAAATGGCTGCAGCCTCTTCGGTCTTGTATATTCTTCCTCATTAACAAGTTTTGCCTGACCACATGCTGATGTTGTTTGCTCACATGTGGTCCTATTTTCATCTGTGAATTCTTGAGTGTGCTGTTACCAAGGACATTGAGGGGGGAAGCAGACAGCTAAAAGGGCCGTTTTGGGGGCAAGGAAGGGGGGGCAGGCGCACGGTGGGTGCCCCAATCCCTTCCCGAAGGCATCGTTGGAGCGCCGGCCCCTCTGCACGGCCGACGCCCCAACAATGCCTTCCTACCACAGCTTTCACACACGCTGCAGCGGAAGAGTTGCCGAAGCTGTTCCACCAGCCTTTTGTGGCGCACCTTCAGCGACTTGTGGAAGGAGCGCTATTTTAGCTCTCCTTCCAGGGGCGGCGAAGCTGCGTCGTGGGGCCGAGGTGTGCGGATACGTCGGCCCCGTGGCACAGCTTCCCGGGGCGGCCCACGGCGTCCCGTCTGCTTCCCCCTTGAGAGAATTGGAATAACTCACAGAATAAAGGTCTGTAAAGGGGGGAACAGATGAGGTGAAAGGGGCAGCTTCAAGTCGCACCTACTGAAGACAAATTAGGGCTGTGGCAACCACACACCGTGGCCCCAATCTGCCTTGAACCTGGCCAAAAAAGGAGAGGATAAGGTCCACTCCTTTTTTTGGCCGAGCACACCCCCATGGCAGCTTCAAGACACTCTGGCAGCATGCAGCATACAAACTCCATGCTGCCAGAGCTTTATGAAGCCACCCACGTCTGGGCAGCTGGGTGGCTCCAAGCCAGTTTCCCAGTGTCATCGGGATGTGTGACTTCTAAACACTGTACACCAATGATGCCCAGAAGCAGGCTTTTTGGTCTGTCTGTTCCAACCATAAGGAGCTACAAGAAGCAAAAGTTATCAGAATGTCTGCTTTATTTTCTACCCTAGGTCAAAGCTGGCCTGAGATTGTATACATCTTTAAGTGCTTCTCTTGACAGAGATCTTTGGTTCTGTCTATGTTGTTCTGTCCCTGTAGCATGAAACAGCTGCATTGGTGTGCAACTGTTCCTGGAGATTTAATTCTCCTAAGTGCTTTGAAAGCAGCTTCCACTTCACTTTCTAAAATTGTAGTTTCTTCATCAAAAGTCTCTACTTTGAAGAAATCTGTCATCCTTTCATCTGTTTTGCATAGTTTTCCAGTGTATTGCTTCTATCATGTTTTTATTTTGTGCTAATCATATAGTGTGGTACCCTGTTGCTTATTTGGCATCCATATTCTTCATTTAAATTTCCCTTTGAGTTTCCCTTTGAGTTCCCTTTGAGTTTCACAAAGATCTTGTGAAAGAGGTCACTTGTTCTGAGCCCTTATATACTTAGGGAGAGTGTTAAAGGGGGGAAAGCAGGGCAAGTGTCAGTGACGGGGGCCTTCTGTGAGAAGAGGTAAAAAAGTAACCTCAGCTGTATAAGGAATGACCTATCACAACAAACACAAGCACACACACTGCTGAAAGGAAATTCATTCTCATGCCTACACAGGGGAAGCCTACTTCTTCTAGTGCAACAATTTTCAAACTTTGGTCCTCCAGGTGTTTTGACTTTCAACTCCCAGAAACCTTAGCCAGCTGAGCCAACAGTCAGGAATTCTGAGAGTTGAAGTCTAAAACACCTGGAAGACCAAAGTTTGGGAACCACTGTTCTAGAGGGTTGAATCATATGGTGCTTTATGTTTTCAGATTCTCAAAGGAAACTTTCTTTTTTGGGTAAGAAAACAGTCAAAACTCTGATCCTGTCAGTGCCCCAAAGGAATTGAAGTTAGCTCTCCTCCATATATATTATTGTGGAGAGAGTACAACCAATTAGTAACTGGAAATTTCTTTTTCATAGACCTGCATATAGCCTATTTTTGGATTGCTCACTTTTCTTAGCAGCATACTCATGTTCTTCCCATTGTTTGACCTCATGTTCCACAGTCCCTGTTCCTTGGGAAAATATGACTTATCACATCATGCTTCTCTGCATTGTTTTTGTAAGTTATACTGTTTCCCCTGGTGCCACATCAGTTCTGTCTCATAGAGGGACATTGTGTTCTTTCCTAGCTGTTTGAAAGTTCATATCTGAATGTAGCGGGGGGTGGGGAGAGACTAAGAACATTGTCTTAGGAATGCTGCCAGACAGCCAATTCAGACAGGCAGGAATAACACATCATACATTTCTTCCGCACTTCACTTCTACACATTCATGATTTAGAACAGGTATTTTTAGACTACAACTTCCACAATCCCTCAGTCAACCTGTCTAGCAACCAGACTGACTGGGGAAGTCTGGATGTTATCATCCAAATATGAATTTTACAAGCTTTGCAAAAAATCAAAGCTGACCCTAATTTTAAGCAGAGCAGACTCAGGAAAAATGGAGAGACAGTAGTTGGAGGACATAAAAGGCAAATAAAGTTCATCCAGGATTGTGGCAAAGCTACTCTGATATTCATTTTGCACTCCACACTGTAGAGAAACATGGCCCATTTCTAAAAAGTGCTTCCTCCATAGCATGGGGAATGAAGTTGACAGTGCATGTTGCAATCTATTCCTGCCCCCTAGCCAGTGTTCAAAACCATAAAACAAAATGTACTAAAGTTATATCATTGTTTCCAAGGTGGTAATATATATAAAGAGAGAGAGAGAGAGGATTCGGTAAGAATCCAGCATATCAGGAGATAATTTCAATAGAAAATTGAGTTCTCTTACCTCACTATGAATATTACACTAACTGTTACTTCACATTGCATACATGGTTTGTCACTGTGGTAGTTGTTAACTTTCAACATCTCTGTGATCTAGCCAAAGTTTGGAGGTAAAATCTGCACTTCTGATATGTAAAATATTCACTGTGCACCAAAAAATAAACCCAAGAACCATGAACATTATGATGCTTACCCTTATCTACAATTATTTTGTGTTTATTAAGCATGTGAATCAATTACTGAAGGGTGTGTTTAATTTTGTTTTTAAAGGAGTGTCCTGTATTTCACAATTAAATGACATCTCTAGAGGACCTCTCTTTCCTCTCTCTCCTTCTCTCTCCTTCTCTCTCCTTCTCTTTGTCTACTTTTTCCCCCTTGGGGAAAGAATGCAGACAAACAAAATGACTCTACAATTATGTCTTGACAGGAAGAAACTGAAACATAAACCATATGCCATTTTTCTCAAATAAAAGTATGATTATTACACTGGTTGTCATTGTTTGCAAGATGTTTTCCTGGAAACATTATTGTTAAACATTATAAACTGCTCCTCCATCCACTCCCAATTATGGGTTTGATCATTTTGGTTCAGTAGCAGAAAAGCTTAAAGCTGTGAAGGGGGGGGAGTGATATTTTTTTTTTATCAGATAAGGACTACAGTATATCAGCTAATAAAATGCTTGCCATGGCTAGGCAAAGAAACAAAAAACTTGAGGGTGCCCTTGGTGGGTATGGCAAGTTGCAATTATCCTACAACGAAACACTGTTTTGCTATGATTGATGAAAGAAAGAATATGACAGAATCTTACTGGCTGCAAAGGTTGTTGTAACATCATAATTAGGAACAAATAACATTTTACAGAGAATGAGGGGGGAGGTATAAAACAATTCATTTATACTGCCTTGAATGCCCTTGCTCTCTAGCTGCTGTGTCATATGTAAGAGCATAAACAACTTAATTCTCAGGTTCATGCATTGGCCTTTCAATACTTTGATTTAAGTAGTGTCTGAAATACAGATGAGAAACCTGGAACAGTAGCAGCAGTCTTTCACATAGGAGTAGATTTTAATGTGAAAGACCACAGTGACAGTTTTTCAAGGTATGGTAGGTTTCCAACAAGCACAGAGGAAATATACAGCTCTCAAAAAAGAAGAATGATTACCTTATAGTTCAAAGATGACCTACAACTGAGTGTAATTTTGACCTTTCAATTGTTGTATTCTCCTTAAGGCAGAAAATAAGATTTAAAATATCACATCAGAACATGGTTCTCTCTCTCTCTCTCTTGATCTGCTATGCTAGGTCAAGAGATTAATTTCTGAGAAACTCCCAATTTATTTCACATAATATCCAAAGGCCTTCTATTACTGCTTGATGGTACATAATGCAGTGCTAAAAAGAGGGGAAATATGGTGACATGACTTTTTAAATGATCTCACACATATAAAATAGTAATGTAAAGTTAAATAAAATGCATTTTGTCTAAAATATTCCCAGCCTACTTAAGCCTGACCATGAATGCCAGCCTTATCAAAATTGTTGTCCGTTTCTTTAGGGAAGGTCTCACATTTCAGATTCAATGCCAGAATTCCTATTATAGTCCCCATGTATTTTCTGTATCCTTACTGAGGGCCTTTGCAGACTGCCAGAAATAGTGCAAATTGAGTCCACTTTAAGGGTTAGGGTTAGGGTTAGGGAACCATGGGAACTGTATTTTATTGTGGCACCAGAGCTCTCTGACAGAGAAGGCTCAATGTCTCAGAGAAAAAACAATTCCCATGATTCCCTGTCACTAACCCTAACCCTTAAAGTGGACTCAATTTGCACTATTTCTGGCAGTCTGCAAAGGCTTTGAGTCCAACGGCAGATAAAAGAAATAAGGATTCAGACTTGGGACTTAGGATAAATATATTCACTGGGTTTATACAATGGATTAATAGGAAAGTGGAAATTTATAGCACAATCCTGTAAAGATTTATAGTATACTTCTGTTTGACTTTACCCCTCTCCTTTTGTAAGGAATTCAAAGCATAAGAATACAGGAAGAACACTAATCTAAAGGCCTACTTAGTCCAACATTACATTTAGAGAGTGACCAACCAGTTACCTATAGGAAACCCACCAGCAGGTTATGAGTGCAATGACACTTTTGAAATATGCTGTCTCAGGTATTGGAGGGGATGTGAATAACAAGCATTATGGAGGGTACCACGTCATCTGCATGCTGCATTTCTGTCACTGATAATCCAGACATAACAGGGCTGCTGACTGTCTGCTTCTGAAAACATTGGCAGGCATTGCTTTGATGACTGATGGCTTATGGCTTTATGTGGAAAAAGTCTTGGGGAGCAAGGAGAATAGAAATGGGGAGCAGAATTTCAAAATACTAGATGCTAAGGGACCAAGTAAGGCTAAAAGAGAGTGAAGAAGAACCAGAGAGCTGAGAAAACAACAAAGTAGGCAATTGCATGGAGAATTACTTGGTCATGCAGGCAACCAACCTCCCTCTGAGAAGTACCCACCACAAGTGTAGCAACAGGTGTGTGTGTGCAAAATGAGAGTAAAAAGTCTATCCCCAAAAAATAAATTTTCCTTCAGACCTCAAATTTAGAGTTTTGCAGCAATGTAGAACTTCAGTAGAGTATTTGAAATACAGTTGAAGAATTAAGAGAACCAGCATGGTGTAGTGGTTTGAATGTTGGACTAGGACTCTGGAGACTTGGGTTTGATTCCCAGCTTAGCCATCAAAACTACTGGGTGACCTTGGGCAACTCACACACTGTCAGCCTCAGGGGAAGGCAATGGCAAATCTCTGAACAAATCTTGCCAAGAAAACCCCTTGATAGGTTCACTTTGTGGTCGCCATAAATTGGGAACAACTGAAGGCACACAACAACAACATTGAAGAGTTAAAAGAGTTCTATATATGAGTTCTAGGTGTGAACAGTTTTTAATGTTATGCTCTTTGCAATGCTAGAAATGTAGGAGCTGAAGTTTTCATTTGGGAGCAGAACCTTTATTCAGGGACAATGCCTTCACTTTGCTCCCCCTATAGCTACACCCATGATGACCCTAAATCTGTCCTAACACCCCTAGGAGCACACCCTTAAGCAAAGTGGGCAAGGTCTCCTGGAGTAAATACAGAGCTCTGTATAGGGATTGTGTATCTGTTCATCCCTCGTATGTGCTCATGGTTTGCAATTCATCAAGAGTGTAGCCTATTTCGAGCTGAATTTTATTCTGTTTCTTACAACCATACCAACATGAATCCCCCTGTTCATGTCTGGTTTTAGAAGCTGGGCAGCATCAGGCCTACAGTCCTGGGCTAGACAGACCATTGCTCTGGTTCAGTATCAGACAGCTTCCTATGTTTCCAACAATTTACATAACCATACAGTAATTGTAAAGACTATGAACCAAACACATTACAGCTGCTATATTTTCTGATATAATTTCAGTTCACAAAAATATCTGTAATTTTCCTGTAAGGTCTGAAAACTATCTCCCATTAAACAATATTATTTTGTATTCTCTGAGGAAAAAAGTCACTTTTTCATGGCCTCTTTGGATACATCCAGACTGATTAAAAAGTCCCAGATTTTGTTCCTATTCTTTCTTATTTATAGCTCAAATTATTCTGGGATAAACGAAATGTGTATGGCTTGCCAAAATAATATTGGAAAGAATTGGAATAAAATCTGGGAAATTTCTGGTCTTTTAAATCAGATGCTTCCAAGTCAAGAAAATGTAATGTTGCAGCTGTTGAAATTCAATCCCTATAACCAATCACTCTTGGCTATTTGCTGGCTGGGGCTAATAGAAGATGCATTTCAACAACACTTGAATCACCTACCCATGTAAAGTAGTAGTCAAAGTAATGTAACCCTACAGTTGAACTGCAGCTCCCAGCATTCCTCACCATTGACTGTGATGGATGATGGGAGTTGTAGTCCAAAACCACAAGGAGGTTCATAATTTCCATTCCCATTGTAAATGTCCCTGAACCAGTTTTTGTGCAGCTTTAAGCCAAACACTGTACAAAAATAGTCAAAACAATGAACTTTTAGCCTACATTTTTTGTATGAGGCTCAGTTTTATATATATAAAACACTGCATATTCAGTTTATTTACTGATTTATTTCAGACGGAAACATATATCCATACTGAATTCAGTGGGGCTTACTTCTGAATAGGTATTTATATACCAATCTAATAAATCTGTTTATAGAACTGAACTAATAAAATATTTCTTTGTTGCCTTTCTAGCAAAAAATGTTTTCAAGACAACTTACATAAAACAGGGAAAGCCAAAAATAAACAAACAGACTTCAGTTCAGGCCACTACTACCCCATACAATATCAATCAAGAGCAGATGAAGCAATATATTGATATCAATGAACTGCAGATACAAATAGTTCAGAGCAAATCCAGAGGTCATAAAAATAACAAACCATTTAATTCTTCAAATTAAACAATAATGTACAACCCCCATTACAACCATGTGAAATTATTTTGTACATTGAATCAGAAAGTACCAATAATCTTAAAAAACATCAGTTTTTTTGGCAGTTATAACAGAAAAAGTGCCAAACAGGTACTAGTCTTTGAAAGCAATAAAAAGCAAACAGAATTTGGGATGCAACCACACCAATTAGGAAAAACCTGCCTCAGAATCCAAGCCAGCATGACGTAGTTGCTTTAGTGTTGGACTATGACTTTCAAGACTAGGATTTGAATCCTTGGACAAGTCACACTCTCTCAGCCTCAGAGGAAGGCAAAGGCAAACCCCGTCTGAGCACATCTTGCCAAGAAAACTCCATAATAGGTTTGCCTTATGGTAGGCATAAGTTGGAAACAACTTGGAGCAAACAACAACAACAGTAACAGTCTCACATCCATGCAAGACACCTGGCAGCTTCTCTAATTGACAAAAGTATTCCATAGCATGAGCATTGGCAACCAAAGTTTATGAAATCTTTGGCTGCCAAAGCCCTTATAAGGCTGTTAAATTGGTCTTACCAAAAGGTAATGGAGTTTAATTGGTAAAAATGATTTAAAAGTATCTAATCTGCAGTTGTGGGAAGAAAAGGTCATCTTCCTTTTACAGTACCCAGTGAGGTGAACCTTCCCTCAGCATCATATATACACAGAATGAACTGATTTCTACATGAGGTTTGTCTTTAGTTATCAAAAATGGTACACACATATGTAAGACACCAATATCAGCAGATTCAGCAGAACTTTGTAGTTTTCAGAATACAAACCAAATCAAACAAGAATGGGCATGGGATGAAGTAAAAATCCCTCAAACAGCCCAGTGACAAGAGAGCAGACTCAGGACTTTATCCCATCAGCCTGTTATCTCACAATCATTGTGTTGCCAAAGGAAATGGGAACATGCTGGTTTGAAAACAATCACTATCACACTTCTCTGCACCTGTCCTACTATGGTGCTTTGGTGGTCCATGATCCCACCATCGCTCTTCCACACCACCCTGTGTATGCCCAACCCACTGCATGTGTGCCTATTTATTTATTTATTTATTTAGCCACATTTGCTCAATTATGACAAAACAATAATTAATAGGCAGAAGGGAGGGGGTGGAGACCTTAAGTAAGCTTAGCTCTGCCCTCCCCCCCAACTCTTCATCACGGTGCCCAGGCACCAGAACATATTTCCTCTGGCCTCTCTTCTAAGAGGCCAGGAAAGCAATGTCCCTGGAGCTAGGCACACTGGCTTAGGGATGGAAATAGTGCTCCCTACTAAATCTATGGTATTAGGGTTTCCACTTTGGGATTGTCCTGGGCCCTGGGGCTTCTGGGCCAAACATGAGACCTAGGAATAGCCCTGGTGATATCTTTAAGCATTATGCATTCAGTAGTAACAACAGTTGCTCACAGGCTTTCATTCAAACACACACACACACAGGGGGGGGGGAGAGGGAGAGGGAGAGAGAGAAATTCTTAACCAAGGGGGGTTGCAGACTGTCAAAAATAGTGTGAATTCAGTTCACTTTTAGGGTTAGGGTTAGTGCTAGGGAATCATGGGAATTGTTATTTTTCTGAGACATTGAACCTTCTTTGTCAGAGAACTCTAGTGCCACAATAAAATTCAGTTCCCATGATTCCCTAACCTTAACCCTAACCCTAAAAGTGGACTGAATTCACACTATTTTTGACAGTCTGCAACCCCCCCAAAGAATCTGTTGTCAGAACAAAGTGAAATGATGGGATGATTAATTACTAGTCTACTTGCTTCCAGCCAAAAGGTGGATGCAGAACAGAGTGGAGGGTGATCCATGGCACCACAACAACTGGGAGGAAAGGAGGAAGCTGACCAGAGTGAACATATATATCATTTGGGAGTCTTTGCAAGTTGTAGCCAATCAATTAGGTCTTGCAAATTTTTAGCAAGCTGCTGCTCTCTTAACTGAGATGGAAATGTGTACCCAACCATTCCTTTTGCCCATAGCTGAGCCCAGAAAAAATAGAGAATTTGCACCATCTTCTGCCTGGAGATGGCCCACAAAACCTGGAGACTCAGAGCCAGATCTCAAGATCTGTCCTCTTTCTATAGCATCCATGTGTAATCATTTCAAATCACCCTTGGGTATATAACTAAAACAGATTATATATTGTTGACAAAAGTTGGTTGGAAGTCATGTTATTATTATATGTGGGCTCCAGATTGTTCATTGGGTGGGGGCAGAGAAAGAAAGGGAGAGACAGAAAACCAGAACTAAATTTATGTAGTACTGGTTCTTCCTGTACCTTGACCCTGGAAGGGAACTCATCTGTCATAACAATCATATCTACTAGCTAGCTTTCAGAAAGAGAGCATATAGATTCATTTCATCTATCAACAACTCTTTTAAGGAGGAAAAGTGTTTTGAAGAAAAGATATTTCCTTTTCTTTATGCAAAATAGAAAATAAACAGATATAGATTTTAAAAAGTAGTCCATTTCTTTCCCATCGCATACAATCATCCTAATATTTTTTCATTATCCTAACCAATCTAACTCCTAATCTTTCTTTGTTCCTGAACTATATTGACAGCTGTCTGAATGAATGCTTTGCTCACCAGCAATATGTGTTTTAACATGGTTCCCCCCCTTTTTTTTTACTTGAAAATGAAAGATTACAAATTATAGACTTTCTTTTGATGGTAGTTACTAAGCAAGGGTGAATTGTATTATGCCTCTAAACAAATTATTCTTCTCCTTTGTAACATCTATGCCAGTATATATATTTACTGAATCCTTTGTATAATGCTTGATGTTACAAGCTAGAATTGGGGTGGGAGAAGATGAATTAGCATGGTTGCGTGAGTCCATCCTGATAGGTAGAAAGATGTATTACTAAGACTAAAGGGTCTGCTCTCCACATTTCTTGCATTTCCTATTAAAAGTCTTCAGCAAGCAGATTAGAATTTTTCAGAATTTTTAAGAAAGGTGAGTTTTGTTCAAATATTATTGACCAGATTTTTTTGAGTACAGGAACATGGGAGCATGTAGCCTTACCCATCACCTTTCCTAGCATTCAAAGAAAATGCAAAGAAGTTCCTGTTTGCATGAAGGCTCTTCATCTGAACAATGATTCCTTACTGTCACAGAGAACCTTCAAGAGAATACAACGGCCTAATAAAACAATGTCCTTTAGATAAAATGACAAAATAAAGGTTTTATTATTTGAATTTATATTTTTTAAATATTTTCAAACCATTGACGGTTGAATTGATGGAGAGAAAAAAATCTGTGAATACACAGGGCTGATTCAGATATATGAATCCTACAGTGTGGATAAGCTTAACTGTGTTTATAAAAATAATTCCTTGGGAATGTCATTTCCAAAGGTGACTCATTTCAGTGACCCATTGGTAAATGTAAGCACAGTTTGGTTTGGACATAATGCTAAACCACAGTCAAAAATAGATATGAAATTTAAAGATTTTTAGAACCTCAAATTCTTTTCCAAAATATGAATGAATTTTGTCACTAAACTGAAACAAAATTCCTATGCATGTGATGTATAAAATGTGTCATTTTAGTCATAAATTCATTTTGACACGATAAAGAATTAATAGGATCATTATGAATGCATATCCTAATGATTTTAATACATTTTTACAACTTTTAAAACCTGAGAAATCTTGCCATCCCATTTCATCTTTTTATTTACTTTGTGATCATATCAATGGCTCCTCCATTCTTCCTTTTATTTCTTCTCATTTCTTTTTTTTAAAATCAATTTTATTGCTGACGCTGATTGAAAAATGAGTGAGAAACTTTTTTTCTTCCAAGGGCCACATCTGAAAGAAAGGAAAGGTACGGATTATTATGGGCATTGCTATTGTGAACTTGTTTTCTCTTCTGTATAACTCAAGACGCAGCCTGGCAGCACAAGGGGTAATATATGTCAGACTACCCACTGTGTTGAGACCTCTACACAAACTGAGCACAGCAGGGTGAATGTTGCTGGGATTTGTTTTACAGGAAGCCTTCATTTCCTTGCTTTGGAGGGGTTAAGTGAGCCACTTCAGCCATTGTTTCCCATTGGGGGTTATGCTGCGGAAAGGCAGCTCCACTTTCCCCACTAGGGGCTGTGTCAGTGGAGATCTGCTGTCAAAGGAGAACAGCGGGATGCAATGAATCAATGTATTCCCCAGCCACCTGGCTTAGCCATGGTTGTTCACTCTCATGCTGTGACAGCCCCTAGGTGGCCACCAGCCTCAAGCTGTCAAATTCAGCCCCGACAGGTTTTGGCCACAGGAGACCTTATGTCCAGGTTTATTCTGTAAGGAATCCAGCTGAATTGTATGCTTTGTGCCTCAAGCGTCTCTCTTGTGGTAATGGAGGAAAACTGAGTATAGAAACTTTGGTCAAAGTCCAGCCAGAAGTGAGCCAGTAGAAATGGCATATAAGGGCATAAAGATTTTAAAAGACAAAGATTATTACTAGATAGTTAATTGCTCATCCATGGAAGTTGGTGTCAAGTGAAGAATTAGATGTCTTCAATAGTAGCACCATGAGTGCTGGGAGGTCAACACAGAGATGCTTGAGTTCCTCTTCCCATGCCTCTATAGCAGCCAGTCTGGGCCAGGTATCCCCCATGATGCCTGACTCAATCTGCATTGCAGAAATAATGCAGTTCAAAGTCACTTTAAGTGTCATGGCTCAATGCTATGGGATTTGGGGATCTGTAGTTTTCTGAGATATTCAGTCTTCTTTAGCAAAGAGCTCTGGTACCACAGCAAACTACAAATCCCAAAATTCCATTGCATGGAACCCTGGAAGTTAAAGCCATGTCAAACTGAATTGTTTCTGCAGTGCGGATGTAGCCCATGTGGCTAGACATAATGGGAAGAGGAATAAAAAAGAGTAAAGATAAAGGTGATGAACCAAGCCAATGCTTGTAATGATGAAATGAGCAAGCACCTTAGGCTGTTCTGATATCATGGCTCTGCTTTCAACTTAGAATAATAATAGGTATATACACTTTCAGTATTAACATGACTATAAAGACTAATCTACTGAAGTTCATTGAAATAGGCTTTACTATTAATAGTCAATACACATACAGTTGCCCCTCCATTTTTGGGGTGTGTGTGTGTGTTAGGATTGGGTCCCAAAGGAAAATGTACATCGTGGGATAGGGCAGCAGCCATGATGACACAGCATTTGGCCACAGCTGAGTCATGCAGCTTCATGCTGATGTCACAGGACATGACATCATGGGGGTAGTCACCTGGTGCTGGAAAGCACAGAAACTGCTGCAAAACTGCTGCAAAACTGCAGTGTCACTCAGGTGAGTGACAGGTGTCCAGGAGGAAGAGGCAGGGCCAAAGAGCCATGTGGAGCACAGGCTATATAAGGCACAAGCCTCTGGAAACACTTGTGGATTGTGGGTTGAGTTCGTGGTGTTGTTGGATTGTTGGAGTTGAGTTGTTGTATGCTGTACATATCTATATATAGAGCAACAAAGATTATAGCCTCATTCGTGAGACGTCTGGCTGTAGAGTCTCTGTGCTCTATCTGGAAGGGGAGAGGAGTTTCTCCAGCTGACAAGCAGCCTGCTTCATTGGAGAACTCTGGATCCTGGTGCTTCACGTTACGTGGTTTCCACGCGCTGCGTTACCATGCTTAACACGGGTTATGGGCCCAGTTTGGGCCAGCGGTTCTGACTAGATGCATGTAAGTGGCTGCTTGTGTCTGCATCCAGAAGAGCTGCTTTCTACTGTCTATAGTGCCAGAGGGCAAAGAGTTAAGAAGCCTTGCTGTTTAGCTGTGGCTTCTTATCTACTCCTGATAGTGAAAGCTGGGAAGGCTGCCAACGCTGAGTTTTTGTTTTGATTACTGGCAAGAATGGAATTTTTAAGGTTCCCTAAGTTGTCGGACAGCAACTATTCTCAATGGGCTGTTTACATGGAAGCTGCTTTGATAAGAGAGTCTATTTGGGAACCAGTGGAACAAGGGCTCACTGGTGCAAATGCTGAAATAGACAGAAAAGCACGTGCGACTATCTGTCTCAGCTTGGACCCAAGCCAGCTGGTCTATGTGCAAGATAAAAGGTCTGCCCAAGAGGTTTGGTTAGCTTTGAAAAGTGTGCATCAGTCTGACTCCTCCCTGTCTAAGGGCTTAAGCAGATGGTGCAAAGTGCCATCTTCGAGGCCAGGAAGGGGAGGGGCAGCCTCACGCTGGGCGCCCCAACCCCTTCACAAAAATGTCGTCGGAGCAGCTGGCCCTCCGCACGGCCGGCGCTCCGATTATGCACTTCCACTGCAGCGTCCGCACACGCTGCAGTGAAAGAGGGGCCGAACGTGCGCTGGACGCCTTTTGCGGCGCACCTTCAGTGTCTTGTGGAAGGGGCGCTATTTTAGCGCTCCTTCCTGGGCCTGGGACGCTGCACCACGGGGCCAAGGTGTGCGGATACCTCAGCCCCGATCCGCAGCTTCCCGGGGTGGCCCCGTGCCGCCTGTCTGATTCCCCCCTAAAATGCTTTGGTCAAAAAGACTCTATGCTTGCAAAATGGCTCAGGATCAGCCTCTAGAGGAACACCTTGCCAATATGAAGCATTTGTTCCTGGAAGTGCAGTCCAGAGGAATCATCCTGTCAAGGGAGCAAAAGGCATACCTCCTGTTGAGCAGTTTGTCCTCTGATTTTGACCATATACTGTACAGCCTCCAGGGAGTGCCAGAGAGTCAGCTCACAATAGACCTTGTAACTATACGTGTATTGGAAGAATGCCAGAGACAGCGTTTTGAGACTGGCATTCAGAGACAGTGACAGACAACAACAACCACACCACCAGAGGCAGTTCAAGGGACTGAGAGTGCTGCTATCTGCAAGGTCAAGAGATGTTTTGCTTGTGGACAGCCAGGGCATTTCTAGAGGAACTGCAAGAGGTCACCTGCTGCCAGAGGGAAACAACAACGCCAGTCTCCTGGGAACAGAAAAGGAGTTGTTTCAGCAGTAAAGGACAGTGACTCTCAAGCCCATCATGCTGATGCTGCCAGACATCAATGGATGGTCAATAGTGGCATGACCCATCACATTGTGAACCAGAGGTCCTTGCTGAAGGACAGGTAGCTCTCCTGTGTCAACAAAGTGGGCTTGGCTGATGAAGGTTCAAGCCAAATCAGAGACATGGGGACAGTGCATTTCCCAGGGTTTGACAGGGACTTTGAGAATGTACTGTGTGCCCCCCAGTTACAGAATTGCTTAATCAGTCTCTCAGCACTGGCTGCAGAGGGCTATGCACTGAATTTTGAGGGGGATGAATGTCTCATCACCAGAGGGGGGCAGGTTTGTGCTAAAACTTACAAGCAAAATAAGCTTTACTATTTAGATGCACAGGCAGGCTGTGCTACAGTTGGGAATGTGCCATTGCACTCAAACTGTTTACACTATCTCCACAGAATATTAGGACACACCGGGTTCACAAATTTGGAGAGATTGAAGGGAGTATGTCCTGGGCTAAAGTGGGAGGACTGCAGCAACCACTTGGAATGTTCTGTGTGCAGCAGGATCAAGCTGAGGGCCTCCAGTCAGCCCAGAGACACACAAGCCCCCACTATCACTACACCTAAGGTTGAGGCATCAACACCTACATCCATCAACATAGGTGTGCAGAGCAGTAGTGATAGTGAGGATGAGAGGGGCAGGACAAAGGTGATCATTCCCAGGAGGACCCAAAGAGTCAGAAGGCCCCCAGAGCAGTTTGTAGTTCAGAACGCTAGGGTGTGTGCTGCAGTGGCAGAGGAACCAGAAAGTTTTCAGGAGCTTCTCACATATCCCAGGGAGGAGCAGGAGAAGTGGTTCTAGGCCATGGAGAGTGCGTTTGACTAACTGGTGAAAAGGGAGGTATTTGAGGAGGTAAGTAGGCCAGGTGACCAGAAGGTCATATGTTGTTGGTGGGTCTACAAAAGGAAGGAGATGCCTGATGGGACCTACAAGTACAAGGCCAGGCTAGAGGATTCTCTCAACAGAGGTTTGAAAGCTGCGATAGGACCTTCTCTCCCACAGCAAAGCCAGAAAGTTTGAGATTGGTGCTTGCTTTGGCTGCCAGGAAAGGACAGATAGTGAGGCACTTTGATTTTGAGACTGCCTACCTGAATGCCAGGCTTGAGAAGGAGGTTTACGTGGAACAGGCACCAGGTTTTGATGATGGCAAAGAGGGAAAGGTCTACAGTCTCAAGAAGGCCCTCTATGGTTTGAAGCAGAGTGCGCCCTGCTGGAACATGTGCATCCATGAGGAGCTGGTGAGGCTTGGATTCACATGCAGTGTCGTGGATGCAGGTGTGTACAGGAGAGGAGGGGTCACTCTGGTAATATATGTAGACGACCCCTGTGTGGCTGCTCGGACAGAGAAGGAGTTGAAGGCCGTGCAGGCAGAGTTGGCCAGGAAATTTGTTTTGAAGGACCTGAGGAACCTCAAGGCCTATTTTGGGATTGAGGTTGAGAGGACTGCAGATGGTCAGGTGTTTTTGAGTCAAACCAGGAAGATTGAAAGGTTGCTGGAGAAATGTGGCTTGGAGCATGCCAGGGTGGTAAGAAATCCCATAACTCCAGGGTTCACCAGCAGTGCAGAATCTGACAAGGTGTTTGAACATGCAGATCTGTATAGGTCAGTGATTGGTAGTCTCATGTTCATCGCCAACAACACCAGGCCAGACATAGCTTTTGCTGTGGGAGTGTTGAGCCGAAGGGTGAGCAGTCCCAAGGTGGAGAACTGGACAGCAGTAAAAAGACTTTTGACGTACCTGAAGGACAGTAAGAAGCAAAAGCTGGTGTTGCAGGGATCTGAAGCCCAGCTGGAGTGTTATGTAGACAGCTCCTTTGCATCGGAGATGCATAACAGGAAGTCGGTAACTGGGTTACTCATCAGGCATGCTGACAGTCCAGTGGTCTGGAGGAACAGAAAACAGAGCTGTGTGGCACTGAGCACTTCAGAGGCAGAGTTTGCAGCTTTGTCTGAGATGGCAAGGGAAGTGCAGTGGATCAGGCAGCTTCTGAAAGATCTTGGTGAGGAGTAAACAGGTCCAACGATTGTGCATGAGGACTCACAGGCCTGTATTGCCATGGCTGAGGCAGAGAATTTGAAGAACAGGACCAGTACATTGGTGTCGGAATATCAGAATGTGAGGGAAATGGTCCAGAGCGGTGTTCTATGTCTGTCCTACATCAGTTTGGAGGACAATGTGGCAGACATCCTCACAAAGGCTCTGCAAGTGGAAAGGCATGAGTGGTTGACATCAGAGTTAGGCTTGGCACCAGGAGCGGCAGCAGAAGCTCAAGTCTCTGGGAACTGGCAGGTTCAGTCAAGGCAGTGGCAGAGTGGAGAACATCTAGGCCAGAGGGTCAGAAGATCTAGGCCAGAGTGCGGATGCAAGGGAAATGATACATCACTTTCCCAAGGGAAAATGTACATTGTGTGATAGTGCAGCAGCCATGATGCATTTGGCCACAGCTGAGTCATGCAGCTTCATGCTGATGTCACAGGACATGACATCATGGGGGTAGTCACCTGGTGCTGGAAAGCACAGAAACTGCTGCAAAACTGCAGTGTCACTCAGGTGAGTGACAGGTGTCCAGAAGGAAGAGGCAGGGCCAGAGAGCCATGTGGAGCACAGGCTATATAAGGCACAAGCCTCTGGACACACTTGGTGGTTGTGGATTGTGGGTTGAGTTCATGGTGTTGTTGGATCGTTGGAGTTGCGTTGGTGTATGCTGTACATATCTGTATATAGAGCAACAAATATTAAAGCCTCATTCGTGAGACGTCTGGCTGTAGAGTCTCTGTGCCTATCTGGAAGGGGAAAGGAGTTTCTCCAGCTGACAAGCAGCCTGCTTCATCGGAGAAGTCTGGATCCTGGTGTTTCACGTTATGTGGTCTCCACACGCTGCATTACCATGCTTAACAGGGGGGAGGAACTGTTCTGGACCCCTCTGCAAAAATGGCAAACCGCAGATATTCAAGCTCCATAGGCTTCAATGGGGGTGCGTGCCTGTGGACATGTACCTCATTTTATCACCCTCTGTTTCCCACCCATGGATGGGCAAGGGACGCAGACTTCAAGGCCATGAAAATGGAGGGGCAACTGTATTAGTAAATTTACAGTGAGTAAGTTATCATTTATTAGGAGAAAATTCACCATAAATTAGGGAGACATGAGAAATTTGTGTCAGTGTGAGCAGAAATAATAAAAGTTGCATATCCTAGAAACAAATGCAGATCTGAATGCAAATTGTGGTCAAATTATTGTGCAGGGTTTTCTGAGTTTGCAGCACAATTTGGGCAGAACAAAACAAAAGTACATTTGAAAAAATATAATTTTTTAAATGTGCACAAACATATTTGAGTCAATGAAAAAATGCAAACAACTCATGTGTTTAAATATATGCACAGAGAAATAATCACAAATTTCTGTACAATTTGAGAGGAAGAGCAATGCAGTTTATGAGGTGAATGTCCCTTGTTGGATTCTAGTCAGTAAGAAATAACTCACAAATATTCCTGTAGAATGTCTAGTACATTTCTAGAAAGCTATGTAATTCATCTGCACAATCACAGGAAAATACCAAGTAGTGAATTGTGTTCCCTCAAAATCAAAGCCACTTTGATTACTTTTTCTCCAAGTAATTTTCCCCATGCATTACATTATTGTGTACATTCCTTTTCATAGGTGGATTGTAACTTCATTTTTCTAAAAAAAAAAAAAAAAAAGAATCTCAAGTGAAGTAGCAGAACAACACAAAAATGTATAGAATTGGTGTGAGCATAATTTATCATTGCCAAGAGAACACTTACCTTGACTATGTTTTTGTCATTTTTTTTGGCCCCAGTCTTTCTCGTTTTACTAATAACTTAACTTCTTACAGATTTTAGTGTATGCCATTAATGTTGTTTTGATGTGCTCAAAGAGTATCCTTGCCACTGGATATTTGATTGTGCATAATTAATCTAGGTAATGATGCATTATATTTATATTTATATTTATATTTATATTTATTTGCATCCTGCTCTTTTCCCAAAATTGGGACCCAGAGCGGCTCACAGTATTAAAAGAGCAGTACAGTTAAAAACATGCAAAAGTGATACATTAAAATAGAATTAAATTATTGCAACATTAAACTAGATTACTCATTAAAAGAATAAAATATAGTTTTAAAAGATAAGTATTTAAAACACTTTAACACCCCAGCCCATTCTTTAAAATATATGGAATATATGTCTGATTGCCTTCAATCCTTTCTGATCTAGATGATATGAAGAAAACAAGCGTGTTTATGTAGGTTACAAAACTTTCAATTTATAAGCCCTTCACTTCCCACAAATCATGCAACTTTCAATAACTGTGAATTATTATGCAAAGCAGCAACAACAACACAGTCCAGAGCTTGTTTCAGACATTTCCCCCTAATACAGAAATTTATTGTTTTCTAATATTGACTGCCTTAGGTAACAACTTGGTGACATCCAAAGTCATGCTGGGATTCCTATCTTCTAATAAGAATTTGACATAAAATTGGGCCGATTGTCCTGGTAGGTTCACCATTAATGGATTAATCATATGGTGTCATACCTACTTGTAAAATTCACAAGATATAAGAATGCACCATATATACTTGTATATAGGTTGACCTTATGTATAAATCAAGGGCATGTTTTGGGGCCAAAATTATGGATTTTGATATAACCTATTGATAAGCTGAGGGTAAACCTTGGGAGCATGTGACAAAGAATATAAAGGATGAAGCAAAGGAAAACCATGCCAAAGAACTTACAAAATTCCTGCAGACACAACTATCTGTGCTGACACAGACCACATTTTAGGTCATGCAGTGTGTGTGTGGGGGGGGGGGGAGTCAACCAGGCATAGGCAGGGCTACGAAAATGCACACTTGTCAAAGAAGATGTAAAGTCAAAGCAAAAAAATGGTGACTACATTATCAGTGATTACTGACTTTAATGTGATAACATTTCCTGGTTTAATCCCAAAAACTGACTATGGGCCTTTTCAGACTGCCAGAAATAGTGCAAATTGAGTCCACTTTAAGGGTTAGGGTTAGTGCTAGGGAATCATGGGAACTGATTTTTTTTCTGAGACATTGAGCCTTCTCTCTCAGAGAGCTCTGGTGCCACAACAAAATACAGTTTGCATGATTCCCTAACCCTAACCCTTAAAGTGGACTCAATTTGCACTATTTCAAGCAGTCTGCAAAGGCCCTTTACACGAATCGTCTAGAAATCCTTCAAAGCCTGATTCCTTATCACAGGAATAATTTCACTGGAATCCTTGAGTAGAGTAGCAAAGGGCAAGAGTGTAATCTGTTCCAGGAGAACCTAAAATTAGTACTGACCCCCTCTACTCTCTCAGTGCTCCTTTGAGGGAAAGTGCCAAAGAGCCACAGCAGCTGCCACCATTTTTTCCACCCAAGCATTCAAAAAGGTCAGACATAGCACTGTTGCAAAGATAGTGGGGGGATGGTGCTTCTTTTAGGAACAGATTAAGCCTTCACCATTTGGCACTGCACTCAGTAAAAGGGATGGTTCCTTTTTAGATAAAAATTAAGGTACAGTGCATACATTTCTTGTTAACTCCCCTTGAGTCATTCTCAACCCATGGCGACCCTATGGATGAGGCATCTCCAAGACCCTCTGTCCTCCACTGCTCTACTTAATTCCTGAAACTCCATACCCATGACCTCTTTAATAGAGTCCATCCATTTGGCATGTGGCCTTCCTCTCTTCCTACTTCCTTCCACCTTTCCCTGCATTATTGTTTTTTCCAAAGAGCTGTCCCTTCTCATGATGTGTCCGAAGTACGACAGCCTCAGTTTGGTCATCTTGGCTTCCAGGGAGGTTTCTGGCTTGATCTGCTCTAGGACCCATTTGTTTGTCCTTTTGGCTGTCCATGGGATCCTCAGCACTCTTCTCCAGCACCACATCTCAAATACATTGATTTTCTTCCTATCATCTTTCTTAACTGTTCAACTCTCACATTCATACATGGTAATAGGGAATATAGTACTTACATTACCCATGGATAAGTCAACCCAGATTTTTGGGTTGATTTTTTTACTACATTTTTAGACTTATACTTGAGCATATACAGTACTTCATGGATTTTCCTCCCCAATAACTATAGGAACTTTTAACTTCCTAATAACTATTGGAACCTAATAACCTTGGAACTTTACAGAGAGAAATTTACCTTGGAACATTCAGAGAGAGCAACATTTAACTTGGCCTTCAAATTCTTTAAATATTTAGATGAAATGGCCCAACATATTCTATACAGTATTAAGAATACATCTAGTAATTTGAAGTAACACCCTCAAAAATTTAGCCTGGAGATTATCTAACTCTAACATTAGTCTCCCAATCCAAAGAGAAGAGGTGTACATCAGTTGTGCATCTCTCTTAGAATTAAAAACTTCAATGGCATGTGGTGTATATTGGCCCACTTTCATATAAAAATAATGCAAAATGGTAGATTGACTAGCTTGTGCTTTCTGATAGGCAGTAGATTTGTAAGTAGTCCATGACAACATGTGATGGAATATCATCCCTGCAAGATTCTAACCTGTTCCAGAACATGAACAGCTAACATTCATCTGTGCTGGGAAAAGTTCTCAAAGTCCATGGCTTTAGATTTTCCAAAATTATTTTTAGATCCTTTTGTAAACAATAATTCAAAAACTTCTTTAGTAGATAATTTAGCCTGTCTAGACCATGAAAGAATAACTACATCATCAGCACAGTGTGATAATTTTCCTATCTCCAGGTTTGGGCAAGTGACCATTAGGATCCATTAAGGCATCTTCAAGGTCATTAACAAATAAGTTTAAAAGAATTGGTAAAAGAATACAGTCTTGTCTAACCCGTCTGGACATAGATATTTCTCTAGAAAGTTGCCTCTGGAAGCCACATCTGACATTGCCTGTCTTTTACTATCCAAAACATTATCCAATTTCTCTCATAACTTATTTCTGGAGATAGAGTTTGTGGAGAGCTGGCAGAGATGGGCCAACCAAGCAACAACCAATAGGAAAAGAGCTGGTGCCAGTCAATCACCGTGAAGGCTGGAGAAGATAAATAGGATTGTTGCTAGAGGGAAACTTAGATAGGGAATGTTAGTAAAAGTCCAGAAGTGAGGGACTTAGCATGACAGGGAATGGTAGGGGTAGAGTCCAGTAGTGAGGGACTCCCTATGCACATAGAAATTCAAGAGAGGGAGTTGATGTGGAGTCAAATCCTGAGGGATAGTCCGCTTTGGTGGCTGGTGTAGGTTTAGAAAAAGAACCTAAGATAAGGATGGTGCGAGGGTCTTGGGTATAAATAACTAAGGGCCAATGCAGACTGGCCAAAATGTCTGGCCTGGGAGTAGAGTTGGTGTGGGACAACCACATGCTGGCCTCCTTGACTCTGCCCTAACACCACCGTCACACCACATGCCCGACCACATGGCATGCAGTGTCAGGGCACCTCGTTGGTGCAGCATGTAGACATGCTGTGTCAAAGGGTGCAAAAGAGCCACCATGGTGGCGCTAAGGGTGGATTTTGCCACCCCAAAAGGAGCGGCATTTGCCATCTCTTTTTGGAGTGGCAAAAAGCCAGATCAGGGCCATGGCAACCACACACTTTTTTGAGCTCCTTTTGTGGCTGACTTTGGGACACCTTAGGCAGATGCACTGCAGCTTTGGCCCAATCCGCAGGCATACATCATATGAACATCACACCCCCAGATCAGCCCAAAGCTGGCACTTTTGATTCATGTGTTTCAGGCCCATGTCTGTTACATAAGAAATGAATATATAACTTTCCCATTATTGATTGCAGAATAATAGGTCTCTAATTCCCTAAATTGATAGCTTGACCTTTTTATAGTTTGGCACTACAACTGTACATTTCCAACTAGCAGGGATTTTGCCAGAATTATTGGTCTCAGTAAAGAGCACAGCTGGCAGTGGTGCTCACCAATGTTGCTTAGTTTTAATAAGTTCAGCAGTGCCAGCATTACTTTTAAGGGCACTTGAACATGTGCGGATGTTCATATCCATGTGAATCCAGGTCCAGAACAGATTGCCCTAGAAATACAAAGATCCAACTGCATTAATATTTGTAAAGGTAGCTCTAAAATTTTCCTCCCAAACCTGAATTTGAGTAACACAGCTAGGAGCTTGCATTAAAGAGCATAAGGCTCCTGAGACAAGCTGCCCAAAGGTTTTTGTATCATTATTCAATGAGACATTCAGCAGCAGTGACCCTGAATTAAGTTCATGCTGTAGCTTTTTACAAGCCAGTAGGGTCTTATACTCCTTTTTCAACTGAAGTTGAAGGAAGATGGCTTGACCACAATTTTCTATATGAAGTATATGATTCTCTTAAGACTTTTTTTTTTCAATTGGCACTCCTTGTCAAACCAAATGGTAACCTTGAGATTGGTAGGTCTGCATCAGATTGAGCGGATTAGCTTAATGTGTTATTTCTTTCTGAAGAAGATGGTTTAGATCAGGAGTTGGCAACTTGCAGCCCATGGGCTGGGTGTGGCCCATGGAGGCCTTTTGTCCGGCCCATGGCTGGTCCTGCAGCCACGATAGCCACTGCGCACAGACCAGTGTTGCCGTGCCGCGCACGAGCGTGGGCACCATTTTGGTGTCTAAAATGGCACCCGTGCTTGCGCACGCATGCACACAGTGGCGGGCGCCATTTTGGAACACCCAATGGCGCCAAAATGGTGGATGCCAAAATGGTGCCCATGCTCTCGTGTGCATGCGCATGCAGCCGCCATTTTGGAAGGCCCAACGGCACCGGTGCCATGTGAATTCGCATGGCGCCGGTGCCGTTGGGCCTTCCCAAATGGCACTCCGCGTCGTGCGCATGCGTGCACGATGTGGGCCACCATTTGGGAATGCCCAACGGCACCGTGCACATGCGCACGGTGCTGTTGGGCATTCTGAAATGGCGCCCCTCATGCGCGCACGCATGCCCGGCCCCCTGGTAACAAAAGTTGCTGACCCCTGGATTAGATCTTCATATGCCTCCATGGTTAGTTACAACAGATTGCTCAGATATTATTACAAATCCTAAATAAATTGCTGGATCAGAATTCAGTCTCACCTCACAAAGACTACCTAGATCAGCTGACCATTTAGGTCTTATCTTCTGTGGCCCATCAACAATTAAATTAGTTGAATGATTTTGAGTTAATAATATATTTCTGCCTAAAATAACTATGGTAAGAGCTAAAGGTTAATGGTCACTATCTGTTCTGGTTTGTATACAAAAATACTAAACAAAGGGTTGAAACAGACCATCCCAAAGGAGTGGCTCTGCACCACCCCTTTGAACGCCAGATTGAGATCACAGTAACTGCACACCATGGCTCTGATCTGGCATTTTTCTGGGAAAAAAAGAAGCGGCAAAATGCCACTTCTTTTTGGTCTGGAAAAAGTGTGCCCTTGCCACCGTGGCAGCACTTTTCCTTTTGGTGTACAGCGTGTGAACGCTGCACCAAAGGAGCACCATAACGGCACCTGCCATGAGGTCAGGAAGGTGGTGTGATGCCAGCCTGTGGATGGCTTTGGGGCATGTGTCATCCAAACACCACACCCTCATGCCACCTCCAGGCCAGCACTTAGTGCCAGCCCCTCACTGAAAAGCATTTCTAAAAACTAAACAGTAGTCCACCATACCAGATTCATATGAGTTTGAAAATAAATTTTCCCATACAGTCTTCAGAGGCCACCCCATTTAAAATTGGTAAACCCATGCTAAATTCCAGTTGGGCCAGACAGAAAGCAGAAAAAAATCAACCTGAGATCTTTTGACTTTCTGAAAGGCAAAAGCCTATCCTTAATACTGGATATTTGGCTTCTAACTCAGTGTGATTAAGTCCAATCCTGACATTAACATACCTTTACCTATACCTTTACCTATACATAAGCTCCAGGAAACTATATAGAAAAAATATATAATGCTCAACTTTGATCCAGGTATCCTCTATCTGAGCTTTAGATGTAATCAGGGAAATAGAAATGGTAAAGGTATATTTATCTGAGGAAGTAGACTTAAGTCTACGAAATTTTATGCTACCAATTTATTTATTTCTCTCACTTAAATCCAAAACACACTGCAGATTTAATCCAATTTGAGAACAGTTTAAATGCCCTCATTCAATGCTAGGGAATCATGGGAATTGTAGTTTATTGTGGCCCCAGACCTCTCTGACAGAGGCGGCTAGATGCCTCTCACAAAATTATAGTTCCCAGAATTTCCTAGCATTGAGCCAGAGCAGTTAAAGAGGTCAGAAACTGGATTATTTCTGCAGTGTGTTTTGAACCTTAATCTCAAAGTTGCAACAAGATCCCTTTGCATACTGATCCAGACTAGCATGGCTATGTTTTTGTAAATCATTATGAAAGAGTGTAAAATCATTCCAAGCCATAAGTGTTCAGGATGATTTGTCTATCATGTTTCACAGTTTGAATATGTTAAATATGTTAATATGTTGAATATGTTTTTTTGTTGAAGACCAATATGTTCTGAGAGAAATGTAGAGAAATATCTCAGCCTAGATATTCATTGTCCTCATATAATTCTTGAGAGCATCTCATTTGGAGCAAGCCTCTCAGAAAGGTCAATATTATCCACACCACTGACTTTCATGGTTTTAGTATCAATGGTTTTTTTTTTAAGTACTTTAAAATAGTCCATTTGACTTTAGAAGGACTATTGATGTTGTTACATTCAAGATTTACAAGATATGATTTTATTCATGGCACGTTTCTCATTCTCATCAAAAGCCATGAGAAACACAACTTAAAATGGAATGTTTCCAGCAATGTGTTGGGAGGCAACCAGGCATAGGCAAAGCTAAAATAATGTACTCAATAATGTACTCAAACATGTCAAAGAGGATATAAAAGCAAAGAAAATGGTGACTACATTTAGCAGTGATTACAGAGTTTAACTTTAATTATGACAAAGAAACATCAAATTGCTGCTTGTATCTCAGTCTTTACATTGTACCTTGCCATTTTAGCTGTGTGGGTAATGGTGGTAGAGTAGGGACAGGTTTGCATGCTGAAAACTCTCTGAGGGCCAGTACAGACCAGCCAAATGGGCCTGGACATGGAATAAGGGCATGGCAACCACACATCAGCCACCCCGACTCCATCCCCACATCATCCTCATTCCGCTCACCCAAACAGATGGTGGGTGGCATCAGGACGCTCTCTTGGTGCAGTGTTTAGACACGCAGTGCCAAGGGACCACAGAAAAGCCTCCACCACAGCAAGAGCGGCTTTTTGCCAGCTTTTTTTGGAGCAACAAAGTGCCGGATTGGGGCCTTTTTTTTTTTTTTTTTTGATTTTGAAAATAGTTTATTGATTAAAAACAAAACCAGAACAAACATACAGTTTATGTTTAAACATAAGACATTGTGCAAACACTATCAAATTTTACCTAAGCCAATACCTCTTGAAGTCATATTATAATAGGCATGTTAATAACTTGATAGTATTCTACACATAAAAAAAGAAAAGTTAAAAAAGAAGACAAACTTCCATCTATTGGTTTCTCCAATACAAAATAGCCTGTTAAATTAACTTCCTCAAGTGATCAAAAGAAAATTTTATACATCGTTCAGTATGTCAAGTACTCTGTATTAACTATGACACTTCACGTCTTGTTCTCTATGCTTATCATAAAAGCATTATTATCTGATAAGATTCAAGAAGAAACAAAGGAGAACAAAACAAAAAAAAACTACAATTCATTTGATATCCCATTTGACAAACAATCTATCTCTACAGTAAGGTGAAATATTAAACTTAAGCCCATCTTGCCTAAAGACCGAAGAGCGATAAAAATAACAGAGTCTTATGCTCGTTTCCAAAGTCCTTTTTGTTTAAGAAAGTTAATCACCACTTCCCATTCAGAGTCAATCTTCTCGTAACTGGACCCTCTAATTAAACAGGTGAGTTTATCCATATCCATAAAGTCTGTCATTTTAAATATCCACTCCTGGAGAGTTGGAACCTGTTCCGATTTCCATTTAGCAGCGTATAACATCCTAGCGGCCGAAAGAGAATAGAATATTATTTTCCCATACTTCTTTTCCAACTTTCCATCGTTACAAATTCCTAGCAAGAATAATTGGGGTTCAAAATTTAGTTTATAATTCAACATTTCACTTAAGGAATGTCTTATCATCAACCAAAAACCAGTAGCTTTTCTACACTCCCACCATAAATGAAAGAACTTGCCACTCTTTTCTTTACATTTCCAGCAGGAGTCCGGATATGCTTTATTCACTTTGGAGAGTTGTACCGGCGTCAGGTACCAACGATAAAACATTTTTAAAAAGTTTTCTTTTATATTAGAATTTAACGTGTATTTTATTCTTCTCTTCCAACATTGCTTCCACTGGTCCAAGTCTATAGCATGGCCAAAATTTTGGGCCCATTTGATCATGTTAGGTTTTATTAACTCAGATTCAAATTCTATATTTTGTAATAACCTATAAAATTTGGATATTTTGTGTTTATCAGTTGACCATATTATGTCTTCAAAATGGGTATCCAGTATCCCAATTGTTTCTGTTTTCCTATCTTGCGTAAAACGTTCTTTAATTTGCATATATGAAAACCAATTGCAATTGTATCCTTCTAGATTTAAATCTTTTTGCGATTTTATTTCCAAATTTCCTCTTTCTCTAATGATCAAATCATTATAAGTTAGCCAATTTTCTTTATTAAATTTATTTTCCTTCGAGACTACGTCTCCCACTGCTGTCCATCTAGGAAGAATATCCTGCCAATTTTGTTTGATTTTATGCCAGACTCTCAACAGCGATCTACGTAAATAATGGTCATTGAAATTTTTATGATACTTGATTTTCTCATAAAATAGATATCCGTGCCAACCATAAACATTGTCAAATCCTTCCAAATTCAAATTCCTCTCATCATCTAATTTAAACCAATCTATAAGCCAAAATAGGGAGCACGCGTAATAGTAATTTTTAAAATTTGGTAAGCCTAGGCCTCCTCTTTCGACAGAGTCTTGTAAAAAATTAAATTTTATTCTTGGTTTTTTTCCTTGCCATATAAATTTAGATATATCTTGGTTCCATTTATTAAAGGGTTTGTCATTTAAAATAATTGGGATGTTCTGAAACAAAAACATAAGTTTAGGTAGCACGTTCATTTTCACAGTTGTTATCCTGCCGAGCCATGACATATTAACTTTAGACCATCTCTTTAAATCTTCTTTTATTTCTGTCCAATTCTTCTCATAATTATTTTTAAACAAGTCTCCGTTTTTAGATGTAAAGTTTATTCCTAAATATTTAACGATTTTAGATTCTTGGAAATTAGATAGTTCAATTATTTTCTTCTTTTCTTCTAATGATAAATTCATTAATAACATGTTTGTTTTTACTTTATTTATTTTAAGTCCTGATGCGTTTCCAAAATTATTCATCACCTTAAGAAGGGCATCTATGTCTTCACATGGATAAGAGAGGGATACCATCAGGTCGTCTGCGAAGGCTTTCACTTTAAATTCTTGTGTCTTTTTTATTTTGATGCCATGGATATCCCTATTTGTTCGATGGATTGGGGCCTTAATGTGTGGTTGCCACAGCCCCAATCCAGCGCTTCCAGGGGCAACACGGAGCCACCCCTTATGGGCCGTCTGTAGAGCCCCTGAGTTACTTGCAGGTAGCTAACCAGGAAAATGCATGGAGTAGTATACTTTTTAACTTGCTAGATTAATAGGGACATAGTAAATCCTATACCCATATTAACTATCAGAAAGGCCTTAACCACATGATATTTCTGAATGAATAGCTCAACCTTCCGATGACCAATTAACAAGTGGAATCTTATCCCATTGACATGAAGCAACTTGGGAGGCCAGTGATATCAAAATCAGAAGTTTGCCACTCAGTTATCCCCTGAAACTATAGTACCAAAGTAAATCACAGCTTGGCAATGCTTTGCATTAGCAATGTTTTTCAGCGTCAGCAAAAGGGCCCAAAGAAAAAGAGATTACAACATGGCATGACTTCTCTCCCACTTGGAGTACCAAAATTGCCAAACACAAAAAAGGTGCCAGGGCTGTTGCGTACTGAAGCTCTTTTGCAATTTGATAGAATGGCATATCTTTCTTTTCTTATGTGAAAAATAAGTACTCTGCCTCACCAGCAAGCATAACAGTATGCCCCTCCTCCAAATATTAAATCTTGCAACTCCCCAAAGAGTTTTCCTGAGAAGGGGCTATTTCACCAGCTTTGCACCTTTAAAAGAAATTGAAATCTCTGTATTGAATACTTTGGCCCATCACTGGCTTCATTCTCTGCTATCCCAGGAGGCCTTTAACCAGCATGGTTCTGTGTACCTTCAGCTACCCATATGCAATGCAGACACAATAATGTTGACTTCCTTTCTGTTACTTATATAGATAAGGATTCCTATTTTGGTTACTCTCCCTTTAAGACTAATGGTCTTTTGAGGTTAACTGTCTTCTCTCTCTGGTCATTTTGAACAGTTGCTGTCCCCATCTTCCTGCTATCTTAAAGATGGTGAGATTTCTTCTCTTTACCTGAAAAATAACCAGTTAGATTAGGATTTGGTTTTTATGTAAATATATATATTAAAGCCATCACTAAAAAAAAAAAAAAAAAGCTAGATGTTTGTTTTTTGAGTGAGTCTTTATTCTTTAGGGAAGCATAGTTAGGCAAAGTCACACTTTCACTGTTCTTCTAATGAAAAACAAACTCTAACAGGTTTAGCATTCATATTTGTATATGAATATTTTTGTTTCCTTAAAAGGTTTAACACCCTGGGAAACTTACCCAATTACCCAACATTTTTGGGTTATGGGGTCCCAGTCTATTTTGTTCTAAACTGCTTCTCCTGTAGATACTGAATACAAGAAAGATTTTACTAATCCCACAATGATCACTGAAATATTAACTGGAACAAATTGCAAAAGATGGCCATGGAAAATGCAACTGTACTTGACTACAGTGGGATTATTTAAAGCAATAAATGGGCAGACTCACAGAAGCAGGAATACAACAACAGTTTGATGAAAATGCAGAGAAAGCAACAGCTTATATTTGCTTGTCTATAGATCCCAGCATTGCATACCATAATTAAGGTTTAACTGATGCAAAACAAATATGGGACAAACTAAAGAAAGTGTTTGATTGTCCAAATACTTCTAATCAAACAGCAATCATAATCAAACTTTTAATACCAAGTTGCATCACCCTCAATTTTTAAATCAGCATATTAATGGCTTTATGACAACTTTGGAGTTACAGCACTTGGAGAATCCTTTCTAGAACATGCAAAACTTAGACTGTTCTTGGCTAGTCTTTCAAAATATTATTCTCCAATAATCAATGCTTTGCAAGTTAAAGGTGATATTTCATTGCAAAATGCTATTACTAAAGTTGTTGAATTTCAACAAAGGCAGAACTTGATGGAAGACAACTATACAAAAGACAACTATACAAAAACAACAGACAGAGAATTAGCACAATTTGCTGCAGAGAATTTGCAAAAGGCTTCCTTTTCTCCAAGATCAAATAGAAACAAGTCAAAGCCAAGAGCTTAGCAGCAAAAGATACAAAGCAGAGGCTAAACATCAAAAGCAAGAGCAATTTTAAGAAAGCAGCTTTTAACTCTAAACAGAAATCTTCCAGTTATGTTGATATTGGTTTGATTCATGAACAATTATTTCAAATTGCTGGAGATAAAAATAAAAACCAAGTTTTCATTGATAGTGGAGCAAGTGCACATTACTTCAACAGCAAATAACGGTTTATTGAGTTTGATGCAAATGTATCTTTCCTGTCTATCTTGCTAATGATCAAGAAGTTTTTGCACAAGGAAAGGGGACTGTTATTTTTTTTGGGGGGGGGGGGACTTTGTCCTGATAGAATAGGAACCTTACAAGCTACATGTTTGTTTTTTGAGTCAGTCTTTATTCTTTAGATAGGCATAGTTAGGCAAAATCACACTTCTGCTGTTCTGCTAATGAAAGACAAACTAACATATTTGTATATTTTTGTTTCTTATAAAGGGTCAACACCCTGGGAAACTTATATTACCCCACACATCCATTATAGCAGGGGTAGGCAACCTTTCCCCTTTAAGGGCCAAGGGACTTCAGCTCCCAGAAGCCTCAGCCATGTTGGCCAATAGTCCCATGTTGGCCAATAGCTCCTGGGATTCTGGGAGCTGAAGTCCCTTGGCCCTTAAAGGGGAAAGGTTGCCTACCCCTGCATTATAGACTTAATATATATGAAGCATTTTGAATACTCAAAAGAGTACACAAAAGCTAAGATTTATTATTATTATTATTATTATTATTATTATTATTATTATTGGTTTGAGAGTTTGGTATAATGTTGTAATATACTGGACAAAACACATTCTCTGTCACAGGGGATGACAATGGCAAACACCTTCTGAAAAAATGCCAAGAAAACCTCATGATAGGTTCACCTTAGAGTCACCATAAGTTAGAAATGACTGGAAGAGACACAACAACAGGAAGAACTACAAATTAAAAATAACTTAACACGATACATTATTGTCAGGAATGCTATGCAATATTTTCCAGGCACTTTATTACTGAAATACTTTCCTACACTATACATGCAGATCCTGAGGTGTTCCCTGAAATAAATCAGTGCAACTTCATTGACTTTCTAGTATAAAATGAGAAACAGTGCCATTTAAGTCTATCATAACTGCAAGACTGTCTTTGAATGTGACTTAATTCCACAGGAATTCACCCAGTAAGGCCAGGTGACTAAATACAAGTTAGCTTTGTAAGGTAACAATAAAAGGAGCTGTTGTTTCATTATAGAAAATGAAGAAAAGTGACAGATTTTTTTCTAAAAAGGCTTTGCACACAAGAGAGTGTCTACTCTGTATGGCCTCCATTAAAATCTTTACAAGCATCCAGTTGTGTGGATTACTGGCAATGCTACGACAAAGTTAATTAGGCAAAACAGAAATTATTTCAATAGTAACCACTGTATGAGGCAACTCATTCTAGGTGAGAGTGTTCTTGCACCACTTGAGACTTGTAATATAGTCATGTTTTCAAAACTATGCCTGTTGTATCAGAAGTCTGATAAAAAAAAAATGCATGTTGGAAATATTTTGCTACATCTGAGAAAGGAGAGGAAAGAAATGCAAGAGCCAGCTTGAGCTGAAAGCAGCTATGTCTATTGAAAGTAACATAAGCCACATTTTCTTTGGAGATTATCACACGGGGATGTGATAAGGACAAGATCACTCTCCCATCCTTATCCCATCTGTGATGTGAGTAAAAGTGATTGCACGAATCACTTTCACATGAAAGCAGGCTAAATAACACTTTCAGCCATCAACTGAAAGTGCTTTCAGCTGTCATGGTATTAATGGTTCTTCCGTTAATACGGTTCTTCTGTTAATACAAATGACAGGAGAATCACCTATCAGATCACTTTCACTCACACTTCCTGGGGAGCTGAATGATGGGTTCAGCGTGCTTATAAGTGAAAGTGATTTGTATGATCACTTTCACTGTTGCTTCCCTGTCAGGTCAATACCAGGTCATGAGTGAAAGTCCTTCCCGTAATCAGGCAGGGAGGACAGGACAGAGGCAGGACAATGATGTCCCATCCCTCATGTGATAATATCCTTTATTTCTACTTAGTCTGTCAAGAATCCCAATACAGTCTTTCACAAAATAAAAGAGCAGTTGCTATTCTTCATACAGAACATCATCATCTATTGTTTTTAAGTCTCTCACAAGAATGAGAGGACACTGTTGCACTCTTACCCTGTTGCAGGCCTCTCACAGTCATGTTCTTGATCACTATGTAACTTGAATGCTGACTTGGATAGGCTTTTGATTTATCCAGCATGGCTCTTTGTATGTTGTATGTAAAGAGATTATGACATAATGAAACATTTTGATAAAACCTCCACTCTGCACTTTAAAAAAAGCTATCCACCAGTGATCCCTTGTGTTCCAACCATTGTACACTCATTTTATTGTCTACTTGCTATCCCACATCAACTGTACTTTGAACAGCCCTCTCGTTTCAACAGATTCATTCTCTTTTGTGAGGTATTCAAAGCTATGGTCTGGTAGGTGCATTTGCAAGTCTGTGGAAGTGTGATCAACAACCGTTATAAATAAAATACTTGTTTAAAAAATCATGGCCATGGTTGGTACAGCCAGTCACAGATCCCCACTTTCATTTAAAAAATCAACTGTGATACTAAAAGACAAGTGATTTCATCTAGAACCTGAATGGGAGGAATGGAGCTTCTGTCGATGTTGATTTACCAATTTCCATTGAATCTATGGGACTATTCTAGTTGGGATAAACAATAGGGTTAAGCACAGTTTCCTGTTTCACTAGAATCTCTTTTTGCAGAAGGTAAGTAGCTGAGGACAAAATTGCTATGATCCTAAATATGTGACACATATTTCTATACTTTCTCATCCATCAGCTCAGACTCTCCCTGAATTCTCCCAACATGTAAGATCTACACACTCCTATCACTCATGTCTATCTTTCTCTCAGGCATACTCCCCTCCATACTCACTCACTATCTCTTTCTCTTTCTCTTTCTCTTTCTCTCTGAGATTGTCTTCTCCCCACCACCATCAGATTTACAGACAAGATACTTGAATTATCCCATTTCTCCCCACTTCCTCTTTTTAATATCTGGTTACCTTTGTCCCAGGACTGGTCTCTTTATCATTTCTTCCCATTATGCTTGATCATCTCAGCCATCCCTAAACACTGAGCTTTTCTTCCCTCCATTACTGCATAAATCTGGAACAATTCAAAGAGAATAACTGATCTCTGGATGCCTGTCTTCTTGACTTTCTAAGAATTACTTGTAAAAGAAAGGGGGGAAGGGGGGGGGGGGAAGCCAGTGCTTCCCTTTGAACTATTCTTAGCCACCTGGGGAAAAAAGAGTTTAATTTTTAAAATAATATAAAGAAACCAAGTGTATCAGTAGGGAGTAAGAGGAGGTGGTCATGGATAATGAAATGCAGTTGGGGCACCCATAGTCTGTTCATGCACCCACTCACCCATCTCCACCCCCACACTTTTCCCTTCCTTCCCAATGTTTATGATTTCACTGTTTATTCAAAAATTCTGTGTTCAGTGCACAAAAACAACTGGATGTTTACTGAAGGATTTAAATAGTCTGGGTAAATATATATCCATTCCATTACAACAAGCCCTCCATATACCCAGATGCTGCATCCACAGCTTGAATTTTTTTAAAAAAAAAATCATTCTGTCATTTTATATAAAGGGCATTATTTTATTATACCATTGTACGCAGTCAGCCCTCAGAACTGACATAATTTTTTATCCATGGATTTAACCATCTACACCTTGAAAATATTTTAAAAATAATATAAATTCTATAAGCAAACTTTGCTTTTACAATTTTATATAAGGGACACCATTTCACTATGTCATTGTATTTAATAGGACTTGAGCATCCATGGATTTTGGTATCCATCGGAGGTCCTGGAACCAAACCCCAGCAGATTTCAAGGGCCCTATGTATTTGAAAAGATACAAGCCTAATGTTATATCCTTTCAGCCCTTGTATTTCCTTGCATGATTTTATGTTAGGAAAATCAGATTGGTGAAAAAGCCTTTGCCACCCTAGAAATCCTTCAGTCTCAAGAAAGAAAGAGAAAGAGAGAGGGGGTGGGGGTGGATGGAGGTTTTACTGATTGCCAGTGATTTTATGTTGCACTTTTATTTCAACAGATGATGATGAATGCACAAATGCCACCCAACTTTGTGGGGAAAATGCAAACTGTACAAATACCATGGGAAGTTATTACTGCATGTGTGCACCTGGATTCCACTCCAGTAATGGCAATGCCACCTTTGTAACCAATGATGGGACTTTTTGTGAAGGTAAGATGATAATAGTTTTCAAATATATTTTCTTTCCTACTTATATCTCTGGTGTCTTAATAAGCTATGTAACACTTGAGTCTCTTTAAAAGTTTGCTATCAGTCATAACATTCTGTCCCAATATTCTAGTCCAGGTCCATTCAATTTCTGAATAATAAATTAAATAAATTAAATCCTGACATAATACTTAGACATCATTCAGTCTACCATAAACACAACAAAATTCTCCTGTTTTCTGAAGTTAAGCAGAATCAGAACTGTTTAGAACTTGATTTGGAGTCCACCAGAGAATACCAAGGATATCCAAGAAGGACTAGGAAAGAATCCTGCCTCATAACCTGAAGAGATCCTGCCAGTCAGTTGAAAGTACTGGTCCAGACAGCAATGGTCTGAATCAGTATAAAATAATTTCATCTATTCTTGAGCAAAACTTTGTTGTTGTGCCTTCAAGTCATTTCTGATTTATGGTGAACATATCAAAGGTTTTCTTGGCAAGATTTGTTTAAAGAGGGTTTGTCTTTGCCTTCTTCTGAGGCTTAGAAAGTTTGACCTGCCCAAATCATCCAGTGGGTCTCTGGATGAACAGGAATTTGAACCTGATTCTTCAGTGTTGTAGGAGACATGTGTCTATCCATTATGAGCATGAAGCTTCACCTTACATTTCAGTGAACAGAAAAGATTGTGTTTGCTATGAGTTTTATGTATGCAGCCAAGAGCCCATGAAGGATAGACTGGCGTTAACAATGTTTTTGAAATGTAAAATATGCTACCCTTGTATGATCCTGTATGCATTTCTTTGGGGTTTACATAATTTAATTTTAATTGAATATCTGTATAATCTATATTGGACAAAACAAATTTGTAGGAAAAATGTATTAATTTACCATTTTTGTACACCTTGAGGATTTTCCATCTTTGAAAGAACTGTTTTGTTTTTGGCATTTTGGCTTGGAAAGTCAGGGAGGTGTCTTCTGGTGTTTTTCTTATGTTGTAGGGTTGCTGCTCAGAGACAACAATCAATAAATCTATTAATTCTTTTGGCAGGTATATTATTCCTGAGTTGATTGTATCTTGTTCAAGATGCATCCCTTATGCTATGCATCCTTGGTAATTTATTTTCCACATTTTATTCGCAACATGAGAAAAATTCCTGTATTTCAGTCAAGGGAGATATTTGAATTAACATCATTGTATGAAGCTTCATATTCCTATCAAACTCTCATTTCAGCTTGATAGAATTTTATTACTACACTGTCCCACAATGACATATACCATTGATTTCCAGACCTTGAGACACTTAGATTCCTGTCAGGTGGTCATAAACAAAGTGATCATATATGTGAGCTCAGCAAAAGTCAGTAACTTTTGAGAAATAGCCAAAAGCAATTGTAGTTAGACAAAATACTCACTGAGATGACACTACTATAGAAGTCTTCTTGGAAGTTAGTTCACTATGCTCCATGAGACTTATTCTGAATTGGAATAGACAATTCTGTCTGTTGCGAAGGAGGAACTGATCAATGAAATATGTACAGTGGAACTCTTTGCTTAAATTTATTTGCCAACCACCCTGTTCCAGATTCATTTGTAAATAGCGCTCTGGTTGACCCACATTGCTCAATAGCTGAATATTTATATTCATTTATCAAAATATCCTGGTAATAATTTTCTAAAAGTCTGGTTCATCATGTAAATGTCCAGTTCACTGAATTATTATTGTTTTAAATGAAGTAGTCTTATGAATCACAAGGAGGGGAGCAATGAAAAACAGAGATAGTAACACTGAGAGCCAGTGTGGTATACTGGTTTGAGCATTGGATTAGGACTGGAAACTAGGGTTCAAATCCCCTTTCAGGCTAGAAACCCACTGGGTGACCTTGGGCAAGTCACACTCAGCCTTAGAAGAAAGCAAAGGCAACCACCCTCCCAAAAAATCTAGCCAAGAAAAAAAAACATAGTAGGTTCACCTTAGGCTCACTATGGACGTTATCACACATGGACCACAAAGCGATAATAAACTGATAATGACAAATCCCAAAAATAAACCGAAAATAAACCTTGATTCCGCAAATGGCTTTCACACGTAATTACCTTAAATGCAAAATTAAAGTAAGCTCCCGCTGAAACTGCATTTAAGGTTCACACACAAGAGATAAAATCCTGTAAATGAACTAGAAATAAGCTTCTAGCACATGCGCAGAGAGTAGAATGCCAGGATCGGCCCATGGAAAGGCAGAGGCTGACAGCTTTCCTTGGGCCGATCCTGGAAGCGGAGGATGGCCCCGCTTCGTCCTCTGCTTCCAGGATCGGCCCAAGGAAAGCTGTCAGCCTCTGCCTTTCCTTGGGCTGATCCTGGAAACGGAGGATGAAGCGGGGCTGTCCTCTGCTTCCAGGATCGGCCCAAGGAAAGGCAGTGGCTGACAGCTTTCCTTGGGCCGATCCTGGAAGTGGAGGATGGCCCCGCTTCGTCCTCTGCTTCCAGGATCGGCCCAAGGAAAGCTGTCAGACTCTGCCTTTCCTTGGGCCAATCCTGGAAACGGAGGACGAAGCGGAGCCCTCCTCCGCTTCCAGGATCGGCCCAAGGAAAGGCAGAGGCTGACAGCTTTCCTTGGGCTGATCCTGGAAGCGGAGGATGGCCCCGCTTCATCCTCTGTTTCCAAGATCGGCCCAAGGAAAGCTGTCAGCCTCTGCCTTTCCTTGGGCCGATCTTGGAAACGGAGGACGAAGCGGGGCTGTCCTCGGCTTCCAGGATCAGCCCAAGGAAAGGCAGAGGCTGACAGCTTTTCTTGGGCCGATCCTGGAAACCGGGGACGAAGCAGGGTGAACCATGGGAAATTAAGGGGAAATGCTTCCAAATGCGCATTTGGCTTTCACATTACGGTAAATGCGAAATTACCTTAATTGCACATTTGCATTTCCTCCAAACAACCGAATTTCAAAAGATCTCGGTTAACACCAGTTTCTGTCCACTTTCTGTCCAGTTTCTGTGCGACATCGTGTGAAAACACGGGCACTAATCCAGTTTCTGTTTGGGTTTTCTGTGGACTAACCAGCAGATTTGCCCCCGTGTGATAACGTCCTATGAGTTGGAAATGATGTGAAGTCACACAACAGCAACAAGAACAACTTTGCTAGGACTGCTACAAGATTATGTAAATAGCGTATGAATGGTACCAATATTTAAATTGTCCAGAACTCTACCTCAAATGGTACAAAAACTTGGAGGAGGAACAAATAAAATAAAATAAAAGGCTGGCCCTGGATATTGCCCATTGTGTATTTCTTTAGCACTAAGTTAGGTACATAAGGAGAAGAAAAGTTAAAGTATTTATTTTAATTTGCTAAGATACACATTTAGTGGTTTTATTCCCTCTGCCAAGTCTAGAGAGCTGGCTGAGACCCAGACAATTGGTCAGTGTTTAAATTGATGGCCCTCCTGTATCATTCTTGACTCTGTGAATGTATGGAGAGAGAAAAGCATCAAGTCTAGACAAAGACATTTTGCTGTCAGATGAGGAGTAGCAAATGGTAGTAATCCCCTCCTCCCTTCAACTCAGGTTGCAATTCAAGGCCAGCCAAGTTACTTTGGCAACTGAAGCAGAAAATTCCACAGGCAGCTCTCACCAACCCTGACAGTACACCACAGAGTACGGTAATAAAAATGAATGGTACAATCTTTTGCATGTTTACACAGAGGTCCCATTGAGTTCGCTGATGCTTATCCCCGGGTAACTATAACTTATATACACAATTTTAAATGGTGCAGCTTTTAAATAACAAAGCATTTTGTCCTTTTGTGACACTCCAATCTTGCCCATGCATTCTCAAGTCAGCTGTCTCAGCTTGTGGTCTGGACAAATAATTTCATTGCTACATGCACATGCCATAATTTTTAATGACAGTATTCTGCCTCTTTTATATAAACATTATTATAAAATAAATCATGCTATACAAATTGAGACCAAGATATCCATATACTTTAGTCTTACTTAAAGTCAACCCATTGAAAGATACAAGATTTAATTTAATCATGATTAAATTAAGCTTTAAGCATGGATCTAACCCATAATTTTCCTTGGTAAGACAGGTAGAAATAGAATTATGCCCATGAAAATGAAATAAAAATAAACCGAATTATATCAGCATAACATAGTAATGTATCCAGTATCTTTTCTCAAAATATTATTTTCACTGCTGTGTATTCACTCTAGCCTTTCTAAGATTGTGGTATCAATATATATACTAAATTCTCATGAGTTTTGGCCACATCTCTTTGTTCTACTGTTTACATTGTGAAATGGAGATGAAAATTCCTTTTATGCTACTGAGCTTTGTTTTTCTTTGTCTACATAATAATAATAATGTATTATTTATATTGTCTGTCTTCTCATTCCTGCCCTTCATAGTGTGAGACTAGTAACAACTGATTTTTTACACAAGAACTTTCTTGTACTTCATAAAGAACTAATAAACATTGTTTGACTTTTTCTACCCTGTAATAAGGATCAACAAGCAAATGAAGTAATTAAAGTGAAGTAACTAACAGAATGGCATCAATGACAAATACATAAATTGAGATTATTTTTCCTAATGTAGTAAATAAAATATGTTGGTTAAGCCCTTATAGGTTCACTATAACCTATAGGAATCAATGTGAATTTCTCATCACAAGATACTGAAATTCAGATGTAATTTGAGGATCTTAATTAGACATGGGAGAAAGGAGCAGAGGAAACCACTAAATGAAACAGAAATTCTATTAATTAAGGCAGCCTGCACAACAGTGGGCAGGATAGTCTCCTGAATATTTGCAGCTCCCTGGATAAATTTCCATATAGATCATGTCTCCCTTATCCAAAATGATTGGGACCAGAAGTGTTTTGGATTTTGGATCATGATTGTTTTTATATTGGAATATTTGCACATATATAATGAGATATCTTGAAATTGGGGCCCAAGTCTAAACATGGAATTAATTTGCATTATAGCCTCAAGTTATTTTTAATAACTTTGTACATGAAACAAAGTTTGTGTACATGGAACCATCAGAAAGCAAAGCTGACATTATCTCAGCCACTCATGAAAAAAAGTTTTGGATTTTGGAGTATTTGGGATTTAGAATTCTGGATTAGGGTGACTCAAGTTGTAGTAACCAAATTATTATTCCGCTAGGGATCAATCAGAATTTGGAAGTAAAATGTTATCTATAACAATTCCTTTGGTAACTAGTTACTTTTTGCAGTAATGACATAGAACAATGTTACCTTTTTACAACAGGGATGTAATTCACTACTTTTCAGTAACATGGAGTTTTTGAATACAATCTGATTCATCTGAGAAGTGAGTTTGAGAAGGAAAGTTCACAGGAGTACATGCCATTCGTGGCCTCTTTGTGGGATGTCATGCAGCTAGTGGAGAGGAAAAGAATCATCAACAAAGATGAAAGGAGGGAGAGATTAAGGTGGAAAAGGAGACATGAAAGCACGAGCTGCACTAGAGACTCAGGGATTTTACAGACCTGTCTAAAGGGCTGGTTTGAGGGTGGAGTTGGGGTGGGGCAGCCACACGCCGGCCACCCCAACTCCACCCCGATGCTGTCCTGATGCCATGCGCCCATTCGCATGGCGTGCAGCATCAGAACACCCTCATGGCACAAAAAGGGTGGCAAAAAGGAGGATCAGGGCCATGGCGTGTGGTTGATGTGGCCCCAATCCATTCTCCCAGGGGCAGCTATGTGCCACCCCTTTAGGGCAGTCTGCAAAGCCTCTCAGTTTAATTGGATTTAAAAAAAAAAAAAGAAAGAAAGAAAACTTTGAAAATTTAATCTGCTTGTTCTACCTTCCTTCATTCTGCCCAAACAAGAAAGGCAGTTAATGGATAAAACAAAGGTGTTGAAAATTGATGACAGGGCAGATGAGTGGGAAGCTGGAAAGGAGCACCACTTAAATTCTTCTCCAGTTAAATGTTAATCTGATCCAAGGAAGAATTTCAGGGTTATCATGCTCATGATGTTGAAATGAGCATCATGTGTCTGCTGGGATTTATTCAAACCAATTTATATTTGGTGGGGGAAAGACTGGTGGCAGTGATATTGCTCTTTTTGAAAACAGTATTCCTGTCTTCATTTAACTGAAATAGATATTGTAGTGTTACACATGGTTCCTATACCATGCCATAAACATGGCAATGCATGCATTAAGAACTGAACTAATCATGGAAGATGATCAAATTTTTAAAAATAATTACATCTCTTATTTATTGTTTATTTTTTACAGAGTGTCATTTAAAATGTTGGTCTTCAAATAAGTGAACATTATCACTTATTTCATTTTGTCATGAGGAGACAAGAAAACAAATACGTGATATAACAGTGCTTTGGGATTACTACCTATGTGTACCTGTGGCCAGGCACTGCATTTCCCAATACTTAAAATTAAATTGCAGTAAATGATTTGTCCAGTTTCTTTCTTGTTTATATTATTCATTCATGAACAAGCTGTCCAACTTTTACCCCATTAACCTTTTTAATAGGAATATAAGCCTCCTAGTAATTATCACAGATTGGTCAAGAGCAAGTGATGTAAAGGCTCTCAACTTCTTCTGGGAAGCAATATTTTATTACTTTAGCATAGGTTAGATTGAATTCCATATTACCAATACAAAACTTGAGTTGGAAAACAACAGGCAATCTATTTCTTTCCTGGGTAGTGTTTATCAACCAATGAGTTTATCATATCTTAAATACCCATTTTGGTTTCAATCTGAATTTTTGAGGGGAAAAAATGTCTTGCTCTTAAAGGATGATTCTCAAGCATGAAGAGCTTTCTATTCACAAATCTTAACTATTGGAAACCAGAAAGTGTGCTGAGAAGGACTTTTGCATCTAGTTTCAAGTTAGGAGAGGGAAATTCATGATATATTTTCATCACATGCTGTGACAGTGAGATTATCAATATCAGTTCCAACAGTGCAGATTGTCTATCGAGAGGTGACTACATCTTGTATGGCCCCCAAAGCCAACAGGATCCTATCACTTTTCCCTGTGTTCCAACTGATCATCAACAAGGACACAGTGATGGTAGATCTAATCCCAAGTCTAGTGATCCAAGATCACTGTTTCCTCACTATTAGTAGTGTACACTTTCTCTGCACACACATACTTTGAGCCACTACTGGATTCAGCCCTGAGAAAGTTTTATGCCCATGATCTATTGAGAGAAATGATAGAAGTGTCAGCCTGTTTCTCATACCCATCAGTTCCTCTTAGCACCTCCTAGTCAAACATACACCAAAGATATCAAAATTGGTAGTGATCAACCCTTTATTGATGGAGATGGTAAGCCTGTGCTCAACAAACTAATTCTGTTGCATTTTAACCACTCTGAACCAAATGTAGAAAGCCTTGATCCATACCTCATATATTAGGGCTTCCAATGAAACCACGTGCAACATGAAGGGCTCACCAGTAGTGTCATAGGACGTTATCACACGGGGGCAAATCTGCTGGTAAATCCACACAAAACCCAAACAGAAACTGGGTTAGTGCCCCGTGTTTCCACACCACGTCGCACAGAAACTGGACAGAAAGTGGACAGAAACTGGTGTTAACCGAGATCTTTTGAAATTCGGTTGTTTGGAGGAAATGCAAATGCGCAATTAAGGTAAATTCGCAATTAAGGTAAATTCGCCGTAATGTGAAAAGCAAATGTACATTTGGAAGCATTTCCCCGCATTTTCCCATGGTTCCGCGGGGTCCTGGAGGCAGCGTAAGTGTCTCCTTGCCCCTCAGCAGATGGCTAATTGAGCCATCTTGGGGGCAGGGGAGGGGAGGGGCAGCTGCACGATCGGCGCCCCAACCCCTTCCCCAGGGCGTCCTTGGAGCGCCGACCCTCCGCACGGCCGGTGCTCCAAGGAGGACCTGGGGAAGGGGTGACAGCCGTGGCGAGCATAGTGCACATGTGCTAGAAGATCATTTCTAGCACATGTACGGGATTTTTTCACTTGTGTGTGAACATTAAATGCGGTTTCAGCGGGAGCTTCCCTTAATTGCGCAATTAAGGTAATTACGTGTGAAAAACATTTGCGGAATCAAGGTTTATTTTCGGTTTATTTTCGGAATTTGTCATTTCCAGTTTATTATCGCTTTGTGGCCCATGTGTGATAACGTCCATAGAAAAGGCAATAGTGTGACTTTAGGATTCAGTGCAGTGACTCATCACAAAATCAGTGGGCTATAGGGAGTTCATTTCCAGGCACAATTCGAAGTGCTAATCATGACTTATAAAGCCCTATAAGGCTTGGGTCCAGACTATCTGAAAGATGATGCCTCTCTATACAAATCTGCCAGAGTCTTACAATCCACAGGGGAGGGCTTTCTCAGTCCTGCCACCATCACAGTCTCACTTTTTGAAGATACAAGAGAGAGGCTGCTCCCACCCTCTGGAACTCCCTTCCATGGGAAACTAAGCTGATCCCCTCCCTGATTTCCTTTTATTGGCAGCCAAAAACATTTCTGTTTAAGCAAGTTTTTAATGTATAAGTAGGGGGACGTTTTAATTTAGAATTAATTTATTTTTTAGTTTTTAAATGATTCTGATTTGTTTTATGGGGTGATTTTAAATATTTTTAAATTTTATAATAAACAGTTTTCATTTACTATTTCTGGAAGCTGCCTTGTGAGAAAGGCAGCATAAAAAAATGAAATGAAATGAAATGAAAATAAATTTTGCCCCCAAGTTGGTGACAATACAGTTGCAAAGCAAAATATCTATGGCCTATTCTGCCTCAAATATGTACAGAAGAGTGAAGCAATAGTTTTCTAGGTGTGGTTGCAAACAAACTAATTCTCATCCAATGAGGTGTTTTCTCAGTGACCTTAACTGGACAATCTTTGAGTAAGCAGTCCTTGAATTGCACCCTACATTTGTTAAAATCATAAATGATATGTTGAAAAAATACTTATAAATGATTTATGTTAGTAATTAACCTCTTTCTTTTGCACTGATAATTTTGAACTACACTGAATTATGTATGATTATCTCTGCACAGTGTTTATCATGTTTCGGGGAAAGTGCTGTTAGTATTAATTTATGCATTAATTTTTAATACTCTATTTATAAGTGCCATTTTAAACCTGACTTATATGTGATGTATTATTTTGTCATTCTCCTCAAAAAAGCACTGCACTGTGCTGCATGTTTGTTTGTTACTTGATAGAAAACTATTTATTTTCGCAGGGTATTTAGGATACAAGTTCCTTTATGAAGATGCCATGAAGAGGGAAAACCCACTTCTACTAATGAGAATGGTTTTTGACTGTTCTACTCAGCCATTATAAAAATGGATGTTTTGTTATTGTTTTCTTGTGCTTGACACTTGAATTCTTTCATAAATGAATATATGTTTCACTAGCATAAAACAGGATAGCCTGCTCATCACACTAATTATCCTGTTTCCAGTTTCCTATTATGGAGAGGTTACATAAGAGATATTCATTTTATTAAGGCAAGAGTGCAAAGGGTGATGCTGCCTGTAAAAAACATTTTTAGACAAAAAATAGTGTTTCATGCAGCATAAGAAATATTGCAATTTTGCATTTTATTTTGTGTTTAGTATCTTGGAATAGAAATCCAGTGTGGTATAGCAGTTTGAGTGTTGGATGAAGACTCTGAAGAATCAGGGTTTTAATTCCCATTCAGTCATGGAAACTCACTGGGTGACCTTGGGCAAATCACATTCTCTCTGTCTTTGGGAGTGGCAATGGCAAGCCTCTTTTGAGTAAATCTTTATGTGGGCAGTGTAGTGCAGATTGTTGGATGAGGATTGAGAAAACCTGGTTCAAATCCCCTCTTAGGCATGTAAACCCACTGGGTGACCATGGAAAATCACACTCTCTGTCTATGAGAAGGGCAATGGGCATGCCTCTTCTGAGTATTGCACACCAGAGCTACCTTATCCAAATAACACTGAAGTGCAGTCCACCCCTGAAGATCCCAAGGCAGAAAGACTCCAGAGAACAAAGTGGTAGAATTCTTTCCTAGAAAGATGGGGATCTTAGCTCCTGGATCAAAGGACAAAGGTGGAGCATCACACAGCCTAATAGACTGCTGATTGTTGAAAGGACAAGCAAGGATGGTGGCAACTTGAAGGAGTGCCCACCTGTAGGAAAAGTCTCCACAAGAAACGCTCCTCAGGAGAACAGTTCTCCTTATGAAAAGAATCTCTGATAAAATGCCTACATCTGAGGTATGATGGAGGCTCTCAAAGGCTCAAATTTATAAATCTCAGCTCTGGCTAAGGAATGTTATTGGAAATGTGAATACTGGCTCTAGCTTTTTCTCCTATTTTTCTTGATACCTAGATCTCCTTTGCACTAGACCATGGATTGTCTTTGAACTTTGAATTTACCCAAATTGCCTGAATTGAATTTACCCAAATTACCTGTTCTCAGTTTGATGCCAATGGTTTGAAATGTGGACTACTTTTTAGTCTGCTTTATGTAAAGCAGCTCTCTGCTTGAATCTTCTTGTTGTTAGAATCATGTAATCATAAAGTTGGAAGAGACCTCAAGGGCTGTAAAGTCCAACTCCTTGTCAGGCAGGAATACAGAATCAAAAAACCCTTGACAAAAGGTCATACAGCCTCTGTTTAAAAGCCTCCAAAGAAGGAGGCTCCACCACCCTCTGAGGCAGCATATTCCATTGTTAAACATTCTTACTGTCAGGAAGTTCTCCCTGAGGTGGAATCTCTTTTCTTATAGTTTGAATCCATTGCTATGAGTCTTATTCTCTGAAGCTGCAGAAAACTAACTTACTCCATCTTCGTATGACATCCCTTCAAATGTTTAAACATTTGGCTATCATATCACCTCTTAACCTTCTCTTCTCCAGGCTAAACATACCTAGCTTCTTAAGTCACTCTTCCTAGGGCATGACTTCCAGACCTTTCACTATTTTGGTCACCTTCCTCTGGAATGCTGCAGCTTGTCAACATCCTTTTCGAATTGTTGTGTGCCTTCAAGTCATTTCCAACTTATGGCAGCCCTAAGGCAATCCTATCACATGTGACTCACCCAAGATCACCCATTGGGTTTCCATGGCAGAGTGGGGAATCAAACCACAATCTCCAGAGTCCAGGTCCTACACTCAAACGACTATGTCACACTGGCTCTTGCTTAGATCTTACTGAATTAATATTTGGACTGTTTGGGCCATAATATTAGACATTGTCTTCTGCTAAAGCACTTTAGTATCTCCTGGCCCTTCCTTATCCTGGTTGGTGACTGGATCCTCCTTACAAGGAATATAAGACACTTTCCTTTTCCAGTTCAACCTTGCTTGAATAACAGGATTTTCCTGAAGCATTTGATTATTATCTAATCTGGAATTCTGGTCAGTTCATCAGTCCTGACTTGCTCTTTGTTCTCAGTTCTTTGGCTCATCTCATACTGCTGTCCACTGCCCAGTTCCTGTCTTCATTCTCTTGCTGCATCTTTCTACTGCTATAATCCATGCTATTGCTCTGTTTATCTTGCCCCATTCAGATAAGCACAGCCCGCCTCTCCATTCATCATCAAATTGAAAGTGCTTTGCCCTCTCAAAATGTATTGACAGTTTTTCTGTTATGCTTGTTTATCTCACTTCCTGTAAAGATAAAGGATGTAACCTTTACCCGTTTATGCTGTTCTTTTACATTAACAGCCTCATTTATGTAGTTAAATGTCCCAATGAAAGCATAAACTGGCAGTCAGTTATAACAGATTGTAGGCATCCTTCATTTTAAAACATGGGAGAGAAAAGAAAGAAAAGGGATTCTGATTAGGCCAGGTGGTGTGAAAATATAATACAACTTAATCCCCCTCACCCCTTCACTGTAGTTAATTTCAAGGGTGGTCAGAAGGAAGATTAAGATCTGATAATCATTGAGTACTTTATGAACAAGGTTCTAACTCCCTTGTTTCTCAGTTGTTTAACAATACTGACAACAAAGTGACTTCCATTTATGCATTTTGGTTGGCCCAATAAAGATATCACTTATGACTTATGGCAATCATAAGGCGAAACTATCATGGGATTTTCTTGGCTGTCAGGGATGATGGGAGTTGTAGCTCTTCACCTCTGGCTCTAACTCACCACCTTGTTATGCAGCAGAGCTGACCAGCTTTGATCAGTGGTTGATGCTTCTTTCCCAAGCAGCAGAGTTTCAGAGAATAGGCTGAAGACCCTAACAAACTCTCCAAGCCTTCTCACTCTTCTTCCTGAGATGTCTCCAAACTTCTCCAGGATTCTTCTGGCTCTTGTATCTTCCCTCAAGACACCAGACAACTCAGTAGTCTTATATAAAAGATCTACTTTATTCTACTATATACATAAATACTATATGCCCTACAAATCACAATCTCTACACTTCACAAGATCTCCAAAACTACTCCAAACTACTCCACAATGTACATTAGCAAACATTGCAATTTATAGCCATTGTTAGACACCACCCACCAGTCAGTTTCCACCCAGTGGGTGTGTACATACATCTTGATTGGTCCACATAGATCATCCCATACCTAAGACCAACCCAAGTGTTTCATCACTTTACCTTGACCACTTAATGAGTCTCAGGTGTTTGCAATCTATCACAGGTGTTCTCAATATACCTTCTATAACTTTGTCCTTGGCTCTCAAGGCTTCTTAATTATATTATCTTTTTCACCTGTCTATCTTCCTGATTGCTCCTGCTTAGTCACTTTGACATTCACATACATATTTTTATTTCTATTACTGTATATCCCATGTTGCTTTTTCCTTAACAATCCCCTCCGAAATAAAATATTGTATGTGTCTTATAATGCCATTCCAACCATTTGTGTTAGTCTTTCATGTTTTTCCGCTGTCAATGCTTTTGTGAACAAATCTGCTATGTTGTGTTGTGTTTCTATATATCTCAATTCTATTTTACCCTTCTGAACCATGTCTCGCACATTTTGATATCTTACTCCAACATATTTTGTTCTGTTCTTCAAACTTTCAGTTTCAGCCATTGCTATGCATGACTGTGAATCTTCCAGAATTTCTACTGGTATCTTGTAACTTTCATTTAAATCATTCAATAACTGCTCAACCCACTGTACCTCATTTACTATCTCATTTAAAGCTGCGAATTCTGCTTCCTTCGTACTTATCGCTACATTTGTTTGTTTCCTACTTCTCCAGACTATTGGACTTTCACTGTACTTGATTATTATTCCTGTAACTGACTTCTTATCTCCTAATTCTGATGCAAAAGAACTGTCTACATAGCAATCTAAATCTGAATGACTGTTTCTAATTATCAATTTCTTATCTAGAGTTCCTTTCAAATATCTCAATAAGTGTTTTACTGCTGTCCAGTCTTCAATTTTTGGATCATTAACTCTTCTGGACAATACATTTACAGCATACGAAATGTCTGGTCTGGTGTGGCAAGATATGAATTGTAAAGATCCTATTATGCTCCTGAATAAAGTCTTGTCTTCAAAATCTCTAGTTGTTTTTTCAGATACAAAACCAATTGTCATTGGAGTTCTTACTATTTTAGCATTTTGTAATCCACACTTTTCAATCAAATTTTCAATTTTCTTTCTCTGGCTTAACAAACAATGTCCTTCTTCTGTCCATTCAACACTAATACCTAAATAAGACTTCAATAAACCTAGATCTTTTAAGACAAACTTTTCAGACAATTCTCTTTTTACTGATTCAATTTCCTGTCTTGACTTTGCTGCCACGCACAAATCGTCTACATAAATCACTAACACTATGTCTCCTTTTGTATAGACACATGCATCTGCAACGCTCCTTTTGTATCCTAGCTTAACTAACTCGTCATTAATGCACAAATTCCATGCTCTGGCACTTTGTTTTAACCCATACAATGCTTTCTTTAATTTATAAACTTTCTGACTACCAATTTCTTCAAAACCTTGTGGCTGCTCCATAAATATCTCTTCATCTAAACTAGCATTTAAGTAGGCTGTTTCAAAATCAAAATGTTCTACAACTAAATTCCTTTTTGCTGCTACAGCTAGAACCATTCTCAGACTTTCTGGCTTTGCAGTTGGAGAATATGTCTTATCATAGTTCTCATACTGCTGTTGTGCAAAACCCTTAGCTACTAACCTAGCTTTATACTTAATACTTCCATCTGGCATTTCTTTCTTTTTGTACACCCACTTACAACCAATTACTTTCTTGTCCTTGGGTCTATCAATGACTTCAAAAACATCTTTATTTACCAGACAACCAAACTCATCATCCATTGTATCAATCCATCTTTCCTGTTCTTCTCTAGACAAACTTTCCAACTCTTCAAAACTTTCAGGCTCTTCCACTGCTAAACAAGCTCTTGCATTTGTCACAACAAACCTATCTGGAGGCTTTCTAACTCTGTGACTACGTCTGGGAATAAACTCTGCTGATCTGCCTCTTTCATCCTCACTTTCTGTACTGGAAGTTGTAGTTCTATGACTAAATCTCTTGTCTTCAGTCATTCTAGTAGTAATGGGTCTAGATTGTGTCTCATTATCTGAAGAATTATCACTGCTGCTAGTGGATGCTTCTGGCTTAACTGAAACCCCTCCGTTTCCTGACGTTGGTTCAATTTGTGTTTCTGGCTCATTTGAACTTCCTAACCTCAAGAAAACTTCTTTATTGGCATGCAGTTTGTCCCAACCGGCATGACGCTCAAAATTTGCAGACCTAGAATACTGCACTTCTTTTCCACCCAAATGAAACTTGTAGCTATTTCCAGAATAACCCAAAAACCTAAGCCTTCTACTTTTGGGTTCTCCTTTCTTCCTGAAACATGCTGGAATGTAAACATAAGCAAACTGTCCAAAGACCCTCAAATACTTGTAATTTGGCACTCTCCCATACAATACCCTGTAGGGAATGTCTTCAATTTCTGAATGATACAGTCTGTTACTAATATGTACTGCTGTCAAAGTTGCTTCCGCCCAGAAACTATCTTTTACCTCTGCATCTGCCATCAAACAAGCAGTTATCCTTTTTATATCTTGTATTCTTTTCTCAGCTAAACCATCTTCGTTAGGACAAGCGGGATTAGTAGTTTCATGCCTTATTCCCACCTTATGAAACCAATTAAACAATTGATTACTGAGAAATTCTCCTCCCCGGTCAGTAACAATGGTGCCTACTCTAATATCAAATTGTCTTTCCACCATTCTCACCCATGCTTTTAAACTTTGCCCAGCGTCAGATTTGTTTTTCAATATTCTTACAAATGCAAACCTTGTAAACCTATCAACAATTACTAGGAAATATTTGCTTCCCCCTAAAGACAAACAATTTGCTTGGGCCACGTCTGCATGTACAAACTGAAATGGTCTTTGAGCAATTCTTTTGGTTTTCTTGGCTACTGGAAAAGCTTGGACCTTTACCTGATTACATACAGTACAATCTGAGTGATTTTTGCATTCAGCAACTTTTAAATCTGGACACATACTGATTAACTTCTTTAAACATTTGAAACTAGCATGGCCAAATTTCCTGTGTAGTTCATGTATGCAGTCTTTATGAATTGGACTATTGTCTATGTTATTAGCATTTTCAACCCTGTAGCTATCAATATTGTCTTCCAAATAGTAAAGTTTATCCTTTTTCAAGCCTATGCCTCGCAATTCCCCATTCAGTTTTATCTTACACATGTCCTTTTCAAATATAACTGTGTAATCTCTGTCTGTTAACCTGCTCACTGATAACAAATTATTTTCTAACTCCTTTACATGTAACACATCATTAAAGTTTTCCTTTAGCCCAGGAATGAAAACTGTACCCATTTGATTTACAGTACTGAGCTCTTTCCCATCAGCTAAAACTACAGTATTTACATTAGCTGATTTTCTATTACTTATCAAATTAATATTATTACACATTGAAGATGATGCTCCTGAGTCAATTAACCATTTACAATTAGCATTTTGTTTTTCCTTAATCATGGTTGCAACCCCCTTTTTGTTACCACTGTCCTTCAAAAATGGAGGTTTGGACTGCTTTTGATACTGCCGCGGCTGCCATCTGCTCTCTCCTTGCTTGCTTCTCTCAGCAGCAAATTGTTTACAATGTCTCTGCAGATGACCAGTTTTTTTACAATAAAAACACTTCCGTTGCTCCCTTGTAGAAGCTGCTTCTTCCTGCTTTCGTAGATCAGGTGTCGTTTGTTGTTTTGGCACAGTCCTCAAACTTGCTGAGCCATTCTGCTCAGACTTTCTTCTCAAATTTTCCTCCAATATTTTTGCAACAATTAAGTCTCTGTTCAGCTCAGCTTCTGGCAAATTTTGCAAGCTATTTGTTATGTTGTCCCAAGAAGAGTCCAGCGATTCTATTAAAATATAACACTGCTGCTCCTTGCTAATTTCCACTCCTCTCAGTTCAGCTTGCACAAATAAATCTTGCATTGTTTTTAAATGTTCTATCACACACTGTCCTTTTGTCATCTTTTGTCTGTAAATTCTTTTAGACCAAAGCATTTTTGCAAACGCAGTTGAAGGAGTGTGTAATCTCTGCAAGGTCTCCCACACATCCTTGGCGGACACTTTATCTCTTACGTCGTTAATCAAGTCTTCTTCTAGCATTAGATAAAGACATGCTTTTGCTTTAGCGTCTCTGTCTCAAGCGGCTTCATCAGCATCAGCTGCCAGCCCTGATTCAACTGCCGACCACAGAGACTCCTTTATGAGTAGAGAACGGGCATATATCTTCCAGGTAGAGTAGTTATTTCTATTTAATTTACTAAACTTTAGTATCTCCATCTTAATTTGTGCAGTGACTCAATTTGACACAGTCCCTCTGAGTATGCACAGCAGACAAAACACAAAATGATTTACTCACAAGGCTCCACAAAACTTTCTTCCACTCTCTGGAACTTTCAGCTTCTGTGGATGCTGGTTGCTCTAGTATCTGGGCCCATAACCCTTGTCAGGGATGATGGGAGTTGTAGCTCTTCACCTCTGGCTCTAACTCACCACCTTGTTATGCAGCAGAGCTGACCAGCTTTGATCAGTGGTTGATGCTTCTTTCCCAAGCAGCAGAGTTTCAGAGAATAGGCTGAAGACCCTAACAAACTCTCCAAGCCTTCTCACTCTTCTTCCTGAGATGTCTCCAAACTTCTCCAGGATTCTTCTGGCTCTTGTATCTTCCCTCAAGACACCAGACAACTCAGTAGTCTTATATAAAAGATCTACTTTATTCTACTATATACATAAATACTATATGCCCTACAAATCACAATCTCTACACTTCACAATATCTCCAAAACTACACCAAACTACTCCACAATGTACATTAGCAAACATTGCAATTTATAGCCATTGTTAGACACCACCCACCAGTCAGTTTCCACCCAGTGGGTGTGTACATACATCTTGATTGGTCCACATAGATCATCCCATACCTAAGACCAACCCAAGTGTTTCATCACTTTACCTTGACCACTTAATGAGTCTCAGGTGTTTGCAATCTATCACAGGTGTTCTCAATATACCTTCTATAACTTTGTCCTTGGCTCTCAAGGCTTCTTAATTATATTATCTTTTTCACCTGTGTATCTTCCTGATTGCTCCTGCTTAGTCACTTTGACATTCACATACATATTTTTATTTCTATTACTGTATATCCCATGTTGCTTTTTCCTTAACATTGGCAAGATTTGTTCAGAGGTGGTTTGCCACTGTTTCCTCTAAGGGTAAGAGACTGTGACTTGCCCAGTGGCACAAGATCACTCGGTAGGTTTCCATGGCTAAGTGGGTATCAAAGTCCTAGTCCAATGCTTAAACCACTACATTATGCAACATTGAGGTGAGATGGAAATCACAATGATTTCATGATGATAAGAATTTCATGATGTTGGACTGGTGAATTTGAGTTTGTGTTTAGAAATATGAGCCCTTAGGGTCGACTTGAAGGCATATAACAAAACTAAGTGATGAATCTTGATGTTCTGATTTAAAAGCAGGGGTCCTAGAAGCCTGAAGTGTGTGACCACTTCCCTTCAGGACTATTTCAAAGGTGGCATGGGTTCCAGAAAAGAGCAGTGTGACACAAAATAGAATGCATATGTTTTTAATCTTATTTAATATGTTGGAAATGCTGTTACTTAGTAAACATAACACATCATGTTTGCTTTTTTTCTATAAATAATTAATGTTTCACAGTTTCAAAACATGGTAAGAATATATGTTAACAATAATATTTTAGTTCTTGATAACATTTTCAAAAATCAGACACTTTTCTTAGTTGTTTCCCTAAAAATCAGCATGTGTGAACTTAACCATCCAAGACTAAGTCAGAAGCTCATTTTGACATTTTTCTTGCTTCAGATTTATTTTGAACCACAACACTGCGATCTGAACATCTTATCTCAAGATGGGAATACATTAATAAATTAGTCAGATAATAAGTCAGATTGATAAATAAGTCAGTCCCTGATCATATACAGAGTGCATTTCTGCCCCACCTAGGACTCATTCCCACTTATATTTATCCCAGTTTGCAATGTGCTTTCACTCCGGGTCAGTGAATCAATTCCAGTCAATGCATCATTCCCACTATAGAAATGGGTCTTTTCTTTATTCACTTCTTTTTTGGCACAATTGTCATTTCCACTAGTTTGTGCCACTTCAAAATGCCTGTCAGTCATCTACATGCCATCAGTGACACAACTGGCAACACATTCAAGAAAACACAGGAGGGAGTCACAGGTGCCACAATCCTCCCCTGGAATGCATGCATCCATGGGTGTCATGGAGGACTCTCACCCAGGATGCATTCATCCAGGGGTGCCGTGGAGGATTCTCCCCTGGGATGCATGCAATAAAAAATTTAAAAAATTATCAGTATATGCGCTCCATTGTTTTTGCAACTACTTGTGCCATTGAGCTGCAGTTAGTCCACTTACCCAGCTCACCGCCCGCAAGTAATTGCAAGTAATTACAAATACAATGGAGTGTATATACTCTCTCTCTCTCTCTCTCTATATATATATATATAGAGAGAGAGAGAGAGAGAGAGAGAGAGTGCCCATAGGTCACACCACAAAGCACAAAGGCAGCACTGAGAGGGAGGCAATGGCAGATTTCCCCCTAAACTGGTAAGGAATATGCCAATCCTCTGCCATGGTAATTCCTCCCCTTTAGTTTGATGTGACTCAGGTCCATCATTCCTACTTGCTGAACATGCTTGCTAATTGCTTGTTTTCAAAAGGACCAGCAAAAAAAACTAGCATCTGAAAAGAGCAATTTTTTGCATTTGTCTCACTTCAAAGTCCAAACAATCTCAGTCGCATCTGAAACCATTTCAAATGGAGACTAGGCACATTTAAAGCAATCAGCAAATCGATGTACATTATAGTGGGAATGAGCCCCTAGAAACCACAGCTATCTTAGCTGAAAAAGAAAGAAAGCTGAAATTAGAAATGAAGTCTGCAGCTGCAATATCTGCTTTTGAAACACCCCTTAGCCAACAACATCTCTATCCCTGTTTTCAAAATTAAAAACTGTTCTAGTTTGAACTTTATCATGTCCGGCCATGTATTTTCATGCATGCTTCCATTACATTTGATGAACAGTTTAGCTTTTTATTTTTTTCAAAATACACACACACATTTATGAAATTTCGATATGGAATCATTTGTAGTATGCTGGGCTGCTATCAACAAAGCTGCAATGTGTTAGTATGTAAAACCTTTTTAAAATTCAATTTCTCACAATATTTGCAGATATAGATGAGTGCAATGGACCAGTAACCATTGCCTGTGGAGATCATGCGAAATGTGAAAATGTGGTTGGAGGATATAACTGCTCCTGTAAGGAAGGTTATCAACCATCCACAGGAAAATTACAGTTTAAGCCAAATGATGGCACTTCCTGCCAAGGTAAATGACATTATAGAGGTTTATGTGTTATTATAGAACTGTATCTTCTTGTGAAGCCCACCAGTGACTCTTTATCTTCAGTTAGATTAATCAGCTGGATATGAAAGTGGCAAGACATGAATACCAAGAATTTTTTAAAGAGAAGACTGATATGTGTATATGCCGAAATAGAGAAGTAACCTGTTACTCTTCCAGAATATAGATCTACTTTTCTACTTTTCTATTCCAGCCAATGCACATAACTCTTAAGCACCCTAATATTTTGTGCAAAACTCTATAGCCTGTTATTAGCAATAAAGCTTTATTTATAGATAGCTCCAGGATGAGTTATTACTGAGTAAAGGTTGGGCACATTTGAGCTTTTAGATAAATATAATGAAATTGTGTTGTCTTGTCCATTATCATAAACTCCTCTATATTCCAAACCAGATGGCATTTTAGCTAGATCAGTGCAGTTTACTCATCTGCTTTTTAAATGCTTTTGATTCAATTGTGTTTTAATATTACATTTTGTTTAATTGTGTTTTAAATAATGACCTATTGAGTGCTGTCATGGGCAGCTGCAGCATTCCACTGGCCATTCTGATACTTATTCTCGACATGGCATAGGCCTGTAAGCTGTGGGTGAATGGAGAACCACTTGTGTAAGGGAATACTTCCTTATGCAAGTGTATAAATAGTGTACCTGCCAAGGTAAGCAGGAGTTAACCCCCAACATGTTTTTGGTCATCACATGTTTTTAAAAATCTGCACCTGTTTTGAATATTGTTGTGAGTTAATTTCAGAGTCTGTTTTGGAAGAAATATTGGATATCAGTCAGTATGTAGAGAGATCTTGTAGCACTTTTGAGAATAACTGAAAGAAAGAAGTTGGCAGCATGAGCTTTTGTAGACTTCAGTCTACTTCTCCAGATGCTTTTGGTGAAGCCAGGGACAGACATATATATGCCCTTGGTATGTGAGAATGTCAATTCAGACTCAAAATCCTTTATGTATGGAAATAAAATAGGAACTCCAGTTTTAACGATGGTTGTTTGTGGACAAAGACATAGCCATTGGGTATAGAAATGAGGTGGCAAGACCAGTTTCGTCTTGAAAACTAGACTGTAGGTGAGGATAATAGATGAGTGTAGGATGCCCCCATGAGGATGGGGTCAGATAGTGTTGAAATGTGTGTAGTGAGCCAGGAAGCCATTGTCTCTGTTCAATCCATTGTTGAGGAACTTCAGTTTATGGATAAATTCCAATTCTGCTGTTTCTCTTTCCAATCTACCTTTGTAGTTCTTTTGTTCAAGGACTACTGTTCTGAGGTCTGAGATGGAATGCCCAGGGAGATTGAAATATTCAGCCACCAGTTTTGTGTATTCCCATTCCTAATGTCTGATATATGTCCATTTAACTTCTGGCACAGGGACTGGCCTTTTTGCTCTATGGAGAGTGCTGATAAGCATTGATGACAAAGAATGCCATAAATCATATTGGAGGATGAACAAGTGAAAGTCCCCTTAATATTGTGGGTAATGCCATTAGGTCTTGTGATGACATTTCCTTGATAAATGTGTGGGCAGAGTTGGCATCTTCGTTTACAGCAAAGCTTAGTACCTGTGTCCCCATCTGTGTCACATGTCTTCCTGTGGGTGAGTACCTGTTTGAGGTTTGGAGGCTGTCTTTAGGTGAGTAAAGGTCTGCCACCAAGAGCCCTTGAAAGAGTGGCATTATTGTCCAGAATGGGTTGTAGTTCATTGATTATGCACCTAAGTGGTCCCAGTTGGGAGTTGTATGTGACAACTAGTGGGGTTCTGTCGTTTTCCCTCTTCAATTTTTTCTGTAATAGATCAGTCTTGGGTACACGTCTTGCTTTGTTTATTTGTTTTTTTTTTTTTTTTACTTCATGTGGTGGGTACTGTAGTTTAAGGAATGCTTGTTGTGATTCCTTGAGTTTGGCATCCTTGTCTTGTGGATCTAAGAAGATGTGATTGTATTGGGGCTTGGCTGTAGACTGGATTTGGTGATGTGTTCAGGGTGAAAACTGGAGGCATGTAAGTATGTGTAGTGGTCTGTAGGATTGCAATATAGTGTGGTGCTTAGATGCCCATTTTGTAGCTGTACTGTGGTGTTCAGAACGTGAACTTGCTCCATAGATTGTTCCAGGCTGAGGTTGATGGTGGGGTGGAAGTTGTTGTAACACTGGTGAAATGTCTTGAGTGAGTCTTCTCCATGAGTTCAGATTATGAAGTTATCATCAATGTATCTCAGGTAGAGGAGTGGTTTCTGGGTGCAGGAGTTAAGGAAGCATTGTTCTAGGTCAGCCATGAAGATATTGGCATATTGTGGTGCCATGTTCATGCCCATGGTTGTGCCATTAATGTGAAGGTATATTTTGTTACCAAAGGTGTAGTAATTGTGTGTGAGAACAAACTGGCAGACCTTGGTGAATGAAGTTCCTGGGTGCTTGTATTCACATCCATAGTGGCTAAGATGGTGTTTCCTGGAAGGTTGTGGATGGATTGTATCTTCTGGGAGAAGTCCATGGTGTCCTTCACATAACTGGGAGTGTTGGTGGCATATGGTTTAAGGATATTGTCCATATATTTGGAGGCACCAACTGTACTTTTTCCAATGCTGGAGATGATAGATCATCCAGGGTTGCCCTGTTTATATATTTTTGGTAATAGGTAGAATGTGCCTGGTCAGGGCTCCTGAGTGTGTCAATAAGGATTTGATTTTGTGCCTCCATGGGAAATTCCCTGAGCAGCCTGTGTAATTCCTTCCGGTATTCCTCTGTGGGATCATTAGATAGGATTCTGTAAAATGTGGTGTTGGACAGTTGCCTCTCAGCCGCCTGAATGTAGGCAGATCTGTCCATGATGACTACAGCTCCTCCTTCATCAGCCTCTTTGATGAAAATATATGACATTCTTTGATAACATTCTTCTTGTTCTTTTTATTACTGTTGTGGTTTTATTGTTATGTTTTCTTTTTTTATTGATTGTACTACTGTACATTTTGTACATTTTATCTTTGTACTCCTGCCACGATCCGTAGGGAGAGGCGGGAAATATAAATAAATTATTATTATTATTATTATTATTATTATTATTATTATTATTAATAATATATGGGTTGTTCTTGAGACTGAATTCCTGTGCCAGAGGATAAATGGACATAAATCAGACATTAGGAATGGGAATACACAAAAAAAATGGTGGCTGAATCTCCCTGGGCATTCCACCTCAAACCTCAGAACAAAACTACAAGGGTAGATTGGAAAGAGAAACAGCAGAATTGGAATTCATCCATAAACTGCAGTCCCTCAGCAATGAATTGAACAGGGACAATGGCTTTCTGGCTCACTGGACACATTTGAATACTACTTGACCCCATCCTCAGAGGGGCATCCTACACTCATCTATTCTCCTCACCTACAGACTAGTTTCCAAGGCCAAACTGGTCTAGCCACCTCATTTCCATATCCAATGGCTATGTCTTTGTCCACAAATGACCATCATTAAAACTAGAGTTGCTATTTCATTTCCATACATAAAGGATTTTGAATTTGAATTGACATTCTTACATACTGAGGGCATATATATGTCTGTCCCTGGCTTCACCAAAAGCATCTGGAGAAGTAGACTGAAGTCTACAAAAGCTCATGCTGCCAACTTCTTTCTTTTAGTTAGTCTCAAAGGTGCTACAAGATTTCTCTACATAGTGATTCTACAGACTACCATGGCTATATTTTTGGATATCAGTCAGTCAGTCAAGTATATTTTAAATAAATATGCATTTATTAGAGCTAAATTAAATATGTGATTAAGTGTGTTGTTGGCACACATTAAGCTCCAACATAACTTGCTATGACATAATGTTATAGATTTCCCCATACATCATGCTGCATAACTGGACGTTGCTGACAGGGCAAAAAAGTGCAATATGAACCAAATTGGTAATATCTATACTTAGTAAAGGAGATAGGGATTTTTTTGTAGTTATTTTGATTAGCCACACTGTTAGTATAATGTTGACTGTCTGATTCTTTGACTTAAAATGTTCAAGGCAATATGCAACCAAATATAAAGTATGTAGTCACACAATGAAAATACAAACATTGACCTGTCGTGGGTGGGGTGAGGGAAATGGAGAATCTTAGATTAAACTGGTCAGTTTCTAACTTAATTTGCTATTATATAATCATATATGCATATGGAAAAAGGGCTATTTCTACAAGTATTCTTTCTTTTATATGAGGCCTACAATTATCAAAGCAACAATGCTTTCAGAAGTGATCCTCCCTCCCAGGGAGGGAGATGTGTGTTCTAAGCATCATCTATAAATTTCCAAATATTCAGAATAAAAGTATTTTTCTTTTTAAAAAATGTGTAAAGTTTGGTCACCTATTAATTGATAAAAAATATTTAATCTAACTGATTTTTGTCTAAACATTATAGCCTTAATATAGCTGCCTGAAAAACCAAAGGATTTCAGGGGAAGATGGCTTTATATCTTTCCCCAAAGAGACAGGGAGAGCCTTTAAATCTAAGAAACCAGGAGAATGAGGAACAGCGAGCAATCTCTTACAGCAAGAGTGCTCAAAATTCTAGTCCTGAGGGACAAACCCATGTTAGGTGGAATATTGGGGGCCATGCACATGCTCTCACGGACTAGTAAAGGTGGGAAAAATAGCATGACAGTAACATAGTGAAAGGTTCTCCTATTCCCCAGTGATTTCAGAAGCCAAAGAACAGCAGTTATTTCTATAGGTAAAATATATTAGCTGAAGGAAGTGGGCAAGGGCCTCATGAGGCTCCAGGACCATAAGTTGTACACTTTCACTCTGTGAAGAAAATGACATAGTTTATACTCCATTCATTTCTACAGTGCACCTCCCTATTAATGGCTCGTGTCCCAAGACGTGCGGCTCTCCATTTCAGGTAGAGATGCTTGCTGGCACTCATGCCATGAGCACCATTGTATATCTCTAATGGATGGAGCCTAGAACAAATATCTCCAGTGTTTAGTATCTAAGAGTAATGTATGGGTGAAGCCATTTCCTAAAGTATACTTGGAATATGTTATTCTAGTCTAGTCAAAGTGTTTGGTACATGTCCCAGTAATAATCTGTATTAGTCTACCATTCCAGAGCTAGTTGTAATTCTAAATTTCTGTTGAGCCATTCACAGAACCACAGTCAAATCCAGTCTAAACTGACAGAGAAACAAGTTTGAGTAATAGTGACAATAAAGGTATTATATTTATTGTTTATTATTGCATGAGGCAAGAAAAGCACAATTACATCATAATTGCACCTCACTTTGAGGCTCACTGCATAAAGCTGTTGTTCTGTAGTTCTCCCATGGGAGATTGTTTGAAAGGTGCTTCTTTTTATTAACTCAAAAATCCATTAATTTATTTGATAACATTTTATTAGTATTTTCTTTATAAAACAGCAAAAATTTGAAGGAAACATCATTTTCATAAGTATATAGAATAAACTGACAGATTATCTCCAACACAAGCCATCTTCCTTTAGCAAAAGGAAAAATCCATTAATGACCTGTTTTCTCACTTCTGTTGTGCCATGCTTTCCTGGGCATATGTTCAATTGCACTTTTTAATGCTGATTTTCGGTGGTCAGAGGGTATGCTTTGACCATGTAATGTTGTGGAGGAAACCTACCAAGAGCCACACCTGCTGAATCCATTTCTGGACCACTCAGAGCCACACAAGGACAGAAATAAAAGGGGGTGGGGGGTGGGCAGACAAAAGAAGTGGTGGGAAGGGATGCATTTGGTTCAAGGGTTAAAAAGTTAATTATCCCTCTTTTACAGTTTTCATCTGATATATATATATCAGCATTTTTTTGGGGGGGGGGGAGGGAGATAGTGGCGTGTATATGCTTTCTTTTTTTAAAGGGACAACGTTCCCTTTCCAACCCTGGTGGAAAGGGGCATCCTAGTGCTATCCTTCTGCCCGTTTCAACAGTCCAGACATCAAAGCCAGAATGCAGCTGAAGAAGTGTGCCCATTTACAAGCCCTTGCCAGAAAATAAAATACAAATAGATGAGATCACAGACAGAAATTCTTATGAGAACAGCTCAAAATATCTCATTCTCTTCCCCCTCCCTTAAACTCCCGTATTGTCCAATTTTCTCTCTAGAAGGGATGGAGAGGCAGGAGGGAAGAAGTGAAGAGGGTTTGCTATTGCCAGTGTTACTATAAAGAGGGGTGGTTGGGTGGGAAATGAATCAAGGTAGATCAACTTGCTCTTCTGTTGCAATAGTGAAGAGAGCAGTCCTGATTGAATAGCACTTTTGAAAACACCACTGCTTTAATGGGAGAAGAAGTTTGTGTGATAAGGCTGAAAAAGTGAGAAATCATCCTATATTAAAAATGGTTTGGTCATCCACTAGATATGCAATTATTATGTTATCAAAATTTAATAACATTCCCTTTTAATGTCAACAGAAATCCCAGTGATAAACTGTGAACTGAATTATGCCTGTATAGCTGAAACTATTAACAAAACTTTGGCTAAAGTAAGTAAGACTTGTATAATAATCAAATCTCTAATGTTTCTTCTCTCCTGAAATGTGATTTATTTTCCTCTGGTACTACATTCCTAAAAAGGTATTACTATGAGAGATAGTAAGAATTTTGTTTGGGTTGTATTTCTATATGAACTTTCCAAAACTGCAAATTTCTTCATAAACTGAATGGAAAGAACTTGAAATTGAAATCATAAAATCATAGAGATGGAAGAGACCACAGGGGCCATCTTGTCCAACTCCCTGCCATGCAGAAATATACAATCAAAGTACTTCCAACAGATGGCTGTCAAGCCTTTGTTTAAAAACCATAAAAGAAGGAGATTCCACCACACCCCAAAATACATTAAATATGAGAAAAAACCAGACTGGAGGATTGACCTATCCAGACAATGACTTTGAACCTTTGGCTCTTAAAGTCTGGCTTTAAATCTTGGAATAATCAGTCAAAAATATTTCATGTAACAGGACAAACAGAAGCCAGACTTATTACCCATGAGGCTTGTACTGACTATAGCGTCCAAGTGAGATCCAAGTGATTTTCCCCCCACAAAGTGCCACACAAATTGCATCAAGTCATCAAATGTCATCACATTTTCTTCTCTTAAGTTAGAATGTAATGCATCTCTGACCATTAAAACATATCCATTGATTAGATCAGGGGTAGGCAAGCTTTCCCCTTTAAGGGCCGAGGGACTTCAGCTCCCAGAAGCCTCAGCCATGTTGGCCAATAGTCCCATGTTGGCCAATAGCTCCTGGGATTCTGGGAGCTGAAGTCCCTCGGCCCTTAAAGGGGAAAGGTTGCCTACCCCTGGATTAGATGATTCTGTTGATGTGCAATGATTGCAAAGAACTGTATCTTTTTTTCACTGCCATCACAACTGTGGAATGGGCCTTTTGATGGGCTACAGTCCAGGATAAGTCATACTTATTTCAAGTTTTCCAACAATATCACTCTAGTTACCATCCACATGTTTCATTTGTGTCTAGCTCCCTAGAAGACCAGGGAGTCAGTTTAACTCTACACTAATCCCTCCACATTCTCTGGGGTTAGGGGCACAAGACCCCCATGAATGTGAAAAAAATGCAAATAACAAAACACTATATTTTTACCTGAAAGAACACCTCTCCAGGAATCTCTAGGTCCTCCAGTGCAACTCTGTGGTCAACATCTGCCAGACACTGGCCATAGAATTGTGCTGGAGGATCTACAAATGCCTAGTGGAGTGTTCTCTCTAGGACTCTCTAGGTCCTTCAGAGTGACTTTTGGTTAAATTTGACCATAGGATTGCACTGGAGGACCTAAATATTCCTAGAGGGAACATATTAATAAAATCCATGAATAATCAAATCCGCAAAAGTGAAAGCCACAAATGTGGAGGGACAAGCATATTTACTTTGCTACTAGGTAGCAGTGATTTTGTGCCTTTTCCAGAGGTGAACTAACATTTTATCAGAGGTCCAAAACACACTGCAGAAATAATCCAGTTTGAGAGTGCTTTAACTACCCTCACTCAATGCTAGAGAATTCTGGGAACTCTAGTTTTGTGAGACGTTTAGCCTTCTCTGTGAGAAAGATTTGGTGTCACAATAAACTACATTTTCCAGGATCCCCTAGCACTTAGCCAGGGTAGTTAAAGCAGTCTCAAACTGGATTATTTCTGCAGTGTGTTTTGGGCCAGATTTAACTTTCAACGTGACAGAAAAATAGCCATTAAAAAAGCCATCTGGATCCATGGTGTGTTTGAATGTCTTAATCAATCTTCTGTCCTATAGATGCTCTGGCTCCCATTACATCCAAACGACACCAGATAGGGACTTGTCCATGACAACTGATCTATAGAAAGTTCAATCACACCAGATCATCATCAATTCATCCAGCACAAATGACTAGATCTATTTTGGAGAATATGCTCTTGGTTTGGATACAAATTCGGACATATCTATGTTTGTCATGGACACCAGGGAGTCATTCTCAATGTCATGATCTTATCATAGATGTTGAAGTCTCAGCAAAACAAACCAAGAGGACTCCAGCACATCTCTTGGCTAGTTCAGGAAGGAAGACTGTGAGTAGAGAGACAGGGGACCTTATCCCACGGGGCCAAAAGCAGCAAAAATCCACTAAGAATCAGGCGCTATAGCGCTATATCTTCCCGCGTGTTTACACGACGTCGCTCAGAATCAGCTAAGAATCAGGCGCTATAGCGCTATATTTTTCCACGTGATTACACGACGTCGCTCAGAATCCAGCAAGAAACCGCTCGGAATGCAGCATCATTCGCATTCTTTTGAATGTCGGTTTCAGCGGGCATTGCAATAGCGCGAGCTGGTCCATAGCGCTATTATAGCGCTAGCGCCATATTTATACTAGCGCTATAGTACTGGAATGATGCTCATTTCGCTTTCTTGCCACTTTTGAGAGCAGCGTGGGATAAGGTCCAGACAGTAATGCAATAAAAACCCAGTTCTATTCCAAACACCCACATGCAGATACACACACTCAAAATCAGACCACGTAATGAGGCACCAGTTTAAGAGGATGGAATCACAACATCCCTCTGGAACTCCACCTCCTCACCCTCTTACCTAAGTGTTACCTTCTGCTGCACAGAGAAACCACATCAGCAATGGTGGGAGAGATTTTTCCACATTCCTTGTCTCATCCAAGTTGGTCTCTGTGTTAGGTCAGCATGTTAATCTGGCATGCATCTCCTGAAATTTCTTGGATGAACTTTGAAGTATTTGTATCATTGACTAGATACATTTCACAATATCCTGAGTTGCATACAGAGCATTTCCCCAGTTTGTTCTCCCAGTAGCCCCTAGGCAACTTGCCCAAGGCTACCACCAGTCTGTGACTAAGTTGGTATTCTCACACAGACCTAATTTGTTATCAACCAGAATATGCTGGCTCTTCAAAGTTAGCAAAAGTGCTGAAGTCTTTGGGGATTTGGCAGACTCTTACTAATTTGGAAAAATGATTATGAATCTCTATTTGAGTTAGAATGTTACAAATGCCATGCATAATGATTTAAACTTTCTTTCAGATTAGAAAAATAAAAGAACCCCTGGCTGTGTTACAAGAAATCAATCAGAAAACTGCAGGACAAATTTCACCAGTAGATGTGATTTCCTACATAGAAGCATTATCTGTATCTTGTCCCTTGCTAAGCACCATAAATAACACGATTTCTGACAATGAAAGGCTCCATAATCTAGATCTAACTCTTAATGTGAGTGACTTTAGCCTTGGAATCTATTTAATTATTGCCACTTTTAAAATATATCATGTAACCCTTACATAATCTTTTTCCATTAATCTAACAGGAATATGTTAATACTGTGAACAATTTTGTTCAGAAGGATAAAATTACAGTGTGGGAGGCTATACCAGCAGATAACAGAAGAAGAAGTCTCACTAAACTGATCCATGCTGCAGAACAGACAACAGCTCTCATGTCTCAGAACTTCCAAGCAACGACAGAAGTAGAGTTTAATGCTAGTGATTTGGGTATGCAAAAGGGAACAAATAATATGAAGAGTTTGTTGTTCTTTTTTCCTTCCAGAACAGATTAGCTGAAAATATGCATAGTCCTTACATATATGTAAGCACTGTAGTTGGAGTGATATGCACCCAGCATCTCCTTCCCAGTCTCCACTTGCTGGACAGCCACTTCTGAAATCAATGAGAGTCCATTCCCCTATTGCTCAGGAAGGAACTGGCTGCCATTTCCACCCATCCCATGAATTATCTCCATTGTGAGAGGCAGAAATAGGATCCCTGTTCCAATTCTCCCTCATACTAGAGATTGCTTGCATAAGGTGAGCTGTGGGAATGGCAGCCAGGTGTGTCCTGAGCAACAGGGGAATGGACCCCCATTGATCACATAAGTGGAGATTGGAGGACTTTCATACTTTACAATCATGAATGCGTAAATCCAGGTTACACATTCACAATTGTGATACAGATCATTGTTAATATTAGAAGCCATATTTTGTAGTAATTTTTGGTTTAGTTTTCAGGTTTGTGACATTCAATGAAAGTGGACTATATTTTAGATGAGGGGCAACAGAAAGAAAATGACTAAGTAATATCTCCTCTTTGCCTGTGTTTTCCCCTTATTTTTTATATGTGCATTTGAAAGGGGCCACAAGATCATAATAATGCCATGATACACATTTCCTCCTCTGTCCAGATTATCAATCATTCCTGCATTTAACCAGACATAATCAAAGATATCTGAGTTTTGGTATGCTCCTGTAAATTTGCACACAGATGTATGCCATTATGGGCTAATGTTGTGTGCCGTTATGGGCTAATGTTAACAAAATTTGAGTTTCTGCTGCCTAACAAATGCATATATTATAAAGCAATGTTCCTGTGCTCCTGACAACCTTGCACTATCATGTTTTGGGATGGAAAGATTATTTAAAATTATTTTTCCTCACAGTTAAAACAGGAAACTCTGTTGGGAAGAGTACTGACAAGACGCTTGAGGGTCAGCCCTGGTGTTTGAATTTCATCTGATTACCATGTCCAAATGTAACACTCTTGTACTAGCTAGATCTGTCACTAGCCAGCTAGTACAAGAGCCATTGGAAACATGTCAGGCGAGCCTGTATAAGACCACCTTAAGTCTTGTGAGAGAAAGGCCTCTTGTGAGATCTCCAAGTTCTCATGAAATCTCCAATCTTGTGGGGATCCCCAAAATCTCAAAGAATTACCAGGAGAATCTCATGATGGCAAGTCAGCAGTCATCACAAGATAAGCCTGGAGAATAGGAAAATGACAGCCACACAAACCCAACAAATGGACCCACTCTCAAGCATTCAATATATCATTTGAGGCCATTGTGATGTGTACCAAATGCTCAGCAGTTGAACTGTTGTGATCATGGCTGGCACTCACTCTTCCAGCTTTCAGACTTTTTCTGCTCTATGAATATTTCTCCATAGAGTCAGCCATCCAACTTCAGGACTTTTGAACACTGAAAGAATTCTGTGTAAGAAAAACTATGTTAATTGTATACCCTTACATGAGAGAGTAAATGGGTGCCTCCAGTAATAGATGTGGGCCCTGACCCTTTGGAAGACACTACAAGAATGCTCCTCCCACCAACAGAGGTGCATTAGGGATGGACAAATATGTCTGTTTCTGTTCTTGACACTTTACCATGTGTTTACTCATGATGCCATTATTACTCATTACTGTATTAGCCCCACACACACCAAAAAGGTTAAATCCCCAAATGCATATTTAAACATGTTTATGTGTGCCTTATCTTCACAATCTGTGTAATTAAATGTATAGCTTCTACTAACATATGTTCTTCTGTTGCCCATCTTGATCTGTTTAAAATGCAGACAACTGAAATTCAATCTTTGGAGAAGTGCAAATTCCACTGGTTAACTACATTCAAGTCTTCACATTACCTGCAAAAAGTCATTTCCTATAGGAATTTACAAAGATCAAGTTTTCTTAAGCATCCTTGCCCCACATTTTTTCTCCCAGATCTGTACAGCTATATTAAGAAATAAACCAACAGAGTCAGGAAATAAATAAATAAGTAAACATGTGTATTTATAGATAATAAATGAATGTAAAGTGTCACTTTCCAGCAAATGTGCATAAACACCCAAAATCCATATTAAATGAACAAGCCATGCAGTTTTGGAATACTGAATGCAAAATGGATGTGAAAATCCATTGAGCATGAACCTTTTCACTGGTAGAAAATTAATGACCATTGGTGTAAACAAGCCAATATTAAAACAATGGCCAGACACATTTTGATACTGCTGTCTTCATCAGTGGCCATTATCAAAGTTCTTTATATCTAGATATCTTCTAACCCTTCCCCCCAGTCAAAGCCAAACATACCAGTGAAGAATAATAAGAATAAAAATGCCTTTTGTCTTGGCCACCTATATCTAGCCAGGAGAAGAGCTATGCAAGGTCTGGTACACAGGAATATAACTCTTCTCCCAACATAAAAAAGGTCCCCACAACCAGAGGTTGAAAAAGTAAGGGTTTGTTATTGTTTGTTTTTTTACTACATCTCTGAGAATCTCCTACTATGCTATGGCCACTGAATTACTTTCCTGAGCTTCAACAAATGTCCTGGGGAGTCAGTCAGGCTGAGAGAAAGGTCCAAGGCTGCACAATGAGCCAAACATTTTAGTGGGGATCTCAACCTGGGTCTCCTAAGTTCCATTTAAACTGTCAAACAGCTACACCTGGCCCTGTCATACTCCAGGAAGGTTGTATGTGGAGTCCTGGAGTAGTGAATGTTTACCCTGGGATGGAGAATATAGAAGTGTTCCTAGAATATGATATACTAGAAGCAGTGTATGCACACAAACTGCACGTGGCAGCTAATTTAACACAGCTGTCGTGAGCTAACCAATGCTTAATGTCCTTGGAAACTTTGGGGCACAGAGGGCTTCTGCACTTAGCCTTCTTTGTTTTTACTGCATCTGGGGAGGTTTTTAAACATCTGATTTTGTTCCTGTTTAATCTATTTGGCTTGTTCACTGTGCAGTGGTTTTGGCTTCCAGCTTGTGTCTTTCAAGTAATTCTTACCGAAAAGAATGTTTAGCTTGGAGAAGAAAAGGTTGGGATATGGTGGCCATTTTTAAATATTTCAAGGGATGCCATGTTGAAGATAGATCTTTAGCTGCTCTGGAGACTAGAACATGAAAAGGAGATACCACCGAAACAATAGGAAGAACTTCCTGACATAGGAGCAATTCCACAGTGGAATAGACTACTTCAGAGACCTTCTTTGGAGGTCTTTAAACAGGCATTGGATGAGTACTGTTACAATGTGTCCTGTATGGCAGAAGTTGGACTAGACTTGTGGTCCCTTCTAACTTCTAATTCTATTATCTTTTACCTTCTATGGGCTCATACATACCCTTTGCCTCATATGCCTTCATGCAAAACCTCTATTTTACAGAAAGAAAAATAAGGCACAGAGATTGGAAGTTTGTTTAGGCCATTCTAGTTAGAACATTCTGTATGTTAACCTACACCACCAGATGATGCTCCAAACTATCATTTCTTACTGAATTTGTTTTTATTCAGTACCATTCAAACTGCCTGCCATTCAAACTCTCCAGACAAAGTTGGTTTGTTCCTTAGATTTTGAATAATATGTGCAAAGAACCAGTCTGTGGAAAATCTCTAAAATGTGCATTGATTTTATTTATTTATTTCATTTATTGGATTTATACCCTGCCTTTCTTCCAAAATAGGATTCAAGTGTTAAGAATACCAACCAGTTAATCCATTAGACAAAGACGCTCCGGCATATAAGACGCAACCAATTTTAAAGGAGGAAAATCTAGAAAAAAAAGATTCTTAACCAAATACTGTAGTAAAATATTTTATATCAACTGTATAAAGTTAACAGCAGTTTAAGAACAATTTTAAGTTGTAAATGTAAGTTTAAGCCAGCAGCAGGGCCAGGTATTGCACAAATTCCCTGCCCAACTTTCTTGCAAGTCTCCTGTCGCCTTATGGTGACTCCATGAATTTCTTAGGGATTTCTTAGGCAAGGAAGACTCGAGAAGTGGTTTTGCCAGTTCCTTCCTCTGAAATACAGCCTGCAGCACCTGGGATTCTTTGGCGGTCTCTCATCCAAGAACTATCCAGGGCTGACCCTGCTTAGCTTCCAAAATCAGATGGACTGGTACCTTTGGAGTTTTTAGGCCATTGGCTTATGGAGTAATTTCTGGCTTATTTTGACCCTACCATGAGGGTTTTCCTGGCAGATTTCTTCAGAGGAGAGAGTTTGCCATTTCCACCCTCTGAGGCTGAGACAGTGTAACTTGGCCAGGGTAATAATCCAGTGCCTTGGAGTAATTTCTGGCTCATTTTTACCCTACCATGAGGGTTTTCCTGGCAGATTTCTTCAGAGGAGGGAGTTTGCCATTTCCACCCTCTGAGGCTGAGACAGTGTAACTTGGCCAGGGTAATAATCTAGTGTCTTGGAGTAATTTCTGGCTCATTTTGATCCTACCATGAGGGTTTTCCTGGCAGATTTCTTCAGAGGAGGGAGTTTGCAATTTCCACCCTCTGAGGCCGAGACAGTGTAACTTGGCCAGGGTACTAATCCAGTGCCTTGGAGTAATTTCTGGCTCATTTTGATCCTACCATGAGGGTTTTCCTGGCAGATTTCTTCAGAGGAGGGAGTTTGCAATTTCCACCCTCTGAGGCTGAGACAGTGTAACTTGGCCAGGGTAATAATCCAGTGCCTTGGAGTAATTTCTGGCTCATTTTGATCCTACCATGAGGGTTTTCCTGGCAGATTTCTTCAGAGGAGGGAGTTTGCAATTTCCACCCTCTGAGGCTGAGACAGTGTAACTTGGCCAGGGTAATAATCCAGTGCCTTGGAGTAATTTCTGGCTCATTTTGATCCTACCATGAGGGTTTTCCTGGCAGATTTCTTCAGAGGAGGGAGTTTGCAATTTCCACCCTCTGAGGCCGAGACAGTGTAACTTGGCCAGGGTAATAATCCAATGCCTTGGAGTAATTTCTGGCTCATTTTGATCCTACCATGAGGGTTTTCCTGGCAGATTTCTTCAGAGGAGGGAGTTTGCAATTTCCACCCTCTGAGGCTGAGACAGTGTAACTTGGCCAGGGTAATAATCCAGTGCCTTGGAGTAATTTCTGGCTCATTTTGACACTACCATGAGGGGGGGGGGACTCTTTCCACCCCCGTCCTGGGTGCTCCAATGGACTCTTCCTGGGATGGGAGGATGTCCTCTGACCCCAGGAAGAGTCCATTGAAGCACCCAGGATGGGGGTGGAAAGAGGAGGAGCACATTCAACTAGCCAGGAAAAGAGGACTCTTTCCACCCCCGTCCTGGCTGCTCCAATGGACTCTTCCTGGGATGGGAGGATGTCCTCTGACCCCAGGAAGAGTCCATTGAAGCACCCAGGATGGGGGTGGAAAGAGGAGGAGCACATTCAACTAGCCAGGAAAAGAGGACTCTTTCCACCCCCGTCCTGGCTGCTCGAATGGGCTCTTCCTGGGATGGGAGGAGCCCACTGCAGCACCAAGGCTGAGGTTGAAATGAGGCCTACTTTTAGCCTAGGCCTCGGCAGTTTGCCCTCAGCTTGTATATTCGCTTTATTAGGCGCAGCAACTTCCCCACCCTCATTTTGGGGAAGAAAAAGTGCGTCTTATATGCCGAAAAATACGGTAAATGCATGGTTGACTTTTTCCATTCTCTTATGGATGATTAAAGCAGTGCACTAAAATGAATAGCTAAATAAGTCCACATCTACCCATGTAATTCTGAACACACCCAACCCTGAGGGGATTGTTGAAGGAAATATTGGTATATTTATTCCTTTATTTTTGACAACAAATATTCTCATAGCATGGTGTAGAGTTATTCCATATCTTTAGGTGATAATGAAAAAAATATTCTCTTCAACTCCCCTCCCCATGCACTCAGTGATATTTTACCCCATGCTTTTAAAGGCTGCAATTGGTATTTCCTTTTAGAAATGTATTCTTAATAAAGTGGAAACTGTCTTTTGAAAATAGCTTCCATTATTCTTTACAGAGCTTCATTTAATGCAAAGCAAATTAGGGGGCTGCATTTTTCCAAGGAAAGAATGAACCGGTACAAAAGAGAACTAAGATGCATGCCTACTATGAATAACAAAGTCCTAGGATTTAGCACATGCATGTATTACTTAATGGAATTGGGGGAGGGGTTTTCTCCCTTGAAATATTGGGCAGAACTCTGTGCTTTTATAGTCTGAAATAATTGTGCAGCTCAATGATAACCTTTATGGCAGAGCTGTAAGCGAAGGCAGGCTGAGATGTAACTGTCATTTCCAAAGGGGTTTGTTTCTCTTCTTTCTTCTTTTTTCTTTTCCAGCTCTGAAGGTTTTTACTTTTGATATGAAACACACGGGCTTCATTCACCAAAGTGTGCACATGGGAGGAGATACTATAAGGGTCTCTGCAAAGAAAAAGGAAGCATCTACTTCCAAAGGTTAGGAAGAGAACAAGGGCTTGTGTCAAAGCTGAGACAAATGGGCTTTCTGCCAGTCTCCTCCTTTGCAAAGGTCCAGCAAGCAAATCTATCAGCTGTACTAGCTACACTTGCAATGGTGGGGATATTAGTAAAGATGTCGTGGAAAAGACATTCTCCTAATGCATAAGGCAAAGTTCTGATATCAGTTTGAAGAGTTCATTCCCACTCTAATAACACTTCAGCAAGTTTATTGTAAATCATCATGTGCATACCAGTTCAAATATTCTCATTCCTAAATTCATTTATCCCCACCAATCATCATCAATCATCATCATTGTTAACCACCATTATATAGTATTGAACTCCTTTTATGCCCAAACAACATGACTGTAAACTTCTAGTAGTTGCTCCCACACTATTCCCCATTTAACATCTGCTCCTGTGGCGTAGTGGTTTGAACATTGGACTATGACTCTAGAGAACAGGTTTCAAAATCCCAGTTGGCCATGAAAATCCACTGGGCAAGTCACACTCTCCCAACCTCAGAGGAAGTCAGTGGCAAACCCCCTCTGAAGAAACGTGCAAAGAAAGCCCTACAGTAGGTTCACCTTAGGGTCAACATAAGGTGGAATAGACTTGAAGGCAAGACAACACAACACAACAACCTTCTACAGAGATTTTGATGTAAAGTATGGTGGCTACTTAGCAATAGGTTCTCTTAGAGAGGTACTCTATGGTGGCTACTAAGCAATACGTACTCTTAGGTGCTAGCATGATATATAATCCTGAGATCCATATTGATCTTCTTCATGTTTTGAAATATAGCCCTAAAATTTTTGGGTGACGTGTATGATTGTTTCACCTGGAAACCCCAAACTTAAAATAGGATGGTTTTCTAGGCAGAATTTGTTCATGGGGGGTTGCTTTTGCCTTCCTCTGAGTCTGAGAGAGTGTGACTTGCCCGAGGTTACCCAGTGGGTTTCCATGGCTGAGAAGGGATTCGAACCATGTTCTCTAGAGCTAAAACACTACACCACACTGGCACCTGATCTCAGCATGTTGAATAATAAAATCAATTGGAACAGTTTAAAATCATGTAAAAGAATGAAAATAATTTAAAGGCTAAAGATTCACTGCACTGTGACATGGAATCTACTGCTCCTAACTCTCTGTGTAGCATTTTAAGAGACCTAGAGTTGTCCCAGGGATGACGGTGTTGAGAAGTCCCATTCTACAAGTCCACTTAGAGACAGCTAAATCTGAATAAAAAAGCATTATGTTCATCTGCTTCATTTTCCATCACAAAAATATATTTCAAATACCAATGGAAGTTCTTTTGTTTTAAAAGTCAATGATTGTTCACTGTCTCTAAGGCCTTTTTAACAAGTGTTCCGCAATGGGTCCACCTATTCTGCATATTTTATGCAAGAGTAATAAGGACCACGGTTTGTTGTTTCATTGTCGTTTCATTTGTTGTTTCATTGATAGGCACTGTTGCAGTTGTATTTCTGCAGTACAGCAATATTGGCTGTCTGCTTTCATCATCACAGAACTTCTCACTGAAGGAAAATTCAGAGCATGGAGAAACAGTAGGCTCATCAGTTATAGCTGTCACAATTAGCTCCACTCCACCTTGGCTCTACCCAGCTGAGGAAATAACATTTACTTTAAAGCATGCACAGGTAAGCGCCCTTTTTAAATCATCCCTTGATTAAAAGTAAGCTAGAAATTATTTTGTAACATGTAGCAAACTGTGTGCTCATTCACTGGCAGTTCACTCATTGCTATGTTGTTTGCTGATATGGGTATAATACAATTAGAGGGGAAATTACAACCCTGAGTTCAGCACAGCAAGCACAAAGGTAGGGAGTTTGTTACCACTGCAAAGTGTTGATAGGAAGTGACAAGAATAATAACTTCCTGTTGGTTCTACTACACATTTGTCAATAATTTGTTAGTGCAATACAAGCCTCTTCTTCACTTATCAGCATGTTCCAGTTACAAATGTTGCTTGGTTTGCCTGGATGTATGGGAGCATTTAGCAGGATGCTGAAGTAAACGTTGCTGTTCAGTAGACGTTAGCAGCTTTGATGTCAGTGGAATATTGAAACCACTCTTTAAATCCAAACTTTCAAGGGAAGGGGGGATAGCATTCATCACATCTGATGAGTCTTTTAAAATCTGGACTATAATTCAAAATAGATTCACCAGCCTACTAACTTGGAGCCACTAGCATCCAGAGGCAATGCTATTACTGATGAACATGTTACATCAAGAGGGTTCAGGAGTAGCAATGGTGATATCAGTAAAGAGTTGGAAACCTTCAAAGTTCCATTCTGCACTACATTGTAATATGTAGTGTGAAGCAGATAGAGACTAATTGGCTAAGCAGACGGGCGGCCGTGGGCCGCCCTAGGAAGCTGCGCCGCGGGACCGAGGCATCCCCATGCCTCGATCCTGCGGCGCACCTTTGCCGCCCCTGAAAGGAGCGCTAAATTAGCGCTCCTTTCACAAGTCAGCAAAAGTGCGCCGAAAAGGCTGTGGCGCACTTTCGGCAACTTTTCCGCCACAGCATTTGCGAACTCTGCGGCGGGAGGTCCTCCTCGGAGCCCCAGCCGTGTGGAGGGCCGGCTGCTCCGAGGACGACCTCGGGAGGGGTCGCTGAGCGTGCAGCTGCCCCTCCCCTGCCCTGCCCCCAAGACGGCCTTTTAAGCCGTCTGCTTAGGCCCTAAAACACCAAGCATGGCTTGGGAAGACCTATATATTAGATTGTAAGCCTGAGGGCAGGGAACCCATTTAGTTAACCATTTGTAAGCCACTCTGAGAATCTTTGCAGCTATAGATTGGGGTATAAATATTCCAAATAAATAAATTCAAATCCAAATTTAGCCCAGGTTGAAACAAGAGCTTAGAAAGTTTCTTTTGAAAGGAAGAAGAAGAAGAAGAAGAAGAAGAAGAAGAAGAAGAAGAAGAAGGCAAATGAATTAATATGACAGGTTGAAATAAACCATATCTAAACAATGGTAGGATGATGTAATTGAGATTATTATCTTATCACTGTTTAATTATGGATGGCCATAGTAAGTTTTTATATTCATTCTTTTTAAAAGTAATTTTCTTCATAGATAATTAAACATAGTCATTCACCCAAGCATTTATGGGATTTACAGTTATCTGTCAAGGAGGCTGTGAATATGGCATCTCAGCCTGTCTGGAGAAAGTTTAGGATATAAATGTAGACTGAGATACTGGATTGACAGACATAGCTGTGATGATGGATGATCCTTTGTCACAGGAACTCCTCTGCCATTGCCCAAAAAACTACCTCTTAAGCCAGACAATCTAGCTAGACTAAGGTGTATCCTCTCCTACATAAAAGGGAATTTGAAAACATGGTAAACCCAAGACCACTAAAGGTCTGTTCTTTGTGCTTTGCAGGTGGTAGACAATGTACTCTATTCCTTTTGGACCCTGGCATGAAGTCTCATGAGCTTTTGGAATTATTGGACTGATGGTAGATGCATTTACAGGTTGAGTCTCACTTATGCAAAAAGCTTGGGACCAGAATTGTTTTGGATTTTGGATATATAGATATAGAAATATAGATATTTGTGTTTGGAATATTTGCATATGCATTATCTTGGCTTTCTTGAGGATGGGCCCCAAGTCCAAACATGAAATTATTTATGTTTTTTATATACCTTATAGACATAGGCTATCTCAGCCACCTTTGTGGATAATATTGGATTTTGGAATATTTCAGATTTTGGAATTCCAGATAAGGGAGACTCAACCTGTGCAACACCTACATAAGGCCAGAATGCTATTTTAGAACCCTTCTTTGCTTTCACACAGCAGCTCATCCATCTATCCTATACAGAATTATTGGTCGCTGCTGGTCATCTTCTAAGAATCTGAATAGGATTGTGGTGCACTTTTCAGGATAGTCTCCTTCTCTCCCCCCCCCCCCCCTTTCTTCATACTACTGCTTGGTTGGTTTTTTTTTTTAATGTTACATCTGGCATGAAGGAGGCAGGATTTGGATTTAGGAAACATGGGCAAGCATTCTGAATCACCATATTGTGAAGATTCGGTATCAAAGCCCACCTACAATTTAAGATCAATGGGTCTATCGGGCAGAAGGTGGTATTGAATCTAGATGGATCCAACAGCATTTTAGGGAACAGGTCAGGACCAAACTCTGCTTATATTTGCTAGCAGACTGCATTAAACCCATCCTAGAAGTTGTTCTGTGTTGAGATTTTAGCAAAAGTGGTATTGTCTTTATTTAGAGACAGTGTGTAGCAGACCTACCCACATTTGGCTTTGAAGCTGTCTACACAGGCCCAAAAATCCAGATTCACCCTGTATCCACTACTATCTGTTTACATTTGCAGCAAATTCGCCCCTTCTGGCACTTAACCTGCTTTTTAAAACCTCACAGGTTACTCTGGATTTCCCAGGGGGATCCGGAGTTTTTTTGAGTGTGGAAAGCAGGGATCAAGCCAGATTCAGAATGAGGGAGCCGGGACAGATGCCAAGCAGTGCCATTGTCCCCATGCCACCTGTTCCATGAATGAAGGGAAGGAAAATGTTCTGTACCTCTTCTAGGCTGCTGCTACTGTCATCCCATTGAAGCACCTCTCTGTATCCCCATTGCCAACACATTGTTTACTTGGCATCAGAACAAGGTACCCAGCCATGTGATCAGCAATGTGGGGGCCCCTCATCATTGACCACATGGTTGGGCATCTCCTTATGACAATAGAGGGAATGCAACATTGCCAATCGGGGCAGCCAGGGAGTTTTTTCCCAGCAAGGCAGCAGCAGTGGCAAAATGTCCTGATCCAAATTTCAGGTGTAGATATCAGTGCAACCTTAATGCAAAGTTTCCTGAGTAGGTGTGGCAGAAATGGGGATGAACCAAAACCAAAAAAAGCCATGTTGCATCCAAAGTTTTTTTGTGTGCAGACTGAATTTAATAAAAATATGGTCAATTTTAATCCAATTTAGGGCCTTTGCAGACTGCTAGAAATAGTGCAAATTAAGCCCACTTTAAATTGAGGCACTGCCCTGGCTCAGTGCTAGGGAATCATGGGAATTGTATTTTTTCTAAGACATTGAGCCTTCTCTGTCAGAGAGCTCTGGTGCCACAATAAATTACAGTTCCCATAATTCCCTAGCACTGAGCCAGGGCAGTGCCTCAATTTAAAGTGGACTCAATTTGCACTATTTCTGGCAGTCTGCAAAGGCCCTTACTGTCTTTTGCCTCCCTCCCAGGCATGGAGGAGTGCTGGGGAAAAGGACCAAAGAAACAAACTAATTGCAAACATATTTTCAAAATATATTATGCTGATAGTTTATTTATAAAATCAGAACAAATGTAAAAAGTAGGAGAAAGCAGGTGTACAATTGTCTCTCTTTAATTAGTATGCATTCTTTTTACTTATCTTGTTTCATCTTTCTGTTTGATATTCTTTGTTTTCATTCATGTGCTCCTCCTTAATCTGAATTATGAACAGCAAAAGGTTTTGCAGTTTGTGTATTGAAAAACACATGATGAATTGCTTCAGCTAATGTAACAGATATTTGTTTTTGAGCAATTTTGTGCCATTTGCTATCCATAAAACATTTTGTTTCTATTCCAGACTGTAGACAAAAAAGATATTAAGTGTGCATTTTGGGATTATTCAGAAGATACAATGGAAGGAAGCTGGTTGACAGAAGGATGTGAACGGACACATTTCAATAGCACTCATACCTCATGCAGATGTAATCATCTTACTCATTTTGCTGTTCTGATGTCCTCAAGCAATTCTAAAGTTGTAAGTGCTTTTTAAACATATTGTTCATTCCATTCTTATTTACACCACCATTTAAAGTGTGTGATCTTTCTCCCGGTGCAGTTAAATCATTATTTTCTTCAACATCACTTTTTTCCTCACTGAGTCAATACACAATGGACTAAATATTCAGGAGATATTTTCATGATTAGGTTGTCCCTGAACTTTACACTTCTGCCCATTTTCTCTCTTACATCCACTGCTGATAATTCTCTAGGCCAGGTAATCTTTTCATCTGTTTTTCTTAATTTTATTAAGCTGTAGTAGAGCATTTTTCAATGCACAGATCACTGGTTTATAATTCATCCTTATCTATAATACCAACAATCCATTGGGCAGTGTGTGTTATTTGCCTTAGGCAGCAGATGCTGTCAGGTGTAGGAGGAGTGAGATACAGTACTTGAAAGTATTGGGGTTCAAAGTTGTGGGTGTTACACAGCAGATCCTGCGCAGAATTAGCAAGGTTAGTGACCTTGGGCTAGCTAGTTTGAATTGCGAAGGATTTTGGCTGTCCTATGTGTTCTGCAGGTGTGCAGCAACAAAAACAAACAAAAACTAGGCCCAAACAGAGGTGCCAATGTTCAGCACTGTCTGAGGTGCTTGACCTCAACAGTAGCTCACAGCAGAGTGAGGAAGCACAACACAGTATGCAGTACTTGGCAATAAGGCACTGATCAGCCTGAAATAAGGCACAAACACAAGTTGACTTCTTCCAAAGTCCTTGAAGACTTTTATCTTCCTGTTGCAGAATATATACAAAATATTTACAACAGAAGCTCTGACTTCTGTCAACATACACTTATCTGCTACAATCAACTTCTCCAACAAACACACTACAAACTCTCCAACACACCACACCAACTCCTCTCTTCAACCCACTATCTTCTACCCATACCTGTCCTGGGTTCATACTTTTGCAGCAAGCCTCCTTTTCTGGCCACTGTCTCTCTGGCCTGCATGGAGCTGTGGCTTGGGACAGGCTTGGGTTGACATCTTGCGATGGCATTGCCATTGTAAGACTTTGTGCATGATTTGGCTTACTTAGCAGCTATGACTATATTCCCAAAGGACCTAGGTCCCAAACTGGACAGGCCCCCTACTGTGGTGGATATGGAAAGAAAGAGTATGAATTAAATTGGGGAAGAGGAAAGTCCTGGGGTAATTAGAAGGATGAAAGGTGGGGACCAGCAGTTGTGACAGTTTGGCTGATATATAAAGCCTTGCCCAGAGGTTTACCAGATCTACATAGCTGGCAGCCCCGCTTTCAGCATTTACTGGTTTTGAAACCATTGGGTCCTGTGTCCCCTTACTTAGCCTCCCAATTGTATTCATAGTGTTGTGAATGTATCTGATTGCTCATCATTGTATGTGCATTAAAGTTATCATCATTATATTCAGTCCATAATATGGCACCCAGCCCATTTCTTTCGAAGCAACTCTTTCATTCATTCATTATTTCTTCTTATGGAAATATATTTATATCCTGCCCTACATCCAAAGAGTTCAGGTTAGTGTACAAAAAATCAATTTAAACCATTTGAAATAGTTTTTTAAAACAACAACAACAACAACAAAACTGCTAGATATAGTACAGAATCATGTTGGCTACACAGTGACTCCTGGCCTGATCCTTTAGAAAGCAGCTGCTGCAGTTGATGTGGGTCCATTTGTTTGTCACACAGGAAGCTGCTGGCTGATGTTCCTATCCCTTCCCCTGCATAATTTCCAATGTGATATGCAAAAGTAGGGTCCCTGTCACAATTTTCCTTCATGTCAGAAATTGCTTACACAAGTGGGGGTGGGAACCTCATCCACCTGCTTCCTGAGCAAAAGGAGAATGAACCCCCATCAATCACAGTTGCTCCTTCCCAGTAAGTGGAGGACTTTCATGTCCCTACGTGTCCCATAAACTAGGGAATAGATAGGGATTGTGAACACCAAACAGATACAAATGCATAACTCTGGGTTACAAATGTGTAACTCAGAATTCTGGTCGTAGATATGTTACAACCTAAAAGTGTACTAAGAATTAAAGCAATGAAAATCCTATAAATATACAAACTGAATTAGATCATTTGGCCACAAAGATTTCACATAAAGCCATTTTTTAATTTGGAAAGCTGATACTGGTATGCCATGCATCTAAGGCAGGGTGGGCAACTGTGTGGAAACAGGGGCTAATTCCCACCCCCCACGAACACACACATATGTACCCATGGGCTATCCCCCACAAAAAAAGTCAGAATACCTCAATTTTCTTCTGCAAATCTTCTCAAAATGGTGAGAGGAAGTGAAGCTAGAGCTCTTCTTGTTGCCATTGTGAGAATGACTATTTGAGTGGAAAGGAAGTGTTTCCTTTTCAGACCTTCTCACAATGGTGACAGGAAGTAAAGATGTGTCTCCTACTGTCATTAGTGGCCCAAAGTTAGCAAGGTGGCCGGTGGCCATGAGGGCCCTAACCTTGTGTGAAGAAAAGTTCAAAATTCTCAAAATGCACACACTCCGCCATACTGTAGTGCTCTCAGGCTAGTCTTTGATACTCTGACACCTTTTAGAATGGAAGGGGTCACATCATAGCTCTTACATCACTTTAGAATCTCCCTATCAATCTTGGAATACATCACCACTCTATATTGTTTGGCAGCCCCTGGCCTATGTGAGCAGTGGCCCAGGCCCTAAGATTCAGCTTTTGAAATGGATGTCTGTAGGCCTACATGTACGGTTATTGGGATACTCTTCCCTTCTTTGCTGATCATGTGTTGCCTTTGTCCTATAATTTTGTTGAGTATAAACAGTTCAGATCCACACAAACTCAATCTCTGAAGGAGGAGCCACAGAAAGCATGCTTTAAAAATAAGGAGGTATATCAAGAAGCTGGGGGAAAACAGCACAATTAATAACACAGGGACTAGAGTGGGCTTTTACACAAAATGGTGAAAATAAAATTACATGAGTGAAATGGAGAAGCATTTTCTTTTTCAGCCCTACTGTGCTCAGTGTTTTGCACATTTTTTTGTATTTTATGCAAAATGTAAACTTTTCCCCATAGAACCTATGTTGTCTAAAAAAACTTTTTTTTAACAAAAATTAGTGAGAAATTGAAAAAAACATGTTGAAAAACACATTAAAACTCTTGTAATCATTGAGTAGGGAGAAAACATTTGAAATGTTTGTGTTCTCATTTGTGAGAATGAAATAAGTATTTATATCCCTAATGCATATGCACACTAATACACACAAGGCACCTCAAAAGACAGTTTTAGGCACATCAGATATTATTGGATTGCAGCTCCGCATTAGCCCTAGCAATCATTAAGAGTTGCTTGGTAATATGGCTCTCTCAAGCCTTTTAAATAGATAGGTATGGGGGACCCCTAGATGTGGCAGATCCTCCGAATTACAGGAAGAATGTCTGACCATCAAGTCCCATTTGTGGAAATGAGTGAGTCAGCAAGCAGATTGAAGGTTAAAGACCTACTTGGAGATTTTATCTATAACAGTAAAAATAACATAATTGAAGACCAAGAAGGAATAAAAAGACGTTGGATGCAATACACAGAAGAATTATACAAAAGAGATGACAAAATGAAGGATACATGGAATGAAGAGCCATATGAAGATGAATCCCAAATCCAAAAAAAATGAGGTAAAAACTGCAATAAAAGAAATAGCAAAAAACAAATCACCAGGAACAGATGATATTCCAATTGAACTACTGCAATCCACATTGACAGAGTCATCTCTAGTGCTAACCAGCATATGTCAACAGATATGGAAAACAAAACAATGACCAACAGATGGAAATGATCAAATGCATCCCTATCCACAAAAGGAAGACACAAGAGACTGCAGCAACTATAGGACCATAGCACTGATCTTCCACACAAGCAAAATCATGCTCAAAATTCTGCAACCTAGGACTTTATCACACAGGGGAAATCTATTGTTTATCCCATACAAATCCCGAAAAAAATGCATAATTATGCGTAACGATTTCACACAACGTCACACAAAAACTGCTATTAAAGTGGTCAGAAAGTGGTGTTATCCCAGATCTTTTTACTTTCGGGATTTTAGTGAAAATGCATTTTCGATATTACTGTAATTGTACATTTACTCTAGTGTGAAAGTCAAATTTGGTTTATTCATACAATAACTCTTTTGCTTTCTCTTTTGCTTGAGCGACAAACATGCCAGGCAGACATGAGCCTCTCTGCTTTCTCTTTCTGCACACGTGCAAGTATACCACTTCTAGTACATTTACGGATTTCTTTCACTTCTGTATGAAATGTAAAAACGCCTTTTTATTGCTTTTCATGTTATTTCGCATTTATTCTAATTATGTGTGAAATTCATTTGTGTGATCAAGCTCTATTTTCGCTTTATTTTCGGGATGGTTTATTTGCACTTTATTATCTTTTTAAAGACGAAACTGGCCCCCATGTGATAACGTCCCTAGACTCCAACCATACATGGAAAGAGAGATCCCAGAGGTCCAAGTAGGGTTCAGGAAAGGAAGAGGCACTAGGAATCACATTGCAAACATACGATGGCTAGTGGTGCACACAAGGGAATTCTAAAAGGAAATCAGCATGTGCTTTATAGACTATAGCAAAGCCTTTGACTGCATAGACCATGAAAGGCTATGGAACACCCTTAAAGACATGGGAGTGCCAGCACATCTGATAATTCTGATGAGGAATCTGTACACTGAGCAAGAAGCTACTGTCAGGACAGAACATGGAGAAACAGAATGGCTCCCAATTGGCAAAGGGGTCAGACAAGGCTGCATACTTTCACCCTAACTATTTGACTTGTATTCAGAACATATTATAAGAAAAACAGGCTTGGACACTGAAGAAGGGCAATGAAAATAGGAGAAAGGAATATCAACAATCTAAGATATGCAGGTGACACCATAATACTAGCAAAAAACCTCACAGACCTGGAACACCTACTAAGGAAGATCAAAGAAGAAAATGCAAAGGCAAGCTTAATGCTGAACATAAAAAAACAAAAATAATGACCAGCAAAACATTGCTAGAAATGGGGACTGCAGTCAGGAAATCAGAAGAAGACTAAGAATGGGAGGGATGGCTATGAAAGAACTAGAAAAGATTCTAAAATGCAAAGATATACAACTCCAAACAAAAGTTAGAATCATACAAGCCATTGTAATCCCTATTACCAGGTATGGATGTGAAAGCTGGACAGTTAAAAAAGATGATAGGAAGAAAATCAATTCATTTGAGATGTGGTGCTGGAGAAGAGTGCTGAGGAGCCCATGGACAGCCAAAAAGACAAACAAGTGGGTCCTAGAGCAGATCAAGCCGGAAACCTCCCTGGAAGCCAAGATGACCAAACTGAGACTGTCATACTTTGGGCACATCATAAGAAGAGAGGACTCTTTGGGGAAAAAAATAATGCTAGGGAAGTTGGAGGGAAGCAGGAAGAGAGACAGGCTAGATGGATGGACTCTATTAAGGAGGTCATGGGTGTGGGGTTGCAGGATTTAAGCAGAGTAGTGGAGGACAGAGGGTCTTGGAAATATCTCATCCATAGGGTCGCCATGAGTCAAGATCGACTTGGGAGCAGTTAACAACAACAAGGATAAGGAAATCCTGAGCTCAGGAAAATCCAGGAATCTTCTCAGTTCAAGATTTTTTGAATTTTAAAAATTAACGAGATTTTTTTTTTGCACAGAAAATGACAACTTCTATGCAGAAAAAGAGCCATTTCTTGCACTGAAAAGGTTGTTTGTGCACAATACAGCACTGAACCGATAGATTCAAATTACAAGAACAGGGGGTCAATTTAAACATTAGGAAGAACATCTTTACTGTAAGAACTGTTCTATAATGGGGGGAGGAACAACTTCAGAGGGATGTGGGCTCTCTTTGGATATCTTTAAACAGCATTTGGATTGGTTTCTTTCAGGAATGCTTGTGTATTCATGTGTATTTAAATCCCTAGATTGATGGCACTTCTGTAAGGTTAATCAGGGTGTGTCATACTACCACTGTACCTTTTGACTCAGGGCAGAAGTTTGATGCTGATCAAGTTTCAGATGTAAATAGAGTGCTGTTGTTTTTCTTTCTTATAGTCCTTAACATATAGCCCACTGAGGGACCTACATTTTCTTTCAGGATTATTCAGAGCATTTATTAAGAAATAATATCTTACTGGCATCATTTATCTATTTGTACTATGTTCTTATACATAGTTTTGATTAGTATTCTGTACCATAAAGAAAATTGTAGATGTATGGGTGAAGAGGAGCAAAAACTAAGATAAAATGTTAAGAATTTCTGAGCTACTGCTGAGCTATTCTGTTTAACATATTGTATTATTATTTTTTTCCTAGAACATCAAGGATCACATTCTTACAAGAATCACTAAGCTTGGAATAATTATCTCATTGATTTGCCTCTCCATGTGCATTTTCACATTCTGGTTCTTCAGTGAAATTCAAAGTACGAGAACAACAATTCATAAAAATCTCTGTTGCAGTCTTTTCCTGGCAGAGCTTGTTTTTCTTGTTGGAATTAACATGAGCAGTAATAAGGTGTGCAGCATTTTATTATCATTTTTTTTCATTTTCAATATGAAATCAAATAATGCATTCTAAAGTGCCATTTTCAAAGGTGCTTGTAGCATTTCCCAGTCTTAATATGAATGTTGACATTTGAGTTTACACACGACTAGCTGCAAATATAAAATTCTCATCTAAGAATTCCAGCCAACATTGTTGAGAAGGTTAAGCCCCATTGAAGAGGATAATGGGCTCTTCTGTCACTGATCTACTTTGAGATTGGAATGAGCAAAATAGAGGCAGAGCTACATTTACATTGGCAATGTCCAATAAATATTAGTGAGAATTATGCTATATAATTTGTTTTCTTCATCTTTTCGTATTGAAAAAAAGATGCCTACATACATTCCTTTGGGAAAGTGCTGTTTATGTAGGTTTCACTCTACTTGGTGGGAAACAGATTAGTTATATGCCATTTATAACACCTGCAGTGCTATTTTGTATATTTCATGTGATTATATATATATTGGCCAAAGAAATGTGTATGTGGGTTATCAAATGAAATGGCTGCAATGTCTTCCCATCTACTTACTAAAAAATAATGACAGGGACAGGGTGCCTTTGAATTGAGACAAATTTTCAGGGGAAAAGATTTTTATCTGTACTGTGATAATATTTTAAACTTGCAATGCAATATATAGGGACTATCATGTTATTCACTCATACTTTTTTCTGTTTGCCCTTTTAGCTATTCTGTTCAATCACTGCTGGATTACTCCATTACTTCCTCTTAGCTGCCTTTGCATGGATGTGTATCGAAGGCATTCATCTGTACCTTATAGTTGTTGGAGTAATCTACAACAAGGGATTCCTGCATAAGAATTTCTATATCTTTGGCTATGTCAGCCCAGCAGTGGTGGTTGGCATTTCTGCTGCACTTGGATACAAATACTATGGAACATCTGATGTGTAGGTCACTGTTTATATGATGGCTTTACTTATGGATAGTCCTGGCATAGTCTTTTGCTGATTATTTATTTATTTATTATTCCACTTCTGGTTAGGAGGTTGGTTGGTGGGTGGTTTGACTTAAGAGAGTTTTAGGGCCACAAGAAATCAAGTGGAAAAATATAATTCTGTGTCTATAAAAGCTCCTCCGTTTGAGCTCTGCCTTCCTTTGTCTCTGTTCACATCACCTTCCATTTCTTTCACTGTGCCTAATAATTATATTCTATTCTGTTCTGTTTCCCATGTATGGAAGTATATTCCCTCTCCCCTTTTATTCACACTAGTTATAAAAATCATTGTTTCTAACATTTCTGTGTTGGTATACCATCTTCTTTTTTTGCTTGGTACAGCATTTCCAGAAACCCTGGAGAGCCAAAATCACAGAGGCATTGGTTTATTCTCTCCCTCTCCCCATCCTATTAGTGAAATTGTCTCCAAACTAGCTTGCCTAGTTACTTGACTCTATCCTCTTTCTTCTTAATGGATCCAGCATGGTAGACCATGCAACATACATGCGCCCAAAAACAACATTTTAAACATTTAAAACACAGCTATCAGAATTTACTGAAATCTGATCAAATTATCCCTTTTTAAAGAATATTCTCCATGTCAAATTTCATTCAAATCATTCAAATGATACAAAACATTCAAGCAGCAAATTTCAGGGTTTTATGATTTCAAGCTGTCTGATTATATGCAGGAAGAGGCAGCTTTTTAAAGTCTACCAACACTCCTGCAGCTGCCCATTTGGTGTTTTCAATATATTTTTGTCCTTGTGGCATTCCATTCCATGGCTCCCAACAGAATTATGTCCATTGTATTCTTTGATAATCCAGATAATGAGCCTCAGAAACAAGTAGATTAGTTTATGGAGTACCACAGATCTGGTAATTTACAGCAGGCAATGGTTTTGTTTGTTTATTTGTTTATATTTAAATAACCAAAATGATTTCTCTTATCTTTCTTCCAATAAGCTCAAACAGTATGCATGGTTTTCTTCCTCCCCATTTCATTTTTACAACAGCTTTGCTAGGTAGGTAGGTAAGTAGCTGAGAGAGAGTGATTGGCACAGGATCACCATATGAGTTTTATGGTTTTGTATGGACTAGAACCGCCATTCTATTGGCTCTATACCTCTCAGGAGTCAGTTTTCAGGGTCACCCAATTCTCAGGTGAAAGGAAGATTAATCTGCAAACACATTTCAAAACATTATATCCTTTTACTTTTCAGATGTTGGCTCAGCACAAAGAACAACTTTATATGGAGTTTTATAGGACCAGCATGTCTAATAATTCTTGTAAGTATTTTTTTTTAATTTTCTGCATTAGGGTACATAAAATTGACAACAAAAGATGTAGTAAGATAATCAGTAACACATTGGGAGCCCACCTGTGAGTCCAAATTATATGTCAAAATTGATCATTTTAGATGTTTTTAAATAACCACTCAAAAATATTTTATCCATTACATGCCTAAGTGCTTTGCCTGACTCAAAAACATATGTTTGATTAACTAATATTTTAGAGGAAGGGCTGTTTCTTTCAGCCTGATGGCTCTAGGGAACAGAATTCTCTGTAGCAATTCGGGTGTGTAAGATGTAGCATCTTTACATGTTAGTGATATCTCTGCAGAACTCAGCAGGAGGTATACACAGACAAGATGCCAGGAGACAGATAATCTGGTATTTCAAATGCTGAGTTACTTAATCTTTTATCTGTGATCGGTCATCTTTGAAGATTAGGCTGTCATCTTTATGATTTTATCATCCTCGTGTACCCTGCCATCATCAAGGCTATTTTGAACAAAATTGCGGCATCAGAGACAAGAACCTGCTATTTCACATGGGCAGGCAAGTTGAGAATTGATAGCCTCTATTTCTACTAGGAAAGGAGACTTTTAATCCCTATTGGAAATCATTTCAGGCTTGATCTTTTGGAAGCATTTGTGTGCTGTTATAAAGAGAAAAAGTGTGGGGATACATGAAGAGATTTCCTAAGTACTGTTAAGTTACACATGTAAATATTGATTGAGATCAAGTAACAAATGATGGAGCAGGTACTTTGGTATGGTGAATGACATGAGTAGGCAACTGGGCTGCAGTTTTTGATCCTTACTTATTAGGAATATGCATCAGATTTGTAGGAAAACTAAGGTGAATTGAGCCAGTGCACACTGGTTCTGGCATTTTCTGAGTGAAGTGAGCTTTCCACTGAAGGTGCCACAACTCAGTTTAGAACCTAGATGAAGCTTTATGCAGGATTCAGGGATTAGAAAAGCCAAGATTAATACAACCAAAGAGTGTAATTTAGGTCTTGTTTCAGTGAATACACATAGGCTGCTGTCCACTACAGATTTAATGCAATTTGACACTGCTTTAACAATCAACACTCTATCCTATGAAATCCTGGGAATTGCAGTTTGTTGAGGCACCAGAGCTCTCTGATAGAGAAGGCTAAATATCTCACAAACCTACAACTCCCAGAATTCTGTAACATTGAGACATGATTGTAATACCTGTGTAGATGCACCCTTAGAGAGAGAATTAGGTTTGAGATTGACAGTTCAACTTTCAAATTCTTGATCACATTTTAAAGCGGTTTTCAAATGCTGTTCTTTGGTGGAGAGATTTTGACTTTAACGCTGAGCTCCAATCCCTTCCACTTTGTTGAAGACAGGTAGGAACCAACTGATCAATAATACAGTGGGTCTTTGTTATCTGCTAGGGTTTGGTTCCAGGACCCCCCAGGATACCAAAATCCATGGATGCTAAAGTCCCATTAAATACAGTGGCATAGTAAAATGATGTCCCTTATATAATATGATAAAATCAAGGTCCACTTTTTGGAATTTATATTTTTAAAATATTTTCAAGCTGTGGAAGGTTGAATCCATGGATATGGAGGTCCAATGGTACTTGTTACTGCTTCCCTCATGATTTTTATTTCTGTATGGATCTATAGTAAGAATATGGCAGTTCAGTAGGATGGCAAGTACAGATGGGGTGGACAAAACAAGGGACTGTGAAATGGTTCCCCCCCCCCCAGTGCCATAGACTTTACTATTTCAAAAAGTATTAAATATGTTTTCAAGCATTATAGCTCACTAGTCTTTGCACCAGTACTTCAGAAATGTTGAAGCTTTTTAGCCTGAGGACACCTCTATGATGTGTGCAATTTTCAAATAAATTGTAAAAGGAGGACTGGAAGCAAATCACTTTCCCACTGCACAAAATTCAGCCGCCCTGCCCCCTTCCACAAATTTCACTGTAATTATCCTTCTGTAATCATTTCTTACTTAACTTATATGTTAACAACAATGGTCCACAAAGAACCTAATGCAAATGTTGGAAAAGATTTATTCCTTAATAAATTGCATTTGTGTGTTTTTCCTTTTTGTATGTAACGAGCCTAGTGTAGTGAAGAAACAATCAGAAAAGTAAGCTTTTTCTGTATATTAGATGAGAGAAACCAGAAGATGATTTCAGTAGATCATCAACTGCAAATGCAGTCAGATGCATTTTTCCAGGTTTATGATTAAAAGAGATAATTCAGTATATAAATTTCTTCCTGAAATTTGCTCAGATAAGCAAAATACTAACTGTAACTATATGGATTTTTGATGGACTTTTATGTCCTGAGGAATGAGAGATGTTTCCCCACTCTACCCCACTTTCAGGGGTATGATAAAGCTTTATCACAGCTGCAGTTTTGTTATACACTGGAGCCAATTTCTTTATGTTCTATGGAACTCAATTGTCTCAGATAGTCAGGGAAAATGTCTGCTCTGCAGTTTAAAAAATTGAGAAAGAAAATGGGATTCTGCTGCATAGGGTGGCCCCTTTGTCCAACAGTGCTCAAGGCCTCCATGAGCTAATCAGACTAGGAATCTTCTGCCTCCCCCCCCCCCCACAACAATCAGAATGGAGCAGCAGTTGAAGAACAGCAGAAACCTCAAGAAGGAATCTGTAAATAACAAGTTTTGAATAATTATCTTTTATCACAAGTTTTTTGGCTAAATGGCAACAGTTTTATAGATTTTTCAGAACAGGCCTATTGGCTCTCTAGAAAAAAGCATGCCATAGCTTTACTTATTTCCTAGAAAAATTTTCTGCAGTGGAATATATCAGTAAGAATCCAAAGATATGCATATGTTTTGCCAAACGGGTTGAGCAAGGGCCACACCTACTAAGACTTTTCTCTTTTCCCCACTGAGCAAACTGCTTTCAAAATTCCTTTCATTTTTCAAAAGAAGACTAGTATTGAAGCACAGGGATATCATGTCTGAGAAACAAGAAGTCTCCATTTTGCTTAAGACTGTAGATGTAGCCCCACAGTAATTTGGATTCCAGCCATATGTATCAAACGAGCCTTATTGATATTTCAAAGCATGTATCCTTCAATATTTCACAAATGAAAACCAGACATGTGGCCAAGTAACCTCAAACTGTGGTCAAGATGGCAAACAATATTAATGATGAAGAACACAAACCAGGAGATACTGCAGCAGCTTGTGTGTGCCTGAGCCTGCTGGAAAAGGCAAAACTCTGCTCACTCTGCTCCTCTTTCTCCTACAAGTAAAGACTTTTCTGATTAGACAGGCATTTGATGATTGATGTTATAAGGACTATCTTACCAAAATATTGTGATTAAACTTGCTAATGTGTGTGCATGTTTAATAATGTATATCTTAATCTGGTTTTAATTTTTTGTTTGTTTAATCTCATTTTAACTTTATATCTTGTGGATTTTTAACAATAGATTTTAAAATTTGTTGTAAACCTCTTTGAGAACCAACCTGAAGAAAAGGCAGAGTAGAAATAACAATAATGGTGGTGATGGTGGTGGAGGTGGTGGTGATGGTACAATAATAATAATAGAATACAATAGTAGAATACAAACTATTTTGTCACTTCGAACTCAGTTTGCAGCTGAGGTAAGCTTGAGGACAAAGGGTGAAAGCTGGAGAACAGAGAAACTGGGGCATTTTAAAAGAAGTTGGAAAAGTGGGGTGACAGAAGATTAATTGGGACTTCCTTCCAAATTGAGGCAGTTGGAGGGTATGTGGCTTGTACCCGTGAACCAGTGTGCTGATCAGTCCCACTTAAAGTGAAAATGGCTAAAACTAGGGGTGGGTATCCTGTGGCCCACAAGTTCTATATGATTTCCAAATCTATTTCCCTCCTTTCCCTCAACTCTTCTCTAGGACTCATCATTTCTCCTTAAATACCCTCCCCCCATGGTGTATGGACATGTGATTTTCCATTTGAAGCAAAAGGAAAATGAGGTTGAATTATAACTCCAGGCTCCAGGGGCAGCCCAAAATCCTCCCAGGGACACACAGTTTCTACTCTTTGTGTTTGAATGATGTCTGAAACAAACAGTCACTGATTTATCTTTCCCTCAATAAGCCAGAGAAGTAACTCACAGTTCATATCAGCTTGTCATGAGGAAAATAAGCACAAGAGCTGGCTGGTGATGGGTTCAAACATCACACTAAGCAAGTAATGGCTCCTTATGCTGTTCTTACTGTGAGTAGAAGTGAGGCAAGTTGGAAGGATGTTCACTTATCCATGGGAAGCCAAATTTTCCCAAAAGGCTCTGGCTTATCACTACACCAGACACTTGGTGCATATATAAGAGGAAGGAAGGAAAGGAAAAGGAAAGTGAGACAGTGAGAGCATTTGAGGAGTTATGATGTGATATGACTTGAAGGCTACTAATAGAAAGAGCCATGTCGTTCCAGTAGATTGTTTCATTTACCTTAGAATAATTTTAGCTGACTTTTGGAGCATTATTATTCTAGTTATAAAACCTGGACTCATATAGGCTCATTTATTACCAAGTGCTAGTCCTTTTACATGTCTTTTAATAATACTGCTTTCTTCCTAAGATATTTACTCATTACTAACAAAGTACTATTAAAATTATGAAGTGTATGCCACTGGCCTAATTGATCCTATCAGCCATTTTTTTATTTTAGTCTCTTGATGAGTATGCATGAAAAGTACTGGGTCAGAAGTTTTTCTAGATTAAGCTATGGGGAGAAAAAGGACTACTTGAAACCTTTGTAAAACAAGCTGCAAGCTAAAGATAATTTCTCTTTCCACTCTTTAGAATTACAACCATTATTTCTAAGACTGCATTTTAGATTAGATCAAAGCACCCAAGGCAAGAAGGCTGGAGTGTTTATAATAATATAATTTTGAAATAGAATTTAGGATTTAACACAAACTGGTGGTAAATAAAGAAAATTTGCATACTTTAATGGGAAAAAATAATTATGACCTTTTGTTAGAAATGGTATGAGATTAGGATAAAACTATGCTTGCCTTTATTGTAGGAAATGGAAATATTTTACTGTTGCACCTTCTACTAAATACAGTGTGTCCTTGGTATCTGATGGGGTTTGGTTCCAGGACCTCCTGTGGATACCAAAATCAGTGGGTGCTCAACACTCATTAAATACAATGGCATAGAAATGGTGCCCCTTATATAAAATGATAAAATCAAGCTTTGCATTTTGGAATATATATATATATATATATATATATATACACACACACACACACACACACACATACATTCAACTTGTTAATAGTTAAATTCATAGATAATGAATCCATGGATACAGAGGGCTGTATCCATGTAAAGAAGAGGTAAAAAACTGTAAAGAAGAGGTAAAGATAGCCATGCTATGCTTATGATATAGGAACCTCCTTCATGTATCATTCATATGAAGGAGTCATCAAGCAATTATTGACAAGTGGGCTATATGTGGGACATGCGACCTGTCCCAACTACAACAGAGCCTGTTCATGAGCAGCTGCTCAAATGTAATGTTCAGTATTAACGTACATGGCCATGTCCCAGTTGCATGGAAGCCTAAACTCAAATTGTTGCTCACAGGATTTGTAGCTGTGGCCAAATGGTTGTCCTAATGCTAGGGATAGGGATGTTGTTGTTGTTGTTGTTTATATAATTTTCTTCTTTAAAGAAGCAATGAGTAATTATAGCCATTTATTTTCTTCCCACAAGAAAATTTTAAAAAACTGTACAAGACTATTCACAGTTTGAGATTTATTCTGCACAAAATTCGCATGTTGTATGTTTGTGCAGGAAACAGAATTTATGGCACAGCAAACAATGCTTCTGCACAGAATTATTATTTTCTGTACCAAAAATACTGTTTCTTATGCAGAGAAATCCTGTTTTCTGTGCAAAAAATGCAATGTGCAAATTTCACACAGAATATGTCTTGAACTGCAAAGAGTCTTATCAGTTCTAGATCCTTCTCATCAGGGCTTCTGAACACTTGAGAAGTATGCTTTTCAACCATGTTTCAAATACTTTTTGCATTATTTCTATTCCTAACTAGGGACAGGCCTATGACTACAGCCACACTCTTCAGTGATGCCTAGTGGTGAAATAGTACCAAGGTTCACTAACTCAACATATTAGGACTTCCTCCTGTCCTAATATCTTTGTTCCCTTCTGAGCTTAATTTATAATTCTAATATTAGGATTTTCTGCACAATGATGTGTAGTTGAAATACCCCTGATGTAACAGATTTGCCCTTAACTAAGCAAGAGTCACCATAAGTCAGAAATGACTTGAAGGCACATAACAACAATAAAAAGCAATTGATATTCATGTATTCTACAAAAGTCCTGCTACTGCTGGAGACAACAACTGCCAGAAGTGATCTGGTCCAAAACACACTTCAGAAATAATCCAGTTTGAGGTCACTTTAAATTGTCATATTTTAACTTCTTTTTGGTTTAATTCTGTTTTAAGGGGTTGGGAGGGTGGATTATGGGATGTGGGAATGTTTTAAATTGCCTGTTTTAAAATTTGCTGTACCCTGCCCCGATTGCCTTGCAGAGGGGCGGGCTATAAATAAAAATTTATTATTATTATTATTATTATTATTATTATTATTATTATTATTATTGTAACTGCCTTCGCTCAATGCTAGGGAATTCTGGAAACTGTAGCTTTGTGAGACATTGAGCCTTCTCTCTCAGAGCGCTTTGGTGCCACAATAAACTACAGTTTCCAGGATTCCCTAACACTGAGCCAGGGCAGTTAAAGTATTCTCAAACTGGATTATGTCTGCATTAAATTTTGGACCATAAATTAACACAGCTGGATTTGGAGAGTTCTTGAAAAGAAGTGTCATGAGAAGCACTTGCACTTCAGAATTCACCACTACACCACTGGTGCCTCCATCACACAATAAAGCTTAAAAGAAATTAAGGAAGCCCCACAAAATTCTCACTCTGTGGCAAAATGATGTCTATTTTAGTCATAACGTTTTGAACTGCCAATAGAGTGGAGTTATCATGTTGTACAGCTCACCATTTAAATTGTTCAGTGTGAAAACTTTGATCCCTACTGGTAGCTGTGGAATACAGAAAGGAGATCCACATTATGGTGATTTACAGTGTGAACCATTTCCAGGGTGGTCTGGAGACCAATTGTCTACTCTTAGAAAGTTCTGGGCATGTCACTTCGACTGCCAAAAATGCCAACAGCTGAAAGCCCACTTTTCGTTTTGAAGAACCAGTCTTTTCTGGTGTTCAAAGTCCAGGCAAGGGCTGCAGCCCATCAACAAGGTGATTTACTATTCCTAGGGATCTTCTTTCTTTTTTATGAGCAAAATACAAATGACCGGGGGTGTCTGGAGGGGCCTTTGGGAGTTGCACCCGGCCCACATTCCTGATCTACATGGTAGAAAGTTTCAAACAGTACCATCAGAGGGTAGATCATTTTTCTCAAGGAGGCTGCTTTAAGTTGTGGTCTCAAAGATGCAAAGGTGAAAAAAAATGCTACAGTTGCACAAACAGAAATAGCACAATTATGCTACTGCCTAAGTTTAAATTACGTATATCACAAAGCCTAAACTCTTCCACACTGTAACATCCAAGTATTATATATTGATCTATTTTCTGTTTTAAAAAATAGCACTATTAGAAGAAAATAAGGGTTTAAAGGTGTCAAAATCTATGGAGGGAGAAGAAATGAAAAGTAGCCAGTGGTTTCTTTTAGGTGGAGAGGATAACTAAATAATTCCTGATATGCTAAGCTGCCTGAAATGTTGAAGGTGTTCCTAGGTCAGCCACCTTCTAAACAATTTACAGGGCAAAATCTTGTTTTCTGCTGTGATTGCAATAGGTATGATGAACTATGTGCAGAATATTGTTAGAGCAAAATCTATTATTTACTTGAAATACAAAAAAGTATAACAAATTCATTTCTTCTCTCAGCAATCTATTCTGTAGTTAATGCTTTGCTTCTTATCCCCATATTCTTGATGGAATGTAGGTTCAAGATTACTTGAGTGAAGTTCCCCAAGTGCTGAAACCAGTGAGTGGATAACAGGGCACTTTGGTCAAGCAAGCAGACAATCAATTTGCTACTCCAAAGGCACATTCAGCCTGCACACTGTCAGCATACTGTGTGCTCTTGGAAACTGACTTATTGTCGTGTTCACAAAGGCCATGATGAAACCATCAAAAATAAGCACTTTGAAGGCTTGACTGATTTCAGCAGAAGAATTATGTTCATAATTACATTCTTCCTACTGAATTCAAAGTAACTATTGCAAAGTGCTCACTTTAAATAGATTGTGCTTGCTTGCTTTCTCATCATTATATATCATGCCATCCCTTCTTCACAAATCTTAGAGTGGCTGGCATGCTTGGTCTATCTACATCAGGGATGGGAATTCTGCAGCTGTCCAGAGGTTGTTAGACAACAACTTCCCACATTCCTTACTATTGGCTATGCTTGCTAGAGCTTCTGGAGGTTGTAGTCTATCAACATCTGGAGGTCCACTCAGTTCCCACTACAATATATGTTTTATTCTCATAGCAGCCACACAAGGTAGGCTTGACTTGCCCAAAGTCACTCACTGAATATCTTGACTGAATAAGGACTTCCTTGTTTAAGTCTAACATTGTAACTGGCTTTCTAGAAGATTTCAGGTTGAACAGTAACTTTGAAAAAACAGGGTTTATACAGCAGAGCAGCAAATGATTAAATTGCCTTCTTCCTTTCACTCCTGATCTTGATTCCTATTTTGAGATTACTATTTAAAACTTTAAAAACTATCACAGGATTAATGACATCAGTTTGGTGCTTTAATAATACCCCTATGCAAGTCTAAAAAACAAAGTCAATTTACACTGATTAGACTCAATAGTTACCTATAGAAAGTGTGAATAGTTCAGCCTTTAGACTTTTGCATTTTTATTCTCAATACTGGTTACACACACACACACGCACGCACACACTAGTGTTAATATTCTTTTTTGTAGTTTTCTTAATGTTTTTCCAGTATTTTCTCAAACTAGCACAAATAACTAAAGCATTTGGACATATGTATTCATCTGGGAGAGGATAATGAGAGAAATCAGACAGCAGATATACCTTTCATTGTTTGACTGCCAGCTTGCATGCCCTTTCAGGCAATCAATATAGCATACATTTTCGTTTTCCATCTTAAACTGTTGCATAGTTATCAGCTTAACTGTCTTCTTTCCTGACTAGAGCAGCAACCCATCCATTAGCTAGAAGACAGAAATCTTTCTCTGTTCATGCCAGATTGCACATCAGAATTCAAGCTTGTTAATTCTAACATTGATAATAAAGATCATTGGGGAGAATGATGCCTATACAACGGTTCCAAACATCAGACATTTTTGAAGGAGCCATATCTAATATGATTTTTAAAAGAAAGTATATGACTGAAAATGCAGCAGGAGACATCTTCTCTTCCCTCCCCCCCCCCCCACCCACCCACAACCATATCCATTTTTCTAAGATTTGACATCAGCATATAGATAGTTTCATCAATTATTGAGCACAAACCTCAGAAAATAGAAAAAAGATGATTTGGAAGCTTTATTTTGAAGTTTTGAATTCGAGACACTGAACAGTTTCACAAACAGTGTGTCAAAAACTTGAGAATTAGCTCTAGCATCCTTAGACTGGCTGTTCTCTTTAAGAAGAAACAGCCACAAAGGGTCCAATCCTGATCAACTTTGATACCAAACAGATTTCTTATATGGAGGTAGCTCATATTCTGCTCTGCTTCCTTTTAATATGCTTATATTAAGGAGAGTTTTGGGGGGATGCAGATGGGCAGCCCTGTGCCACCCTGGGAAGCGGACACCTCAGCCCCAATCCTCCCTTTTGCCACCTCGGAAAGGAACGGCAAAATGCCGCTCCTTTCAGAGCAAGCAAAAAGGGCACCCTAAGAGCTGACAGCTCTTTAGCACCCCTTCCAGCACAGCGTGTCAAAAGGCTGAGGCAGAAGGATGTCCTGATGCCGTGCACCATGTGTAATGGCACATGGCATCAGAACATCTTCAGAGAAGGGCTGAGGCGGCCAGCGTGCGGCTGCCCCTCTCCATCCCTGCCTCCAGGACAGCCCAAAGGGCCCATCTGTAGAGGCCCTTTGGTTTCTTAAAAAACACAAAACTGCTACAGTATGTTTCTGACCCAAGCAATTTAATCTTAATTATTGGTGTATTTGTTCTTTCATTCTTTGTGGAAACTTTACACTTCTTTCAGTTTAGTCTAATACACTTGCATGGAATAATAGAACTGTATATTTGGAAGGGATCCCAAAGTTCATCCATTCCATTTCATCCCCTGCCCATGTAAGAAATCCATAACTACAGCATCTCTGTAGTCATCCAGTTTGTTGGGGAGAAAAAAGTTCAATGTAAGAGAATCCTTCTGAATAAAAATAGGAAAGTTAGTTAGAAAGTGTCAATATGTTACATTTACATTGAAAATCTTATTTAAAAAAACTTAATTTATTACATTTATATTGGAAAGGAAACATTTATTACCCTTAGAATAATTCTGACATGTTCAAATTTATGTTATTGTAGTACCCTAAAAAGCTTATGGGAATACAAATGCACCCATGACTGTATTCCACTTTGCTATTCCTGTTCTGAACATAGGAGAGCAGGAAACAGCTGCATAAATTCTGGAAAACCCAAATTTTAATCTACTCTCCCCTCAGTAAATGGGATTGCAAGAGGGAAGAAAACACAGGGAAAAGATCCAGGAAACAAAACTTATTACACAATAAAAATCAGTATTCAAATGACGGATCCTATCTTTTAATAAAAAATTTACAAGGACAATTTTCTTATTTTCCATCAAAAATATTTAGGAGCAATATTCAGGTATTATGCTGCTCAGTGTATGTCAAGAGTCTCCACTATGGTTCAGCTCCTCCCATCTGTCTACTTCTTTGTCTAAAGAACGCCATGATTTCCTTTTATTTGTCAAGATGCACTGTCCAAAAGGCAAAAGAGAATGAAAAAAGTCCTAAAACAAAATTGAAAAGAATGGCACTTCATATTTACAAGACATTTGAAATACCAAATGCAATTGTTATATCAAAGCAAAAACATGCTAGAGACTGATGCTCTGAGCACTGCTTGCCTGAAGACATTGGTGTATGTTGGCCAAGGAGCTCATCTCTGAATGTAAGGATGTCTGCACTCAGGGGCATTGTCAGGGACATGGCCAAAATGTCATGCTCACCTCTTCTCCTTTGCTGTGGTGGTGGCAACCTCCTCATGAGGTGACTCCTGTCGCCGTAGAGAAGCTGGATCAGGGACCCGCAGCCTTGTCCTTTCCCATGGTGGCAGTGGCTCCTTGCAAGGCCAAGAAGCTGTGCTGGGAGTGCTCACCCCCCCCCCCCCAGTGGGAGGACAGCCGATTGGTATCACTCATCTTCTGGGGTGTCACCCAGTGCAGGCCACACCACCACACACTCCCAGTGACACCACTGGCTGCACTGAGTATCTGCAAGTGATGCATTTCACCAGCAGGTCTTTCCTTTTCCTGGCAGTAAGGGTTACATCTATTTTATTTCTGTTCCACAGCATCATGTTACTCAAGCCTCCACCTCTTCCTTCATGACTAGACCCATAGCAGCAGACAGTATGAAGAACTCAGAAAAAAAAGAGTAAATACTTTTACATATTGTAAAAATCATAGTCACTATATTTCATAGACTAAACATAAAAATCCTTCTATATCCTTTTACAAGTGTTAAAATAGTTTGTGCTGAAATTAATAATAAATCTCAAAGCCACATGCATATATAATATCTTAACCATAGTAATAGTTTTTAGTGACATTAAGGTGGAGTGGGCTATATTTGAAATAATATTGTAGTGAAATCCTCCTCAACACCCACAAAAAGAAAATATAATAGCCAAAGTAGTTTTCTTCCTAGAAAAAATAATAGATGTTTCCTTTTAAAATTCCAAGTAGCACATCTCTATCTGCAACTACACACTCACACATGCACACAATGTGAAAGCTCAGGCTACAATATGATAAACACTCTGTAATATGAAATTTAGCAAGGACCTAACAGATATTACTAAGCAAAAAACTGTATTGTATACTGTAAAAAAAATTATACTAACAGATGAAAATTAACAAAAAACACAATGACAAAATATAGATCATCCATGATTTGTCCACACATTCATGCATGCATATACACAGAGAGAGAGAGAGAGAGAGATTTCTAACTAAAAAAAATACATTTCTGAAATTTGACAATTATATCTATGTAGTCTGCTCCAACTTCCTTGCCAAGCATGTACACTTTACCTTAGGTTTCATTCCCTCTTTCCCTTTCCTGCTTGTTGCACTTCATGTCTCTTGCTGTCATAGGTGCTAGACATCGCAGATTTATTGTTATTGTTGTTGTTATTATTATTATTACTACTACTACTACTACTATTAAAAGCCCATTGAGGTTGGAAAGAAAGTGGGAGAGGGCAAAAACAATGTTGTACACAAAAACACTATTCCTACATATCATTCCTGTGGAAGTGCCCTAAAACTGCATATATATATATATATATATATATATATAGCAGATAACATAATAGAGCCTTATCAGTTCTGATCTCAGATTCTGATGTAGTTAGTTCCAGTGTCAAAACTTCTGACAGTTAGGAAGTTCTTTCTAATAGTCAAAATCTTTCCCCCCCCCCCTTATAATATGAAGCTGTTGGTTTGGGCCCCACATTCTAGAACAGGAAAAAAACAAGCTGGACCCATCTTCCACACAACAATCATTTCAACAGTTTAAAAAAACACCTTTTATCCCTCTCTTCTACAGGCTAAATATACCCACCTCCCTTATTCTTTATAGGATTGGTTTCTAGATGTTTATCATCTTAGAGTGTAGTCACACTGCAGAATTAAAGTGGTTTGATGCCACTTTAACTGCCATAACTCTATCCTACAGAATCCTGGAATTTATAGTTTGGTGAGGTACCATCACTCTCTAATAGACCAGGCTAAATACCTCACCAAACTACAATGCCCAGGATTCTGTAGGATAGGCTCATGGCAGTTAAAGTGGTATCAAAGTGCTTTAATTTTGCAGTGTGGATACGCCCAGTCATGCTTTTCTGGACATGAGCTGGCTTGTTAAAAGACTTCTCAAACTGTGGTGCCCAGAAATTGACACAATACTCAAGGATAGATACAACCAATGCAGAACAGAGAGGTACAATTGCTTCCTTTGATTTGTATACTTTATTTATGTTGATGCAGCCTAGAATTGTGTTAACTTTTATCATGCAATACCTAAAGATGAAAACAGAGCATGCCATAAAAGAAACATCTTGGTTGTCAAGTTCTTCATAAATTGGATTGGTCATATTTACAAAAGATTTTGACCATCAAAATATATGGCAAAAAGAACTAGAACTTGGCTGAACAATACATGTCAAAGTAAACACTTGAATTAAATGGGATAATTTGTACATGATATACTTAGGATGCATTTCTACTGAACTCAGTGGGTCACTTTTGAATATCCATATGTTGATAAATCAGACAAAAATTGGAACTCATCCAAGGCCATACTAGACAGTAGCCCAGCTAATTTAACAGGTGTGTTTCTAAGCTAGTCGGATAATTTTGCTTTCTTGAAATGGGCAGACCTACCTACAAGAAAATTATTTGGTGGCAAACATAGCACCTTATAAAAGCAAATGCTATGCCTCCCCACCCTCAATAAAAGCCTTGATCTATGATTAATTGATTAGATGGATTCCATTGGGATTATGGCTGAAAGTCAGCACAGAATATGCATATGCATTAACAGGTTTTGTGTGTTTTAACACCCTTAGCACTCAATTAAAAATTATGATTGATTATGCTAAATCTAGAATTATTTTAATTAACATCAAACATATGTTTACTACTGCATCAGGAAAAAACAGGGTACTCTTTCACTCTGTAAAAAAACTTCATAAGCTGTAGTTACCTATGATCTCAAAGACTAGCATTTTAACTGTGGGACCAAGGGAAGGTTTTCCTTTGGCTAACTACATATGAGGTGTACATTTCTTACTTACTTACTTAAAAGTAAAGGTTTCCCCTTTGACATGATTGTCTAGTCATGTCCAACTGTAGAGGGTGGTTAAGCCATTACTAAGCTGAGGGAGCCATTGTTGTCATCAACAACTCTGTGATAATGTGGCCAGCATAACTAAATGTCTTCCCACCAAAATAGTACCTATTTATTTCCTTGCACTCTTACATGCTTTCAAACTGCTAGGTTGGCAGAAGATGGGACTAGTGACAGCTTATTTATTTAATTTGTCTACTGAGTGGGACCAAAGAATCAATTAAAAACCTAATGATACAATTCAAAAGGGACAATTAAATCATCACGTTAAAACAGTATAAAGACATAAAGTTAAAAAATAAATAAAGCACATACTCCAACAAGAAGCTCCCCTGCTTACACATTAAAACCCTACATAAACTAAAAGGTATTTGCCTGCTGGCACAAAGATAGCAGGGAGGGGGTTAGCCTAGCCTGTGGAAGGAAATTCCAAAGAGTGGGAACAACCACTGAGATGGCTCTCTCTCATGTCTTCACCAAGTAAGCCTATGATGGAGGTGACAGTGGTGGTGCCAAGACCCTCACCTGTAGATTTTAAGACTCTGGCAGGTTTGTATAGGGAGGTATGCTCTCTCAGATCGTCTGAACCTAAGGTTTTTATGGCTTTGTAGGTCATGACTGGTACTTCACATTTGATTTCACATGGGCAAAAGTTCTCCCATCACTATCATGCAATTGTGCAAAGATTATCAGATGTGATAATTGTGTCATTGTCCCTTGAATAAAGAGGAATTCTAGCACCGCTTTTCATTCATGGCAAAGTTCTGTGAATGAAAAGTAGTGTTAGAATTCCTCTTTATTTGCAGGATAATGACGTGATTATCGCAACATCGTCTGATAATCTTCACAATTGTGCAATAGTGACAGGAGCATCCCACTATGCTTCTGTAACTTTTCCCCATGTCAAAATCTCCTTAGTGCCCAGAAATGAACCAGTAGCCAATGAAGCTGTTTTAAAAAGGAAATTGTATGAGCTCTATAACTGGCCCCAGTCAGCATTCTGACCACTGCATTTTGGACCCAATGAAGTTTCTGAACAGTTTCCAAAAACAGGCCCACATACAGTGTGTTACAGTAGTCCAAATGGGATCTAATAAAGACATGTGTTAGCAAAGCAAAGCAGCTTCATTTATATACGCTTCATATCGCACTATGGGATGTCTAAGTGGTTTACAACTGTAAGCTCATTGCCCCCCAACAGTTGGGTATTCATTTTAGCGACCTCAGAAAGATGCAGGCCTGAGTCTAGCCTAAGCCCTGGATAGTATTGAACTCGCAACCTTGTGGTCTATGAGTGAGTGGCTGCATACATTGTATTACTGTAGTCCAAATGGGATCTAATCAAGACATGTGTTAAAGATATGGTCCCATTTTTCCTCTCCCCATCCCTCCTTTTTTTGTTTTTATTTTTAGAACAAAGTTTCAGAAAGCTCACATGAGGATTATGTAGCCAAGGGGTCTCTCTAGGGGAATTTTAATTAGCTCAATTAATAAATAAGCTGGCTACAAGGGCCCTAGGGATCATTTCCCATTTGTATACTGAGGAAAAAGAGATTAAAGAAACTTCACAGAGGCAAAATTCTCAAAATGAAGTTTTATTAAGGGGGGAAAAACACAGCAATTCACTTTCACTCACACATTCATTCAGAGGCTCAGGAATTCAGGAGTTAGCTGGGGACAGTTTAAGGCTGAACTAATGGCGATACTTACACAAGATGAGGCTTGGCTCCAGGTCCAATTGGGATGTGGATGATATGGGATATGGCTCTTGCAGTAAATGGTGGGGGAAACGAACATATTGGAATGAGCAGAATTCACAGTAACAGAGTGTCCCCATACATTCTAGCTAGCCTGTCTGACAATAGAATTTAGGGATCTTTTATAGCCAAAACCTCGCCTGAGGGCAAAGGTGTTTGTCCTACATCACCAAATTTGCACTGCAAATGAACATTTTGGTCTGGCAGTGTCAGGGGTAACAATGGAGTTGTAAATTAACCTTATCTTATTTGTCCCAGAGAAACCTAAGATGTTTCCTACATTGTAAATCACCCATCTTCCTGACTCTAGAGGTGTTAGTGTCTTTCACTAGCAACTCCCCAAGCCCATCTATTTCAACACATCTATTTATGTGATGTCTATGTGCTCTTTCACCTCGAGGATAATGGAGTCTAGAGTACATTTTAAGGTCATAAGAAAAGACAGGTACCCATTTAAAAATTAGGAAGAGTCCAGTAATGGTAACAATTAATAGTGTGTTAAGAGAATGGTAATTTCTGAAAAGGTGCTCCCCCCCCGCTCCAGAACTACTGATCTACTCTCAATTCTCCCCAAACATCTTTCTTGTTGTAAGTTTTAAAATGCACGTTTGAAGCATGTATTTGAAACCCTAGTGGGGTTAAAGATACAGTTGGCCTTCCATATCAGTGGGCTAGCCATCCGTGGATTGGAGCATCTACAAATGACACCACCCCATTATAGTCAATGGCGGCATGTACACACAGCCATGCCAATGTGGCCACATGCACGTCAGTGTCATTGAAAGTAATGGAACTTGTGGTCCCACATTTTTTGCAATCCACTAAAGGGCTGGAACCAAAGTCCCTCTGATAAGGAGGGCAGACTGTACATTGTGTAGTAATTTCAGGTGGGGAGAGGCTAAAGGCCATGTCACAGAAAAGACTGTCCTTTCCCTCCATGGTCCTCTTGATCTCTGTCTTCAAGAATGCTACATTTCAACAACAACAAAAAGCAGAATCATGGAATATGATATATATATTTGTATGTCATACGTAGTCAACTTGATGTGAACAAACTGAGGCTCAATCAATTCAAGATGGAAGTTTTTTGATCGGGGAAATAAGAAATTGTGGTTAAGATAGAACTTATTCTGTATGGGGTTCATCTTTTTTTTTTTTTAATGATGAGATTCACAGCTTGGCGGGGGTGGGGAGTGTTCTTGGACACTCATTGCAATCACATTCTCCAGGCAACCAAAGAGCTGACTGTATACTTGGACATCACCTGGGGACCAACATAAAAATCAGAATGACCACATATTTGGAAGCAGAAAAAGACCATTCTCTCTGCAAAAAACAAAACAAAAACAAAAAACAAAAACAAGACCAGGAGAATATTGTGACACAGACAATGAACTGCTAATATAAAAATGATAATAATGCTAAAGAAGAACATTACATCAATAATTGTGCCAAAATACAATATGATGAATATCCCTTTAATATTTAAAGATAATGTAAAAAATAGATTTGTCCTATTAAGCCTAATTGACTGGGAGCCAGAAGAACTCTCAACTAAAGAAGCGGGGACATTGTGAGTGAAGAACACATAAAGAAAATATCTGTAGTCAAAAACAAAGAAAAGCCCCACTGGATGGCAGATGAAACTCTTCAAGCAGTTAAGGACAGATGAGAAGTAAAAGTAAGAGGTGACAGGAATAGAGTCAGAACCCTGAATTCAATTACTTGTGTGCAGGGACAAAGAGAACTACTATAATAATCAATGCAGAGAAACAGAAGACCATGGGGTGGAGGTGGGGAGAAGAAGAGACTTCTTCCACAGGATCAGATAATTAAAAGGGAAATTTAAACCAAGAGTGGGGATGCTCTATGACTAGCAGGATAATACACTACAAGACCAAGAAGGATCAAGATGGAAACAGCAAACTGAAGAACTACATAAAAGAGATGAAAGGATGACAGATTCATTTGGGGAAAACCCATATGAAGATGAACTTCCAATTTTAGAAAGTGAAGTGGAAGATGTACTCAAAGTACATAGGAGAAATAAATCACCAGGAACAGGTGGCTTATCAATAGAGCTGCTTCAAGCAACAAAGACAGAATCCACTCAAATTCTAACTAATGTTTGTCAACAAAATCCATGACTGAGTTGTAAGACATCCAGAAATCCATGACTGGTTGTAAGACATGGAAAACAAAACAAAAGAATGGCCCACAGATTGAAAACACCCAATATATATTACAATTTACAAGAAAGAAGGCATAAGAAATTTCAGTAACCATCAGAACATTGTGTTAATCTCCCATACAAGCAAAGTGATGCTCAAAATTCTATAACAAATTCTATAGCAAAGTGATGCTCAAAATTCTATAACCACATATGGAGAAAAAATGTCAGATACCCAAGCTGGGGTCAGCAGAGGAAGAGGCACAAGGTATCAAATTACAAACATATGTTTTGATAGTGGAGTGCGCCAGAGAGTTTAAGAAGAAAATCAGCCTGTGCTTTATTGGTTACAGCAAAGGCTTTGATCTTTTAGATCATGAAAAACCATGGAAAAGGGTATATCATAACATTGATTATCCTATTGTATAACCTATAGTCCGAACAAGAATATTGGAGAAACAAAATGGTTTCCAGTGGGCAAGGGAGTCAAGCAAGACTGTACTTTATCACCCTGTCTGTTTAACATGTACACTGAGCATATCATATATAAAGCAGGATTAGACTCAGAAGAAAGAGGCATGTAAATTGAAGAAAGCAACATCAACAGTTTAAAATATACAGAAGGCACCATGCTACTAGCAGAAAATAGCAAAGACTTGGAATGATTGCTGAAGAAAGTTAAGGAAGAAAGTGCAAAGACAGATTTACAGTTGAACATGAAGAAAACAAAAATAATAACCCCAGCTTATTTACATAGCTTTAAAGTAGACAATGAAGACTGTGAGATGGTGAAATACTTCTGTACCTTGCCTGTATCATTAATTAAATTGAGGACTGCAGTCAAGAAATCAGAAGAAGATTAGGACTTAGAAAGGCAGCTACGAATAAACTAGACAAGATCCTGAAATGTAAAGATTGAATACTAAAGTTAGAATTTTCCATGCCATGCTATTTCTAATTTCTGCATATGGTTGTGAAATCTGGACAGTGAAGAAAGCTGAAAGAGAATAAACTGATTTGAAATGTGGTACTAGAGGAAAGTTTTGTGGATACCCCAGTTACCAAAAAGACAAATAGATGGGTCCTAGAGCAAATGGGAATAATAAATGTCTACTCTTTGAATCTATGTGAAACAAAATATATAAAATGTTCTTTAAAAAGAAAAAGAAAAAGAACATTTCTTCAGAAAACTACTAGATACTTGTGGACTTTCTTTGGATAATCCCACAGCAAAGGCAATGGCTGGGCAAATCAAATTCCAGATCTTTTTCCTGTATGCAGACATACAGCAAGATACATATTTAAAGCCAGCTGTTTAAGCAAACTGCCAACAGAAGATGAAATAACTGGTATTCCTCAGATGTGTGCTCAATATGAAGCTGTCAGGATGTCTTACAACTCAGTCATGGATCCTAATGCAAAATCTAACACACTAGGATATCATATGGTTTTTTTATTCTTTCTGGAGGAACTTAGAATTGCAATGATTCATACTTGCTGTTCTTTCCATCTGTAAACAGGAACAATAGTGTGAGTACATTGGTAGAGTTCTTTGTATACTGTAGTGTTCAATAGCATTTCAGTTAAAGGATATTTTACTTGTTTACAGGGAAAGCTGCAGAATCAAACAAACCAAAGAATATAAACAAGCTTTGGATAGCTTTGCCTCATCAAATACCTTTGGGATCAAGTAGTTTGAAAAGATTTAATAAACAAATACAAAAGCAAACCCCAACCTGCCAGGTTATAGGTGGGGACCATAAGAATGATAACTGGAAAGAACTGGAAAGACTTCATAACTAAAACAAATTCAATTTCATATTCTCAGAAATAGCATTTGCACCGGCACGAAAGATTCCGGACACCTTTTCTTGGGTAATAAACTGGCCACAACTTTATTTTTATCTATACAGGGTCTCAACACAGTTTTGTTTACAAGTTCACAATTAGCATATTTTCATTCTTAACACATTTGTCCATGCACAATCTGGAGCATCTGCCAGGTAAACCACGCCCAGCATACCACGTGTCAAAAACGTCCTGTTCAAATTGGTTACACAATTTCAACAAATCACCCCCCTTAAACCAGAAATGATGTCATAATTAAAAACATGATGTAAACACATCATGACATCATCAAGAAGGTTTATGACATCATAGAGAATTTATTTAACCAATAACGTATACCTTTCATCCACATTAATTAATTCAATTTAGTAAGTTCAATTAACCTAATTATCCACGGGGGGGGGGGGGTCCCTGCCCACCACAGGAAGGGGCCAGAATAGCTTGGCATACCCTCCCCCCCAGAAGAGCCCATTCAATGTAACAAGCAATAGAATCCAAGTATACGTCACATCCCTCGGGGGAGAGATGAACCCCATCACCCCTGTACAGATGTGGCCAACAAACCTGAATCCCTCCATGTTCAATAACCAAAATCCCCAATTCCCCCAATGTCTTGGCTATGGTTCTGTTCAACCAACGGCGAGCCGCGTTGATAGCTGAGTCCTTTTGTGTACCCACCCAAGTATGCTGAGGCAAAAATTTGGTCCAAAGAATAATTGTATGCGGCAACCTTCGCTTAATGTCCTGCATGTCTCTCAAAATACGCTTGGCCAACTGCAAACAGGGAAGCTTCCCCAAGTCATTTTCTCCCAGGTGAACAAGCAGAATCAGAACCGATCTCCCTTAGCCCCAGTTGTGGATCTTGGTGAAATTGTAAGATATGTCACTCAGCCCAAAAGACGAGGCTATGACCTAGGATCCATACGTCGCCCTGTTGCTGACATAAGATTTGAAAATCTTGGATCGCCAATGCCCAATCCGACAAATCGCAGCATCACTTAAGCTCTGCTCCGCTGCAACAGTTGCCGCTCCTATTCGAAAAGAATAAGAGGAGAATTGAGCCACTGGCAATCCCGCCTACCTCACAGTCTCAAGGAACACAGCTCGAAATTGAAACTGTGTCAGTGGAAGTCCAGAAAAATGAAGAAACAAATAACCAAGGCCATAAACAATGCCAAAACAAGGGAAATGTGACCTTCATGCGCCCTGGACAAAACTACAGTTTGGCCTCGAACCATCTGATCAATCTTAGTACACCTAAACGAACGAGTATATCCTGCCCCAAAATTTGAATGTCAGCTAAACGAAGTGCCCTGTCCGAACTATCAGAGCGTGAACTGGGAACAAGTTCACTAATCCTAGTGGCTGCAGAAAAAGCCAAGGAAAATGCCGCCCTGAACAAAATAACTTCCTCGGGTGAGGAGCACACAGTTTGGAGCAATTGTCAAATCTTGATAAGAATTGCACCAGTTATTGGCAATCGATTATCACGTGGCACAGGAAGCTCCCTAGACCATCCCTCTAAAGCCCTGCGAACTCTAAAGTGAACCGTAGGGTCAGTAAACCCCCCTGCTCCAAAATAAAAGGCCAGGGCTGCCAACCTTCCCCTGATGGTAACCAGTGACAAACTAGATTGCCTAAGGTAAACAGCAAAATGGAATACAATTTTTACCCCCTGTGACCAAACTTCAACCACCCCAACATCGAACAAAAACTGTCTTGAGAGCTAAGATTGGGAATTGGTATGACCTGCGTGTTGACGAAGTGACAGACTGAAGAATCGCCCTGTCGATCTCTACTCTCCAAGGCTCCATAGATGTGCCGGTACCTCCAATGGTTGCGCTGCTGCTTCCGGAGCCAGTTAACGAAACCTGGAAAACTGAAACCATGAAAAGGCATTCACCAAAGGATTTAGTAAACCAGGAACATGGTGACCCTGGGGGAAAAAAATGAACTTCAAGCACTGCGCAACCATAGACCTAACCAATGCCATCACCCTAGGAGATTTGGAGCTCTGGGAGTTCACCACATGCACCACTGCTTGGTTGTCACACCAGAAGCAAACAGTCCTATTTGCAAATTGGGTTGGCCAGAGGTGAACTGCTACCACAATGGGGGAAAGTTCCAAAAAAGTAAGATTGCGGGTCCAACCATCATTCACTCAAGACTGAGGCCAAATCTGGGCCGGCCACTGACCTTTCCAATATACCCCAAAACCATGGGCACTAGAGGCATCGGAGTGTACCTGAAAGTCCGCTTTTAAAAGCATTTCAGACCTCCAAAATGAAACACCATTAAATTGCTCAAAAAAGGACTCCCAAATCTTCAAATCCTCCCTTATCCTATTTGTAATTCGAATGTGGTGATGGGGGACAGTCACCCCTTTTGTGGCATTATATAAGCGAGCACAAAAGGCCCATCCTGGGACTATAACCCTAAAATCAAAATTTAACAAACCTGTCAGGGATTGAAAATCACGTAGAGTGGCCTTGTCTTTCTCAGTACCCTGACGTGTTGTCGCATTAACTCCAGTTTTTCAACTGGAAGGCGGGATAAACATTCAACAGTGTCCAATTCAATACCCAAAAAAGTAAGACGGGTGCTTGGGCCCTCCGTCTTCTCATCAGCCAAGGGAACACCCATTTCTGCCATCAAAACCTGAAAAGCCAACAGAGTATCCACAGACTTTGTTGTGCCTGGAGCCCCTGCAAACAAGAAATCATCCAAATTGTAAACCACTTAGACATCCCATAGTGTGATACAAAGCGGTATATAAATGAAGCTGCTTTGCTTTTTTTGCTTTTTTTGCTTTTTGCCTGACCTCTTGACCATACACCAGTGCAAAAAGGTACTAAACTTTTCAAAAGCAGAGCAGAAAATGGAACACCCCATTGGCATTGCTTTATCAAAATAGTACATCCCCTCAAATTGAAAACCTAGCAAATCAAAATCATCAGGGTGCATAGGAAGCAACCTAAAAGCAGATTTTATCTCACATTTAGCCAAAAGGGCTCCCTTGCCCAATGCTCTCACCATTTGCACTGCTGAGTCAAACGATGCATATTTTACAGATGCTAACACTGGGTCGATAGCATCAGTCACTGATTTCCCTTTGGGGTAAGACAGATTGTGAATTAAATGGAATTCACAAGGTACGTTCTTAGGAACACCACCCAAAAGTGACAATCTTAATGTAGGCATTGGCAGATGCTTATGGGGTCCAGATATCCTTCCCGCCGCTAGTTCTTTGGCCATCTTATCCCTAACAATCCCAGGTAACTCCCTCACTGAATGCGCATTAGGTGAAAATCAGTGGACTCTCAAACCAGAATAAGGTATATGAAAAACAAATGAAAAACCTTCCAACAAATACTGTGTGACATCCCTGTTAGGGTATATCTGCAGCCATGCAGTCAGAACTTCCAATTTAATTGGGGTTGGTGCTTTTCCCTCCCAATGTGGTTGACTGAGAGGGGACCCCACCCCTGGACTTCTTACCTCTGTAACAGGAAGTGCCTGGGTGATTGCCTCCGCAGGTGTTACATTTATGATCAAACTTGCAGGGCTGCCTCCTGCACTTACCTGAGTTGAAATCCCAAAAGAGCCCTGTTGTTTTTCTCTCCCCCGTGCTAGGCCTCATATATTGCCCTCTCGGCTACGTGACCATAGGTACAAAGCCATTGTCAGACCTGCTCGAAGGGGAGGCCCCAACCATAACATCTGCCCACAACTCTGACTGTGCATGCCGCCATGACAAAGAATGGTCTAAAGCGGCCCTCATCCTAAACTACTCATCGTACTGGACCAAGCAGACCCCCTTTGGTTAAAATGGCAATTGCTGTACACAATCATTATCTACTGATATTTAGAAAAATCAGGAGACCTTGTAGGCTCTTTCTCCTCAATAACCTCCCTGTAAATAGTAAAGTCCATCATCTAGTTCACAAAGTTCCTTTCAAGCTTAGGGTGCTTGTGAGCCTGGAATTCATTTGGTAAACTAAACACGACCCCATCCTTTACCATAATCTGAGGTTCGGGATCACGAAATGTGAGGGAAAATAAATATTCCCCTTTCCATATCCTTTCTTTTGTGGCAAGTGGGAGGTGTGATCCCAAAGGAATGGACAGCCCTGCATAAGGGTTGCACTCAGCGGCTCTGCCCACCCCAGCTACAGCTAATGCTCCCACTGTCACCACCCTACTCAAGTCACCTACCTTAGGGACCAAGGGTTGCTCAGCCTGCACCCTTAATTGAGGAACCTGAGATGTCCCAGGTGCTATTGAAAATGTACCAAGAGGTACAGGTGTTGAGCATTCCGCTCGACCATTCTTACCAACCTGTCCACCTGGAGGCCATACCAAGGTGGGCCAAGGAGCCAATGAATTAGGAGAATGAGACAAACCTGGACTTGACAATTGCTGTGAAGCATCTCATTATGCTTGCGTAGCTCCCCCCGAGTGTGCCACTACTGTAGCTCAGGTGCTCTGCTGCAGGTTGGAAGAAACACTTGCCTCATCCCTGTTTGATGCCTCCAATGTTTCAGGGGCCATTTCACTGCCTTGCCCTGAAATGACAGCCCTCTGAACAAGATTATACAAATCTGCCAGAGTGGGCTGTGCTGACACAGGGGCAGCCGCACCCTGTTGTGCCACACAAGGTACTTTCCTCAATAATTCCATTCCATCAGCTACAGTTGGTTGCCCAACCTCCATTGCTGAGGTAGTCAGGGGACCATGTGCTGTGCCATCCAACAACATATCAGGTGAGGAAGCCAATTGCACCTAAGTAGTCTGCAATCTCACAATTTGATCATTATTCTGAGATGTGGCAACCTGGGATCCTGAACTAGGACCCTGCACCCCCCTCTGAGCCAATTGCTCACAGACCATAACACAGGCCTGCATGGTGTACGGCCCAACTGTGCTAAGTGAGCCACAATTTCATCCTCTCTGCCCTGTTGTTTACGATGCCCACTTAGGTGATGAGAGGCCAGCACTAGGCCCAGCAGACACCGCATGCCTTTTGGACTGCGCCTTGCTGCGAGGCATGATAACTTGTCCAAACAGAAGTCAAACTAACAAGACTAAATTGGGTATAGTGTTCCCTTAGGAGCTATACTCTTCAGGGCAGGGTGTAAAAATGTCCCAAGCAGGGACAACCAAGCACCTGTCCCAAGCAGGGACTCGCACACTAGGCCGCAATGACCTTAGAAATTCCAATCAGGAACACATAGACCAAGCCAGCATATTCCCAGCAAGGGTATATAGCGTACATAAAACTGCCTTGTTAGCAATCAAGGCCAGCCACTAGGCCTTCCCTCCGCTTGGGGAACCACCAGGCCTTCCCTTCATCAGGGAATCAGGCCACACTATACCCCACCAGCCACAAAACAGGGTGCCACCAGGCCTTCCCTTGTGCCGGGAACCAGGCCTCACCCAGCCTCACCAGGCCTCCGAAGACGAGCGCCCCCACTCGCACCGGGCCCCACCAGGCTCAAACCTAAGCTGAGCCTGGAGAAAACAGGCCGCTCAGGCCTACAGGCCAGTTCAGGCCCCCACTCACTGGCTGTGCCCGACCATGCGGCATAACAGGCCCCGCCGCCTGGGCCGCCCCCAAACCAGCAACACCGGGCCGTGCCAGGCCTTACCCGGGCCCCAAAACCACGGCCTAGATGGAGTCCGGGGTCTTCCAAGGCCTAATCGGCCCAACACAAGGCCACGCGCCCCACCAAGAGGCTGCGCCAGGCCGAAACATGGAGCAGTTGCCACGTCTCGGACGGCTGCTCAAGGAAAATGGCTGCCACCACATGGCAGCTGAGGGCTATATAGCCTCCAAATCTTGCTGGTAATCTTGCAAGATCTATGGTCTTGCAAGATTACCAGCATGCTGGGGATCTCGCGAGATCCCCTCAGATTGGCTGGGCAGTGCAGGAAGGGCGGGACTCCCCCCCCCCCCCGCCCAGCCAATCATGGCGCTGGAACCTTTAATGAGGCCAGCGCAACAGTGAGCCCCTCCCGACGTGTCGGGGAGGTTCTATCTCTCTCTTTAGGAAGACCAGATAGGAAAAGACTCATGCTGTAAGCTTGCTAATTCCCACATCAGCTTGAAGCCTTTCCCCCTCTAAAATGTTCTGTTAGTGATGTTTCACATAGGCTATATCCTCACTGCAGAAATAATCCAATTTTACACTACTTTAACTGCCATGGATCAATGTTATGGTATTCTGGGATTTGTAGTTTGTTGTGGCATCAGAGCTCTCTGACAGAGAAGGCTAAATGTCTCACAAAACTGTGACTCCCAGAATTCCACAGCATTGAGCAATGGAAGTTAATGTGTTGTCAAACTGCATTATTTCTGCAATGCAGCTGCAGCCTTTTGACTGAGGGTGGGGTTGCCTGATGTTTGAGACTTCCTCAGGAACTCTCAATACTTTTCATGCATCTTTGATTAAGACCAGCTTTCCTGATTCGCCATCCCAAAGTGAGTATATTGCTACAGCCTTACTATCAAGCTTCTAGTCATTACCCTGATGTTCCTGTTCTCCCTGCCTCTTCTCAAGGTATAACCTTTCTGTCTCCTAATACTTGCCTCTTTGTCTTGCCTGTCTTACCATATGATGGATTCACATGACCCTTTTCCCCAGAAGAAAAAAAAATGTAGTGGACAGTTTTACATTTGCTCCTGAGATCTACACATACCCCAGACACCAAAACATTAAAATATTACAGTTCCATTGCAGATAAGGAAAAAAAAAAAACCTAATGTGTTTTTAGTGCTGATATTAGAATGAGAATCCTCTGGCTTAGCAATATATTATTTCTGTATCTTGTATAGTAGATCTCTTGATTTTTTTTATCTATTTAGACATGTTACATCTACAATATTGAATTCAAGCAGATCATAACAGCAAGCTTCCGCAACCTACATGTTTTTATCGGAATATCAATAGAATCCAAAATTATTCATCTGAACCATCCAAAATACCTTACTGCATAAAACAATCCATTAGCAGTAGCCAGGTTAGCAAACAGTCATTATTATCAACAACATATAATGAATGCCACAGCAGGTAATGCTTGTAGATTTCAGACAAGTGAGCCAACATGTTGTAGTGGATTGAGTGTTGGACAAGGACTCTGGGGGACCAGAGTTGGACTCCCCACTCAGACATGGAAACCCACTGGATGATCTTGCACAAGTCACACATTCTCAACCTCAAGGAAGGCAATTGCAAGTCTCCTCTGAATAAGTCTTGCCAGGAAAACCTATGGTAGGTACATCAAATGTCAGAGTCAGCTTGAAGGCACATAACAGCAATAATAAGAAAATCACACCTTTGAGATCATAGCCATATGGATATGTTTAGGATGAAGCTTGCTAAAAAAACTTGTATAAATTGTATAGAAATTGTATTGTATGAATATTCCATGTTTAGGTTATTTAGTTGTGAAGGAAACTCACAAGCTTTTCATTTGTCAAGCAATAGGAATTAGCTGGCTCTTGCCCAGCAGCATCTTGTTTTAAGTGTTATAGGTGTAGTTAAACCTCCAAGAACAATAGTGTTCAACTTTATTGCTCCCTCTGGTATATAACAATCTCTTACCCAGTTATAGCAGATGATGTTGCAGCACAAAGTAAAAACAGGTGAAGGACACTCACTCACCATGACTATACATGTGCTATTCAAAGATGTTTCTTTAGAGCATCTTAGAAACATCTACATATTCTGTCCCTTTTTGGAGAATTTATATTTTTTTCATCCATTAATAAAATGTGAACCACATATTGGGAATGTTGTATCAGAAGATCTGGTAAGGACCATGAAGAAGCACAAGAAATTAAAAAGGCTGTGTGGCAAACAAAATGAACATGACTGTATCAAAAGCTATCATCCATTGTTAAAGAGACAAATATAGTACAGTGGTTTGAACATTGGATTAGGATTCCAGGACAGCAGGGTTTCCAGATATGAATGGTCTTGGCCAAGTCACACTCTCAGGCAATAGCAAACATCTTCTGAGCAAATCCTGCCAAAAATACCCTATAATAGCTTCACCTTAGGGTGGCCATAAATCAGCAACTTGAAGGCAGTACACATACTTGGAAAAATACTCACAGAGAGAGAAAATAGCATTTGCAGTGGGAGGGGAGGCATCACAAGAATTAACACCAGGACACACAGTTGGAAGGAAAAGGCTACAACATTATTGAGTACAATTGACAGGTAGGGTTGGCCCAAAAGCATGAGGTCTGGATCTGGCATCAACCAACTTGCTTGTTTATCTATCAAACAAGTTGCCCAGTCACAGTCAGGCCTCAGTATGACAAAAGGGGTAACTGACTGATCGGATATTCACATCTCCACCCCGTGTCACTGGGGGACAACAACAGGAGTTGCCCCCACAATGGCATCACTTCAACACTTCCAGCACCCCTGGGTCCCCAAGAAACTCCCTATCCAGTGCTCCGCAGCACCAGAAGTCACACCCATCAGATCCATGACCTATGCAACTGCCACAAAAGGCTGCCCCCCCCCCAGTCAGTGGGATCTTTGAAGGACTCAGCCCAAAAGTGAACTGCCACCAGGATGTGGGGGGGGGGGGGATTTCAGGAATGTGAAGTCCTGGAGGATTCCACCCTGTGCCCAATGAGCAAGCCAGTGTTGGATGCACTAATGATCCTGGAAAAGGACTCTGAAGCCCAAACTCCCAGCAGCATCCAAGTAGACTTGAATGGAGCCCTGACCTATGTTCCAAGGGCACTGCCACAAGAAAACACAATTGAAACCTTAGAGCAAATCCAACCACATGAAATCTTGCTTTATGCCCTTAGTGATGTGGATATGAAGATAGGCCACCCTAATCCCTGCAGTGATTCTAGCCAGCTGGGCTCAAAATGCCTTGCCAGGTGAAACCACCCTGCAGGCAAAGTTTAAGTGTCCCAAGAGGGGCTGAATGTCCTGATGGTCACTTTCTGTGCCTCAAGGGTGGCCTGAATGGCTCACTATAGGGGGAAGCAGACGGGTGGCTATGGGCCGCCCCAGGAAGCTGCGCCGCGGGACTGAGGCATCCCCACACCTCGGTCCCGCGGCGCAGCTTCGCTGCCCCTGAAAGGAGCACTAAATTGGTGCTCCTTTCACAAGTTGGCGAAGGTGCGCCGCAATAGGCTGCGGCGCACCTTCGCCAACTCTTCCGCCGCAGCATGTGCAAATGCTGCGGCGGGAGAGCCTCCTCGGAGCACCGGCTGTGCGGAGGGCCGGCTGCTCCGAGGACGACCTGGGGAAGGGGTTGGGGCGCCGATCATGCGGCTGCCCCTCCCCTTCCCTGCCCCCAAGACGGCCCTTTAAGCCATCTGCTTAAGACATATGTGAATTAGCAGACTCACCGGATGAAAGCACTCAGTTGTAGTGATTCTCTTTAATCAATCTGAGGTATAGCCTCAAAACTCACAAAACTCAAACCACCAGTAAGCCAAGGTGAGTGCACTTGTTCAGATGGTGGTAAAACCACTCACAGATGTAGTGACCCTCCTTGATCAACGTGAGGCATAACTTCATAATCTAGAAGTGTTGGGACAGCAGCAGCTACTGGGAATCCAAGGCAAGTGTGTTTTTATTCTAAGACATAAAATTGAGATGTTATTATGTTAAGTATAAATTATATTTATAGCATTAGAAGCCTTCATCAGAGTCTGGGAAGGTGGAATAGGTAGAAAATAACTCACTTAATATTTAAATCATATATAAAACCTTGCCCTGTTAAATTTTTTTATTTATATTATTTATTAATTTTTAAGGCCATATGAGTCCTAATTTGAAATAAGGAGTGACAAAATTATCTAACGCAATAATGTTAAAGTAACACCGTAAAAACAAAACTGGTAATTAGGTCAATATGAGAAGAAAAGCCTATGGAACTTTTTTGTCTGAAATATACCCTATATCCAATCAAAGAATTTAAATCTGAATCCAAAAGGCTTCTTCTGAAATATAGTCTACAGCAGAACAAGAAAATTAAAACAATAATTGTATGGACTGGAAAATAAATAAATAAATATCCCAATAGCATCAACAAAATTAAGAGAGACTCAAAAAAAGTGATTTCTTGGCAAGATGTGTTCAGAGGGGTTTGCACTGCATTCCTCTGAGGCTGAGAGAGTGTGACTCTCATGGGTTTTTGTTGGCAAGATGTGTTGAAAGGAGGTCTAAACTGTCTTCCTCTGAGGCTGAGAGAGTGTGACCCATCCAAGGTCACCCAGTGGGTTTCAGGGTCAAGCTGGGAATTGAACCCTGGTCTCCAGAGTTGTAGTCCAGCACCCAAACCACTGCACAACACTGGCTCCTAGCACAATAAAATAAAAAAAGGAAAGAAGGTAGGGAAAAGTATGTTTTACATATATCATCAGTATTGAAAAAACTCTATACAACCTCTTAAGAATAGCAGATATTAAAGAAAGAAAAGGCCTTAGAATGAGCCAAATATATCGCAATGAGTTTGTGGGGGTGGGGGACAAGAGAAGCAAACAGAGGGAAAAGCCCTCCAAATTAAAAATAGAGGGTTAGCTGAAAACCAAGCCAAAGAACCCAGAAACCAGTAAAAGAAATCCCCAGGTATATTAAACAAAAGGAGAACCAGCAAGAGCAGCAGGGGGGAAAAGCTCCAAAGAGCAAAGAGAGCAATAGGTATTTAAACAACCATGGAAACCAAAACCTAGCCAAGAAAATCCAGGAGCTCAGCCAATCTGCTTCTGAGACCCAAGCTGTAATGGCATCCTCGCTGCCGTGCAGGAAGGCTTCCCCTCCTGTAAGGCTGGGTCTACTCCAGGACAGCCCCTACCTGAACCGCAGTCTGCCCAGGACCATCCCAGTGACACATCCCAGGCTGGGACCCTCACCCCAGCTGCAAGCAAGAAGTGGAGCTGCCGCTGCTCCAGAGTGCTACTGCCCCACCATCAGTCTTGCTGAGCCTGGTTGCCTGCACCTCGCATGGCCTGGTACTTTTGCTTGGCTCTCAGGGTCTTCCCCCCCCCCATCTTATGCACTCAAGAGCCACACTGCAATGGTGACTATCACCTCAACCACATGGCCTTAAATAGGCCCACCAGCCAATCAGACCAAAAAAGGCCAGAAATCCCACCCCTTCCAGCCTCCCTGCCAACCAAAGATGGCTCCTCCACTAGGGCTAACCAATGGGAAGGCGCTTCTGACTCCCACAACATGCTGGAGATGTAGTCCCAGCCAAAGCCAGAAGTCCCACCCACCCCCAAGGCCTCAGCAGCCAAACAGGGGCTACAAAGCCCCAGCACCTGCTGGGAGAGGGCTGGGCCCAGGCCATGCCACAGAGGAAGCGTGGACCTGCCGGCTTCCCGCCCCCAACAACTGGGCCAGGCCAGCAAGTTGGGCAGCCACATTTCTGAGACATAATGAAACTGGTTATATTCAAGGAAAGGAAGAAGTGTGGTACAAAGAGGGAGAAGGATGGGGCACAAATAAAAGGGGAAAACAACAGGTTTATTTAACCACATGGAAGAAATAAGAGCATGTCAACTCATAATTGAAGAGACATTGATGATACCATTCTATCCTAGAATGAACCTCTTTGGACTCTTTCACACTACATAATTATAGTGCTGTTTCCACTTGACTTGTCATGGTTCTATCCTATAGAATTCAGGGGTTTTATGTCTAGGGAAGGGAAATTAGAATTCTCAGTCAGAGAGCTATAGCATCTCCCAAAAGTACAAAGTCCAGGATTCCATGGATGCTGCTGAGGCAGCTAGACTGGAATCATAGTGCTACAGAAAAATGGTCCATTCTCTTCACAAAAGGACTGCTCCCCCCATCCCACCATAAATGGAAGTGGTTTCAATCTTGTGGAGGCTTCTAGTCAGGGAAAAGGGAGATGGTTTTCTCTGATTCCCCTTCTTCTGGAAATGTTGTGCCACCTTATAGATTGCTTTAGCAGTTCTGAAAGCTCAGAGGATTTGGAGAGGGTAAGTGGACAATAGTGAATACATCATCATCCCTTCTGTGAAGAAGCTGAGAGTGCCAGTTTCATGAAAGGGATTTCACTCTAAGGGTTTGTCTACAATGATTCAAAAACTTGTACCCAGCTTGTAGCCTCAGTGCATTTTTATGGTCCTCAGCCACCCCATTCACGTCACACTCACCATAGAGAGTTCATAGTAACCCACCACACATTCCCCTCAGGCAAACTAATGTGGGGTAAAAGGGTGATCCTAGATGATCATGTCTCATACTTCACAGTATTCTCAGCCGCATGCCAGCCATACATACAATTATCTGGATTTTCAGGGTGATGCAAGGTAAAATACGGTTCTTTAATTGGATTTTCAGCAAAAAGCCCCACATTACCTCCAAATCATCATAAATGCCATGTGCCCTTGGTGCAGTGGCTACAAGGTGAATAGAGTTTTTTAGGGGCAGTGGTGACACACAAAATATCTCTGGATCGAACCCACAACAGCATAAAGAAACAAGTTAAAAAAAGATGAAATTTATACACGGTGAAATCTATTAGTTCTTGTCAATCTTTGGCTAATATTGGAGTAGAAACTGGACCAAATAATTTAGCTAATGCCACATAAGTAAGATTTCCAGTTTCTTAAATCCTTAAGATGTTTCTGCTTAAAAGCTCCTTTGCATTCTGGCTAGAACTTGCTCTGCCCTTTAATGAGAGCATTACAGATTAACAGAAAGTCAGTTAGAGATAATTATTTGATCTTATATTCCCCAGAATATCTATCATACAACATAAACCTACATATAATTATCATAAAGGTCAGCTTAATTGTATAATTAACCTTGAAAACAACAGGTTTCAGAGATATTATATCTTATAATTTTAAATATAAATAGCTTCAGACATCTTCTCATGCCAAATAGATACAGGGTCTTTTATGTATTTCACCTCTACATATGCACCTATTGCATACTGTGGATGATTTTTTATTATTATTATTATTATTATTATGCCTTTAGTGGAATTTGTTAGACACAGGGGGCCAAATGGCTTTTCTGAGCAGGATGAGTGATGGAGCAGGGGGCAGAAAAGGAAAGGAAAGGTCCTTAAAAATCTAAAAGAAAGTTTTCACAAGCAGGAACATTTCACATGGTCTAGACCTGTTGGTTCACTAAAGCTGTGAAATTAGCAGTTGCAATAAACAGGGAAAAACTGATAAGAAAATGGATGTGATAGATACTGGAAATGTGGCCTGTGATTGCATTTTTATCCTGGTGAGGCAAACCAAACCAAAAGAGGGCAGAAGTAACAAACATCAGTGTGAACTGGCCCCAAATGCTCACATTAGACATTCAAGGATCTCATACCTGGGATCCACATCAGTTTCCTGCTACACCTTCAGTTTTGCTCCATCCAGCACAAGCCTCGCTTCTCCAAAGTCGTGTCTGAAGTACATTATTTTTCTTTTCTTTCCTTTTTCCTATTTCTTGTCTTTTTTCAAGAAATAAACAGACAGGATAACTCAGGGGAATTTCTCTGAAGGAAGGAAATTCTTGTGAGACTGGAAGTCAGAAATCAGCAAGGCAGGACTTTGAAGTGTGTGTGTGTGTTCCAACCAACAGTGCTTGAGGATTCTGTCTGGTCCACAGTTTTATACAAACTGTCAAGATTCAGACTTTCCAGGCTAATACATTAATCGGAGCAGGCTAATTGTTCAGTGTCCTGACCTACCTGAGTTTTATGACACAGTTTTCAGCCCCAAAACATAAAATGAATATAAAGTGTCAAAATGCATTCACCCTGAGGTTAGAGTTGGTTTAAAAATGTGTATTTTATGGGTGGGAAGATTTAAAATGATACTTTTGAAACATAAAATCACAGATTGTTGCAGTAAAGGTATTGAAATGGCATGGGGTGGGGGATAATCCAAAAAATGTATTTGGCCATTTCTAGTTCTCAGTGTCCACATCTCCTGTTTTCTGTTAAGTATCTGTGGATCATATTTTACTTACCTATATATATATATATATATATATATATATATATAGGTACTTGACAATATTTTATTTCACTTCTTTCACTTCACAAGTCTCCAAGACAGCACATAACTCTAAATCAACAGCACCCATAAGTAAAAACAAACTGAAGACCAATTAAACAGCTGCATCCCATGTTGCTTCACAGTTTCCTTTTGTGCTAAGAGTGAAGAGAAAGAGAGAAATGGTGGCCACCATTTGTATTTCCTTAGTTCTTTCATACTTTCAGCTGTGTACAAAAGCAAGAAGAGATTCACCATCCCACTCTCACCAGAACCAGCAGCATGCATTGAAAGGGACTGTAGTGGAACTGCATGAGGGATGGTCAGTCAGTGATGCTCCCCTCTTTTACTTTAGGATGTATAATCATTTCTGTGCTGCAGTTCCATACTTTCCTGACTGTTGTTTGCCAGTGAAACACATGTAAAGTTTATTTCTCTTCTGCTTTATTTCTACCCAAAGAAATTCAGTACATACAGAAGATTACTAATGTGATTTCTTTTTCAAAAAGAAAGTTGCATGTGATCAAAATATTTTTGAATAGGGTAGTTTTGATTTAAATGAAATGCCTAGATAAGAAAGCATAATTTTGCATGAATACTTGGGACAAAATTCCGATCTGGAAACCAAAGAGATTTACCAATAAATTCAATAAACATTTGCAGAAGGCTTTCAATTATACACTTGAAAGAATACAGTTACCGGTACAATCGTCTTTACTAAAGTGATCTGTGTTGTTTCACATAAGTGGATCAGAGTGGCTTTTTCTTCTCAACAACACAGAAAATATTTAATCTTTTCACTTTAAATATAAAAAATACTGCTTTAAATCCAATGTCTGACTGTATTTTAAAAAAAAAGTCTATATCTGTATTTCTTCCAGGTTAATTTAATGGCATTTGGTGTCATAATCTATAAAGTATTCCAACAAACAGCCATGCTAAAGCCAGACGTTAGCTGCTATGAAAACATACGGTAAATTCCAACTCTGATACTTTTTTTTTAACATCTGTAGATCTGAAAATGTATGTGTATTGAGGTAATAATTCTTTATTAACTTTATTATGTTTTATCATTCCTGGAAAAATGCCTTGCTTTGTTTATGAAGAAGTAAATATACACTATATTGTATTAAGTCATTAGTCTTGCTGACAACTGCATAAATCTCACACCCTGAATTCTAATTGTGTAGCCACTGACAGAAAGGGAACTGATCCCAATGACCTTTTCCATTATGACCAGTTCAATAATAATTTTACTGAAATGGCAACAACAACAAATTCTGCAGGCACCATGAAATGCCACGAAATTTGAGTCAACATTACACAATCTGTCCCTTTACATTTTAAAAAAAAATTAAAATTCTTGTGTGAGAATATTGATGGGTTGATAAAATATTTACACTCCTTCTTAAAAGCTGTATTTCAAATAGAATTGCCATCTTTGTTCACAATATGTGACAAATACCACATCTTATGAAAAAGCCAAACTTGAGGCTCAGTGCAATGCTGCACATGGCTACTCAGTTGTAAATTCTACTGAGTTCAATACCACTTACTCTCAGGCAAGTGAGCATGTATAAGATTGCCGCCTGAGTCCCATTTGTTTCAGTGAGGGTGGTCATCATTCTCCCAATGAATGTGGGGTTTATGTTCTTTAAAAAAATTCTATCTATGGTTATATCATGCCTTTGCTTTCTAAATGTTTGGTTTGTTTTATGAAGAAGACAGAAACGAGGATTTAGTTTTTTTGTTCTTTTCCCAGGATTTTTTAAACAGTTTATATCATGTGGCTGCTATGATTTTTCCATCAACTCATTCTCTTTAAAACTGATTTATAGAGACCTTGAAAACCATTTGTGCTGGAAAAGCTGGAGTGTGCTACAGGGACCATTGAAAACAAGTTACTGTTTTTGTTGCTTGGAAACACTCCTACAGTTTCAAAGGCACTGCACTAGATTTATGGTTCAGATTTAGCAATTGTTTGATTGATCACTTTTGTCCTGTTTCCTCCACCGATCAGCTCTCACAGGGCACTGCTTCTAATGAAGTCAAAAATGTATTCATGTCTGAGGAAGCAACACCGTAAGAGAGGAAGGGCAGCGGGAGGAAAGCTTTCTTGTGTGAAGAAAGTCCAGAAACTGCTGGACTGAAAATGAAAGAGAAAACTAATCAGTGAGCCCATTTGTGAGACAACATGGTGTAATTTGTCAGAGTCCATGAGCAAAGCTGGATATACTTGTATTATACTATGTTAACCCCCCCCCCCAAAAAAGGGGGGTTGGAATCAGCCAATTGATGCGTATGCTATTTGGACATCAGTATTCCAACCCTGTAACAATTTAAAGTTCTTTTGCATTGTTAAAGCAAAGTCCTTTTAATATAAAGAGAAAATCTGGTTTTACAGTCAGCACTATCTCTGAGGCTGAAACTGAGAAGCAGCCAAAAGCTCCCTTTGAAGTCATGCACATGTGCTGACCTAAGAGCATACTATACATTTTTCCCCCAAGGTTTCTTAGGGGGTATACAGTACTTCATAACTGACATATGTTTTACCTTGGGGAATTACACTAACAGTAGATTTAAAATCAAATCATATGGCTCTGCAGTACACCAGAGAAAACAGATTTGAAGATTAAGACAGCCAGTGTTTTAAAAGCCATCCAGTGAATTTCTTCAATGATTTTCCTATGAACGCAACTGGAAGAGAATGTTCTGGTAACAGCACTGCAGCACACCCTAAAGTCCAAACCATGTAACTACAGTTCCTGGGGATTTTTTTTCCCCACCAGTGAAAAAAATATACTTGCTTTGTTTAGAGAAATTAGGAGAAAGAGAAAAAAATCTGACTTATTTGCTTCTTTCTAGGTCTTGTGCACGGGGGGCTCTTTCTCTCCTCTTTCTCCTTGGTGCTACTTGGATTTTCGGGGTGCTCCATGTCATTCAGGGATCAGTGGTCACTGCATACCTTTTTACAATCTTCAATGCCTTCCAGGGACTTTTCATCTTCATATTTCTTTGTGTTTTATCAAGAAAGGTAAGTTTTTCCACAGGATAAACACACACACAAGCACAACCCAAAATCACACTTACATTCTACTGATCAGCAAATAACCTTTTGATGGCTCTTGAATTATTTTATTAAAAAGTTGATCTTTCAGCCTTTTTTAATCAAAAGATATGCTGTCATATAGAGCTATGCAGTCAACAAACCCATTAAAAACATGGAAGCTGAGGAAGCTCACCAGTGACAAGGAAATGGTGCAGTCCCTAACCCAATGCAGAAGACCCAACACAACTAAATTTCCCAGCTGAATTAGCCTCTTCTTGTATACCTCCACTCATGTGACCATATGTGGCATTACATAGTTCCCTCATGCTAAAGACAGAAAGCACTGTCCTTGGGTTCTTTCACACTGCACAATTACAGAGTTATGATTTCATTTTAACTGTCATGGAAACATCTTATGGAATTTTGGGATTTACAGTTTAAGGAGAAGCATTTAGAATCCTCAGCTACAGAGCTCTAGTGCCTCACCAACCTACAAACACCATGGCAATTAAAGTGTACTAATAGTGCTGTAACTTTTATAGTGTATAAAAAGGTCCCTGGATATGCCAGAAATTACTGTACTGTATATAGAGAGTCTCATGGGTGAACACAAGGGGATTCAATCTGGTCAGTACAACCAACCCTACACTGTTTGGTGGTGAATACAACCAAGCAGGTAATGTAATACATTGCATTAACAATTCCTATTGCACAGCCACTCCCAAGCAAAAACCTGAGTGCCCTTTACTGGATATAGACATCAGGCAACTGCACAATTCTAATCCCCACATGTAAGTCCACTTATGACTTATAAGTCCCCAATAGGATTCCAGGTATTCTCTCTATCTGTATTCTCAGCTGAAAGTAAATACACATTCTGATTAGGTTTCCTTAGTAGAAGCAACATGCATGGGAAAGGGTTTTGGTGTCATTCACATTTTCTTTCTTTGGTAACTGTTGCCATTGTTGTTGTTGTTATCATGTGCCTTCAAGTCACCTCTGACTTATGGTGACCCTTTTTTAGAAAAGTCTATTCAGATGAGGTTTGCCATTGTCTTTATCTGATGGTGGGAGAGTATGTCTTATCAAAAGTCACCCAGTGGGTTTCCATGACTGAGCATGGATTCAAACCCTGGCCACCCAAAGTACTACTCTGACATTTAAAGCACTACACCACACTGGCTCTGTGTAGATAGTAAGCAGTGGGAACTCAGAGCTGCCTTGCAGATGACCAAACAGCATCAGCCTTGCAAAGGGATAGGATAATTTTCCTCTTCCTGGTGGTCCAGACTGAAATCTCTTCTCTGAAGCTGCTATTTACATTTTAAGAAGCTCCTATTATCATAGAAACTGCAAGAAAACACTCTCAGTCTTTAACATTCATTGCCCCACAATTTGGAGAAATAGAGCCAAACTGTAAATGACTTTTGGTGCATTTTAGCATTTAATGCAAGTGTAGCTTTGGACAGGAATTGCAGGGTTGAAATTCTTCTCTCAATCCAGACCACTTCTACCTCCACCTCTCATTTCCAGCCACTACACTTATGTTAAATGCTGAAATGTGTTTTCTCCTTTTTCTGTCTCAGTGGTTAGCAGCTTCTGGCCCTCCAGATGATTTGGGACTCCAGCTCTTGCAGGCAACAGAGAGAAAGATGACATCTTAAAAATTCATGTCTCTTGGGTTTTCAAGCATATTCGTTTGTTTCTTTTTAGACTCCAGGTCTTCTCAGCCTCAGTCTACAGGGCCAACAGTGAGGGATAATGGGAGATAGAGGTCAACAATATCTAGTCTTTGCCATGTTGTACCTTTAGTACAACTAAAGGATACAGGCAATGGAGTGGGAAAGGCTGAGGTGCTTGTTTGTTTGCAGAAGAGCAGATGGGCAGAGCAGTGTAAAAGGAAAGGTGTGTATATTATATTAAATGACATTAGATGTGAGGGTAATTTATATGCCTGCAGTCAGTGCTAAGTGGTAAGAGATACAAAAATGCAGAATGATGTTAGGATTACTTCTCCCTGTTTGATCATGATACAAAAGGTTTTGATCAAAATAAAAAGGAAGAAAGGAGGTGGGAAGGAGGATCTGAGAAAAAGATCCCAAACTAATAATCTGGAAACCCTGCTGAAGAGTTCATTCCTCTTTCCACCAAGACCTTCCAATAGTGCAGAGCAAATATGGAGCTGCACATTGAAGGTAGCAAGTTCTGGCAAATGCTGTAGTCTGCATAAGGATCAGTAAGAAAAGCCTGTTTTCAGCAATGTTGTCATAGTGACTAGAAACATGTGATCTAAGTCCCAGAAGAGCCTAAGCAAAAAAAGGGGGGACAATTTCGTTAGGTGTAGAGAAGCTGAGAAATGAGCACTATGATTCCAGCCATATTAATTTGCAAGTCCCATTTATTTGACAGGGCAGTGCTTTCAAGTAAGCGCACTAAGAATTGCAGCATTACATGACTAAAGTAATTCATGCACATATATAATTCACAATCATGCCCTAAGACTCTGAAATCTGATTTATGTCTCACAGATCTGGGATTTAAGAAGCAAGGCATTTCAGTTTGTACAGAAATAATCCTATGAAATAATTAAAGAGGTTTACTAACTATAGTCATCTGATTCTGGATTCAAGCCTTCCTGTAAGACCCATTCTCAAAGTCCCCTCTGCATCTTTCCTAATCCCTTCCAAGGCCAAATTATGTAAAACCTTTATAACAGAATAAGACACACACTCTGGATGGTACTTAAAATACATATGGGGGGGTTGCAGACTGCCAGAAATAGTGCAAATTGAGTCCACTTTTAGGTTTAGGGTTAGTGCTAGGGAATCATGGGAATTGTATTTTTTTCTGAGACATTGAGCCTTCTCTGTCAGAGAGCTCTGGTGCCACAATAAAATACAGTTCCCATGATTCCCTAACCCTAACCCTTAAAGTGGACTCAATTTGCACTATTTCTGGCAGTCTGCAACCCCCCATATATTTACCTGTTAATAAGCCAATGTGTTAATTTCATCTTTTCATTTCAGATCCAGGATGAATACTCCAGGTTGTTCAGAAATGTCCCTTGCTGTTTTGGATGCTTAAGGTAAATTGATGGAAAGCTAAGATGAGCAGCACAGTGGAAGAAAAGAGAAAACGAGAGGCTTTAGAAAAATTGCTATATTGTGAAAGTATGAAATGAGCTACTGAGCTGTCATCTCTCTTAAATCAATTACTTTATCTCCAGTATAGGTATTGTACTTAAATGTGCACTCAGGCAACACTATATTGTGTACAAACTGCATATCTGTGCAAGACAGACTGGTTTATAGTGTAACAAATAAGGCTTCTAAAGAAGCTCAGGACTCTTCAGGGCTAATGGCTGTGGCTCAGAAGAGAGTGAACCCAGTGTGCAAAGCCATTTTTGTGAGTAGCTTTCCTATTAATGTCATGCCTGCTGACTTGGAAATGAAAATAATTTTGCTTATTGCTATTTAAAGAGAGTAAATTGCATTAGAATGTTAATAAAAAAAAATCACTTTGATCAAAATTCAGTGTTCTTTTGTTGGAAATTGCTGGATTAAAAATCAAATTGTGTATCATTCCCATCACATTAGTGTGCTTCACCAGAACCTCATTGAAATCATTAGTGCAGAGGGTGCACAGTTATGTTTCTTCTTCCTCCATATGAAGGTGCACACTAGCCATGGATTCCTCAGCAACTTGAAGGGACACTGTGGCCTGAATTCTACTGGTAGTTTCAACTAAAATACAGCCATTGAATCTATTGCTGAATGGCGACTCAACACATAGGCAACAACAGCTTCCCCCTTTCATCTCTCTTGCTAAATGTTTGTAAAAACCATTAAAGATGACACTTATGCCATTTGGAGCATATGAAGAATATAATATACAACTCTTATGCATGAATCCTATAGGTCACTTTCAACTGGATTGGAACTATTGAATTGCTTTTGAATGGTAAATCAGTGGATTTAATGGGTCTAGTTGAGACAACTAATAAGATTTGGGCCTATGGGAGTACCAAAATATGTGTGTAAAGGTCTTCAGACATAGGGAATTCTAAGCCAATCTCCATTTCCTTTAAGAATGTGTATATCAGCATGTTGAGTCCATTCACACAGTCACACAATAGGCACCCACAATTGTCAGTAGCATCGTAGGAAAAACAGTGACATGACTGTGATCTCTTCACATGTGTGAAAGGGCTCATGTGGACTGGATATTTTTTTCTCCTACTCATAAAGTAATAATATGGAGAGAAATAAATGAACACATGCAAACCTTAGCTTGAGATTCTATTTGGCAATGAGTATGGAGTCCAGGGTACTGAGGATACCTAATATCAGTTATCCAAGAAGTTTCACTTCCGATAGCATAAATCTGATTTCCCCCAACCTGGTATCTTCCAGATGTATTGGAACACAACTTGCACTGTCTTCAACCTACATGGATAATGAGGAATGGCCATTTTTTAAAAGGGATTATGGGAGTTGTAGCCCAGAGCAAGAGGGTACCTGGTTGGAGAAGGGTGTCATAACTCCTTACAGACATTCAAGATAGATAGAAAATACACCTAGCAATGGAACACCAAAATGGCACCACAAATGTATTCATCCATCATGCATCTAAAGACAGCCAACATAGAAGTTCCAGTCACAGACTCACACACAGTTTGTGTGGCTTATGTGACACAGCACAGTAAGGAACTGCCATCTTCCTCCTTTAGGAACTGGTCTCTCTCCCCAAGGCCCATACATATTATGCAGGCTTTGGGAGGTCCAGCCAATCAAAAGATCAGTGTTTGGGGAGGGATGTTATCTCAGTCAGGAGGGAAGTCACAGGTTTCACTTAGTCCTGCTCAGGGAAAATATATTCAGCATCACCAATGCTCTTCCAAAATCTAAGCTTCCCACCCCATCTTTAAGTTATGTTGCTTCTGTAATTTGATTGTATCAGTCTATATTGGGGCAACTTTAGTGGTTGGCTGGATCCAGGGTTGTTGTTTTGTTGTTGGGAGGTCATGTCATAGGACCATGTGTTCATCATCTCCCTTCAGAGTTCTGCTTAAAACACCTTGGGGGTATAAGCAACCATAGTCAAAACCATCTCAGGAGCTGTCAGACCAACCTCACTTTAAGGTGGAAAATGGCTGCTCACCCAGGTGAATCCATGGCTGCCCTAGCAGGTGGGCTAAGGGGCTAACAGGCATCAGATGGCAGGCAGGTTGTTTAATCCCGAAATCCAGATCTCATGCCAGGTCAACACTATATAGCTGTGCAGAATAAAGTTGTGGCCTCTAAATTACCAATCAGGTTGTGGTACATGTGTAATGACTCCTTCTTCTCCCACACACCAGCCTCTTACCCCTTGGCCCACAACCTATTTTCTGTGGTTTTCTATTAGGACAGAAATATACAAGCCAAGCACATTATTCCCAATCTGTGCTTGCCTGTAATTGTTCTCATGGGGGCAAAAAAGGAATTTGCAGAACAGAATCAGCAAGGAGGATATGGCATTTATCTACTCTACAACCCAATCAAGAACTGGAAATAAACCCGCCAGGGGGTGATGATGTTAGCACATTTGAAGGCTACAAATCATTAAGTTTGGCCTCCAAAAATACTCCTCTCACCACATTCATCCATGTATCCCTTTTGTTCTACATGACACACAAAAATGAAGCATGCAGGATTTGTGTAATCAGAAAGCTAAGAAACATGGGTATAATGTCACTGGGAAGGCTTTAGCAGGGAAGGCAAAATAACAATATGTTAAATAAATGAACAAATAAATGCTGTTGCTCTTCTGATACTTAAAAAGGATCTGTTTTCCCCCTTGATCACTAGTTAGATTTTTGTGGAAGGGGAGGCAAAGAACTGGAGTTTTGGACTTTGTGGAAGTGTGAAAAGAAACAATCCCTTGTTAAGTAATCAAGTCCACTGCTACCATACTACTAGCAGAAAACATTATAGACTTGGAACAATTACTAAGGAAGGTCAAAGATGAAAGTGAAAAAGCAGGCTTACTGGTGAACATAAAGAAAACAAAAATAATGAACATGGATGATCTACATAAATTCAGTCTAGATAATGAGGAAATCAAAATAGTTAAAGATTTCCCATGCCTTGGATCAGACATTGATTAGAATGGAGACTGCAGCCAAGAAACCATAGGAATGCAAAGGGCAGCTATGAAAGAACTAGACAAGATTCTAAAGTGTAAAGATATACAACTGACCACTAAAGTTAGAATAGTCACATCCATTGTATTCCCCATCATTGTAGCTGTATTACTTTGACTACATCATGAGAAGACATGACTCATTAGAAAAGACAATAATGCTAGGACCTGGCTCAGCCACGTAAACCCACTGAGTGACTTTGGACAAGTCACACTCTCTCAACCTCAGAAGAGGGCAGTGGCAAACTCCCTCTCAAGAAACTTGCCAAGAAAACCTTATGATTGGGTCACCGTAAGTCAGAAACAACTTGAAGGCACAGAACAACAACAACAAAGAAAGAGAGGAAAATTGCATGCCAGATGGATAGACTGAATCAGGCAGGTCATGGGCCTGGATTTGCAGGACCTAAGCAGAGCAGTGGAGGACAGCAGGTCTTGGAGATGTCTCATCCACAGAGTTGCCATGAGTTGGACCAATGCAATGGCAATTAACAACAGCAACAACAGCAAATCCATGTAGTGGTGTAGAGAGGAGAGGAGAGGAGAGGAGAGGAGAGGAGAGGAGAGGAGAGGAGAGGAGAGGAAAAAGGAAATATTGTTCTCCCACCCTACTGTTTTACAGATGCACATGAATAAAGAAAGAAGACTTCTGCTTGATGTATCAATTGTGGAAGGAAAACAGGCAAAGTTATTAATTTTAAAATCATTCAGACAATGAAGCCATTGTAATCTTCTGCTGATTTAAAATGTTGAAAAAGTCAGGCAGCATCTCCAGATTGTGATCTGGCAAGCCTAACTAGTTCAGTGCAGAACTAAAAGGGAAGACCAAGAACTGAAGAATAAAAACAATCCTTTTAAAAGGGGTTTACAATGGTGAAGGTCTAAGGGGAGAGTAGTTGTGTGATCCTTCACACATCAGATGACATAGCTATTCTCTCTAAGAGAACCAGGACACACATCCTACCAAATACAGTGCACCATTCACACAGTACTTACAAATGGAAAAGTAACACCCTTGGGCAATGGGGGACAGTTCCCAAAGGCCCTAAGAAGCACCAGTGCCAGAATTTGGAAGAAAATCAGTGGTTTTTACCAGCTGGAGAAAGCTATAGAGAATTTGTTCCAGCTAGAGAAAGACCACACAAGATATCTAGGAATCCTCCAAAGCTACAAAACTGAACATGCTTAATTTGAATTCAATGAAAGCAAGTTTTGTTTTCACAAGACATGGCAATGGCAACCATTCGCTTTCAAATCCAGGATGCATTGAATCTTCTCTAGATTTTATTCCAAACTTTAAAGAAGCAATCCAACTTGTTGCCAAAATAGATTCAACACTTTGGATCACTCATTGGAAGTTTGGACTGAAACTCCCAGTCTATTCACCACATCTCTAAGATGAAAAGCCATTTGTCACCATTCAGTCATCTTCAAACCATTTATTACCTCAGGAACTAAGCTTGGAAAAATACTTTCAAGAAGTGAATACAACACACTGAAGCCATCCATAATTGGGCCATCCATAATTGAGCACTATTTCAGATGTGAAAACTAGCCTAGAAATATGTTTGGTTACATTTCTTCCTCATGTGTTTTTTATCTCAGTGACAGAACACACACTTTGCCTACAGGAAGTCTTGGATTCAGTCCCTGAGATATGGTTAGAAATAATCCTTGTTGGAAATCCTGGAACATAACATCCAACTAGTATAGGCAGCACTGAACTAGACACAGCAGTGATCTTTGAATGCAAATCGGATTATTTTTACTTGTATAATTGATTTTTTTACAAAATATATTTTTTAAATTTGGAAACCAAATATGGCTAAATAATCTTCCTCCATAGCTACTCACTGAAGGAAAACACTCATTTATGTTTGAAGTGGGAATGAGTGGAATTCTAGCTTGGGTTTCAGCAGAGGGAAAGTATTAAAGCCATTCTTTTGATCTGACTTGCCCACAATGCACACTGGATATTTTATTTTATTTTTTAGGCAAGGTCAAACTATGTGACAAATGTCATACACATCTTGTTTGTTTCTGTCAGCATAAGGCTGCCTCCAATGCAGGTACAAGCTAGCAAATATTGAAAGAGTAAGAAATCTCCATGTCCAATTTTTTACTGGGAGACTGATTTCAAGAAATCAAAACTCATCTGAAGTCCACAAATAAGATTCCCTCCCCAACAGAATTTCATGGTCTCTCCAGGAGGGTTTGCTAAGAAACAATGGGGGGGGTTGCAGACTGCCAGAAATAATGCAAATTGAGTCCACGATTAGGGTTAGGGTTAGGGTTAGGGAATCATGGGAACTGTATTTTATTGTGGCACCAGAGTTCTCTGACAGAGAAAAAAAAAACAATTCCCATGATTCCCTAGTACTAACCCTAACCCTAAAAGTGGACTCAATTTGCACTATTTCTGGCAGTCTGCAGCCCCCCAATATTTAGAGGACCATGAAAATGACAGGTGAACATAAATGCTTAGATTGAAGTATAAAAATGTTTGCTTACTGAATGAAACAAATCCTTTATATTGAGCATATCAAAGACAGCATTGCTTTTTCAAATACCAGAGTATCTGTATTGCTGAGTATAATAATATTTTTAAATCTCTGTTAACAAAAGCTCAATTGTTCTCAAAGTAATATTCACCACCTTCCTAAACCCATCTTGCATTTGGAAGTGAATTTCAAAGATTCTACAGCAAGTAGGGGACTAGGGGTTAATTAGCCTCACCAGGAGCAAAACACTGAGCGTTTCAAGCAATGAATCCCAATCACTTCAATGCAGAATAGACTTTATGTAACTATTGCCTGGTGTGAAGAAATAAGTATATGCTTCCACCATGCACACAAATAAACACACACACAGAGAGAGAGAGAGAGAGAGAGTCAAAATTATCCTAAAACTTGGTTCTCACTAAGGTGATAAGCCTATGTCTGGGATTTATCATTCCATACTAATCAGGGGCACAATTGATTGCTCACTGCAAACAAATGAACAAGCACATTTTCTCACATGAAAAAATAGTAAATCAGAGATAAGATTGGACTAGAACTCTTCTTCTTGACATTTGTGGTTTTCTGTATGGATGCATTCTTTACAGCCCTATACAGTCCAGGTCAGGGGTAGGCAACCTTTCCCCTTTAAGGGCCAAGGGACTTCAGCTCCCAGAAGCCTCAGCCATGTTGGCCAATAGTCCCATATTGGCCAATAGTTCCTGGGATTCTGGGAGCTGAAGTCCCTCGGCCCTTAAAGGGGAAAGGGTGCCTGCCCCTGGTCCAGGTTATCAGAAGTACTGTATTCTTTCACATGAACCTGCCCATATTTTGAGATCTTCTTGGGACACCCTTGTCCCTGTCCCTTCACCCTCACAGGTATCTGGTGTAAATATGGGTGAGGGCCTTTCTGGTGGCTGTTCCCAGTCTTTACAACTCATTCCTGGAGAACTTAGGCTGACAACCACCTTGCTATCTTTCTACAGGTGGGTGAAGACTTGTTTTGGTTTTTCAGGCCTTTGAGAAGTGATTGCTTTAGAGCAGGGGTAGGCAACCTTTTCCCTTTAAGGGCCGAGGGACTTCAGCTCCCAGAAGCCTCAGCCATGTTGGCCAATAGTCCCATGTTGGCCAATAGCTCCTGGGATTCTGGGAGCTGAAGTCCCTCGGCCCTTAAAGGGGAAAGGCTGCCTACCCCTGCTTTAGAGGAACAGGCCTTGCATAACACACTGGATCATCTATTTGCTATTTTCTTTTTCATGGTTTATGTTTGTAACAGATTTTAATATTTTGATAGTTTAATTACATTTTTAACTGTATGTTGTGAATTTTAAGCTATGTTTGTTTTATTTCTTGGGTCCTCAACTGGGGAAAAGGCAGGATATAAATAAAAATGTTGGCTCTCTTTCTGTACTGAAGCTATGGATTAGTAACCTAGAGTTCTGGATCTGTAACTGTTCTGTATTCAGTAATACAGTATATTAATGCTCATGACACTATTACCATGGTTGTAAAACTACCTTGACAGCTACATTATGCAGTGGAGGTATATTCAGCTGATAATCGGGGTGCAACATGATGACATTTCCAGGTGTCTGCTGCCAGTAAGCAAGGCTGCAACAATCAAAAGCAGGTCCTCTGCCACAGTTCCTCATCACATGACAGATAGCTGGTAGGACGTTGCTGGAAACATCAGCCTGTACAGCTTCACTCCCACATGCCCACCCAAGATGCTATAGCCAAAGGACAGCTTTATGGGCTTCTTCAGTGAGAAGTCAACCTAAAATTCTCTGTTTCTTTCCCCAACTCCTCAATTTTCTACTGAATAGCACCCAATCTAGCCATTCATTCTAGCCTTCAGTCCTCTTGGAACAAATGATCATATTTATACCAAAATAATAGTGTCAATTGATTATTATTTGACTTTAAAAATGAAAAGTCTAAACACAGTGTAAGGAAGTCATTATGTGCTGACCTTATGCTCAGCTCTCCCACATTTCAATGCCAAGGGTATTTTGCTTTAAACACACACTTCTTACTATGTCATTCCAACCCAATCCACCTATTCCAGCTAGGCTTTAGACAGCTAAATGGGGGGCTCCAGGTGCCTACCATTACAAGCCTGTTTCTCTACCTTCATAGAAGTGTTATTATTTTCTTCACCTTGCTAATTTACTAGCTTGACATGGGGCTCAAACTATTTGAGATTTTATGGTTTCAAATTCTCAGAAAGAGGTATGATTATATTACACAGCTGAGTGGTGAAATTAGAGCCCTGTGCATATAAGCATCTTAAAAGGGATGAAGAAGAAAAGAGCCAAGCATTACATGTTCATCTAACATACTACTATCCAAATTGTACATGCCAACACCTCTGGACAATTTTTAGGTCAACCTATGAAAAGAAGGGTGGGGCCAGGAGGCATGATTGCCACACCCTCTCCTACATAATCATCCTCTGAAGTTTACTTGGGTTCTGATGCTGACTCTAGTCAAGATCCAAATAAACTTTTGCAGAGCTTACTTTAAAGAAATAATTAGTTGCAATTGAAGCTTTGGGAATCCATGAAATAGTTATAGTTGTGACTGCATTTTCAAAGTAAGGCATTGATTTCCCATTTCTCAAATGTTACTAAGACCCCAAACACACAGGCCATATGTCACAATTTCTCAAATGTCACTAAGGCCCAAAACACTTCTGGCCACTTTGGGGGGGGATGGCTTACAGATGATGTATGCCCCCCAAATCAGCCAGAAGCTGCTCCGCAGCTGCCTAAAACTGTCCAGAAAAGGAGTGGCAAAAAGCCACTCCTTGCTGGCGGCCCATTGTGGACTGTGGCACTGGCTCGCTTTAGGACCTCAGCATGGTCCTGGGATGATTGCGTGGATGGCTGGGGCTGCAACGGCCAGAGGCCGTTCTAAGCTGCCAGTGTGCTTTGCCCCTAAGACAGTTATTTTAGTTAATTATTTTTTTGTTTATCAAAAGAAATCAGCTGAATGGTACAGTCTGCTGGCATGGAGTACAGAACAGACTGTCCACAAGATGGGGTCAATGACATGGTCTTAATGTTGTCATCTCAACAGTCACAAGACAGTATGAAGACAGTAACCCAAGGTACTGTAATATAAAAATAGCAATCAGGTAGTTCTGTATTAATGCACAATTACTCAAATTATCATGACTCTATTAATGAATAAGCAATGTAGTTATGTGATTATGATCAATTATAACATTTTAACAGTATAAATATAGCTAACATTCTTTATACTATGAATGCAACATTATTACTGCAACAAAAATATTTTCTAACAGCAATGCCTTTATTTCTATGATCTATGTGCATATCTGTAAAAGAAATTGTCCCTATGTAACTACAGAGATTGTTGAAGTCTGTACTACCCTTCTTTTTGTGACTACATCTGGAAATTCTTGTAAACAGTCCTTTAACCAATAATCATGTTAAGGCATCCAAAACCGCAGAAGTAAATGATTCTTCAAAGAAGTAGTTCAATGGAACAAGCAGAAATCAAAAGCTGCAGAAGTAAAACGCTTGATAATGGTGTAAGAGGTGAAGCAATAGTATTAATGAATGAATCTTCCTCAAAACATCAAAAGTTGCAGAAATAAAAGTTTTGGTAATGGAGTAGGACAGTTCTTCCCCGGGTTGTTAGCGAACTGTTTCGTCCTCAGGGATGACTTCATCAGCTCATAACAAAAGTATTCCACATTCAGTAAGGGGCCATTGCTCTCATATTTTTCTCCCCTCTTCCTGATTTAGAATGCAAGGTGGTTAAAGGATGTTAAGGGGTAACAAGTCAGTTTTAAGTGGTCTCAAAAAGGCCTAGGCATCAAGTGGCAAATTGTTTTGTACAAGGGGGATTAGGGTAAGTCTCCCAAAGTAAGTGACTAAATAAGATCAGTATGGTTTATATCCTTTCAGAAGAGAAACATGAAGAAAGCTAGATATTGTGAACAACTTTATTATGCTGGCATTTGATGCTTTAGCCAAGGCTAAATGGGATGTCAGTGTACTGAACATGTTATATTTTCACTTCTATTCATTTTGTTTATAAATAGCTTCTCCAGGCAGTCAGGCAGTCAGTGGCTATGTCTCGACTTACATAGATCTAATCTAAAAGCAGGTTAACATTTTATCTTCCCAAGTGTATGTATCTGCTGATCTTTGTATTTCTTTTATGGTGTATTCTTGTGAGACAAGTAGAATAAATTCACATTATAGATTATATTCTAGTACCTGTATCCATTAACCACACAGCCATGTGGTTACAGTCTATGGAAAATTGGTACATTATGTTCCAAATTGTTTAGGGATCTTGGCCATAATGCCCTCAATGGCAACCCCATATTAAGATGGTCAACATTGTTCTTGAAACTGTCACCTTGGACGTTATCACACCAGCGGCAAGAAAAGCGGCAAGGAATCAATCCAGAGCCATACCGGAATGATTCTGGTCGTGCAGCCGTAATTCCTCTTTGAAAGAGGAATTCAAAAGAGCTGGAATGATGCAGCGATGGCACAGGGATGATGCAGGGATGGGCGGGGTTTGCCGCGACGTCGTCTGATCACGGAGGCAAAGGAACCGGAATGATGCAGCTATGGCGAAGGGATGGGGCTGCTTTAGACCCCGTGTGATAACGTCCCTTGTACAAATGTTTGCCTTCTTGGTTTATGCTGAGTTCACAGAAAGATTATAAGGCAAATTAAGGTATTTCCTTTTCCCAGTTTCCCAGAGTGCAACCAGGACAATGGTGTCCAACCAGTTAGGATGAATCCTGAATAATAAAGAGAACCCAGGCTAATTCAGAACAATTTGTATGATGAGAATCTCACTAAAGCAAAGCAAAGCAGCTTCATTTATATACTGATTCATATTGTGCTATGGGATGTCTAAGTGGTTTACAACTGTAAGCTCATTGCCCCCCCCCCCCAAACAGTTGGGTACTCAGTTTAGCGACCTCGGAAGGATGCAGGCCTGAGTCTATCCTGAGCCCTGGCTGGTATTGAACTCACAACCTTGTGGTCTATGAGTAAGTGGCTGCAGTACAGACATTTAGCCACTGCGCCACCAGGGCTCCTAGCATTCTCCAGTCATGGTGCTTATGGGGTGAGTTATATGAAGTCATCAACATTATTCATTATGTACTGTGAATCCTGACTCCTATTGTTCAGCTGCAGAGATCCCTAGTTCCTGTCCTGTTCTGTCCTTCCCTGACTACCTTCTGGGGGATAGGAGAATATCTGTGAACTGGTTTGAAAACTATGATCAGCTGGTTTAAGCCCATGATCCAGGTGTGTTCACCCTCCATATACAGATTCCCATACAGTCTCTTGCGTAACCCTCATTAACTCAAAGAGGGAATTTCAGTCTCTCAGAGTCTTGTTTTGTTACACAATTCACATAGAACCAAACCTACAAGGCAGCAATTTTATGGTATGGTATTTTATAGTTACCAGAAGAGTTGCAAACATTGCGTAGCTACGAAACATTGCTTAGCTACAAAGGTGATGCAAACTTATATTTCTTCAAATGTAAGTTTGAACTTACAGACCTAAACTACAATATAGTCCTTTTTAAAAAAAATCATGTAAAACATTATAAGGCAACCCTTTGTACATCTTCCTTGAAGTAGGTCCCACTGAGTTCAAAAGGGCTTACTCCAAGGGAACTAGACAAATGATTGTGCTCTTACATACATTCCAGTATGTAGGATTTTTCTCCCCTCATTTTAAATTATTATCTCTAGTATACATTTTGTTGCAAAATTCTGACAGATATTTTAAAGCAAGATTAAAAGCAAAAGGAATTGCAGGAAAAGAAAACTTGGGTTTTCTTCATTCTCTTGTGGTACCTTATTTCAACATTAAAGAAATGACTTTGTAATTCCTTACCACTGTCTTGTGATAAGTAGCAATTTAGTTTTCTAGGATTTCACCATGACTAACATTACTGGACCTTAAAAAACAAAACAAATTATAGCTCTCACATCTGTTTTTTATCATGTCAGCAAAACTTCAGAGAATTCTGAAGGCCATCTGGTGCCACAGGAAGAATAGTCTCCGGGGACAAGTGTCCTATTAATGCTGATGATAAAGTTAACTAGACAGGGTTACCAAAATCCTGTAAATGGAAGGTTATGTTTCATGTAATGTACTGTTTCCTCCACCAAGTTTGCATTTGTAAAATTATGACCTACTACAAAATTAGATGCAGAGTAACTGAATTCTCATCTTTTGACTGTGAGTGGACAAGGGGCATATGCAAACTTTCTTGCTCTAACATAGTACAGCTCTGTGCCAAAAAGACAGAAAAATTACCCATGTAACTGTTACCTTGCACAGACACTACTGACCCAGCAAATGGACAGTAGCTGTTTTTCTCAGGATAATATATAATAGCAATAATATTATACCTGCAGAAAGCAACAGCATAAATATACCCAGTGAATATGTAGAGAGATCTTGTAGCACCTTTGAGACTAACTGAAATAAAGAAGTTGGCAGCATGAGCTCACTAAATGTATCTGAGGAAGTAGACTTAAGTCTGGGAAAGCTCATGCTGCCAACTTCTTTGTTTCAGTTAGTCGCAAAGGTGCTACAAGATCTCTCTATAGATACTGATTCTACAGACTAACATGGCTATATCTGTGAATTCTATACCCAATGAAGTTAGTACAGAGCCCTGCCTTGCTGTATTTTCTACCCCCTCCTTTTCTGACATATGTGCAGAACAGAGGATGCAATTTTGAGTGACTTGGGCTGCATTTACACTGCAGAATTAATGCAGTTTGATGCTGCTTTAACTGCCAAGACTGAATGCTATGGAGTTATGGGATTTGTAGTTTTGTGAGATATTTATCCTTCTCTGTCAGAAAGCTCTAGTGACACAAAAAAACTACAAATCCCAGGATTCCATTGGATGGGGCCATGACAGTTAAAGCAGTCTCAAACTGCATTAATTCTGCAATGTGGCAGCAGTCTCAGTAACCAGTCATCAAGTAGCTGCAGGGGACATATACCAAAACACATGGCACAGGCCAGAACTACATCAACAGAATCCCCATGTGTAGAAAGTTAGGAGCAAACAACTGAGTGCACAGATGACTGGAATTTTGACAGTGGATCATTTTGAACAAAAAAACCAACGCTTTGCACAAGCAACAAACAGAAAAGGAAACCAAAAGTACGGAATGGCAATAAACACTTACAGTTTCAGATCCTCACAAGTATTTTACCTTAAGACATCATGAATGGGAAACATTTTTCCCATGGATGAGGAATGCATGGACTTCTGGAGGTTGGATTGTAATCCCAGTGCTAGGTGCATTGCAACAGCTTCCAATCCATTTCTGGGAACAATTCCTTTATGAAGCCCTATACGGCTTGGCTCCAGGTTATCTGAAGGACCATATCTTTTTTATGAGTCCACTAGAGCTCTGAGATCATCTCTCTGGCCCACCAGCCTCTCCAGCTATTTTAGTGGCTGCTTTCCCTGTTCTTCTTTTGGCAGCAGATAAAAACATTTTTGTCCCATCAGGTTTTTTAAACTGATGAGGGTTGGCCTTTTAAATGCTGTGCAAGTCAAGGTTTTAATACAGCTTTTAATACCTTGAAATATTTTAATGCATAATTGTTTAAACTTTTTAAATTGTTCAATGGTTTTTTTAAACTTTATATTGATACTTTTTAATGCTTTTAAAATTGTTTTTTCATTGTACTGTTTTGAATTTGTTGTTAGCCACCTTGAGTCCACCTTGAGAAAGGCAGGATGACAATGATGATGTAACAAGGGCATGGCACCTATACATGTAAGCTAGGTCACCAGAGAGGAGGCTCTCTTCCCATTTTTATTCCCTTAACTCCTAATCATGGGCACCTATTTGCCTCACATGCTCTCCGCTAATTATCTTAACCAAACTCATTCTTTTGTTTACCTACTGGTAACCAGGAAGATGTTTAACATGCTTGGAGACCAGGTATGTTATCCATGCCATACAGAACCCAAGAGAGACTTACAGCAGTATCACTGTCATCTCTGGGACCGACACAAATAAAAGCCATGGGTCAGACTGCTGTCCAAGTGAGATTGCTTGTTCATTTGCCAGTGGTTCTGGTTGCTCACTCTATCCCACTGCTGTCTTAAAGGCATGTACAGGATGTTTGTTCATGGGAAAGTACAGCTGGGAATGAAACCTGTAATTTGCATAGTAAGCCAGTGACTAATGTCAAACCCTTTCAAACTGGGCAATATGTTTGGGCATCCCCCTAGCCATGCATGGCATGGGGAACTGGAAAGCAAAGGCAAATGCTAGAAGCTTGGCCACCTGAGAGAGTTTTAAAACCCCATTACAGATCTACAATTCTATCTGTCCTTGCAACTATGCAGGTAGTCTCCCACTTTGTAATTACATAGACATGAGTTCTTGTCCTACTGATTCTCCCTTTTGCATCTAAGCATTGCAGTTGGAAAACTGAGGCAAATTATCTTTCAAAAATGCTTTAAAACAGTGAGGGAGGATCTGTACAACAACATCAAATATGAGTATTCTGGATGTAAAGCATCATAGTACAGTAAACTGAAACAGAAAAGTGTTGCTTTGAACTAGATTTTTCCCTGTTCTAGCTACTATTCTAGAACTGGAAGAGATACTGAGGCAAGTGAGACCTTTATGAAGGGTCATGGGGTCAACACAGAAACACAAAACCTCTCCACTGGACTCATGTTTTCCATAAAAAAAATCTCTATTTCACAACAGAAGAAATTGCAGCATGTGACTTTAAGATCATGAGTGTCAAGGACTTTCAGCAAAGTCATAACGTTTTTTCCTAAAATCTGTAGTTCTGCTTGAATTCAACAGATTTGCCCTGAACACTGAATCTCCAGCTTCTGTTCTACAGTTAGGCTCAAACTTCTCAGAATAGTTTTAAAGTCTCATTAAAAAGAGATAAGCAGGAACAAGAGTTCTTCAAAAGACCACAACCTTGTGTACTCTTGTAAAAGGAAATTAGTCAATAGTGTGTTGTATGTCAACTTACCTAGAAAGTAAATAATAAATAAAATGAATGCATTCCCCTTTAAAAACAAGAATTCTGCTCCCCAATGAATTTTTCCTTCACTACCCAAATTTCTAGCATTGAAGTAACTTGAAAATTAAAAATACACTTTAGCCCTCCAAAGAAATGGGGCAGACAAAGTTACCAAGGGAATGGGAACACGGCAAATACGAGCTCAGGGTGTGAACAACTTTCAGTGGTTCACCCTCTGAAAAATTAGAAATTTGGAAATTGTCCACATTTGTCCCTCTCTGTCCAGTAGCAACAGCCCTGGATGTAACCTGCTGTAACATTACAAGACTTTCTGTGAATGATCTATGAATAGACTAAGCAAAATGTCTTCATATACATTTTCCTCCTTCTGCATCTTTTTAAGCTGGCAAAGATCTAATGCTGCTGACAGTAAAGGAATGCAATTTTAACTTTTGCTGAAGACTGTACTAGCATCAGCTTATTAAAAATAAAAGACGTATGTTTTTGTTCCTGCAGGCAGCCTAAACACACGCACACGCACACACATATACTGCCTTCTCTGCCTCCTTCCTTGGAACAGTTTCAAACCAGCATGTTAGAGGCATCCGAAGACAAAATGTTGCTTGCCTGCCTACTTAGGTCTCACAGTTCCATCTGAATGACGCAGAACAACTGCTAGGCTTGTGGCTAATGAAAGGTGGGAGGGAGGGCCGAGAGAATGGGAATGACACTAAATGTTGAGGTAGCAGTGGTGAGAGAACAAATGAAGGATATGATGGATAAGTGGATGTAAATCTCCTTGTTCAGATCTTAAGGAACTTATTTGGCACAACATGGCTCCAAGGAAATAAAGAAACAGTGGTTCTTTGTAGCCTAACATAGGGGGGTTGCAGACTGCCAGAAATAGTGCAAATTGAGTCCACTTTTAGGGTTAGGGTTAGGGTTAGGGAATCATGGGAACTGTATTTTATTGTGGCACCAGAGTTCTCTGACAGAGAAGGCTCAATGTCTCAGAAAAATAACAGTTCCCATGATTCCCTAGCACTAATCATAACCCTAAAAGTGGACTCAATTTGCACTATTTCTGGCAGTCTGCAACCCCCCTTAGCTACCTCCAACACCTTTAAGTAGTGGCTAGTCTTTGTAGTGCAAATGGTTTATGACCATATTCTTGCATATCTTTGGGAGATGCCCCATTACCCTCAGAGGTATATCTATTGGGGAAGCAGAAGAGGACCTTCTTGGTTGAAGCTCCCAGGCTACAGGACTTCCTTCTAATGGAGGTTAGGGTTGGCCCTCCCTGCTGGCAGGCAAAAAATATTTTAGGAGGAATTTCAGCAATTGACTGACTGCAGAGAAAGAGTTTTCTGGGCAGCTGTTGTCTTTTTAAAAATCTTTCTGCTTTCAAATTGCTGTTAATTCAATTGTGTTTCAATATTATAATTTGTTTTGTTTGTTTGCTCATTTGTATTGTAACATTATACCTTTTGTGAGTTTTATCTGTGTGTATTTTTAGTCTGGTGAGCACATGGATTCACCAGATTATGGAGAAAGACAGAATATGATTTAAATAAATAAATAAAATGGATAAACTGCCTTTTACACTCGCTGCACATACTCACAGCTACCTCTGTGATAAAGAGAAGAAATGGAGACCTTCCCTCTGATGTTCTCTCCTTACCAGTGGGAGAAAATATGGAGCAAAATATTGCCAGCATGCACAGATGCAAAGATTTTGTGGGTACTCAAAGAGAGTATGCAAAGAGGGGATGCAGTGGCTCAAGTGGTTAAGATGCTGACTCTGCTGATTGCAAAATTGGCAGGTTGGCAGCTTGAAGCCCTGGTGCTGTATGACAGGGTGAGCTCCTGTCACTGGTCCCAGCTTCTGCCAGCCTAGCAGTTCGAAAGCATGCAAATGCAAGTAGATAAATAGGTACCACTTTGGTAGGAAGGTAAACAGTGTTCTGTGCAGTCATGCTGGCCACATGATCACAGAGTAGTCTCTGACAACGCTGGCTCTTTGGCTTAGTAAAGGAAATGAGTGCCAGCCCCTATGGTTGGACACGACTTGACAACCTTGTCAACAGGAAATACCTTTACCTTTAAAGAGAGTGCCGAAAAAAGAAAGAATGCTAGCTCTTCATCAGGTGCATGCCTGACGATATGAGGGAGGGAGACAGCATCCTTTTCACCAGTGGCTCCCCTGTCTTCCCTTATTGTTGTAAATGTGGGAAGCAAACACTCTGAGCATGCTTCCTATACTATATATTTAACATAGTCAAAGCAACCAGCAGGATTACAGGATACAAGGAATGGAGGATGAGGAGAAGAGGATCAACAGGGGAAATAAACACAGCAGCCTCACATGTGCTTATCAAATCACTTTTGAGGGATGGAGTGAGGGCATAGGTTTGATTTGAACTGGGAGAGTTCTGTGAATGCTTGTTCTCCTCCATTTAATATAGCCTTGCCTCTGATACAGAGACATTTTTGTGTTGGTCTGTGTTCCTATATAAGCTTTTGTTACCGAGTTGCAGTTTTAACAGTAGTACACTGGGGCTAGCTAACATAGGGAGGGTGGGATCCTTGTCTCTGATGTGCAGAAGTGGCATGAGTATACAAAATTGGACATGGACTTATAACCAGCATAGTTTGAAGCACTAGTGTCTCAAGCAAGGCAGAGACTTTTCAAACAATAATTACTACAACAGAAGGATGTTGAATGCCTCTATTTAATTGTTATGTGCAACATGTTTTGGATTGGCAATAGCAATATTCTTACAAGGAAGATGTATTTATGCAATACATTTGTTTGAGTTCTTTCCCTCCTGATGATTCCTTTCCCTTTGTCTTATATCAATTGGTGGCAATTTTCTAGCATCAAGCACTATATCTTATGATCAAATTTACACTGTCTGGTTTTTCCAGGGCTTTTATCATCAGTTCACAGTCACTTCAGAAGAAAGTTATACAAAATGGAAATGGTGAACATTGGAGTCATGGAAGATAGGGTGAAGGAATTCAAATAAATAGGAGGAATTCAAGAACATGAAAAGAAGAGCAAAGTGGGTAGCTGACAGAGTTTTGAACTGGGAATTGGAAATTCAAGGTTGTTGTCCCAACTGCATGGTTAAACACACTGGGTGGCTTTGGGCCAGTTGCTCTCTTTCCCAGACTGACTTACCTCATTGGCTTGTCATGAAGAAAATATAGAAGAAAGCAGAGCTACATGTTCTGCTAACAGCAGCATAGGCAGAGTTGTGCATGTAGGAACACTGCACATGTGGTAGCACATTAAAGTACACATAGTAGTGTGCAAATGTGCATTGCCTCTATCCATTACCTTTGCGCTGTGGGCATTGCAGTTGCACAATGGGTTGTCAGCCAGGCAGACTGACCACTTATTGACATACCTTGTACTATATTAGTATTCAGTATATGGGTTGTTTAATGTAACCCCACTGGCAGATATTTACACTATGCTGAAGTGACCATCTGAGGCAATTGGTTTTAGGGGTATGAATTGTTAGAGAATAGTTAATTATTTAATTTATTAATGTTGTCTTCGCAATGCTAGGAACAGAGGGAGATGTCTGAGAGATTTACTGCCTTTGATTACTAAGACTATTCTGTAGCATGACTGCTGCATCGGGCGAAATATTTTGGATCAGCCTAGTCAACTGTTTAGGGTGCCTCTCTGGCCAGAAATTTAGAATTTGTGGCAGATGGGATGTTGTTGCACTGCAGCTCCATATGCCACTAGACTGCACCTCCCATCACCCTTCACCATTGATTAAACAGATCATGCCTTATGGGAGATATAGCCCAACAATATCTAGAGCATCATGCATTCCTGTTCTAGGAAATAATTAGAATGTGAATCTCACTATCAGATGTTCTTCCTAATGACATGAAATTATTGTTGTAAACTCTTCCATACACTTTTTTTGTCATTTGTATTTTCCACATTTCTAAGATTAAATTTGGCAAGACCTTTGGATAAGCATGAATAAAACAGGATTACAGTGCAATGAATTATAAGGGCAAAACTACAGTTCAAATGCACAAGGCATATTGTTGCCAATAAGCATGCAAAAGAACAGCTTTCCAATTTTAACATGATTTTATTGTAATGAAATCATCATTTATTTGTATGTTATTAAATGAACTTTTCAGCTTCAGCCAACCATTGACAACAGCCTCTTTGATCCCCTAGCGAAACAAATTATAACAAAAAAAGCAACACCGCAACAGCTTTTCACTATGTTCTAATAAAAAAATGTATAACTAATTCTATTCAATTTCAAAGTTTCAGCAGGATGTTTGAAAACTAGTTTGTGGCATTTTCTGATACCTGCCTCAAAATGTGTCTCTAACATTCAGAGAGACTTGGGGTGTCTCCTGGTATAACATGCACTGGAATTGTGTAATAAATTAAATTAGCTCTATGGTAAAATTAAACAAGCACCAAGGAACCTCTAACCCTCCAGATGTCGCTGATGTCAGTTTCCATCAGCTCCATCCAGCAGGTCAACCAGCAGGAATGGTTGAAGTTGGTGGGAGGATAACAAGTTTACTTGGTAAGATCTTGATTTTTTAAGGACAATGTTATAGTCCCTATGCACAGAGTTACTAATGTTACACATCTAAACTATATTGCTTTAGAAGTCAATGATAGCTAGACTATCCCAGGTTAAGTAAATATAGAACACAGATTGACAATAAAAACCTTCAACTAGGACTGCATCTGCACTGCAGAAATAATGCAGTTTGACATTACTTTAACTACTGTGGCTCATTGATATGGAATGCTGGGATGAAATTGAAGTTGAATCCAGACAAAACGGAGGTGCTCACGGTTACAGGTCCGAATCCGGGTCCGGGATTACAGCCCCCAGTCCTGGATGGGGTCACACTCTCCTCCAAAGACCATGTGTGCAGTCTGGGGGTACTCCTTGACTCGTCGCTTCACATGATTAGCCAGGTGAGTGTGACAGTCAGGAGTGCCTGCTATCAGCTTCAGCTGATACGCCAGCTGCGCCCATACCTGGATAAGAAAGACCTGGAAACCGTTGTGCACGCACTGGTAACCTCACGTCTAGATTACTGCAATGCACTCTACGTGGGGCTACCCTTGTGCCTAACTCGGAAACTTCAGTTGGTGCAAAATATGGCAGCCAGATTAATCACTGGAACATCTAGGAGGGAGCACATTACACCAGTGCTTAAATCCCTCCATTGGCTGCCAATTAGTTTCCGGGCACAGTACAAGGTGTTGGTTTTGACCTTTAAAGCCCTACATGGCTTGGGTCCAACATACCTCAGGGACCGCCTCTTCCCATATGAGCCCCCCCGTGCCCTTCAGTCAGCTGGAAAGAACCTACTTCAACAGCCGAAAACAAAGTTCAAACAGACCTCGCAGAGGGCATTTTCCGTCATTGCCCCTAAATTATGGAATAGCCTGCCAGATGAGATCCGTCTTACTACAACACTTACTGCTTTTAAGAAAGCAGTTAAGATGGATCTCTTCCGGCAAGCCTTCCCAGAATAATTCTCCTTAGAGAAATGAACACTGGATTCTCTCCTCCCCAAGCTCTCTGTTGATTGTGGTATCCTTTTATATTGTCATTCATTTATTTTATTTGTCTTATTCTGCTTTTAATTTTTTTCAAGTTTAATTTTGTTTTAAGGGGTGTGGGAGGGATGTGGGCAGAGGGATTGGGATATTGGATTGTCTTTTAACTACTGTATTTTAATTGTTGTAAGCCGCCCCAATTGCTATGCAGAGGGGCGGGTTAAAAATAAAATTTATTATTATTATTATTATTTGCAGTTTACTGTGGCACAAGAGCTCTCTGACAGAGAAGGCAAAACATCTCAAAAACTACAATCCCAGTATTCCATAGTATTGAGCCATGGCAGTTAAAGTGGTGTCAAACTGCAATGCAGCCCGTGACAATAATGGATGTTCAAATCTTAGCACTCTATGGGAAGACAGGAAACAGAATACATTGGAAATATTGGAAATAATCATAACCCTAATCCCAGATTTTGCATCTAGTGTTTCCCATGGGCTGGAATACACCATATAGGGCCTGGCCCACTGTATTTTGGGCTGGGTATGCCTAAAATCTACTGAAACTTTTAGACAGCCAGTCATGGACCTACTACTGTGCATTAGTTATCAAATTTGACCAAATTACTGCTGGAACACATAAACCCTGGGCTGTGTTTCAGGTGAAATATCACTCTAGTTAGCAAAAAAGTCATAACAACTACAGTATTATGAGTTTTCCAGCGGCTTGTTTTAATTCAAATACATATTTCAGTGCCTTACAGGGGCATTCTTATCCTCATCACATGGGTCTTGGGGATTTGCACATATAATTTCCATTAACACTAATAGGCATTTGAGTATTTGAGTATGCATTGAGTATATAACAGCTCCCACCCCTCACATATATATTTCAGGAAGAGATATACCCCTGCCCTGAAGACAGAGAGTAATAGCCCTGTATATATATTTGGATTTATACAAATTCTTTATATAACAAGTATAACAAAATACTGATTTTTCCAGAAACTACACATGTCCTCACCTCAACACATTCTACCATACACTATTTTTCCTCAGCTACATTATTTCCTTTCTTCTTTCCTCTTCAAATAGCAGGGTAAACTCAAGATACTTACTGAAAAATCTTTTGAAGGAGTCTTTGTTTAGAAATACACCTCCCTCCCTCTCCCTGTCTTACAGCTTCATGACTTTCCACCATGTCATGCCATATTATTTTAGTGCCATCTGCTGGATAAATCATGTAAACCACTCCAAACAACATAGATGTCACTAAGGAAAGAGCAGTCCGGACAACAGCCACAACTGAATATTTCACACAAAACACATATTTTCATAGAGGCACCATATCCTGGGAAATAGAGGCTAGTCAGTAATTTGTTGGGAAATTCAAGTTAATACATTAACATTAAGGTAGCTAAGAGTTGATTGCATTTCTTTTCTTTTTTGTTAATATAATAAAAAGCCAAGCCATATCCTTAGCAGCCTTCTTCCTGAGAATGAGAAAGGACAGTCTACAGGTCGTGATATGGAAACTATAATTAACAACCACCACAACCCCAGCCACAAAAAACCTACTGCATACCCTCCAGTGTTTCACATTGGGACACATGTGGCCAGCAACATCAAAGTGTGTTCAAGATGGCAGAAGGTGCTAATGAGGAGAAACATACAAGCTAGGAGAGGCTGCAGTAGTTTGCTTTTGCCTGACTCTGCTGGGAACAACAAGATTCTGTCTCCTCCCCCTAAGTATTTTTTTTAACTTTGAACTCAGTTTGCAGCAACTGAAGTAAGCTGAGAACAAAAGAAGAAAGGGAAGGAGGAGAGAGTAACTGGGACATTTTAAAAGCAGATGGAAAAAGTGGGATAATAGACCATCAATGGAAACTGACCCTGCCAAATCAGGACAGTTGGAGGGAATGTTCCCTTGGCCTTTGTGCTTTCCTCTGCCAAAGAACTGAGAATGTTCAAGAGGCAAGAACAGACAGGAGCTTTTAACTAATCCCATTCTCAAGCCATCATCACCACAAAATGCTTATCCATTCAGCCAGTTTTCCTCATAGGTTCATCTGATTTCATACTTAGCTGGAGGAGAAACAGTAAACCCTCATTCAAATGCAATTTTTTTCCCTAAAAATTTCAGGAATAGACATCCATATTGGAAAGTAGACATAATATTTCTGACCCTCCAAACCATGCTTTGGTGGACTGGGAATAATTTTGTACTCACATTTTACGTGTTTCAGACTTTGCCTTCTAAACAGTTTTTTTCAGTCTTGTGAAAGCAAGTTCAAACCATATTCTGAAGTTTGGTTAAGAGGTGACATGGCAGCCATGTTTAAATATTTGAAAGGGTGTCATATTGAATATGGGACAAGCTTGTTTTCTGCTGCTCCAGAAACACTGCAACCCTCCAAAACTTTGCAATCCCTTTTCCATATTTCCATTTTGGTTATCTCTGTATGCTGTGTGTGTTTGAACTGTGTGTATGATTCCACTCTGCATATATTCTAAATAAAACCTTAATTCACTCAAAATCTGAAACCCTCCCAGTTAGTACTGCTATATATTGGTGCACATGGTCCAAAGGTTATCCAAGCCTCTCGCAAAGCTATTTTTCCCAACATTTGAAGTATCACTGACAGCTGCTGGGGACCTCCATTCCCCCCACCACCACCTGCCCCTCCCACTAACTTACTGAAAGGCACCTGAAGCCAACATGCTTGGCCATTCCATGCTTTATGGTGAACAGAAAGGATCACAGAAGCATCTGGCTATGTGCACATAGCCAGATTTGTACTGATTACAGTAGTTCTGGGTCCTCTAGAGTACCTTCGTGGATTTCAGCTCTAGCTGTGGATACATAGCCAGATACTTCTCCAAAACTGCTCGCTCACCACTAGCATGGAATGACCAAGTGCAATGGTTTCAGGAGCTTTTCGGAAAGTCGAGGAGGCTTTGGGCACTGTGGGGGGAGGAAGAGAGCAGCAGTCTTTAGTACCTGAAATAGGGAATCCGCATGTGTAAGGAAAACTATCTGATCTTATCAGTAGGTTGGCCAAGCACACATAAATACAACACTTTTTATACCACACAGGTATAATATACTGGGGCACAGGACCATGCTGCTGATCCCCTCTCTATTATCCCAGCATATACTGCCCTCTATGGGCCTATGCAGACTGCCAGAAATAGTGCACATTAAATTGAGGCACTGCCCTGGCTCAGTGCTAGGGAATCATGGGAATTGTATTTTTTTCTGGGACATTGAGCCTTATCTGTCAGAGAGCTCTGGTGCCACAATAAATTACAGTTCCCATGATTCCCTAGCACTGAGCCAGGGCAGTGCCTCAATTTAATGTGCACTATTTCTGGCAGTCTGCATAGGCCCTATGTTTCCAATCTTTCCATGTTAAGCAGCTAAATTTAGATAAGGGTTCCACTCACATTTGTTTCAATGCAAGTAGAACCCTGCATAATCGTGAAACCTGAGTAAACATCCCAAGCAAAACTGAGTAAAAACCTACAGTGTGTTAATGTCAAGGACTGAGAGGAACAGAACATTGGGAAGGAAGAGACTGGTTCAGTTTGGGGGGCAGAGAAGACTAGACAATGCCTGAATAGGGCACATCTATTCATATTAGGCACACAATTCCTGAACAGGACTCTAATCTGGTCTGAAAAAGAAAGTCTTAGGGCCTTTACAGACTGCCAGATATAATGCAGCTTGAGGCCACTTTAATTGTCCTAGCTCAGTGCTAAGGAATCATGAGAACAGTAGTTTATTGTGGCACCAGAGCTCTCTGGCAGAGAAGGCTCAGTGTCCCAGAAAAAAATACAATTCCCATGATTCCCTAGCACTGAGCCAGGACAGTTAAAGTGGCCTCAAGCTGCATTATTTCTGGCAGTCTGTAAAGGCCCTTAGTTCAGTCTTCAGAGACAAATGGTCTACTCTTTTCTGTACCACTATGCCAAGCGGAATGATAATCCATATTTCTTCCTGCCCACTGTATTAAGCACTGTAGCATGCCTTATTCATCAAGCCATGAAATGAAGGAAGACACTATTTTACTTGTTACTGAAAAATGCACACAATCCCTTAACAGAGAAACCACTTTGGGTTTTGTTAGATGAGAATCAGGATAAGAAGGAAGTGAGCCAGCAATATACTGAATTTGGATTCATGAAAGATTAAATTCCAAGGCAACTATGTATTTCAGGAATGTTTAATCTGAATGATTCGATTATTATTACACTGATTCATATCATCAAAAAGTCAATGAAGCAAAGAGATTTGGCATGTAAAGGGGTTTGGAATGCATAACTAGTATACAACTTTGTCATTTATAGACACCATTATTTATTACAGATATTTATTCTGCCACATGCCTCTCCAGAGTTCTTCAGCCAGGATATCTTGCAGTACAATACTAAAAAGTATTCTCACAAACTACCTCTGATTCCATTTTAAATGAAAACCAGGAGACAGTTATTGTGTGTAATATTCACATTGTCAGTCCCATCAAAATATCTTTTCAGCTTTACTAGGAATCCCTCCAGATTTTATTTTTCACTGAAATGTTGTTGTTAACTGCCCTTGAGTCAACCCCGACTCATGGCAACCCTATGAATGAGACATCTTCAAAAACCCCTATTCTCCACTGCTCTGTTTAGGTCCTGTAGATGGGAGGTCACAAGCTAGATGGGAATATGGTTTGCACTTGCTTTCACAAGACTGGTTTGCACTTGCTTTCACAAGACTGAAAAAACTATTTACTTGTGACCTCCCATCTAGCTTGTGACCTCCCATCTAGCTTGTGGTCTTCCTTTCTTTCTACTTCCTTCCACCTTTCCTAGCATTTTTGTCTTTTTTTAATGAGTTATGCCTTCTCATGATGTGGCCAAAGTATGGCAGCCTCAGTTTGATCATCTTGGCTTCCAGAGAGGCTTGATTTGTTCAAGGACTCATTTGTTTGCCTTTTTGGCTGTCCACGTCATTCTCAGCACTATTCTCCAGTACCACATCTCAAATGAGTTGATTTAATTCTTATCTGCTTTCTTCACTGTCAGCTCTCACATCTGTACATGATGGGGAATACAATGGATTGGATTATTCTAATATTAGTTCTCAATTCTATAGCTTTACTCTTGAGGATATTTTCTAGCTCTTTCATGGCTACAAAATATAGGAACTCTTTTACTATTTTGATTTCTTCATTGTAGCACAGTGGTTAAATGCTGGTACTGCAGCCACAAGGTTCAATCCCAGAGCTCCAAGATTTACTCAACCTTCCATCCTTTCTTAGGACATGTAGCTATGAACCTCTCTAGGGGAATTTAATAATGGGCTGAGCTACAAGCAGCCCTTTGGAATCATTTCATACCTGTATACCAAGATGCTGGAATAGATAACTACAGAGACAGACTTCTTCCTATGAATTGTATTTTATTGAGGGGGAAATGCACAGCAATGCAAGCATGCACCAACACACACACACACACAAGAGCTAAGGAATAAAGGGGTAAAATTTGGGATTGAAAAGGCTTCACTAAAGGGATAATTACCATCAGCATGGTGGCTTCTTAAAGATGCGGTCTTAATAATAAAATGCAACATGAATATAAACAATAGAGGATGCAGGCATGAAGCAGTGTCCACAATTAGCATTTATTTCTCAAGATGTACTGAGTTCATGAAGATGAAGATGGACAGCAGAAAAAATGTCTATAATTCAGCAAACAATTCCTTGACAAGCAGTATCCATACATGAAATTGGAACAATGAGTCTGTATGAATGAACTGCAATGGGCTTGCATGCAGCAGCATCTGGGTGATGCAAGCCATGTCCATGAGATGGCAGTATGGAATGGGGGGGGAGCCATGGTGGTGGCTTTTCGGCACTCCTTTGGTGCAGCATGTATGAATGCTGCACCAGGGAGTGCCCTGATGCCACCCGCTGTCTGTGTGAGTAGCATGAGAATGATGTGGGGGTGGAGTCGGGGCAGCCAGTATGCAGCACCCCCAGGCCAGCCCCATAGTCTAGTAGGAGGTAGTTTCTGGGAACAACTTAGCAACACAGTGCTTTGTGAATGCAGGCAATCAGTGAACCAGCAAGGAAGTCATCTGGAAAATGCTGTGAACCAAATCATCATGAAAAGGCCAACAGGTATGCAGACATCCCTGAGAATAGGAAGTCATCTGGGATAGCAGGAACACTGGTAGGACATCAAGACAAACAGGTACAAGGAAGACATTTGGTCCAGGGACATCTGGGAAGGTAGGATCATGGAGGACATCTTTGGAGGACATCTGGAATGGCACCGGACCATGGAGGACATCAGGATCTGGATCATCAGGAACATGGAATATATCTCTGGAGGACATTGACTGTGTTACTTCTAAGAACTATCCAGGCATTGGCCTTACTTGGATCAGTTCTGGAGCAGGTGTAGTTTGGTAAAATCATGGGGGACATCTGGAGGGTATCTGGAGGGCATTTGAATCCATCATCACCACCACCCCAAATTTTAAAAAAAGCAAACCCTCTATCTGTTTAAATTTAGGGGGGGGGGAACTGCCACATGGACAAAAATCCTAATACTAACTAGAAAAACTTTCAAAAATAAAAATCAAAAGGTAGGAAAGAAAACATTCCTCATTCTTAACTCACTATATAAAACAAAATCACTATTTAATCTAGAAAAATTCCTTTTAACCTTTAAAAAGAAAAATGAAATGACAAACTAGAGCAGCCCAAGGGAACAACAAGGACCTTGGCTTATTAAATATATATATATGTAAAAATGCAACTAGCAGGTTACCCCTAACTGCTGTGCTTGTTGATCAGCAAACAACAACAACAACAACATTTAAATGGCTTAAAAACAAAACAACCAGAAAACAAGAAAATCTCACACCACAATCAAAAGACAAAAAAGCTTCATAACTGATAACCAGAAGGTGAAATGTCACTTCAACATTAAACCCCCCCCCCTTTTAAAAAAAATAGTAATAATGAAAATAAAACAGATTGGAGCTTTCATCCTGCATCAAAAGCATGGATGCAGGGAGTAACAACAACAACAACAAACTACAGGACTGTCTCTCAGCTCTATATCATTGTAAAACAAAATTAGTGCTAAAGCTAAAAGAATCAACAACAATAATAATGCTTCTCGTTTTCTCATGCATTGAGAGCATGGATGTAAAAAACTAAGAAACAGGAGGATTCAGGATCCTTTAAAGCAAAAATAAATAAAAATAAATAAAAATAAAAATAATGTCACAACTCTTTCTCCGTTAAAAATAGAAACAAAACAGACATATAAAATTGAATGATGTTGCAGGAGACACCTTGTGTATCCCCCCCTTTCTGCAACAAAATGCTGCAATCAATAGAAAAGACAGGGTGCTATGAAGCAAGATGAACCTAGTCTCTGATCATGTACAGAGAGCAAAAGCAGAAATGACAGGGGGAGCTGTGAGGCACAACAGTGGCACACACTCTCAGCCCAGAGAGAATGATGAAACCATGATTTAAAAGATTTTAACAACACAGCCAATCCAATTAGAGCAAGCCTCTTCAAATTAAACCCAAATTGTACCAGTCAAAAAAACCAAAAATGTTAAAGCTAGGAGGAGAGGGGGAGGAGGAGAGGGGGAGAACAGTGAATGACAGAGGATGAGAAAGAGAATTCCCTTCCCCTTTAGAGGCAAACGGATCCTGATAGACCAGGGCTTGGCAACCTATGGCCCATGGGCCACAGCTGGCCCGCCAACCCCTGCCGACTGGCCCCCGGCGACCCCCGACAACGATGACCCTCACTGCCACTGCTGTGCGCTCCCGCTGCTGCACTACCGCACACGTCACGGCTGCCATTTTGTTTGCTAAAATGGCATCCGCTACTAGTTTGCGCATGTGCAGGAGTACTGCACATGCGCACACGAGTCGCAGCCACCATTTTGGCCCCCAAAAAATGGCGGCTGCAACATGCCGCCATTCCCCCCCCCCCCCGGCCTGCTGGTAGACCAGGGGAACAGTGACCGGCCCCAGGTAAGCTAACGTTGCCGACCCCTGTGATAGACTGTGCTTAACAAAAGAAGCTCTTTCAAAAGGTAATCAATGTAGCAAAAGCAGATCAAAAGCAATTTAATTTACCTGAGACAGCAAGATGGACTATGCAGTCTATCAGAAAAGTAGAAAGCAATTTTAGTGAAACTCAAACTGTGAGCCTAAATGCCATCTGAAATCTGAGAAGGACAAAGAGACTTCTTGTCTCCTGTCTTTTATTTTTGCAGACAAAAGGCGGAAAAGCAGAGGGAAGGAGGGAAGAGGACTTCCCCCTCAGGTTTTCCCAAAACGAACAAACACACAAACTACAATATTCCTAGGTGTAAACTGCTCTTAACTTATATTACATTGAAGGAAGATGGGACACGCAGTCTGCCTGACCATGGTGATTTTTGGTTTCTACCATCCCCAAACCTTAATGACTCAGGGAGGCCACAATGTTATGCAAATTATCCCTGAGAGTGAACAAAGGAAACTTTTCTTCTAAATTCAGGTAAGCTAAGCTAACCCGCCACCTGGAAAAATGAGACACAGAACTCCAGCTGCATTGGAAAATCTAGTGTTTTTTCCCCCAAGTAACTCTATGTACAGAGTTCAGCTTAATAAAATGCTAGGCTCTCTCTGCAATACTTTACACACCCAGAAGAAACCAAACTGATGCTTTACTATAGCAAAATAACAAAAATAACAAGGATACTGGGTCAGAGAAAGAAACTAGAAAACTCCTATCTCTTAAAACCTCCATAATTACAAGACCTGACACATTTTCTGGCATGTCTTTAAATGCCTGCAGGTGCCATTGCACTTTCATCTTTGTCCTTGTTTAATAATTGTTCCAAGTATATTAGTAGTGTGGTGTCATCCACATATCTTAGGTTGTTGATATCAACAATCTCTACTCCTACTTTTTCTGAGTTTAAGCTTGCTCTTTGTATGATATTTTCTGTATACAAGCTGAATAAATAGGGTGATAGAATGCTTGATCCCTTTGTCAATTGGAAACCATTCTGTTTCTCCATATTCTGTTTTGACAGTAGCCTCTTGTCCTGAATACAGATTCCTCATCAGGACTATCAGATGCGTTCGCACTCCCATGTCTTTAAGGACATTCCATAGCCTTTCATGCTCTATGCCAGGGGTCCCCAAACTAAGGCCCGTGGGCCAGCCTCGGCCCACCGAGGCCTTCCTACCGGCCCGCCGCCACCGTTGTCGCGTCCGCCACAGAATGCCATTTTGGCTTCCAAAATGGTGTCTGGAGTCATGCATATGCGCATGGCATCGCACGTGTATGCGCATGACTCCGGGCACCATTTTGTCTTCCAAAATGGTGTCTGGAGCTGTGCGCATGCACACGTGACGCCACACACATGCACATGACTCTGGGCGCCATTTTGTCTTCCAAAATGGTGACTGGAGTCACCCATGCATGCGCACTACTTGAACACCATTTTGTCTTCCAAAATGGTGCCCAAAGTCGTGTGCATGCGCGTACGATGCCATGCGCGTGCACACAACTCTGGATGCCATTTTGGAAGACAAAATGGCACCTGGAGTTGTGCGCATGCACACACACATGCGCGCACGCATGCGCACACACCTCCTGCCCCCCAGAAGATCTGGGGGCCAGCAAACCAGCCCCCAGATCAAAAAGTCCAGGGAACCCTGCTCTATGCAGTCAAAGGCTTTGCTATAATCTATAAAGCACATGCTGATTTATTTTCACTGAGATGCTCCCTCAAATTTGTCTCAAAATTCTACTTTACCAAAACAGTTTCAGGTCCCCTTCTTACTGTTTCTAGAAGGGAGGGTAATAACATCCTCTAGCACTGGAGCTACCTCCTGTCCCAGCCTGAGTACCTGTCCATAGGTAGCCATTGCCTCTCCCCACTTTCTTTACAGTCCTGGGCCTGAATCCAATATCCCCTCAGCATAGCATGTAGAGAGAAGGCAGAACTTCACCAGCCCTAGCAACAGCAATAGAAAGTGAGCTGCCAGCAGCCAATCAAATCGAAGGCTGGAGATAACAAATAGTCAGTTGATGACTGTTGGATCCGATAGGGTTGAGTTGAGAGCTGAGAGGGACAGTTACAGTGAGGATTCCAGAGAGGGACAGTTATTGTAAGGTCTCTAGATAGAAACTGAGGAGCTGTACAGACAGCCTTTCCTTGCTGGATTGGGGCCGTGGCAACCGCAGCTTCATGCTGCAGCCCCGATCTGGTACTTTGGCACACTAAAAAGAGCTTGGAAATGCCGCTCCTTTTTAGAGCGGCAAAAAGCTTCCCTTGCCACCACAGTGGTGGCTTTTCCATGCTCCTTTGGCACAGCGTGTATGAACACTGCACCAAGGGAGCGCCCTGGCCATCTGATGTGATGGCAGCATTGGGGTGGAGTCAGGGCAGTCGGCATGCAGTCACCATGCCCCAACTCCACCCCAGGCCAATCCTTTTGGTCGGTCTGTACAGCCCCTGAGTGTTAAAGTCCAGGAGAGAGGGACTTAATACCTGTGAAGAACTCCATGTGAGGAAATAATAGTGAAGAGATATCCTGAGGGATATAGATAGCCATAGTGGCAGGTTTATTAATTAGATTCAAGGAAATAATCCAGAAGAAGGATGGTGTGAGGGTCCTGGGTAACAGTAACTCTTATTCTCTGAGGAGAGTGGTGTAGGGAAACTGTAATTGTAACAATGTTGACACTAAGAAAGTAAAACTCTCAAGTGAAACAAGTAACACAAATACATGAAGTAACAAATGGCTTATTCACCTATAACTAAATATCTATTGTTTGAAACATCTTCTAAATAAAGTTCTGTTATTGTTTTAGTAAAAGCTTGTCTGCAGCTTGATTGAATATCCATGCTAGTAACAGTCAAAAGTATTTTACAGCATAGTTAAAGTATACCTCTGCCATTTATACAAGAGTGAAGCAGTTTCACAAATGGATTGGAAGTCACAAGAAAAGTAAAGTGACTTCAGTGAGGTAAACAATAAGAAAGAGCGTCACATAGGATAAATGCATATGGACTCACACTACACTGAAATATGCACACACATATGCACACACACACACTTATTTACTGCAAAGCCTGAGGCCACTCCGCACAACTATTCCATGTTTCACAACACGGAGGCAGGATTGGAGAAGCAGGATTGAGATCTGCAAGGGTTCTCTGGGGACTTCAATGGCATGCTGTGCTATGTGGAAGAGTTTGGAAAGGGGTGTTAGGGCTAAATTCTCTCCTTTAACCTGGCCCTACCACTCATCTCCTATCTTCCCAATATAACAATGGAGCTCCTTCTGGTCCCAAAGGAAGAGTTGGAAGAGAGTACAGGGGCAATTCTTATGATGATCAGAAAAATCAGTCCTAAAGCCAGGTGCTCCAGATGCCAGCAAAAGAGGCACTAGTTTCCTGGAGTTCTGTAGGTAAAGCTCTAGGACCTCATTGCCTCAGGTCTAGAACATCAGTGAAGTCCCAGATCTTTATCCAAAGGTAACTACTGACTCTTTTGCTGGCTTCTGAAGATTCTGGCTTTAGGACTGATTTTTGTGATAAATAAATTTATATTGGGCTCTTACAACTGCTTTTCATCTTTTTCTTTCTAAAGATGCTCTTAATTCATATTTAGTTGTGAAATTGTTGTACATTTTACAGAGCAGTTGGCAAGAGAGAGAGAGAAAGATAGGAACTCAAGAGAATTTAGATGGCATATCAAACAGAGGCAGTGGGCATTACCATAAATGCCACATTTTGGATGCTGCTCCAGCGGCTACAATTTGTGCCACAAAAGCAAACATAATTCTGTCTACCTGCTCTAAAATGCAAGGAGAGTACTTCTTTCAGCAAAGTGACACCTGTACAGGAGAAACCAGAAATTATGTCTATGAATGAAGTCAGTGATTAATTTGGCTTTGTGCCTGAAAATGCTGTTGGGTCACCCTGAAATTCACACAAAGAAAAAAAAAGGGGGGGAAGGAGGGGGAAGACTGTATGTCAACAAACTCTGCTTTTAAGCAAACCTTCATCAGACCACTTTGACCTGTTCTCAGTGTATCTGTCAAAATTATTTGTTCTTTCATAATGCCCAGAACAATTGCAGGGTAAAGGTTTGTTTACTTTTTTTTTTTTTTTTTGCATCCCATTCAAATCATTTACTTGCTTTGCTGTGCAAAGCTGTTCAAGGGGAATATGAGATGAAGATATACATAATAATGACCAGAAATAACAACTGAACATTTAAAATAAACAGCAACAGAATTTTAACCATTTGATTGCCAATAAAATGGGGAAAACATACCACAATATCTATTAGAACTTGAAACAAACCTGCTGTTGGGTCAAAAAAATGAGTTCTCAATGATAATGCAATGAAGACAACCAGCCACAGTGGGAAAATAACATATTGCTTACTTCAGTTTTAAGTATTATAATTACGAATACATCTTATCCAATCTAGCTCTTAGATTTGATGTATGTAACTATTATCTGTTGCAATTTCCTTTTATTGGTCCTTAAAATACAAGGTATCTTATGCTAAACTTTTCTCTCAACTTGGGATGACTGGTTACGGTCTGCCAGTTCTACAAGGCCTATACATTTACTTAGAAATGCAAGAAGATTGTCCAAGGTCTTTGAGCCACATATATAAACTTTTTCAGTTATTTCACTTTTATGAACCAGAATGAATAATTTACTATTTTCTCCATTCTGCAAAAGAGTCCTCAAAAACTGTGACATTTTCAAGGGCTATTTGCAGGTTGAGATTTACTTTGCATGAAAAAAGGATTGTGGGGTTTTGTATAGAAAGCTGGACTCTGTGCAGGGAACCTTTCTTTGCACAGAAAATGAAGGGGTTTTTTTCTACTCCATTTTCTATGCAAAAAAACCAACAACCTCAAATTCACCCACTGCAGACTTAGCTACAAACTGTGTGCAAGAAGTATCCCAAACTGTGGAGAGTCTCATTGCATTCAATGTTCCTTGTCAAAGAGTCCCGAAACATTTTCATCAAAGACTGGAAAACAGACAAATAGTCTTCATATCCCTAACTCAGACATATTTTTATGTAAGGTCAAATATCTTTGTAGAACCAATAGGGAAATTTTGTGCTGTATTGTAGCAAGCTCTAGTTCCTTCCACATGTCCTTTGGAGAACAGGATTTTTAAAAAAGCATTATCTTAGAAAATGTCCACCACTGGTAGAGGTGGTAATTGGATTGGCACATCAGCCAATAATATTGTTGCACAGACTGGGTTGGCATGGAAGTATTTAAGGGAATGAGGTCAAGATCTCTGTGAGGGTTGACAAAGGAACAAAAAGATTTGCTTTTAAGAAACAACATAAATAACCTTTACTAAAGGAAATCTGCCAGCATGGTATAATAGTTTAAGTGTTCAATGAAGATTCTGGAAGATCAGGGTTCAAATCCCTGCTCAGCCATGGAAAACCACTGGGTGACCTAGGGCAAGTCACACACTCTTAGCATCAGTGGAAGGCATGGGTAAACCTCCTCTGCACAAATTCTACCAAGAAAACCCCATGATATACCTTAGGGTCAGCATAAGTCAAAAATAACTTGAAAGCACACAACAATAGTAGGAACTCTGTTTAAGAATAGGTTTGAATATTGAGCTAGGTGGGGATGTGACGAAAGCTGTTCATTAAACTTTTCTTGATACTCATATTTATGAGGTCTGAAATTTGGCACCTGCTCCGCCAGAGTGAGAATTTGCAGATCCTTCCTTTTGACACCCCTAAAAGAGTGGCAAAATGCTGCTCCTTTTAGGGGTGGCAAAAGGCTGCCCTAAGAGCCAGTGCCACGGCTCTTCCATGCCCTTTTGGCACAGCGTGTCTGCACGCTGGGCCGGAAGGGCATCCTGATGCCCCGCGCCTTGCGTACAGCCGCACGGTGTCAGGATGGCATCAGGGTGGGGTTGGGGTGGCTGGCGTGTGGCTGCCCTGCCCCAACTCTACCCCCAGGTGGACCCCTTGGGCCAGTCTGCAACAGCCCTTAGTCTCAGTTAAAACAATTTGAAATACTCCACTCAATTTCAGGAGGGGAAGTGGAAAAGAATTCCACTCTAAAAATATCCTTGTTAGACACCGCAAAAGAGTATTATGGTTCACATCACTAATTGCAAGAAGAGTTAGAGAGAGAAAGACAGTTGAGTATTTTATAGCCCTCATTCTTTGGGAATTTGTCAGGAATGGTTTAGCTTCTCTGTGAGGGTCAACCAAGTTGAAATATCTTCTTCTATTGGAAGAGCAGAAGATCAGTAATAAAAGTTCTGACCACCTTCAAGGACAGGAAGAATAAAGGGACAAATTTACATCACTAGTTCTGGGCTGCATAAAAGGAGACAATAGGAAATGTACTTGCTTGTTATTGCTATAACAGTAGAGTAAGAGAATGAGAGTATACATCAACTTAAAGGTTGAGATAAAACAGATAAAACAAGAAAAAGAACAACCATGTCACCCAAATTATCTGAATTTACCATTCCTGCCTCCTGTAGGCTTGCTTCATTCTTTGTCCAATAGTATTTCAGTATCTCCATTTCCAGCAGTACTTTTGTGCCACAAAAAGTGAGAGTTTGAAGGTAAATAGCAAATTGTTGTTGTTATAATGCCTTGAAGTCAAATAAGTATGCAATTAAATTATATAACATATAATATAAAATGATATAACATGATCCAGGTGAGTAATACCAGTCAAATTTTGTTCATCACACTATACGAAGTGTCTGTGCTGTTTTCAAAGGCATCCCCATCTAATATGTCAATCTGAATGGGAAATACCAAAGCAAAGATATCAATGACCATATAATCTCTATTTAGAAGAGAACATAGCAGATACAACAATCAACACTAGTAAAAGATTGCCTGTGCCACAAGGTTTGCACAGACCTGTAAAAAGAAGATTCAGGACCACCCATAAGTTTTCATCTTGTTTCTTCAGAGAAAATTCAAGTCCTTTCAAAATCAGGTAAATCTCCCTGAACCAGACAGCCTCAGTTGTCAGGATTAAATTTTTGTTTCTTAGGTCTAATCTGCACTGCTGAAATAATGCCATTTGATGCCACTTTAACCACCATGGCTCAATGCTATGGAATTCTAGGGTTTGTAGTTTTGTGATATATTCAGCCTTCTCTGTCTGAGAATTCTGGTGCCACAAAAACTATAAATCCCAGAATTCCATAGTACTGAGCCACGGCAGTTAAAGTGATGCCAAACTGCTTTATTTCTGCAGTACAGATTGGACCTTACTCTCTTCTCATCCTTTTCCAGGTCCAGGCACTGGTTTAGCATTTTCACAGCCTCATCTGATTCAGGGGTAGGCATGGGTGAGACCTTCATGGGGATCTTTCTTGCTTTTTATAATTTGATGGTTTTTGCATTTTTATAAATTTCTTCATAAACACTATGAAAGAATTCAATTTTTTTAAAAAAAAGTGTAATAGAAAGCTAATCCATCCAAGGTGAGAGGCTTTGGGTATTTTAACTCTTACTAGTTGAGCTTTGAATCTTTTCATTGTTTATGCTAACAAAATGTTGTTATCTCTTCCTTCCTCCACCCCACCAGCAAGTCCTCATCTTTAATACCTACACAACAGGTGACAGATACATCATGGTTCTCTCCATGCCATGAGAGAAGGTATATTTGGGATTTGGCCAACATGGCTCCTTAAGAATTTCATTCAGCCCATTTTTAGTAAGAACATACAAAAATTCACAAATTCTTCATGAACAGGATGAAAAGAGGTGTGGGGGGGAATTAAGGTGATAAAAAAAACCTGACAGTTGGTCTTACCCTACTCAGATGAAAAGGAAAACTTAAAAGTGGAGGCTATATAAACAAATCCAGTGGGAGACATCATTTGGAGATATGGAATGAATTGTCATCATTATGCTCATGACATGACACCTAGCTCTATATTAGAAATGTAAATCCTCATCATCATTATCATCATCATGGAAGACAAAATGAACCCCTGTCATAAAGTGTAGTGGAAAATGTAACTTCCCAGGTTTATATAAAGCTATAATTTGTCCAATAGTTAGCCTCTTTACCTGTTCTCAGATTGCAGGCCCCACATTTGCATTTTTCTCACACTTTGGAACAGCTTGTAACACAAAATCTTCTTGAAGAGGCAATAACATCTTGCTTACTCACATATATTTTTGACTGTTGAAATTTTTTACTTAATTGGGGGGGGGGCTGTCATACAGTACAGCTCAACAGGCAACCTTATAAGTTTAGTAATTTTCATGGTTTCTACTGTCTGAAGTCAAAAGAGCAACAGAAAGCAAAAGCTAACATTTATATGCCTTTACTCCACTTCAAAGAAATAATTGAGTAATGGACTGTGAGCTGACTCCCTGCCCTGGGGCAGAAATATAGTTATTGGTGGAAAAGGGAGCTGAAGATCATGTTGTGAATATGGATTCACCATTCCTCTAATACTAGTAAAAAGCAATTAAACAATAATCATTCTCCATCAAGGCAACCACCCCTTTCCAAGCTGTCCAAAAAGTATAACACAAATGCTAAATACTAAAGTAGGTTTTCAGTTTAAGACCTGAACATTCGGAACATGCTTTGTATTAGTGAAACAATCACATACATTCTTTATAACTAATGGAAAAAAAATGTCTCTGTCTTACATAAAAGGATTAGGCTGGATCAAGAGCAGCATTTGCAGTGTTCTGCTCATAATGGAGGAAAGAGTTGTGGAGTCAATTTTTTATCCAGACTTCTGCAGCCCCACTGTGTCCCTGTTCATGGGGAATGGAGGGCCATCTGGAGCAGTATAAGGTCTATTCAGAGGTTTGCAGTTGGAGGATGCCTCACTTGCTTTTTCCTTCAGCAGACAGTCTCCAATCAGTTCTGGTGTTTTCCATGAAAGGAAAGAGTCCTTTTGTTCATGGCACAACCAATATGATGCCAAGCCATTTTGTTTTGAAAACTTTTATTTAGAAGAAGAAGAAGTTCTGCTAGGAATATTTGCTCCCTTTCAAAAGAAATGTTAGGAGGAGATCTACAGAAAAGTATAGTGGCATACCTATGGGATCAAATGACAGGTTATAGGTTGATGCTTCATAATCTATCATACTTACTGTCTTCACTTTGTCCTTTCCCCATGTTGCCATACAAGGAAATGGTATGCCTAACCTTTGACAGAGCTGGGTAGGGCTGGCTTTCCATTTAACCCAATTGTCACATGCCAAACTCACCCTTCTTCTTTTGTCTATGTAAATACAAGTGCAACTGACCTCCACCCACCAAGGAGGAGACAGAAAGCACAGCTCAATTAAATTAAGGTAGCACAGTCAATTTAACTAGAGCATCTTTTAATCAGCTCTCAGCCTTGGCTGTGTTTATGATTATTGAAAAACAGATGTTTGGAAACATTTGGCTCTGTATTTAGTGCACATAAACAGATGCAGAAAGGTGTGCTAACTTGGTCTCATAAAAGCTTGCCATGTGAATGTTAAAATTGTATTGGGATACATCACTGAATATCAGATTTATTCTCAATGATGCCATTCTTTCAATACCACGCTATTTCAGCAGTTATAAAGGGAATACTTTCCTACTGTAATAAACATATCCCAGGACTATTTGAAATCTGTGCTTAGCACATATCGCATTTACTATCACCTTTCTATCATGCCTTCTCTTTTTGGAATTTCCCAACAATTTTAGAAATTGGAATGGAAAAGGGTAGAAGGAAGGATGAGGGAGGAAGGACTTGCCCCATTGACCCTAATTGCAGTGTGGCTGCAGGGCTGCACTGGCATTGGGGTCAATGGGACTTGAGCATTCGCAGATTTTGGTATCCGCAGTGGGGTCCAGAATCTACAAATATAGATATATAGAGTTGGCCCTCTATAGCCATGGATTCTTTATCCATAGATTCAAGCATCCACATCTTGAAAATATTTTTTAAAATATGAATTCCAAAAAGCAAAACTTAATTTGCCATTTTATACAAGGGAAACCATTTTACTATCCATTGTATTTAATGAGACATGGCAAGGAGTAGGTAGGAAGTGTTGGTTTACTGACTTCACCTTTGCCTATGATATGAAGAAACCTGGAGGAGTGGGGAAAAGATGGAGCAATCAGCAAAGCCATTCAGTTTTTGTCTTAATATTATCTGGATCCTCCACATGTCTTTGGCTCTCCATGTTCTTCCCATGGGAAATTCACCTGGTGTTCCAAAGGTCATCATGACCTCTTAAGAACATGCCTGGCCCAGATATAACATGGAGTATGTCAGATATGCTAGTGAAGATAGCTTATGAAGTTTAAGTTTAGTTTAAGAGGATAGACCAAAAATAAAAAGAGCAATATATTAATATTGTCAAAGATAGTAGCTCCTACTCCCCCTCCCCCATTTCTGACTCTTCCTATAAAATTATATGTACTACAGTTATAGCCCTGTGTGTCTGGTGTACACTTGTTTACACCAGTTTATTGTTGCTGTTTTTAATTGCCATCAAATCAGCCTCGAATGGTGGCAACTCTTTCCATGAGAATGCAAAGGGATCTTGGAGCACCTTTGAGACTATCTGAAAGATAGAAGTTGGTAGCATGAGCTTTCATAGTCTTGAGCCTACTTCCTCATCAGCAGCCACTTGATTAACAGTAAGATGCTTCCTGAGAGATAGGGAGAAGCAGCTGACTGACATTCTCACTGCCTCCCCCCCAAAAAAAAAAGGTCTGGAGGCATCAACACTGAGCAAACCTGGGGTAGAAGGAACTTTGGTCTCAGCCATCCAGCTATTCTTAAATACCAGTGCAAGGGGAAATTTTGACAGGGACTCTACTTCTGCCTGTCACCTTGGCAATTTATCACAGGAAAGGGTGAAAACATCAAATCAGCTGCAAGCTGTTCCTCTAAAGCAGGGGTAGGCAACCTTTCCCCTTTAAGGGCCAAGGGACTTCAGCTCCCAGAAGCCTCAGCCATGTTGGCCAATAGTCCCATGTTGGTCAATAGCTCCCTCGGCCCTTAAAGGGGAAAGGTTGCTTACCCCTGCTCTAAAGCAATGAGGGAACAGGTGTGGCTCAGGAGTTCATGGAATCCATAACAAACATGGGCCTATCCCAATTGGTCGTTGGGCCCACTCATTGTGCGGGTCATACACTCGATGCGGTCTTTAGTACGGAACAGGAATATCCGTGGGGGGAGGTTATTAAAACCACCACATTGTCATGGACGGATCATGGTCAAGGCTGAACTAAGAACCAGTATCCGCCCCACCAGGGGTGGTGGACCTATTAGAATGGTCCACCCTCAAAGGCTAATGGAACCAATTGGATTCCAGAAAGTCTTAGAGGGTTTAATGGTTGGCAACACCAGTGATTCTGTCAAAGCTTTGGTTAATACCTGGAACACTGACCTTACCAAGGCTATTGACACAATTGCTCCCAAGCATCCTTTCCAACCCACTTTAAACCATAAACCATGGTATACGGAAGATCTTAGGAAAATGAAGCGGGTTGGACAACGACTAGAGTGCACCTTGCAGAAAACTCAGCTCTTATCTAATAAGACTCATCATAGGAACTTTCTTTGGTCCTATCGAGAGGCAATACGTGCAGTGCAAAAATCCTTCTCCTCTGCACGTATTGTGTCTACAGAGTCCTGTCCAGCAGAGCTGTTCAGGTTGGTAAGGGAACTGATGCAGGTTCCACCTGCGCAGAACCCATTACTTAACCCAACAATGGCCTGCTGTGATGCATTTAATAACTTCTTTGCAGATAAAAAGTCTAAGATAAGAATCAACATGGACGCCAGTATAATAACAGAATCGATAGATGAGGTGTCCAGCAGCTCCGCTGATGTAATTTTACTGGATCATTTTCAATCCAAGAATACCGAGGACATGGACAATCTCCTTGGTAGTGTGAAGAAGACAACTTGCCCTCTCGATCCTTGCCCTTCGTGGCTGGCTGTCCGAGGGGGTGCCTTGAGGTTGTTCCTTGCAGACATCATCGACGCATCCCTCAGGGAAAGTCATGTTCCATCTTATTTAAAGCAAGTGGCAGTTATGTCACTTCTGAAAAAAACTTCCCTGCACCCCCTGGATATGAACAGCTATAGGCTGGTGTCCATGTTACATTTTTTAAAGCAAAGTGATTGAGAGGGCGGTTGCTCTTCAACTCCAAGCTTTCTTGGATGGAACCAATTATCTAGATCCATTTCAAACAGGCTTTAGGACGGGATTTGGAGTTGAGACTGCAATGGTTGCCTTGACTGACGACCTTCGTCTGAGCATTGACAGGGGTAGTGTCATCCTGTTGATGCTTTTAGACCTCTCAGCACCTTTTGATATGATAGATCATAGCATCCTCTTGGATCGCCTGAGTGGGTTAGGAATCGGAGGCACCGTGTTACAGTGGTTCCGGTCCTTCCTCTCAGGCAGATCCCAGAGGGTGCTGCTCGGTGACAGTTGTTCTGCAAAAAAAGACCTTATGTGTGGCGTTCCACAAGGCACCATTCTGTCTCCAATGCTGTTTAATATATACATGAAGCTGCTGGGTGAGATTATCTGGAGACATGGGGCTGGGTGTTATCAGTACACAGATGACACCCAGATCTATTTCTCCATGTCTCGATCATTGGCCATGACTCCCAATGGTGTCTCTCCTCTCAATGACTGCCTTAAGGCAGTAATGGACTGGATGAGAAAAAAACAGATTGAAATTGAATCCAGACAAAATGGAGGTGCTCACAGTAGCGGCCCTGAAACTGGGAATTGGGTTGCAACCGCCAGTCCTGGATGGGGTCACTCTCTGTGAAGGACTGTGTTCACAGTCTGGGGGTGCTCTTGGATTCGTTATATCTTCATAAGTGGAGTTATCTACACAGAAATAAGAACTGGGCAGTTTTGTTATGTCCATATCCAGTAGAGGGTTACTCTTATGTTACTACATAGCAGAACTAACAATGGGACCATTGCACAATGGGACCAAAGCACATCAGGCACTCCTGCCATTGTCCGCATCTTCACAGTTCACTAACAGAGTTTCTGAGCCCCCTGCTATTTAGCTAAGTATATGTAAAGTTACGTTAAGCAAAAGGTGATTCTAGTGATACTCCTAATTTATTAAATAAATTATTATATTATTTTTTAAAATATTTAAAATTACTCTTGTTGTTGTTGTTGATGTTGTTGTCAAATTAATTGATATTCCTTTTCCTCAAAGCCAGGCCTCAATGTCCAATAACTTCTTTAAAAAATGAGAAGCATATATTCTTACTCAAAAAAATGCTACTGGCATTTAATTATTAAAATAATGAATTTTAAAATAGAAGTTGCAATTTTTATGAGTTATCAGTTGCGAATTAATTTTTAACAGTCATCACACAGCTCTGGAGCTATTCTAGCCCCACAGAATTATTTATTTGTTTATTTGTTTATTTATTTATTTATTTCATGTTTAAGGAGTGGTGCCAACAGCATGGTTCTACTCTTTCTTTAGAACATGAGTTCCCTAAATGAGCATGACATATGTACAGGGCTTGAGCTACACCTAAATAAGGTAACTGCAGTCAGATATGTGAGGCTGTAATTCACTTTAATGCTCTGTGAATATCTGTCCACAGCTGTCACAAGGTTTACTGCTTCTACCATGTACAGACCAAAATATCACTGTGATTTATTTTAGCATCAATGTTTGTCTGTATTTAGGGTGCTCCATTATCCAAGTAAGAATGGCTATGAGTTTAGTTACTAGGGAGGCTTTCAAGTAGCTGCTCACTAACTGGTTCAGCTCAAGCATACTTCCTGATTTATATAGGTATAGCCACTCTCACTCCTTGTATGAATGCCATTTCCAAGCATTGTACTAACAACCTGCTCTATTGAATTGGAATCACACACCCTCGTCCATTGTATTAGGTTAGCACCTCCTTACCTATAATAAGTCTGGGGGGAAAATACATATCAAGGCTTCCTTCATCAAATGGAACTTTTCAGAGACTTATTAAAAGAACCCCTGTGGTATTCGAAAATGCAGGGTTGCTGTCATCTAGCTAAAATATCCTTTTAGAAACCCTTCATTTATATGTGTGTAAAAAGGCAAATTCTTGACTAAACTCTTTGATTCTGTCCTGAATGAAATCAAGTGTTCCAAAACTTTTTTCTTCTTTTTGAGATGCCCCAAAGGCTGACTTCTATACTATGGAATGTAAAAGACTAGGAAGCTTTCTCATAGTTCTCCTTCAATGAGCTCATAGAAAACGATCGTTCATTACTCACCACCAGTTTTTTTAAATGAAATTGAATAAAATCAGGTGAGAGGAAAGTAGGAGCTGCGTCCTTCTTGATCGTGAACAGCTAAGGTAAAACAGAAGCCCTCTAGAGAAACCATGATTACTTGTTCTGTAATGAGGTTAATATATACTATAGCAAGAGACTTCCCAATTAATGAGAAATAGATACTGAAGGGTAGAAAAACAGTGATATTATTCCCCATGTTAATCTGCTAGCCATGAGGTATTTCACTCAGGCTGCCTAGAATGCAGCACAGCTTGGTTGACATTAGATCCTGAAACCTAGAGCACAGGAAATTTAATGACTCTCTGAATTTGCCAGCCAGCATGATTAATAGCAATATTGGCTGGTGGATTCTGGGAGCTACAGTCAAAAAAGTAACTTTGCAAAGCTCTGCTTCAGCCTAAAGAATTTTCTTAATGTCTGCTTCTTTTGCCTTCTGGTAAATATCCAGATAAACTTTGTATAGGGTCTCAATCTCATAACTTTCTACACACCCACAAGTGAACATTGTGCCAAATTATCCCTGTACTAATACACTTTTATTGCCTGGATTAATACATGCCCTCTAACCTAGGGAGATCTTTCCGCCATAGTGCAGCACTCATAGGCTACAATCCTGCCAATGGCTGTGGATGAGATAATCAGAAGCAAGACTCTTGTAATAATTCCTCATCACAGCCTCACTTGCTGGTAAAAATGAACTGAAACATCCTCCTCCTTGCACCCCAGTGGTAAGCTGAACAGACCTCCTCTGCTTAAGGTGGGTTGGAGAGATCAGACCAGGATATTTGTTGTTGTGTGCCTCAAAGTTATGTTTGACTTATGGCAACCTCAAGGCTAAGACTAAAGCTAAGTCTAGGGCTAACCCTGACATAATGTTTTCTTGGCATGTTTCTTTGGGGGGGGGGTTGCCATTGCTGTCCTTTGAGGCTGAGGGAGTGTGACTTGCCCAAGGTCACCTAGTGGGTTTTTATGCTCAAGAGGTGAATTGAACCCTGATCTCCAGAATCGTAGTCCAATGCTCAAACCACTACACTATGCTGGCTCTCTTAGCCCAAGTTTAAGCCCAGGATATCTTACTAAGGGCCTTTGCAGACTGCCAGAAATAGTGCACATTAAATTGAGGCACTGCCCTGGCTCAGTGCTAGGGAATCATAGGAATTGTATTTTTTTCTGGGACATTGAGCCTTCTCTGTCAGAGGGGGGAAGCAGACGAGAGGCCATGGGCTACCCCAGGAAGCTGCGCCGTGGGACTGAGGCATCCCCACGCCTTGGTCCTGCGGGGCACCTTCGCCACCCCTGAAAGGAGCACTAAATTGCCGTTCCTTTCACAAGTCGCTGAAGGTACGCCGCAAAAGGCTGCGGCACACCTTTGGTGACTCTTCCGCCACAGCGCGTGCAAATGCTGCGGCGGGAGGTCCTCCTCAGAGCACCGGCCATGCGGAGGGCCGGCTGCTCCGAAGACGACCTCGGGAAGGGGTTGGGGCGCCGATCGTGCGGCTGCCCCTCCCCTTCCCTGCCCCCAAGACGGCCCAATTAGCCGTCTGCTTAGCCCCAGAGAGCTCTGGTGCCACAATAAATTACAGTTCCCACCATTCCCTAGCACTGAGCCAGGGCAGTGCCTCAATTTAATATGCACTATTTCTGGCAGTCTGCAAAGGCCCTTAGTTAAAGTATTGCTTACATATCCATAACTAAATAGCTGATGTAGGATACTGGCATGTAACTTTTGGCCCATGAAGACTAGGGCTGTTATAGACAATGGTGGAGAAGGTGAATTCTAACTAGACTGTTACTGGGGTCCCCAGAATTCTGCAGGGTGGGGGGGGGAGATGGAATACCGAACAAAAATAGAATTTGGAGATCAGAAAGGAAAGCCCTGGAACAAGTTTCTCTTTGAACCTTGACTACTTTGGGGAGGGGGGAATACAGAGAAAGGAAAGGGAGCCCAGAGGAAGAAGGGAAGGAAGAGAAGTAAACTGAATGGAACTGCAGTTGCACATGGCTTGAGATTCCGGAAGCTCTCTCAGTGCAATTGCCCTAGGCTCTCAGATGAAAACCAGGATATGTGTAGTCAAGCCACATTACTGTGAAGATGACAAACATTATTAATGAGGAAGAACATAAAAACTAGGTGAGACTGCAGATTGTAGTCATGTGCCTATCACGAGGGATCATAGGGGGGTTGAAGCAGACATTTTGAGTTCATTGTCTAATTGTACTAAACTGGCAGAGAAGTAACTGAAAAGGTGCAGGGGGAATTTTTCACCCCTGAGGCCCCCAGGGATGGCATGCTTGACATGACATGGTTCCTTTTATGGCTGGTTTTCAGTCCCCCTTTTTATTTTTAAAGAATATAGGAAGGGCAGGAGGGATGGTCATGGGAGCAAAACCTCTGTGTTTTGTAGTGGTTTAGACCAGGGGTAGGCAACTTTTCCCCTTTAAGGGCCGATGGACTTCAGCTCCCAGAATCCCAGGAGCTATTGGCCAACATGGGACTATTGGCCAACATGGCTGAGGCTTCTGGGAGCTGAAGTCCCTTGACCCTTAAAGGGGAAAGGTTGCCTACCTCTGGTTTAGACCATTCCCTAGAATGGGGAGAGGTTTGAAAATTTCCTCAGAAATTAAATTTGGAAAGTCTGGAGGCTGGGGGGGGGGGTCTTCAGGCTCTGCAAATTGTACAGGTCATACAGGCCATACTTTCCCCACCCCTGGACTACACTAAAGAAACTGAAGCCAGCAGAAGTGTGGTGGAGTCTCCTTCCTTGGAGGTCTTTAAGCAGAGGCTGGATGGCCATCTGTTGGGGATGCTTTGATTGGGAGTTCCTGCATGGCAGGGGGGTTGGACTGGATGGCCCTTGTGGTCTCTTCCAACTCTATGATTCTATGATTCTATGAGAAATGTTGCAATGAGCGTTTCACAAAAGTTCTACTGTGATGTACAATGCAACAAAGTTTTGTGGAAAGGTGTTTGTGTGTATGCATGCACACACATGCATTTTTGACGCATAAGCCAATAAAGTGATGGAAGCAAGGTGAGAGGAAATATGCCCCTGGAAACATGGCTTAGGTTCTAGAGTAGGAGGAAAGTGCTAGGATGGATCATGATGAATACGCTTGTGAATCAAGCAAATCCTGGGCAGGTTATGATTTTGATCAGAAGTTTTGATCCAGAATTCCAAAACTTTGCATACTGTAGAATGGAAAACAAAAACAGCCGGAGAGATGAAGGCTGCTGAGCATTGGATGAAATTAGGCCAAGATTCCCCAACCCTGCTGTAGAATGGTTATTGCAGAGGTATTAGAAGACACTACCTTTTCATTCAGCCTCCTCCAGAACACAGAACCACTTCCAGAGCAACTTCCAGTTCTGGCGATAGGACAAAATACAGCCAGTTTCTTCTTTTGTGAGGTTTGGGTGAATGTAGGGCCAGGGGAGTCAAACTGCCAAATCTTTGTGGCTGTTTTATGCTGGGTTGGGATGCTTTGGTTGGGGTTTTAACTGATGTGTTTTTTTGTTTGTTTGTTTGTTATTGCATGTGACCCACCCACCCACGAGCTGCATTTTTCACATCCTTTTTTAAAAATATGGGTCTAGAAAAAGAACAAAAAGTTCTTTGATCAAACCTGTGGATCCCAAATTGGATCCCCAGGTGTTATTAGACCACCTTGGTCAATGGTCAAAGTGTTCTGGACCTACAGTTCAACAGTATCTGGGGATTCAAAAATAGGAGCCTTTCCTTTAAAACCTATAGAATGCTGTCTTTCTTTCAAGATGTTGTTTCTTTGAAGCTAAAAGAAAATCATTTTTCCCAGTAGTTCCAGGTGTAGTGGAGACAGCCTTACAGCTTTTAAAGCCTCTTAACTACTAACTTGCAAATATATGGATTGTTTTATTTGTGAATACTTCTTGAGGCTTGATCTGATAGCCTAGTCACTTGTCTTCGTTTTCCCTTATTCATTCTCTCTTACTCTTACTCTCGCTCATTTCCTATGTGTCTACCCAGGATTTCCAAAGCCTACTTTAATGCAACTGCCTTTTCTGAGCTTCATTAGCATACTGCATTTGTTACTCTTTCTTCAGAGGCTGTCTAGATATCAAAATATGTTCTACCATAACTCCCTTTTATCTCTCCCTATACATTTCCCATAGGTGAATGGGAATTTATAGATGGAGCTGCTGGTGTGCTTTCATATAAAACAGATTTTTCTTTTACTGTGATACATTTCATATCTCACTTTCTTCCTTTTCCCTGTCAATTGCAGTTACCAGGCATCTCAAAGATGAGATGCTCTGGGCTTTTTTCAAGTGACATTTCTTTATGGATCGTATGGCAAGAATATAATGAAAGGTTGTAGGCTAAGGAGATTCCAGTGGCATTCCAAATTACACAATTGTAACAGTGGGCTGAGGCAAAACTTGAACATGTCATACTTCTAAAATAGTGAACAACTTATTCATTATGCCTAAAATCAGACTGTGTAGAAGGAATGGGCTGTGGAAGGTTCAACAGTCATAACATTCCTGCTTTCCTTACAAACAGCTCAATGTTGTTGCTTGATATTAATATTGGTGCCAATCCCATAGCCTAATGGGCTCACCATTAGATCAACTATACCGTTTTCCTGAACCACTGCTACATGTTAGTAGACCATATATTGTGAATATATAAAATATATATTCTTTCTTAATGACATGTATATCCTACTTGTTGAGATATCCCACTGTCAGTGTGCAGGAGATTCCCCCACCTTTTTTTTCCCTCCCCTTTGCCCCAGCATGAGAGGGAAATGTCTAGAACTACTTCCATGGGATTGGACGGGAGAGATCATTGGTTTTTGCACAAAAAGTATTTGGACATAATATACATTGTATTTGTGTAGAAGCTGTATTTTAAACTAAATTGTACTTTGCACTAAATACAGTGCAGTACAGTGTGGGGGAGAAAGCTTTGTGCATGTTTTTTCACGGTATTCTATGATTTTGCACAAAATAACCTTGCAAAATTTTCACAAAAGTTATCAACATGCCCCCCCCCCCAAAAAAAAACTTGAAAATGCACAAAAACTGTCCTAATTTTACCTAGCAGGGAGAATAAAGTAAATTGAATAAAACTCATAAATGGCTTATTAAAATGTTTCAGTTCGTGATTTGTTAATTTTTCCCCATTTCTGTGTGCATCAATGAGATTAGTAACATCCCTACATTAGACCTGTTTTGACCAGATCTTAGAAAATGTCATTCTTGTCTCTCCCAAACCTTTGGGATGAGATTTACTAGATGATAGCCATGACTGTGGCCAATATAAAATTTTCTAATTCTCAGCCTCAGTTAAGCATGAGCATGCTGCCTGTCACTCTGCCTGGGACCCAGGTATCAGTTCACTATTCAGTGCAATCTCTTCCATCCACAATGGCATGGCAGATGGATGAGTGTGTGGTCCATTTTCTCAATCATGGCCATGAGGGGGAAAAGTCACTTTCCTGGGAAATATGTTCCAACCAGATGGGTTTTTAAAAAAATGATGATATATATTTTTATTAATGGATGTATTTTTATTAATATTTTTATTCAATAGCTGTGCTTGGTAAACACAGTAGACCAGGAAGCATCTTCCATTCAATGCATCAAGGTAGAACCTATGGCGCACTAGCCACCATAGCATATATTCTCCTGCTCTGCTCAGTGAGGGCTTCCTATCCATGCAGAGGAAAAAAAAGGATGCTACTGAAGCCTTTTAGGGATGGGAAGTGGTGCTCGGATTGTAGCAAGAGTGTGGGTTGTTGGGGCAGGCAAGAAGTGAAATGAAAAACTGAGCAGAAGGCCTAAAAGTTTCCCTCAGCTTTGAAACAGTTTTTGAGAACCATAGGATCCACAATGAGTCAGGCCCAATGAACTCACCAGCATCACAACCAAGGAAATATGAATATAGTCATTTTGTGGAGTAACCATATGATGATGAGCTCTTATCTGCAGTGTGCCTAGGACAGCACAAGACTTACCGTACTCCATGTTAACTTGCATAAGACTGAAAAACAAATTCCTGCCAGTACTTGATGAAGTACAGCCAGATGTTTTTGCTGTTTGGAAAGTGACAGACTATTATCATTGTTTGCATTAGGGAAATGTACTCATAGTTTCTTCATATAATACCATGATTCTCTTATCTGCATGATGACCTAAAGTCACTGCAACCTATTTTTGTGAGAGCCAAAGTACATATTGTCATTCCCATCTGTAAGCAAGGGTAAAATGAAACTTCAAATCTTTTGCTTTTAAACTTAAAAAATACAAAGAGTAGAAGACTGCATGAGTTTACTATCCAGTTGGCTTTGGGGGAAGGGGAAATATTGGGACATTAGTAGTAATGTTATTCTCCCCTTCTTTAAACTTAGGGGCTTTGCAGACTGCCAGAAATAGTGCAAATTGAGCCCACTTTAACTGCCCTGGCTCAATGCTAGGGAATCATGGGAATTGTATTTTTTTCTGAGACATTGAGCCTTCTCTGTCAGAGAGCTTTGGTGCCACAATAAACTACAGTTCCCATGATTCCCTAGAGACTGAGTCAGGGCAGTTAAAGTGGACTCAGTTTGCACTATTTCTGGCAGTCTGCAAAGGCTTTCACTTAGGCCACCAAAATGATTATTGGAATAACACTATCTGATGATACAGAATTGTTCTTTGGTGCCTTCTATGGAATAAACAGCAGCTTCCTATTAAGTATTGGCTTGGTAACACTGCTATTCTTACAAAGGAATACTGCCTGTCTGAGAAGTAACTCCTGTTACCACTAGTTCTTGTCCTTCCAGGAATAGTCATTCCTTTCTTTGTTATTATAGCTGGAAACTATATTGGGGGAGGGGGTCACGGCCCCTTAAACAAGCTGAGGTACACTCAGTCCTGGCTGACTGTGCTGCCAGATTCAGCCACTTCATAATGTTCCACCCTCTCAGGTATAAGGAGGCAAACCTCCAGAAATAACAGTCCTGCTATCAGCTCGTGATGCTGCTATCCTAGGCAATGTACAAGTGAAAAAAATCCATCTCTCTGCAACTTGTATGATGGCTTCTAAATGCATTTAAAAGGTAGTTTGCTACAAATATGTTTGTATATCATTCCAAGTAGATTTAATTTAAACCTGGTTATATCCACACCACAAAATGATAGCAGTTTAACAATCCTGGCTTCATCTTATAGAATCCTGCGATTTGCAGGGAGGGATTTATATTTAGAATTCCCTGCTAGGAAGCTCTGGTGTAGTTCAAGGGGGATGCACTAGACCAGGGGTAGGCAACCTTTCCCCTTTAAGGGCCGAGGGACTTCAGCTCCCAGAAGCCTCAGCCATGTTGGCCAATAGCTCCTGGGATTCTGGGAGCTGAAGTCCCTCGGCCCTTAAAGGGGAAAGGTTGCCTACCCCTGCACTAGACTTTCCCAGCAGAGATTCTTAGTCTGTCTCCAAACTACAAATTCCAGGATTCCATAGGAGAAAACCAATAAACTGTCCAGTGTGGATTGTCCCTCTGTTCATCTGCATTGATTCTGAGCTTTTACAGTTAAGTTACCAAGGCTGCAGTGCTAGTCAAATTTTCCTAAGATCTGTTTAACCAAGGCTGGTTGTACCTTATCTATATGCAATGGCTCAGTTGGCAAATGATGAGGTGGCAGCATAGAGCATAGAAGTGTGAAATGTACACAGTTCAGTACTCAGTTATACTGGTTTTATTAGAGAGCCCCAATATGGGGTTATGAGATGGGAAGAATGATGTGCTGGATCCTCCATTATGTCCATAGACCTTCTGGCTATTACTAGACAGAGCAAGGAGGAAAGACTGGATTTTTCAGGCTTTTCATCCCAATCGATCTTTATTGGGATGGGATAAATTTTCCGTGTATAAGCAATGGCATGGATGGAATTTACTATGTTAACTCCAGGCTGCTATAGTTTAAAAGTCAAGCCTTAGGAACCAATAATGTTTTGGATAGTTGTTGAGAATAATCTCTACAACAGAGGAGAGAACAATTCTCTCTTCTGTAGAGAAGCCTCTACAATCAATTCTACAAATGCCAAGTTCAGGGCCTTCTAAGCCAGATGCTACATGTTCTTACCTTCTATTCATTCCAACCCCACCCTCCAGGAGCAGCCTGGAGTATTCTGGCCCCAAATCTTCCCCAATGTTGCCACCACCACCACCATTACCTGGGCATTCTGGAACAATAAAAATGTAAGGCAGCTTCAAGCATGAGAAAACAGTTCTTCAAGTACCAGGGAAACACATTACACAGTTATAGCACAGTTATTCAACTTTAACTGCTATGGTTTCACCACATAGGATCCTGAGGTTTGTAGTTTGAAAAGGCACTGGAGTTCTCTGGCTGACAATTTTAAATGTCCCATCTTAAACTTCACATCCCAGGGTCCATGGGATAGAATCATGACAGTTAATGTGGAACAGTATTATAATTCTGTGGTATGAATGGGCATCAAGTCTCAAAAGTTGCTGTGTGCTTCAAAGGTAAACACCATCATTTGAATTGGGCCCAGAAGCAAATGAGTAGCTAGTTTTTTCCAAGTTCTTTTTCATTCATTCCTTTAATTTAAAGGAAAGAAACAAAAAAAAATTAAATTACCTCACCACCCCAAGGTCACCAAATGCCCCCTCCCACTCTTTCAGAGTATAAATGGCCCCATAAAAGGAGGAAAGGAACTTGGCCAGCTTATCTCTTAACACAGCACTTGAGAAAAATAATTATGCATTATATTGAATTAAATCAAGCATAACAGTTCAAAGAAAGGATTACAGCAGAATAGAAATAATGCTGGTGTATGTGTGGGGGTCTTGTTCCAAGATGACTTCCTTCTGAAAGAGTGCTAATCAGCACCACCTGGGGAAATCCTTTGAATCCTATGATCCCTTCAAGGGATCAGGCTTGGATGAATTGCAGACTCTTGTATACTGGGTTTCCAGCCTGGAAATCAGCCAATTAGGATACTTGGTTTAATTGGCTTCCTTCGATTCAGTTCATACCCAGATGTCCTGTTGGCTGCCACATTGCAGATTCCTGTAGTTAATACAGCTGTACCCTTATTTCACCAATTCCTTTGTTTCATATCATCATTTAGGTGGGAGACCAAGCACACTATCTCTGGTCCCTCAAGCCAGCTCATACAAGACACAGGTACCCTGAAGCAAAAGCTTGAAAAACTATTTATTGCTATTAACCCCTATGCAAAAGGTGACATTCTGTAGAAATACCATATAATCAAAAAAAATTTGGTCAATGACTGACACATTACAGGGAAAAAAAAAGCTTGGGATATGGACCCTCACTGTAGCAGTGGAGCTGTTAAGAAAAGAAATAACAATCATGGTGACAACAACAACAATACAATTTTTTAAAAAATAAAATACAAGTATCATTACAGAAACATATAATGCTAAACATATAACCTATTTATGGTTAAATAAGCCTCCTCTCTCCCCAGCAGTCTGTTCTGGAAAGCTGATGGAAGTAGCTGCAGAGGGCAGAGTTTGACCTGCAAGCAGTAACCATGTACTATGGTACATAAAGGAAATCAAACTTCATAAATTTACTTAAAGGACTCTTAGTATAAGCTCAAACACTTCTTCAGAAATAATTCCAAAAACAGTTTGTCCCTCAAAATACAGGAAGTAGTATTTACATTTTCTAAAACCTGAGAAGAAAATATGAAAAACAGACAGCCCTACACTCTTTTTTAGGAATAGGATAAATGAACTACTCTGCTTAACTATGAGCATATTGTTGCTTGGGAGCTGCTTTGCTAATCTCTGCTTTGTTGTTTAGGCAGAATATTAACAGTATGAAAATGGTCTCACTGCACCACAATTTAACAACATGAATATACAACAAGGAGACTGGGGGACTATCGGCAGCAGTCCAGCAACAGATAATAAGGCTCCTGTTACCAGAGAAAAATATGTTCTGGAGGGACAATGGAAGTGAAAGTGATCATTCTCATCAGGTTAATTAGGCTGTTCATGTTTCATTTTTGGAGCAAGTATCCTGCAAATTCAAAGCATCTTCCCTTATTTCACTGCAGCCCTCATAAGCATATATAGACATCATGTTCTGCCCTCCACGTATTGAAATTCTGTGCAGCACAATGTCTGTGTAAATTAGATACATTACTGTGGAGCTGTCTGTTGAACAGCAACATTGTGAACTTCCATATTCATTATTTTATTTCATTTCATGAATTCACAAACTTCATTTGTTTTTGTTTTTGTTCTCCTAGCAGTTTTAATATACTGTAAATGGCTTATACAATAGTTCCCTCACTGAGCAAATCTATACCTTCATTATGCTTCTATGTGGGTGGAATGGCCACTATATCCAATGTATGCTTAGCCTAGGATGAAAGCTTAAAATCCCTCAGGTATAGAATACAAAATGTTTAGAAACAACAGGCAAGCCCACAGCAACCCTGGAAAACCCACCAGTACACACACAGAGAGAGTGTAGAGGACAATGCTCCCATTTGCTGTATACTATTGGCAGCTAATGAACTCATGACAATGAGGGTATGTACCCAGTACATGCATACACACCCCTATCATTCAGGGAGGGAATTCTATGAGTACCATGGTCTGTCAAAAGGACAAATAAATGGCTCTTTGATCAAAGCAAATCTAGAAGCAAAACTGAGGCTGTCCTACTGTGGACATATCATGAAATGATTGTCTCATTGGAAAATATGATAACGCTTGGTAAATGGAAAGCTGTAGGAAAAGGAGATTGTACTACAGCCATATTGATTCAATCATGGAAGCCACAGCCCTGAGTTTGTAAGACCTGAGCAGAGATATTGATGACTGGGAGATCTTGGGGGGCTCTCATTCATAGGGTCATCATAAATCAAAGTTGACTCAGTGGGAAATAATAACAACTAAAAGTAAAACTATGTGAGAACAACATTTGCAACAAACAAAACAGTAGAATTATCTAATTATTGAAAGCTTCCTAAATTATTTATCCATTCTTTTCATTCTTGATTTTGTTTATATACCACCTTTCTCCCAGCATGAGACTGAAGTAGGCTTTGTCTTAAAGCTAGTTGTAAAACAGGGCTTAGAAAACTGTGGCTGTCCAGATACTACTGGACTATAATTTCCATCATTCCTTGCCATTGGTTGTGCCAGCTTGGACTGATAAAGCTCAACAACATTTGGAAGGCCGCACCTTACCCAAATAACTATTCTACTTCCCCTTTGTATTTTATGCTTAGGACCCTCCATGCCATCTTTGTGCTTAAAAAAACATAGTTTTAGCTAAGCTGAGCAGCTACAATGAATGGCACTCTTGATTATAAAGTGCAAATTTGCATCCTTTTATTTTGCATAGCTGACTTGGTTCACTCACTCAGCAGAATGCAGGTGAACTGGCATAGCAATAATAACCTTCATTATTCCTGTAGCTAGGTGACACAGCTCCAAGTAAATGGAATAATATCATTATAGAGAAGAGGCAGCTGCTTGATGGTCCCTATAATAAGTAAGTTCAGAAACAAGGGCTTCAGAAAACCACTGGGTTTTCTTTTATCCTTCATACTCTAAATGAATCAGAAGCTTGAAAAACTTTCTTCTTTGTCTCTCTTGGGTTTGAATAAGTAGCACTTATATTTTGAATAGGGATGGAAAGATGAATCTATTTACAGCCCCTGTCAGTTTTACATCTGTTCTTTCTTAACTCTATTCCATTCTTTTTTTAAAAAAAATCCATGAACTTTTATGTTATTTTTTGTGTATTTTACATTTTATCCTAAAATACCATTTTTGTACTTATATTACCCAAAACAAATATTTTAAGTAAAGATTTTAACCTAAAATATGCTCATTATATGTATTTTGATTTCTTTTCTTTTTTTGAACCACAAAAAAGAAGCATGGAAATGAGAGGATAACTCTACTACTATCTGTGTATTAGTCCCGAAGAGATCCAGCTTGGTATAGTGGTTTGAATGCTGGACTGGTAACTCACTAGGTTGGATCTCATTTTGGGAGAATAGGTGCAGTAAATAAATAAATAAATAAATACCGTGGGCCAGGCTAGGAGGAAGACAATGGGAAACCTCCTCTGAATGAATCATGTCAAGAAAACCCTATGATATAATCACCAGAAGAGTGGAGTTGGACCGATGGCAACAACATTAATCTAGCAAGTCTAATCTGTTTGGTGTGCCTAAAAATGGGCACTGAAAGGAAACCATAAGCACCTCAGTTTGAGTTCCCTGATCTCAAGAAATCTTAAGAAAACATGAGCACCCAGGGAGGGAGGGTCAGAGAAAGGAGAGGAGGGAGAGAAAGAGAAGAAAGAAAGGCTACTAAAGCTTTTAGAGGGAGGGAAAAGTAAGCAAGGATTTCTAGGTTCTGGGTTGTTTCACAAGCAACAGGAGTTATTACTGTGAGAGAAATGCCCTGGGTCATGTTTCAACAGATGAAGGAATTACTAGTTTGTATGTATAGATGCCATTGAGTTGTCAGTCAGCATATGGTGACTCTATGAGTTTCACAGTGTTCATGGTCAAGGAATACTCACAGGTGGCCTGCGGCATCTGGTATTATTTAGCAGTCTGAGGCTGAACAAAGGCTGAACCTGTTTAGTTTCCAGATGAGTTTCTAAGATTAGGGTATGTAAGCTTACTAGCTTAGGGGGCAAAAACTATATTGACTGGAGGAAAACCAATAGGAGTGATCACCAAAGAGAAGGTAAATCCATGGGGAGATTATACATGTAAACTCCCCGGGAGGAGTGACGTACATCATTGTAACTCTTTTTTCTTGTTGTCTTCATGACATTGTGTTTTGACCACACAGCCAACAAACTCCAACCCAGACTCACCTTGGAAACAGTATAGCTTCCCCTCTTAAAAAACACAACCCCATGGCCATTTTCATATTGTCAGATAGAGGGAAGATTATTGAGGAAGCATCCATTTATTTTCCTTTAGCTAGATGCATTGCATGGATGTTATGTACAGAAAACTCTGAAGGACACCCCAGGAGTTTCTGCAACTCCTGTCACAGCACATACAGCACAACAAAAATTGTTGGATGTATTCCTACTCCCATTCCACCACACTCTTCCACTACACAAAAATGACTGTGGGCATGTTGCTCTACTTGAGGGGTAAGGTTTGGGGATTAGCTTTGGGACACATATGAATATTGGCTAAAGAAGAAGAAGAAGAAGAAGAAGAATGGTTCTCTTCCCTGTGTGCCATCTAGAAACTTTAAGATGGGATGCATTCATTCAGCATGTTTTTACAAACCATAAGCTAGATGAAGTATAGCTCTCCAGACATTATTGAAATGCAACTCCCATTAGTCCTAGTCATAATAGCCAAAGTGAGGGATGCTAGGATACACTTCACCTATCTCCAACATCAAGGCTTTGGACTGCCCCTATAACTCTGGGAGAAATTAGAAGCCCAGGCTTGGTGAATGAAGGATACAACTTCATTTAGAGAAATACAAGAATTTTGTCTCCCAGTCTGACAGATCAGAATCTGTAGAAAATGGAAACACTGAGCCATAAACTTGTATATTCTAATACACTTTGGCAAGATTGCCAAGACACTATTGCAAAGTACATGTACTGGGAAAATTCTGTCAAACTTCATAAACTCAATAAAATTCCATCAAACTTGACAAACCAATAGAAGGTTTGACTATAGCATAGGTGTCAGTTGACCTTGTACAGCCTTCTTTAAGGTAAACAACCTGTTCCCAGTCTTTGCAATATAACCCTATCCTTTGATCTCATTGGGAATGAGATATACCATGTAGCCTTCATGCTGTCAGTTTGTCATTCTTTGCTGGGTTAGACCATGTGAAGCCATGTTAGCTTTCCCTTCAATACTAATCATGCAATCTGATTTATTCTATATGTATCCTCCCCTTTAACTAGGTAGCTTAGAAGGTAAATATAAAAGCAGCTAAAATACATAATATATATTCTCTTTAGTACTTAATAGAAAAGGAAACAGTACTAAAAGACTCTCAATAGACTTTTTTTTCTAAAATTTGCACAATGAAAGTGAAGCTGTTGAAATCATTACTAGTTACTTTAAAGATATAGCCATATTCGTCTGTAAAATCATTATGTAAAGAGATCATGTAGTACCTTTGAGACTAACTAGGAAAAAGAAATTGGCATGAGCTTTTGTAGGTATAGTCTGTTTACTAGTTACAAATGCAAATACAAAGCTTCTGAGAAAGTAGACTATAGTCTACAAGATCTCTTTTGGTTTGTTTGACTTCGTGCTTTTTTAACCTTCCTGAACTAGCTGTGTAGGTTTTTATGCCCCCCAAAATTGCATTGTATGAATTATGTTTTCGGATTCCAATAAATATAATAGTTTATTGTAGAGTATAAACATTCCCCACATCCAAAGGATCACTTTTGTCTCTGTAAGTTCAAAAAAATGTAAGGTAAAATGAAAGTGAAATAAATCAGATACAGTTGGACTTTGTATCTACAGATTCAACCATCTATTCTATAGCTTGAAAATATTCAAAAAGAAATTGCCAAAAGCAAACCTTTGTTGTTGCTTTTTGCCATTTTATATAAGGGACACCATTTTACTATGTCATTGAATATATTGAGAACTGAGCACTGATGGCCTTTGATATCCACATGGGGTCCTGGAAACAAACCCAGCAAATACCAAGGGCCCACTATGAATTAAAATTAAACAAACACTTCTTACTCTGTAAAGTATATCTTGGCCAATAAGAATCCCTCTCCTGTGGGGAGGGGGGGAATCAATTTCTCCTTAATGTGGTCAAGCTACTATCACTTTAGAATAAATGTAAAACAGCATGGAACTTTTATGTATTTATATTTTTATTTTTATTTGTCCTGACATATTACAAAAAAAGTAGACCAACAGCAAATTAAAACAAAACAAAATTAAAATAAATTTGTTGGTACACTTTTTATTTATTCTGGGGATCACCTCTTTTCTGTTGGGAGGAGACTTTAGGAAAAAAGTGACTGACATTTGGGGGGAAATATTTATAACTGCCTATATAGCAGCTGTTGTTACACAATATGACTCTGGGAGACTTAAAAGTTTCATCTCAGGGGGGTTGCAGACTGCCAGAAATAGTGCAAATTGAGTCCACTTTAAGGGTTAGGATTAGTGCTAGGGAATCATGGGAATTGTATTTTTTCTGAGACATTGAGCCTTCTCTGTCAGAGAGCTTTGGTGCCACAATAAACTACAATTCCCATGATTCCCTAGCACTGAGTCAGGGCAGTTAAAGTGGACTCAGTTTGCACTATTTCTGGCAGTCTGCAAAGGCTTTCACTTAGGCCACCGAAATGATTATTGGAATAACACTATCTGATGATACAGAATTGTTCTTTCCTGAGACATGGAGCCTTCTCTGTCAGAGAGCTCTGGTGCCACAATAATATACAGTTCCCATGATTTCCTAACCCTAACCCTAAAAGTGGACTCAATTTGCACTATTTCTGGCAGTCTGCAACCCCCCTCAGTAAACAAGGATTAAAAGTATGGAAAGATACTTTAAAGTATACTTAAAGTAATTTGTTAAAATTATAACTAAAGTAGTTACCATTAGTCACAATTTTTAAAAGTAAACATTTATTGTATCCCATTTCTCAAAACAGATAGTTTAACTTAAGTTTTTTTTTAATAAACCTAAAAATGACAGAACCTGCTGCTTATACCAGTGACAATTGTTGACTTCCACATCAATAAGACAGCGACTCCACTGTGGGTATTATTCTGTATATTATAGAAACTATTCAAAGTGCTGGATCTATGTAAACAGGTAGGTATTTGATAGTTCCTTTAATGTTCAGACTGAAACCTAATAAGATTAACCACCATACTGACATCAAACTCAACAGTCCTCATTGGCAAAGCCATTCTTTGAACCATATGATATTCCTCCACAAAACTCTTGTGACTTCAGTGTGGCCACAGCCTTGTTACTATAATAGTAACTAAGGCCTGAAACACAGGGGCCAAAAGCACCATCTTCGGGCCGATCTGGGGGTGTGGCCTACAGATAACGCACAGTGCGGATCAGGGCAAGGCGGCCAGGGGCCTCTGGCAAAAGGAGCACAAAAAAAGTAGTCCTTGCTGGTGACCCATTCAGGACTACAGCATCTGGTTACTGCACTCCCGCACCAAACAGGGAGCAATCAGGGCTGGAGTGTCCAGAGGCTGCTCCAAGCTGTCGGTCTGCTTGATCCCTATGTTTCTCACCATGAGAAGTTCTCCCTTATTAAATTCCAATTGTAATGAAAGGTCACTTCTTCCTTGTCAATGCTTATGCAAATATACCCTTTTGGATTTGCTGTGTGTCTGTCTGTTGGCTCTGTTATTGTTGATTAAACAGACTTTTGTAAACCAGTGTTTAGGAACATAGGGATGAAACAGACCACCCCTTTGCGCTGCCTTCCAGGCAGCTTGGGAGCACACCATTTACACACTGCCTGCTCCCAAGCCACCTGGCTGTTTACATGCGGGGCAGCTTCCAGGTGCATTGTTTATATGCTGCACACTGCCAGAGCACCTTAAAGCCAGCTTTTGCCTGCAGTGGGACATAAAACACAGCTTTTTGCCAATCCAAAAAGGAGCAGCTCCTTGCCCCTCCTTTTTAAGCCAGCAAAAACATGGATTGCAGCCACAGCATGTTGTTGCCATGGCCCTGATCTGGCTTCTGAAGGGGCAGTCTGCTTTGCCCCATTGTTGTTGTTTGTTGTTAACTGCCCTCGAGTCAATCTCAACTCATGGCAACCCTATAGATGAGAAATCTCCAAAACCCTCTGCCCTCCACTGCTCTGCTTAATTCCTGCAACCCCATACCCATGACCTCCTTAATAGAGTCGATCCATCTAGCATGTGGCCTTCCTCTGCTCTAGGACCCATTTGTTTGCCCTTTTGGCTGTCCATGGGATCCTCAGCACTCTTTTCCAGCACCACATCTCAAAAGAGTTGATTTTCTTCCTATCATCTTTCTTAACTGTCCAGCTCTCACATCCATACATGGTAACAGGGAATAAAATGGCTTGTATGATTCTAACTTTTGTGCTGAGTAGTATATCTTTGTATTTAAGAATCTTTTCTAGTTCTTTCATGGTCACCCTCCCCATTCTTAGTCTTCTTCTGGTTTCCTGACTACAGTCCCCATTTCTATTAATGTTTGATCCCAGGTATGAGAATTCTTTTACTATTTCTATTTCTTCATTGTCTAGGTTGAACTTGTAAAGGTCCTTGGTGGTCATTATTTTTATTTTCTTTATGTTCAGCATTAAGCCTGCCTTTGCACTTTCTGCTTTGATCCTCCTTAGTAGGTGTTCCAGGTCTGTGAAATTTTTCTGCTAGTACTGTAGTGTCATCTGCATATCTTAGATTGTTGATATTCCTTCCTCCTATTTTCACTCCTCCTTCTTCTGTGTCCAAGCCTGTTTTTCTTATAATATGTTCTGCATACCAATTGAACAGATAGGGTGAAAGGATACAGCCTTGTCTGACTCCTTTGCCAATTGGGAATCATTCTGTTTCTCTGTGTTCTGTTCTGACAGTAGATTCCTCATCAGGACTATCATGATCTATGCAGTCGAAGGCTTTGCTATAGTCTATAAACACATGCGGTTCCCTCCCGCACCTCGCCCTCCCTCCGGCACCAGCCCTCCAGCCAGCCCTCAACACCGGTGGAGAGGCGGCTCCGGCCTCGGAGGAGGAGGCGGCGGCGGCAGTTCAAACTGAGCTGAGCCCCTAAGGGGACTCTGCAGCATGGGGCTTTGAGCAGGCAGAGTGGTTTGTTTCTCTCCATATATAAAATGACTTTCACTGATTCCTGATTTGTGTTGTGTCCATAAGCATGTACAGAGTGCTGAGAATGCTAGAGGTCTTGTGTTGTGATGCCATTCAGTAAGGAGCTCTAGCAAGTCCTCATTATTCCGAAAGCTCCCTTTACTTCCCCAAAAAACCAAATGTCAAAAGATCCCCTTTGACTTCGGATCACGGGGGAAAAAAACATTTTAGCTTTGGATTGCCTTTTGGATATGTGTGGACACAAGGAAAGGAAAAACGTTTTAGCTTTGGATTGCCTTTGGATATGTGTGGACACAAGGAAAGGAAAAACGTTTTAGCTTTGGATTGCCTTTGGATATGTGTGGACACAAGGAAAGGAAAAACGTTTTAGCTTTGGATTGCCTTTGGATACCTTCTGCTTGGGACCCCGTGTGATAAGGTCCTATGACTTGCCCAAGGTCACCCAGTGAATTTCCAGGGTCAAGCAGGGGTTTGAACCCCAAACCACTACACCATGCTGGCTAATTAGTAATGACTAAAATTTACTCCCTGATAGAGAGGCCTGAATCCTATTGTTAATCCCAACAATTGACCAATTCTTTCAGTGGGTCTACCTACCCTTTCATTTCCAGCCAAAGAGTTCCTAGTACTGCAGACTGCTATTCTGGAAAATGGCATCTGCACTGCTGTCCTACTCATGGGATGTCTTGAGATAATCAGTTGCTGCAAGACCTCTTCCAAATTAGGAATGAATACTGGATGCAGCCAAGAATTATCACATGGATTTTTTTTTGCCTCCCAGCTGCATCTAGGCATAAACACAGCTAAAATGCTCCCTCAACTGGCCTTTTTTCACTTTCAGAACTTCCTGGCTTTACAAATTGGCCAACTGAGGGAACATTTCAACTGTGTTTTTGCTTGGATGAAGCCAGGAGGCAAAACAAACAAACAAACAAAAATCCACATGATAATACATGGCTGCATCCAGTATTCCTCCCTAATTCAGAAGAGGTAATTGCCTTATTTATTAATGCAATAACCTCCCTTGAGTGGTTTCTTCAACTGCTTGTTTTCAACAAACCCAGTGATCAGATGCCATTTTCCAGTGCCCCAATCTGCAGCACCCTCCAGCAGGGACACTTCATCTGGAAAAGATAGATTTTGTGGGAGGCAGCATCATCAGATGTAACTGCAGAGCTCCATCATCATAGTTACATCTGACAAGGCAAGATCTTGGCCCTCATCTTTCATGATTTACACAAACATCTAAAAAGATGTATAGCACTGAATTATGCCATATTGTTTCCTCTCTTTTTGTTATGTTTCAAAATTTCTTTGTTGAGCCATGTTGTTTACTAAAATTATTTTTTTTACTAGAATTTACTAGAAATTTCAATTTTTAGTGTTTTAACTAAAGGCATAATAATAATAATAATAATAATAATAATAATAAATTATTTATATCCCGCTCCTTGGGGACCCAATCTGGGTGGCTTACAACAATAAAATCACATGAAATATCCCAACAACAATCCCTCCCCCCCCTTAAAACAGTATTAAATCAAATAACAATTAAAATTACAAATTTAAACAGTTAAAAATTAAAACAGTTAAACACACTACAAAATGACACATTGGCCTACGGCAATGTTCTCCCTTCATCCGTAGATGGGGCCACATAGAGAACACTGTGGGTGGGAATGCCCGAGCCCGGGATAATTAATCTGGAAAGGCCTGCCGGAAGAGATCCGTCTTGACAGCCTTTTTAAAGCTGTCTAACGATGTTAACTGACGGATCTCATCCGGCAGGCCATTCCAGAGTTTGGGGGTGACAACTGAGAAAGCCCTCTGGGAGGTATCCGCAAGCCTAGATTTTTGAGGATGCAGCAAATTCCTCCCAGAGGACCAGAGAGCACGGGGAGGATTGTATGGGAGGAGGCGGTCCCTGAGATAGCTTGGACCCAAGCCATTTAGGGCTTTAAAGGTAATAACCAACACCTTGTACTGGGCATGGAAGCTGATAGGCAGCCAGTGGAGGGACCTCAAAACCGGAGTAATGTGGTCCCTCCTAGATGTTTCTGACACAAGCCTGGCTGCCATATTTTGTACCAGCTGTAATTTCCAAACCAAGTACAAGGGTAGCCCCATGTAGAGCGTGTTACAGAAGTCAAGGTGTGAGGTTACCAGCGCGTGCACAACAGTCTCAAGATCCCGTACTTCCAGAAAAGTGCGCAGCTGGCATATCAGCCGAAGCTGATAACAGGCGCTCCTGACTGTCGAATTTACCTGATTTGTCATCAGGAGTGACGCGTCAAGCAGCACCCCCAGGCTGCGAACACAGTCACTGGAGGAGAGTGTGACCCCATCCAGGACTGGAGGTTGCAACCCAATTCTTGGTTTCGGGGCCGCTACCGTGAGCACCTCCATCTTGTCCGGATTCAGTTTCAATCTGTTTTTCCTCATCCAGCCCATTACCACCCGAAGACATTCATTGAGAGAAGAGATGCCATTGGAATTCGAGGCAGACCGAACGAGACACAGAGAAATAGATTTGGGTGTCATCAGCGTACTGATAACGCCCAGCACCATAACTCCATATTATCTCACCCAGTGGCTTCATATAGATGTTGAATAACATCAGGGACAAAATAGCTCCCTGAGGGACCCCACAAGTGAGCACCCTCTTACTGGAGCTATTGTCCCCGAGCAGCACCCTCTGGGACCTACCCGAAAGGAAGGACCAGAGCCACTGTAGAGCAGTGCCCCCGATACCTAACCCCCTCAGGCGGTCCAAGAGGATGCCGTGGTCTATCGTATCAAAAGCCACTGAGAGGTCTAGGAGCACCAACAGGGTCACACTACCCCTGTCGATGCTCAGACGCAGATCGTCAGTCAAGGCAACCATGGCAGTCTCAACCCCAAAGGGTTCCCACATCACACAGCCCAGCCCCAAGGCTCAGAGTTTGGCCCCTCTCCTTTAATCCATAATGCAAGGCAGAGGAATCTTAGTGCAAGAGCACTGTCTTGAAAAATACGTGTATGTATGTATATTTTCTTCATCTTTTCTGCTTGATATTTTTCTCAAATGACATACTTTGTGCAACTGTGGTTGCTTCTTAAGGTATTGTGTCCAGTGGTGCCACCAGGGTCTGACCCCTATGAAATCAAAAGGGGCTATCACTAAGTCTCACATTTTGGCCCTGAAATCTCAGTATCTGGACTGCTTCTGACATGGTCAAACATTTGTGCCATGGTTTTGTAATGTTAGATTGTTTGTTGGGTCAATCAATACTGAACCCAAAATGTGCTGGTTCATTTTAATGATTTGCAAATTAAGCATGTGACTGAGTGTAATTTTCTATAAAAGAGAGAACAGTCCAAAAGTTTTACCTTCCCCCTTAACAATGAAGGTCTTAATTCTAGCAATAGTCTTAACCCTTGTGGGTAAGTATGGATTCATCACCTGTCACAAAATTTATTTTTTTTTAAAAAATCTTTTTTTGATTAAAATTTAAAACAGCCCAATACTTATTTATAAAATTAAAAAGGGTTATTTTCATTATTGCAAATAATTGGGGAATATTTATAGCTGAATCTGCATGAATAAAGCAACATCTTTTTAACAAAACAAGTGCTATGTATGTTGTACTCATGTGTATATTTTAACTTCTGTTTTTATATTTCAGGTTGTCAGCAACAATATCAACGTAAGTACCAGTATCCCTCCATTTATTCCTATGAAGAAAATAAAATAAATCTATTCAATCTTGGAAGTGTGGTTCACACTGTTACCGTAGATTATTTTAGGTAGTTGATCCAAATATTTTTCCTACATTGCCTATCATCCCTATTTAATTTTTTTCAGAAATCAAATCAAATAGAAACCAAATTTTCTCTTATGACTATGAGTTTGAAATTCGGAATAGACTTCCAGGAAAAGGTTTCGCAAGTGCTGGAATAAAAGTTAAATGTAAAGTAGATATTGGTCAGCTTGATTCAGACCGCAAGCTTGTGCAGGTAAGAAAAATAATATAATATGAATGTTACTTTTTCTCTGAAGTGTTAAAGTTTTGTCAGCTCAGGTAGAATTCAACTAACACTCTTATTTTTTATGCACCGACCTAAATTCCAATTCACACTTTCCCAGCTAATTCTCACTCAGCTCAAGCCAACGTCAGCCTTGGAAGATTTGTTCTGCTGTGTGGTCAGACAGACAATAAGATGTAATTTCAGATGCACAATAATTTATTGTTGGATCAATTCAATTGTTCTCAGGCTGTAATGCCTGAAAGTATTTAATCAGATGATTTTTGTAAATCGTAAACAGCCATATCTTTTCAAGAAAAGCTGGATTCTGTTGCCTATTTCTGGTGATTAATTTCATGTGACTATTTTAATGGCTACAGAGTGAACATGGCCATTTCCCCCCTATACAAATCCTATACAATTATACACTGAGTATGATTTTACCATAGCCACTTATATCTTAAGTATTCCCTTAGCTCTTACAGTTGAAAGCAGAAGAATTTCTGATAGATTTACAGAAATAACTCTCCGCCTCACTGCCATGTCTATCCCCGTGCCACAACATGCAGCTGACATACCTTAGTTCAGGGCTTGGCACACAAAAATAGGAAGTTTATTTAGCCCCTGGCGGGCTGGTGGGTTGTGTTCAACTCCATAGGGCAAAAATTATGCAGACCTGTTTTAGGCTGAGGACAGAAATAACAGAAAAACAGGATCATAGAAGGTTCACAAATGTGAGGCATAATATCCAATTTGCCTGCTCATGTATCCCCACTATAGCCACTTATCACTGTGGATCTGTGAAAGGCAACTAAGGACTCACCTCAATGGTAGTTCAAATGGCAGAAAAATACACCATTTCAATCATAGATACCTCAATATGCATGTTTGGTGCAATAAACTTTCACCAGCAACAAGAAAAAAGGTCAATGACAGAACTAGTGAGCAAGGAGGAAATGTCAATGGAGATTATTGCACTCTATTTAAAGCACCTCATCTCCAATGGGATAGAGGTGTGTTTAATTTTAAAAACAAGTCTTATCGCATTCACCTGTGGCCAGGCGAATATGCAGCCAAGATGCCACCTGGGCTTATTCTGTGGCTTTTCAAGAATGGGATTTTCCACAGGTGAATGTGATAAGGCCATGGATAAATGTGATAAGGACTGTTTTTAAAATTAAACATGCCTCTATCCCATCAGGGATAAGGTGCTTTAAACAGAGTGCAATAATCTCCAAGGATATCTGATTAGTGGACACCCTTTTCAAACTGATCTTACCACAGAGCCAAAGAAAAAAGGGCAGGTTCTTCTCTTCTACCAGCATTGTCTTCACTAAATTTATAAGCATAAGAAGGCAATAATGAAAATGGATTGGTTTGTCTAACTTCACTTTAGCATTGTTCCAAAAATGTTTGCTAAGTCTCTGTCCTGAGGTAGCTATTTCCTGCCATACATCCTCCTGAAATGTGCTAAATGATAAGAATCTGTCACAACACCCACAGAAGTACTATTAATCACATTTTTGGTGAAATATTGGTTATTTCTGGGTGCTACGCAGCCTGGCATTCCCTGTAATCTTCAAGATGGCTAATATTGTTGGTCATTATGATGTATACCTTAAAGCCATTCCCAACCTATGATAACGTATCAAAGGGTTTTCTTGGCAAGATTTGTTCAGAGCAGGTTTGCCTTCCTCTGAGGCTGAGAGAGTGTGACTTGCTTAAGGTTTCCATGGCCAAGCAGGGATTCTAACCCTGGTGTCCAGAGTCATAGTCCAACACTCAAGCTACTACACCACATAGGATCTCTAAACTAATGTTACAGTTAGATAAATGAATATCTGGATTTCCTGATATTTTAATGTGACACATTTGATTATAGCAATATTGAGGGAGGCAACAGAAAGTATGTTTAAGCCTGTCCTTTCAAGTCACTTTACAGGTGGAAGAACCTGTATTGTTGTTGTTGTTTTCCTCTGCAAGGCTAACAAGGTCCTTTAGGATTAAGAATGAGGAAACATTTATTTGGGAAGGAAAGAATTAAATACCTCCTCCACTTCCACTGTTGTTCCAACAAATCCAGACTCCTGAACCTGCTTTAAAGTAAAAATAAAATATAAGAGGATCTACTTAAAGCCCTCTTATGTATGGGCTTTTCAAGCATAACAATGTATGCTTTCTAAATAATAATAATAATAATAATAATAATAATAATAAACAATAACAATATTTATTTCTTACCTGCCTTTCTCATGGATTGAAGCAGGGGCACAATAACAATTAACAAACAATCAATATCAGTTAAAACATATCAGTTAAAACACACATCAATTTAAAAGGACAAATAAAATGTGAACATATTAAAACAATCCACATCCAAAATTCAATATTTAAAATTCACAACTTAAAAATCATCAGGATAAGCCAGTAAAAGAGACTGGTTTTTAATGCTGTTTTAAATTCAGACAGCACATTCAGCTGTCATATCTCTTCTGGCAAGTCATTCCACAGTCTAGGCTAGGGTCTACATGAAGTTTTAGCAAGCCATAAACTAATGTTGGCCAGCACATTCTTCTTTCACTAGTCCAGGGGTAGGCAACCTTTTTGAGCCAGGGGACGGGTTGCTGTCCCTCAGACAATTGTGGGGACAAAGCACCAAAAATAAGTAAATAAATAAATAATAAAAATATTTTTTTTAAAAAAATTAAAAATTTAAAAAATATGCATGCACACTCTCTCAGCCCCAGAAAAGCCATGGCAAAAACCCTGTGGAGATTTTGCCAAGAAAACCCCAAGAATAAGTAATAACAACAATAATCAATATCATCATGGCGGGCAGCGGCGGCGGCGGCAGGACCAGCCTGGGGCCGGTCCAAAGGCCTTGGGGGGACGCATCCGGCCCCCGGGCCTTAGGTTCCCTACCCCTGCACCAGTCCCTTTCTCCTTTCATTTATTTTGACATTACAATCCTCAATTGTTTAAGCCATTTCCTTTTAAAACTAGACTTCAACTATTTAAGGTTATTTTACTGAGACCATAAACCTTAATGCAGTTCTGCTTTGAGCTTCTATGGCTTAGAAAATGAAGTTAACTGGAAGTCCCTGTTTCAGATGTGGTAAGTTATGGTTTAAAGAGCTAAGCAATGAAATGCCAAAGCCAGTTTATGAAGGGAAGAGGATAGTATACCCTCCAACTGTCCCAATAGCCAGTTAATCTTCTGCCACCCCACTCCAATTGCTGCATTTCAAATGTCCCAGCTTTTCTTTCTACTTTCCCTTTTACCTTCAGCTTCTACTTTCCCTTTTACCTTCAGCTTCTACTTTCCCTTTTACCTTCAGCTTAACTTCATTTTCTTTAAACTGAGTTTGAAGTGCAAAAGCCACCTGCACTCAATGAACAAAGCAAGAGGGGAAAGGGGAAGAAACTCCCAGAGTTTTGACTTCCCTAAACTCAATGCATAAATATCAGGATTTCTCTGTTTAAGACAGCAAGTTCTGTGCATTCTTCTTCATTAATAATTTTTGCTGTCTTGTTACCTGGTAGCACCCTTTGGCCATACTCTTGATATGGTTCAGCCACATGTGTTTTCATCTGTTAAATATTGGTGAGCATTGTATAAGGTGAAGCACATGATTTTATCGCACAGCACTTTCAGGAATGGGAACTGAACAGAACGGAATGACATGGAATGAGGCAAGAATGAAAGTTACCGCACAGGAGAATGCCGCTGATGCCGCCAGTAGTCGCCTTCAGAATCGCCTTCCAGGAAAGGCTGGGGAATGGCTTAGGGACTTCTGGCAGCATCGGCAGTGTTCTCCCCTTTACTGCAACTTGTGTTCTTGCCCATCCCATGCTGTCCCGTTCTGTTCATTTCCCACTCCTGAAAGTGCCATGCAATAAACTCAATAGTATTGCTGGGTCCAAACAAGTAAAATTCAAAATTTGGTCCTAAACTACTACAGTACCTAAAAGCTCCATGGTAAGCCCCATACATAGGGGGGATGCAGACGAGGGCGTCCAAGACGCCCTGGTCCGCAGCGCCGCGAGGCCAAGGCAGCCTCACTGCGGCGCATCCCCGCCGAATCTAAAAGGAGCACCAAATTGGCGCTCCTTTTAGATTTAAGGGAAAGTGCGCCCTAAAAGCGGCGGGCGCACTTTCCCTGCCTCAAACGCCGCGGCGAGTGCGGTCACCGCGGCGTGAGGCCAACCCGGAAGTGCCGAACGTGCGGATGGCCGGCGCTTCCGGGGGCGACCTCAGGAAGAGGAAGGGCGCCGAACGTGCGGCTGCCCCTCCTCTTCCAGGCCCGGAAGACGACTCTATTAGTCGTCTGCCGAGTCTCATAGTTTGGAGTCTTAAGGGCCTTTGCAGACTGCCAGAAATAGTGCAAATTGAGTCCACTTTAAGGGTTAGGGTTAGTGCTAGGGAATCATGGGAATTTTTTTTTTCCCTGAGACATTGAGCCTTCTCTGTCAGAGAGCTCTGGTGCCACAATAAACTACAGTCCCCATGATTCCCTAACCCTAACCCTAACCCTTAAAGTGGACTCAATTTGCACTATTTCTAGCAGTCTGCAAAGGCCCGTAGGAAATTGGGTTCAACTTGATTCTGAAAAGGATTTGTTAATACTTTGGATACTGTGTAGAGCAAATGATCAAAAATTGTCGTTCCCTTTCATTTCTGAACTAGACATCCTCACAGGTTCCTTACAAAAGTGTGGGGGTGGGGGGAAAGCAAGCAGAATTTAAATTCATGTTAAACAATGCAATGAGCCTCTATGAACTATTTAGATGGTGAATCACTGATCCTGTAGCTTCAAAAATAGGAAGGTCACTCTTCCAGGTTAAGTAGTTCATCTGTTTAAGGAGGCAGATCCAGAAGTTTGTGGCCAAGGGCAACAAAAACAGCCTTGGTGGCCATGTGTAGCTCCAAGAAGGCACTTTTCCCATCCCTGTTTTAGATACAGAGAAGGGCTATGTATTTACAGAAACATCTCACAGACCATGTCATGGATTTCCTTTTGTTTCTTCTCCTTTCTTTTTCCATGTGTAGGTTACACTTAACATACTGTGACATATAGATGCTTTTAAAAAATTAAATAGCACATGTAATGCTGCAATCTTGTGTATAGCCATTCTGGAAACCTAAATAGGAAGAATCTGTGGTTTCCTTGAGTGTTGTTTATTGTTTTGTTTTGTTTAAAATGTTAAAAATAGATTGTCATTCAAATTAGCTACATGAAAGCCCCAGGAGCTGGGGAAAATAACAAAAAAATTAGTGTTTGAATTTTGCTTGTCTGTCTAACAGGCCCACTCTTTTCAAGTATTTGACTACAATGGCATCTACCCCTGGCAGCGCTTCATTCGCTCACCCAAACTGACAGAATTGTTTGAGAGAGAGGTCAAGGATGTAATTACATTTCAACACAGGAATGGGCATGTTGAAGATATCATGGCTCCAGCACATATCTCTGAATTTGCTTTTAACATCTACAAAGGAATTTTGAATTTATTCGAATATACCCTGAAGATTGACCAGAAAAATTATAATTTAAGAGAGGTGAACTCTTAATTTCCATAACATTTGTGATACTGTGGCTTTTATTTTTCCTTGCTTTTGTACTAACCACTTATGGTTGTGTGGTTCAGACATGTGCAACACTGCCCATATGCCAAGGTTTTGTTTGTCATTCAGATATCCCATGTCATAAGATGCATCTGAAGAAGGGGGCTCAGGTCCACACAAACCTATGAAAAAAATTAAGATGTTGCAAAGCTCTCTTTTGTTTTTGTTGCAACAAACTTAACACAACTACCCTGCTAGACATTTCTGACCAGTTTGAAGAGTTGTTCTGCCAGGCAGTAATTGCCAATACAGACATCTGTATTCAGGTGCCAATGATATTTCATCAATAATCACTTTTTAATTGACTGCATCGGATTAAGGCAGTTCTCATAATCTGAGATCCCATTTTACTTACAGTGCTACTAACATCAGTAAAACAATTCTATATTGCATTTTCAAGGGAAGTAATATATTTAGAACATAGTCCACAATCTGCATTTTCAAGCCCCACTTAACTGAAAGATGCACATCTTTTTAAATTTAATAGGATGTACCCCCAGGGCTGTATCACTACTATGCCTAACTGCTTTGAACTCTGGTTTTAGTATATACATAGCTATTTTCCTCCATGCTTCTGCCAATCTAGCAGTTCAAAAGCATACAAATGCAAGTAGATAAATAGGTACCACTTCAGTGAGAAGGTAAACAGCGTTCTGTGCAGTCATGCTGGCCACATGATCACAGATTAGTCTCTGACAACACTGGCTCTTTGGCATCGCCCCGTATGGTCAGACATGACTTGACAACCTAGCCAATGGGGAATACCTTTAACTTTACTATATTTTCAAGATGTGTCATATATCTTCTCAGCAGCCCTGTTCCCAAGATTGAGGAAGGCTAGTTTATCTCAATATTACTAACAGAGGCAGGGTTTGGAGTTGTCTTGCCTTAAGCTGTAATATCTTGCCTTAAGCTGTGTTCATGGCTGAGATTTACACCAAGACATAACTGAAGCCATTAACCACTAAAGTTACATTGTTGGTGCCAATACCCACTAAACTGCAGAGTTGATGCCATTAACAGATAAGTTTTCACAACTGTGATATTAGACCAATATGGATGATGGGTCTGGAAAAAAGAGAGGAGTGTGTGGGCTACACTCACTATGCTGTCCAGATAAGGCATAGTCTTTTGACTCCCAGGAACCAATAGAAGGTAACAAATGACCTTCTCATGTCTACAGAATATGACAAAATAGAAAAGTTATATTTGTATGTGAGTGCATAGTGTTGATTTCTATACAGATTTGCCCTTGTGTTGGCTCTTCAGTACATATGTTAGGAGCGAGGGAGATCAGAAGGAGGAGGCCAAATTGGAAGAGGTGAACCATAGAGTGTAGGGGTTGAGACAGCGGCCTAAGTTTTGAGGTTCTAGGGTGCTCTGCTAAGTTGGCAGAAAGAAGAGAAAAAGAAAAATATCACTAGCTCAAATATGTTGTTTTGAGAAAGGGGCAAAAATTGAAATTATGTGTTCTTGACCAGTAAGAATCAGATGAACAAATACATTTATATAGTACATTATTTCTGCATTTGTACACTTGGAACAGCTCAGTGTTAGAGCTACATTAACAATGAAAAATATACTGAATCCATTTTTAAACATGTAATTTCCTACAAAATATTTCTTGCTACATTAAAACTAACCTGTGAGGTAAACCTGAAACAAATCTAATCTGCAGTTTGACACTGCTTTAACTACCATGGTTCAATACTATGGAATTCTTGGATTTGTAGTTGGTGAGATACGAGCTTATTGCACCACACTCTTAAGACAGGGCTAGGTCGCTGTAACTGCTTTGACTGGCTCCTGTTGCATTTTGGGGTTCCGTAGTTCAGTGAGGCTTAAAGGCTCTCTGGCTGAATATTCTAAATGCCCCTTCCAAACTACAAGTTCCAGAATGCAACAGGAGGCAGCCAGAGCAGTTAAAACAATGTAGCCTCTTTTTAAGAGTATAGAGCTATAATAGTCTGTTAGCCTTCTCTGTCAGAATGCTCTTGTGCCACAACAAGCTACACATTCCAGGATTCCATAGCATTGAGCCATGGCAGTTAAAGCAGTGTCAAACTGCATTAATTTTGCAGTGTAGATTAGACTAAAGTCACATTTGAACTATACTGTGTTAAACTTTATTATGGTTCTCATACTGAAATCCTTATGACAGACTGAAATTAGTTCCATGTTCAGAGCCGTATATTTACATTAATTATGCCAATTTTGATGCAAGTGTTGATCATTTGAAATTATTTTGGGTACAGAGTACCATTCCCATCCATGGGGTTCAGTTCTACCCCTTCTACTTCAGATTAGAAAAAGTACTCATGCTCAAGCCCATTACATTCAATGGGTGGTGACATGCATGCAGCCATGTGCACACATCACCATTGACTATAATGGGGCAGGGGGGTCCACAGACACTCGAGTCCATGGATGGCTAGCCTACCAATGCAGCAGGCCCACTGTAAATTCAGAGCAGTCTCAGTTTAATTTAGAAAAATAAATATTTTAATGTACAAATATTTAATTTAGGAAACTCTCTTGGAAGCAATGACCAATATTCCATACCTGTATCACATTATGCCTAGTTTTATATCCAAGCTAATTTTTTCACATTCCCAGTGACCTTAAGAAGACATCAGAGAAAATAATATGACATCTAAAGCTGGATCCTACCAAGCACACAAAATGAGACAAATGAGACAATTTGATATCCCTTTCCATTAAAGACTTAAATGAGGGCATAGCAGTCCCAAGGAAGACTCAGCATGCAGCTTTGATTGCAATCTATATTGGCTAACATTATCCACTCTATTATCATTTTATATCAGTTGGCAAACAAAGCAAGCAAAAGTGGACCATTATCACTGGACCTCAGAGCATAATTCAAGGGACCTATCAGTTCAGGGACTGTCCAAGCAAGTGCAAAGACATGGCATCTTTTCTCCAATAGCATCAACACCATGCACTGTGGACTAAAGCAGAAACAATTTACCAAAGTTTTTAAACTGTGTGCCATTGTACAGTGAAAGATTTATCCCAGAGCAAGAGTGTCAGGGAACTGAACCAATGAGATGCTCTTTGGGGAGAACATGGCCAATGAATTCACCTCTTCAGTGTTTCAGTGGCTGGCGCTGTGGTTGTGGAAGGGAGAAAGTGAACTGAGCAGCCCTGCTATTTCCAAAATTGAGATGAATCACCCAGGCATCAAGGGAAGAATGCCCCTTGACTGGGAGTGTGCCAAGCTAGCAGTATCTCAGAGAGAGGGGACAGCATAAAGGCTTTTGTTAAATTTATTGGGGTTTATCCTGTGGCATATGTGACATTCTTGCATGTGACAACGGACCCATTAGCAGCTAACTTCCAGAAGTGAGAAAGCTTTGGAGGGCCCAAGGCAGTACAACTTGCACAGCTAGAGCTGTTTGAATTCAAAGTATGATGAAAGTAGTAAAGCGTCCTTCCAATGCAAACTCTCCTCCCCCTTCTTCATTATGAACTCTCATTAAGTCGGATTCAGTACTGACAGGTTATGGAGTGCTTCATACCAGCTCATTAACTAATGGGCAGCATAAGGCATATGGAAGCCTCTAGACTTGAAACACCTTAGAGGGAAAAAGACAGGATTTAAACTTAGTAGAAACTCTCTAAGTATACACCAAAATTGTACTTCTGATGAATACAAAATTGTGTTTTAATGTTATAGATCTGAGCGAAACCTGCTAATGTGAGAAAGAAAGTGAAGGTACCTTAGCTCTTCAGCAGTGCTTAATTATTACCACTTTTATGGCACATCTGTGCATCTACAATTCTAACAGAGGGATGTATGAGTTATAGATTAGGCATAATGGGATTTTTAGGGGCAGAGTTATCAGCCTTGACTCTGAAATCTCTTCCTTTTGAGGTTTAATTCTGACTGATCAAATTGTTGCACCACATTTTTTATTAAAATTTTCAAATTATGTTTCATATACAATAAGTCCTAATTGGAACTGAATCAGGAACTTCCCAGTAGGGCAAGCCATGACTTGACTGAAGTCTGTAGGGGTTTTCAAGTGATCTTTCAGTAGTAGCCCATGTTTGAATCTATGACAAGAAATGTGTGAAAGAAAAAGAGTAAAAACATGACAGTGATTAAAGGCACGTATTACAGTAGGGTTATTTTAGGCAATTCCACAAGTGGGTGAATATGTTTCAAAGAAGACTATCTAGACTGACTGACTATCTATTTTTATTTGTTTATTCAGAATGGCATTGAAGGCAAGTGCAACACAACATACCTCCTGAGAAGTGCAGAGAAAAATGATGAGATCTTAGTGACCAAGTCAAAGGACGTAAATGATTGTGATGACATGGTTTTAAAAGTTATTGGTGCTGCATATGCTACTCCATGCAAGTTCTGTAAGGAGGTAGGTCCAGTGAATGTGTATAATCTAAGGTATAATTCATATATGCAAGCAGATCCATTATGATTTGTTTGCATATAATTACATGAATGCTTTCTCATATGTTGCTATGTGCCTTCAAGTCATTTCCAACTTATGGTGACTTTAAGGCAAACCTATCATGGGTTTTCTTGGCAAGATTTATTCAGAGGGGGGTTGCCTTTACCTTTCTCTGAGGCTGAGAGTGTGACTTGTCCAAGGTCACTCAGTGTATTACCAGTGTATGGCTGAGCCAGAGTCATAGTCCAGCACTCAAACCACTACACCATGTAGCTCTCCTGGCAATTAATTTATGGGACTCACCATACCATGCAGGCAATGTTAAGATGATACATTCAAAAATAAATGGGAGCAGGAAGATGACAATCATGTGGTAAAAACTGGAGCCTTCATATAGGTTTTCCACATAGGTTGCCATGTAGTGTATCTTTCCATATATGTGACAGTTAGATATGTGGAGTTAGATAAACTTTGTGTCTAAGCAGAAAAAATATCCTTTGAAGAAATATTTGGACACTACACTGGTCTCAGGTGCTTTTTTGCATTTCCCAGTTATCTATATTACAGAGAGAGAGATGAGAGAAGAAAAATCTGTTGACATATGTGTCTGGACCCTACTGCTAACAAAAGGAGAGAAACAGAGATTGGAAAGCAAGCAGAAGAAATCTAGCCCCATGTACCTTGCTTTACATACATGCACCCTGTCCTTCCTCTGTTCTCCTTTTGTTATTCTGGGCCACCATCATCTGGAAAAGGCAAAAGCAGTGAGGAAAATAAAAGTGTTAAAGTAACATCAATATTTTCCATCTGGACTTCTCTTGTCTGTTGCTGTATTCAAACAAGAGGATATATTGCAGCACTAGGAATACAGCAAAAAAAGTCACTTATGAAAAACATTTTGCATTGCCTCTTCTCTTTTAAAATATTAATGATAAGACTACATATTAAGAGGAAACAAGGATGGAATTGTCAGTTATTGCCAACGTGTTCTTTTTTGGGGTGTCCCTTAAACATGCTTTTCATTGGCCAGGAAGCAGATCATTGAACTAGACTAATCTAACCCAACTAGTCTAATCCAACAGGGTTCTTCTTATGGAAAAGCAAGATAGCAGAAAGAAAAGAAAGACTGCATTAGAAGAAAATTATATTTCTCGACTATCCCTTTCCCCTGGCCTACTCATCTCTTTAGAAAGGAAGAGCTAAATCAAAGGGAGAACAGATGGTTTACATACAGTGTTCCATTGTGAATATCTTAAATTCCCTGGTAGGATTGAGAAAAACTCCTGCCTAAAACCCAAACTGCCACTGACATTTGGGCAGATGATATGGAGGTAGATCGACCAATGGCTTGACTTAACATGAGGCATTTTCCCATGTTCTCTCTCTCTTGTGCTTCCTAGTCCATTGCCAAATTAAAATAAGAGTTATAAACAGAGTAGACTGGTTTGTTATTTAGGAACCAGAAAGCCTCAGAAGGGCCAGAACTGAACCTGTGGTCTGCCAAATCCTATGATGAAGAGTATTAATAAAATTGTTGTATCCAATTATAATGTATGAGTGCTTATTTCTGGATTTCTTATCATTATAATTAATTATTATAATTAACATAGTAATAAAATACCTTGCTATTACCTTTTTTGAAAAGAAAAACAAGAATTTTCAAGCCTCAGCTATATATAACTACAAATTCAAGGATGCACAGAAGAGAGAGCGTGAGAGGCTGCTTCTGGAAGTGAATAGCCTGGAAATACGACAGTTCTCACCATTCCATGAGTTAAATGGAGGAAATGCCCTGATGGAGGCCAGGTACCACAGCACTGTATAAGTGATGTAGTGTAAAAAACTGAGCATCCTAGTTAAATGCCCTGAGACCAACTTGCAACTTATACATGTCCTTACAGATTGTCATGGATTGCTAAAAATCTGAAACAGGTGCAGAAAAACTCAAACTTTTTTTGCCAATTAAATGAGTATTATTGAAAATATAGTTTTAAAGCCAACACAAATATAATTTGATATGAAAATTATGCTTGAGTAAAATAAATTGAAACATGGAAATGCTCTGATAAGGGAAACAATAATGAATAGATCTCTTGGGGCTGAAATACATGTGACATTAGTTATGTGTTTTGACAAGAGAGCTTCTCCTGGACACTTTTGTGTACTAGGGAAAATATCCACAATGGTCATGATATAGCATGTGCTCTATAAGTAGAATAGGAACCCATGCCAGTGAGTTGTACCATATTTAGTTCCTTTCCATACATAAAAGTGCTATTTAGGTGAATTATGTATAATTTGAACATAAGTAATAGCTTGTACAAATTCATCTATGAACCAGGAAGTAAATAACACATTTATGACTTTGTACAGATATTATAAAAGTGAAATGCGGATTCTACATATAGGCCTGAAATCTGTTGGTCATTTCCAACCAGAGAAGAGCCATTGAATCAATAGTGAATCACACATCAATAAATCTCATTTATTCAATAGGTTTACTCTAGTTAGGACTAACTGATAGAATTCAAGCATTTGGATAGAATTCTGCCAATAATATATATATGTGATTGTTCTTTGTGGCCATTGTCCAACAACTGTGTGCAGTTTATTTGTATAAGCAGAGTTCCATAAATCTTATTATTTTCAAGTGATATACTGTGACTGAATCAACTAGATTTACCTATATGTTAATGTACCATTCAGCAATCAGTTCAAGGGGGCAACAGGATTTCATCCATCCAATTGTGCCTTCTTGAATAGTGTATAACTGTTTGTCAAGTGTCTTTAATGTAACACTTTATTCACTGGGATTGCAAAAACAGACACTGCGCATTCTCTCAATAGCGCAATGAGAACCTAAGCAGATATACAATACAGTTGCCCCTCTATTCTCACAGACTTGATGTCCATGGTTTTGCATATTCACAGAGGGGTGACCTCCATTAAAATCAAGGGGGCACACCCCATTCAAGCCTATGGGGCTTGAATATTGGCGAGTCTCCATTTTTGCTGAGGAATCCGGAATGGATTCCCCACAAAAATGGAGGGCCGACTGTATAGTATTTCCATCCACAAAAAAAGGAGACACAAAAGGCTGCAGCAATTATAGGACCATAGCTCTAATCTCTCATGCAATCAAAATTATGCTCAAAATTCTGCAACATAGGGCCTTTACAGACTGCCAGAAATAATGCAGCTTGCGACCACTTTAACTGGCTCAATACTAGGGAATCATGGGAATTGTAGTTTTTTTTCTGAGACATTGAGCCTTCTCTGTCAGAGAGCTCTGGTGCCACAATAAACTACAGTTCCCATGATTCCCTAGCATTGAGCCAGGGCAGTTAGTGGTCTCAAGCTGCATTATTAGTGGTCTGTAAAGGCCTATAGACTCCAACCGTACATGGAGGGAGAAATCTCAGAGCAGGGTAGGCAACCTTTCCCCTTTAAGGGCCGAGGGACTTCAGCTCCCAGAATCCCAGGAGCAATTGGCCAACATGGGAATATTGGCCAACATGGCTGAGGCTTCTGGGAGCTGAAGTCCCTCGGCCCTTAAAGGGGAAAGGTTGCCTACCCCTGTCTCAGAGGTTCAAGTAGGGTTCATGAAAGGAAGAGGCACTAGGGACCACATTGAAAACATATGGTGGCTAATGAAGCACACCAAGAAATACCAAAAGAAAATGAGCATGTGCTTTATAGATTATAGCAAAGCCTTTGATTGCATAGATCATGAAAAGCTATGGAATGCCCTTAAAGACATGGGAGTCCCAACACATCTGATAGTCCTGATGATAAATCTGTACTCAGGACAAGAGGCTACTGTCAGAACAGAACAAAGTGACAAAGGGATCAAGCAAGGCTGTATCCTTTCATCCTATCTGTTCAACTTATATGCAGAACACATTATACAAAAAATAGGCTTGAACACAAAAGGAGAAGGAATGAAAATAGGAGGAAGAAATATCAAGTGTAAGGCAGGGGTAGGCAACCTAAGGCCCAGGGGCCGGATGCGCCCCCCCCCCCGAGGCCTTTGGACCAGCCCCAGTCAGGTCCTGCCACCGCCGCCGCCCCCTGCTGCCACCGCTGCGCACCATGATTATATTGATTATTGTAGTTATTACTTGTTCTTGGGGTTTACTTGGCAAAATCTCCACAGGGGCTTTGCCATGGCTTTCTGGGGCTGAGAGTGTGCATGCATATATTTTTATATTTTTATTATTATTTTTAAAAAATATTTTTGTTTATTTATTTATGTATTTATTTATTTATTTTGGTTCTTTGGTCCCCCCAATTGTCTGAGGGACAGCAACCCGGCCCCTGGTTCAAAAAGGTTGCCTACCCCTGGTGTAAGGTATACAGATGGCACAATACTACTAGCAGAAACCAAAGGCAAGCTTATTGTTGAACATAAAGTAAATAAAGATAATGACCATGGAGAATCTACACAAATTCAAACCAGACAATGAGGAAATAGAAATAATAAAAGAGTTCTCATACCTAGGATGAAATATTGATCAGAGGAGGGACTACAATCAAGAAAGCATAAGAAGACTAAGAATAGGAAGAGCATCTGTGAAAGAATTATAAAAGATCCTAAAATGTAAAGAGATACAACTAAGCATGAAATTTAGAATTATACAAGCCATTGTATTTCCCTATTACCATGTATGGCTATGAGAGCTGGACAGTTAAGAAAGCAGATAGGAAGAAAATCAATTCATTTGAAATGTGGTGCTGGAGAACATTGCTGGGGATCCCATGGACAGCCATGAAATCAAACAAATGGGTGGTAGAACAGATCAAACCAGAAATCTCTCTGGAAGCCAAGACTACTAGACTAACAGCAACAGCAATACCATTTATCAATGAAGTAAGCCCTCCCTAAGCAGTTTACAATGTGTAAGCTAATTCCTCTCAGTAAGCTGGGTACTCACTTTAGCGACCTACGAAAGGATGCAAGGCTGAGTGGACCTTGGAGCCCTGCCTGGCATCAAACTCACAACCTTGTGGCTGCAGTACAGGCATTTAGCAACTGTGCCACCAGGGCTTTTCAACTAAGGCTGTCATACTTTGGCCAGATCATGAGAAGGCACGACTCATTGGAGAAAACAATAATGCTAGGAAATGTGGAGGGAAGCAGAAAGAGAGAAAGGCAGCATGCTAGATATACTCTATAAGAGAGGTCACGGGTATGAATTTGCAAGAACTGAGCAGAGCAGTGAAGGACAGGGAATTTTTGAGATGTCTCATCTACAGTGTCACTATAGGTCAAGACCAACTTGAGGGTGGATAAAAAGATCAGACGTAGGACAAATAAAAGACAAGCAATGTAAGTTGGCATGGTAAATATACCAGTTCACTTAAAAAAAAAAAGAAACCCCCCTCTAGAAGCGTCCAGTAGCCCCAATAAATAGTGTATTGCTGCAAAATCTGAAGAAAGAAATATCCATAATATAACCATCTACTTTCCTTGCTCTAATTTTTTTTCTGGCTTTTCTTCTGTAGCCAGAAAATGGTGTTCATTGGTTCCCAGGAACGCTTGCCCAGAGTGCCTTCTGACTTGAAGAGATATGGGTCACTTCTATATCATTTTAAAGGTGAACTTCCTCCACTTCCCGTCCAATTACTGAAAATCAAGAACCGAGAAAGAGAGGTAGGGTGTAGCAGAGAATCAAATTTGCATACCATGCCAATTTTTTTTTTTTTTTTTTGCCCAAGACCTGAATGAATATTTAAGTTTCTTATTCTTTTTTCTTATTCTTTAAAAAAAAAAACAGATTGAGGAAATATTGCAGTACTTGGCAGGCCACCCAAATGAAAAGTTTCCAGCTGATGGTACAATAAAATTTCTGCAGCTTGTACAACTTCTGCGCACAGCAGATGAGACAGATTATTTTGACTTATTCTTTAAACGATACTCTAGCCAGCCAGCATATAGGTAAGATAATATAAGATGCATTTTTCCTATTTGAGAAGCATAGATGAATGATAAAAACTAAAGTTATAAGAATTTGGGCGTGAATGCTTCTTCTTTTCCTACAGACGGGTTATCTTGGATTTAATTCCTGCTGTTGGCAATCCAGTTGCAATCAGATTCATAAGGCATAAAATGGAACATGGAGAACTGACCAGCTTTGAAATTTCACAAACTCTGCTTATGTTCTTCCATTTCTGCAATGTCTCTCAAGAAGTAGTAGAAGAAGCTATGGTAAAGTGCATTGTAATTTTAAACTGTCCTTTTTTTAAATCTTTTTGTAAGCTGAACATACATAGAACAACCTAGCAGGACTTCAGAAACTGACAGCAGATATAAGACGATATCATGCTACACTGTTATAGTGCTATTATTCCACTTTAACTGCTATGGCTGCCTCCTGTGGAATCCTGGGATATGCAGTTTAGGTATAGAAATTTATAATTCTCAACCAGGTAGCTCTTACACCTCTCTAAACTACAAATCCTAGAATTCCAAAGTAGGCTGGCATACCAGTTAAAGTGAAATAATAGTGCTATAACGATGTAGGGTGATATTGACCTAAGTCAAAGAGTTTTAAAATATAACCGTCAACTCTGAGCAGGGGTAGGAAAAATATGTCCCAAAATCCTTACAACAGAGATCCTTGAAGTCCTCAGATCCCTCCCTTCTAATACTATTTCATACTTTAGAAGCTCCACACCTCTTTTTAGATGCTAAACAGTATAACTGATATGCATAGGATTATTTTCTCTCGTTAAATCCTTGAGTCCTGTCTGTAATGCATTTGCATCTAAGTTTATTGAGACATATGTTAAGCCTGTACAAACCATTTGCTTCATATTTATTTCTCCCTTTTGATGTTTAATTGCAGCAATAACTGAGTTTTCTTTCCACAGATCATTGTGACAGAAGTTCTTGAAGACCCTGATAGTGCCTATCGCAGACTTATCACCCTTGGCTATGGATCACTACTTAACAGATATTGTTCTGCCTCTGCTGTGTGCCCTGATAAATATCTTAAGGTATAAGTCCACTGAAATAATCATGTAAGAGAAAAAAATATTTTAGTCTATTATTTATCTATTTATTTATTTAATCATCATCATTATCATCCTCATCCCAACTTGGGGCTTAAGGTGGCTTTGTTGTTATTTGTCCTCATTTCCTTTCTGACTTGTGACCCTAAAGCAAACCTATTAAGGGTTTTTTCTGAGCAAGATTTGTTCAGAAAGGGTTTGCCTTTGCCTTCCTCTGAGGTTCGGTGTTACTTGCCTTAGATCACCCAGTGGGTTTCCATAGCTGAGCAGGAATTCAAACCATGGTCTCAAGAGTCACACAGTTTTAAAAAGAACAGTACAGCTAAAAAAATAGAAAAAATTAAATTAAATTAAACCAGTCACAATATTAAAATGATTCAACACTACACTAAAAAACAAAATGCAACTAGACAATAAAGAAAACAGCTCCGATTAAGACAATAAAGCACCCTCAGCCCAATCTTTAAAAACTTTGTTTTAAAAGCCTCAAAAGGCCTTTAAGCCAAAAAGGTCTTTGCCTGCTGATAGGAGGACAGCAGTGAGGAGGCTATTCTCTTTCCTGGGAATGGAGTCCCAGATCCCAGGGGCAGCCACTGAAAAGGCCCTGTTTTGTGCCCCCATCAATCACACCTGTGACAGTAATGGGACCAAGGGAAGAGCCACTCCTGATGATCACAGGGCCTGGACAAGCCAATAGTGTGCCTGGATAGCATGGACCTGATCTATCTGAGAATTTCTCAAGATATCAGCATATTGTGCATTTATTTAAGCAACTATATTCTATTTCTTCAAAGTACTCTTATAGTGTATAGTGTAAAATTCTTAGAACATCCTTTAACTTAAGATTCTTCATCATCACCAAAAGGAACATAGCACCAATATGTCCTTTAATTTGCCTGTGCTGTCATATATGATATAAATTTCTTCAGTACAGTGGTACCTCTACTTATGAAATTAATTCGTTCCGACAGCCATTTCTTAAGTAGAAAATTTCGTGAGTAGAAGCAAATTTAACATTGAAATGCCCTAATCCATTCCAGGCCCCCAGATTCAAGCTACAACTCAATACAAATGTATAATAGAGGGTTATTTTGTTAAGTACCTCTAATACAAACATGTTACATTACCCTTAAGGAACAAAAAACATAAAAATGAGTTGCAGGACTAATGTAAAGAATAAAAAAGAGTTTCATTTACCTTTCGGGTCAGCCGGCTGTGCGATGGCAACAGTGAGTGAGAGAGGAGACGACAGAGGAGGAGGAGGAGGAGGAGGAGGCATCTGAAAAACACCCAATTTAAAAGAAATTAACAAATTTTAACGTTTAACTTTTTTGTTTGTTTTTTGGGGGGGGGGTGTTTTGGTTTGGTTTGGTTTGGTTTTTTTGTTTTGTTTTGTTTTAACTGCTATCGTCAACACCTGTTGCCTTCTTCGATTTAGGTTCACTCTGTTTCGTAAAGAACCGATCTAAGGATGACTGCTTTTGTCGGCTTTTAACAATTTGTCTAAAATGCAAAAGGCAAACATCATCAAAGTGAGCAATAGCCCGACTGGTGAACACTTTTTCTGGGTGCTTCTTTTTGACAAATTCCACAACTCTATGGAATTGTCATAAAACATCTTTGATTTCGGATGTCGGAATGGCTGCCTCCTCCTCCTCCTCCTGGTCCTTACCGAACTCCTCCTGCACTGCCGTGTGTTGCATCTCCTCCAACTCCTTCAGCTCCTCTGTAGAAAGCTCCTCATTGTGCTCCTCAATCAACTCATCAATGTCCTTGTCATCCACCTCAAGCCCCATGGACTTTCCCAGTGAGACAATTTCGCTAACTTCAGACTCAACATCACCCACGGCCTCAAACCCTCATGTGGAAACAGCATCAGGCCACAGCTTTCTCCAAGCAGAATTCAGGTTATGTCTGCTCACTTCCTGCCAAGCCAAGTCGATAATCTTGAGGCACACAACAATATTGAAATGCTGTTTCCAAAACTCACGAAGGGTCAGCTGGGTATTTTCTGTGATGTCGAAACACCTCTTGTACAAGTGTTTCGTGTAGAGTTTCTTGAAGTTCGAAATCACTTGTTGGTCCATGGGCTGGAGGATGGAGGTGGTGTTTGGTGGCAGGAACAGCACTTTGATGAAGGAGAACTGCTCCAGGATATCATCTTCAAGGCCAGGCGGGTGGGCAGGAGCATTGTCAAGAATGAGGAGGCACTTGAGGGGGAGATCGTTCTCCTCGAGGTAATGCTTCACAGCAGGGCCAAAACCCACATTGACCCACTCAACAAAAAATTGCCATGTGACCCAGGCCTTGGCATTGGCCCTCCATAGCACCTGAAGGTTTTCTTTGGTTATTTTATGAGCCTTGAATGCTCTTGGATTCTCTGAGTGGTAGACAAGCAGGGGCTTAACTTTACAATCCCCACTGGCATTGGCACAAAGGGCCAGCGTAAAGCGGTCCTTCATGGGGTTGTGGCCTGGCAATTTCTTCTCTTCATTGGTGATGTAGGTATGGCGAGGCATCTTTTTCCAGAAGAGGCCCATCTCATCACAATTAAAAACTTGCTGTGGGACGTAACCTTCCTCATCCACCAATTCTTTGAATTTCTGAACAAATTTGTCGGCCGCTTTCTGGTCAGCACTAGATGCCTCGCCATGCCGAACAACAGAGTGAATTCCAGTCCTCCTCTTAAATTTGTCGAACCACCCATGCGATGCCTTAAACTCTGGGTTTGGTTGTGAATCTGAAGTTCCTTCACCTCCATCCTTCTTCACGAGGTCATTGAAGATGGCCATTGCCTTTTCACAAATCGCCATTTCAGTCACTGTGTCTCCAGCTATCTCTTTCCCCTTTATCCATAGAAGTAACAACCTCTCCATTTCATCATTCACTGCCGCCCTCCTCTTTGAAAGAACAGAGATGCCTTTAGAAGGAGTCACAACTTTTAGGGTTTCCTTGTGCTTCAGAATTGTGCCAATTGTGTATGGGTTACAGCCATATTCTTTTGAGATATCAACCAAGCGCATCCCTCTTTCATACTTTTCTATGATCTCTTGCTTGGTTTCTATGGACAAGAGCACTCTCTTCTTCTTCTCATAACTTTTCTGCATCACTTTCTTGGGGGCCATAGCGTTGATGGATATCAGAAGCCAAAAATACAATCCTGGAGATCAAAAGCCAAAAATATCACAAGCCAAAAATACAGTCCTGAATATCAGAAGCCACAGAAGCCAAAAATACAGTCCTGGAGATCAAAAGCCAAAAATATCAGAAGCCAAAAATACAGTCCTGGAGATCAAAAGCCAAAAATATCAGAAGCCAAAAATACAGTCCTGGAGATCAGAAGCCACAAATATCACAAGCCAAAAATACAGTCCTGGAGATCAGAAGCCACAAATATCACAAGCTAAAAATACAGTCCTGGAGATCAGAAGCCACAAATATCACAAGCCAAAAAGCCACAAGCCACAAGCCACAAGTCCTACCTTCCTGGATCTCAGAAGCCACCAATTTCGCTAGCCACACTTCCTCTCCTCTTTCGCAGGCCCAAACAGTGCTGCCTAGCTGAATTTCGCTAGGCAAACACTTCCTCTTTCACTAGCCAATACAGTGCTGCTTTGCTAGATTTCGCTAACCAATGGCATGCCACGAAATTCGGAGAGCAGCTTATTCGCGCCAGTTTCGTAAGTTGGAATGCTTTCGTAAGTTGAAGCTATTTTTTTCGGGAGGCGCATTTCATAAGTCGAATTTTTCGGTAGAAGAAGCATTCGTAAGTAGAGGTACCACTGTATTTCCTAATAAGAAGGCATTTCTCAAGTATACATAGGAATTCAGCATGACTGTCTGCACCTCCAATGCATCTGAGGAAGTAGACTGAAGTCTACGAAAGCTCATGCTGCCAATTTCTTTCTTTCACTTAGTCTCAAAGGTGCTACAAGGTCTTTCTACATACTGAATCTACACAGCTATATCTTTGAATTCTATAATAAATTATCATTCATATTTTAGATATATTTCTCAAATTATATGAGATATAAGATGCTATTGCTAGTCACATTGACATTCAAAACAAGGTGGAAATAGGTGCTAAATCTTTGCTAGATGTGCCTTTTAACATTTCTAAAGATAATTTATCTTACGTTTCCTTAAGAAGAGATATTTCCTTAAGAATATATTCACATTTGCTTGTTTCAAAGGAGAGAGAGTGGCACCAAGGGGGTTGGTGACCAGCCAGCCATCTGATGCCATCTTATGCTTCCTAAACAAGAGGTATTACCACATCACATTGTGTAAAATCATGGTGCGGGTTGGACCACATGGTATTTGTGGTTCCTTCCAGCTCTATGATTCTATGAAAATCTTTTCATTCAATAAAATATCCCTAATAAAGTGATATTGCTAAATGGATATTATTGGCTCACTTATTCAATTCAACTTAGGGAGCTAACCAGCATATAATTTTTGCCAGATGGCAGAAATAAATTTATTGTATGAAATTCCATTTGATATTTGATTCACATTCTTTCATTTAAAAGAGTCACCTTCCTTAAAAATATATATAGTATTTTTAAGGTTATGTCATATTAACTACATCATATTAACTAGCTTAACAATTTGTAATTATGGATTTTTAACTAACAAAGCCTAGCAATTCATCTGGAATGAATGAGAAAGCAGTTCTGCTACAATGTATACATTCATATAGACTAATTCAGGATCATGTCTCATGTCTATACCACTAGTTATGGTTTTTCTGTGCATGGTGTTTTTCCCATACCAGCCCTTATTATGTGTTAATCTTTGTGGATTTCAACCATACTGCTTCCAGGGCTCGCTCAACATTTAATCCATTTTTTTAATAGCCTCTGACTGATTTTGCAACAAAAGCAGCACAATTATCTGATATGGAAGGAATAAACCTAGCTATTAAGACCTATGGAAATGTGGGTCATCAAGCAGTTTTGAAGCCGATCATGAAGTTCATGCCAAATTCTGCTTCTTCTTATGACCTCAGAACTCAGTGTAATGCAATAATGGCTCTGAGAAATCTTGGCAAGAAGGATCCTGTACGGGTAAGAATATGTAACCTGGGCTGTTTAAAGAACATCATTATACATATTTATAGTTATACCTGATCTAACACAAAATATCATGGCAAAGTAGTTTTCTACTTTGAAAATGTTATATAAGGATAAGGGGAGAATTTTTCTAGTCAAAACTTAACATGAATTCACTTTGCACTTCCTGAATCAAAATAAGAGAACTGAAATTGTGCTAAATTCCCACTTTACCAAATTTTCCAATAAAATTCTCCAGTCAAAGTGAATACAAAAATACACATTTCTGAGGAAAATGCACATGAAAATTGGGTTATTAGTAGAGATAGTGGATATAGTGAGAACAATTATGCTAGGATAAACTGCTTGCCAAAAAAGAATTTACAGATTAAGAAAATGAGCCTACAAAAACAACTACCTTAGAAAAAAATTGCCCACGGTACAGAGGTATTGGTAAAAAGTTGGAAAAGTGAGATTTTAAAAGGAAGTGCACAACATGTATACATTAGGTAGACTATATACAATCATGTATACATTGGGAGACGTATGAATGAAAATGAGCATAAAATTTTCAAATTGACTATTTTTCCAAAAGGAAAAATGTAATTTGATTTGGTCCAAAATGAGCTCAAAGCTAGAAAATCGAGAAATTGAGCAGAACTTAAATTGATAAGCTCACAAATCTCCAGCATGGACAGCGTCATGAGCATCTTAACAGGGGAAAAAAACAAGGTCCTCTCATATACCCCTTTTCACAGTTTATATGTGATGATTCATGAGAGATTTCTGTAATTAAATTCACATATATCTTACAGTGAGGAGCTGTATGATATGGTGTTATGGATATGTGTTGTGTATGAAAGAAGGGGGTGGGAAGGAGAGGGGGAGAGAGGAGGAAAGAAACTCCTCGTATATCTTTTTCTGGCTATTCCCTCTTAAGAATCCAAAGTTGTCTTTATTTGCAAAAAAAAAAAAAAAAAGGCAGAGAGATAGAATACATTTGCCTAGATAGCGCTTTTTAACATTGTCTCTTTCACTGTTTGACGGAACAATTCATTATATGGCTTGGAAACTGAGGTTGGGTGTTGTTAGTCAAAGATGGAAAGAGCCCTTTGAATCAATGGGAACTTTATAAGTTCTGGTAAGTCAACACTTACTAGGGACTTGTTGACTTCATGGTTAAGATACCAACTCTGATGACTGCAAGGTCATCAGATCAGCAATTAGAGGCCCAAGCACCATAGGTCTGAGTGAGCTCCCATCACTAGTCCCACCTTCTGCTGACCCAGCAGTTCAAAAGAATGTAAAAATACAAGTAGATGAATAGGTACCACTTCAGTGGGAAAGTAACAGCATTCCATCAGTCATGCTGGCTACATAACCATGGACTCATCTTTGATAGCACTGGCTCCCTCAGCTTAGTAATGGAGATGAGCACTGGCCCTCTACAATCAGACACAATTTGAAAATCACATCAAAAGGGAAACTTTTACCTTTAAGTCAACTCAAGTTCCATTGATTCAAAGGCCCTACTATAGTTGGGACTAAGAATTGGATTTATGCTGAATGTGCATAAGCCTGTTGCTTTCTGAAACATCATCAGCCAAAAACCTCTTATATAATTTTAGCAAGTAGAAAAATAAGATAAGAAAATTCATCTTTTCTATCTGCTTTACACAGGTCCAAGGACTTGCCTTTCAAGTAATCCTAAACTACAAGATTGATGCTGCAGCCCGAGTGTTTGCTGCCATGGTTCTGCTTGAAACCAAACCAACCCTTCCTGTGTTGATGATTTTGGCTAATGCTATGCTAAATGAACCCAGCATGCAGGTGGAAAATTTTGTCTACACTCACCTGAGAGCAATGGCCACATCCACAAATCCTGATTTACAAGTGATGTAAGTCTTATAAGAATGTTGATTTGCTTTCAAATGAATACTATACAATAAGCAGCAAAACTTAACTTGAATGCTCCTGCATGCATTTTTTTTCAGGGCTTCTGCCAGTAGAGTGGCTCTCAAAGTTCTCAGCACAAAAATCCAACAATCAGCAGGTTTTCGATTCAGCAGGGTATTCTTCTTGGCTGTATTCAAAGGTAAGAGACAAGGTGTTTTTGTTGTTGTTGTTGTTTTTTAGCCAATATTTACTATTTCCTGCCAATCTGCTGATCTTGCAATCAACAGAGTCAGCATCTTAACCACTTGAGCCACTGCAAGTTGGCAGTTCAAGGCCCGGGTGCTGCATGACAGGGTGAGCTCTTGTCACTAGTCCCAGCTTCTGACAACCTAGCAGTTCGAAAGCATTCAAATGCAAGTAGATAAATAGCTACCACTTTGGTGGGAAGGTAAACAGCATTCTGTGCAATCATGCTGGCCACATGATCACAGAGTAGTCTTGGAAAATGCTGACTCTTTGGTTTAGTAACGGAGATGAGAACTGTCCCCTATGGTCGGACATGACTTGACAACCCTGTCAATGGGGAATACTTTTACCTTACCTTTTTGCTATTTCCAGTCCTACGGTGCCTTAAAAATAAATGGAATTTCATCTGTTAAGAATAAAAACTATTTGCTTCAAGACCTAACAAGACATGGTACATCTTGCCACCTATAATTTAACAACTAGCATCACAGGGTCCCATTATTTAAGAAGTCTACTGATCTCCACCTCACGATGAAGTGTAATGAAGTGCTAAAACAGATTCTCTGTGTTAAATGGCATTTGCTTGTTTCTTAGGCCATGTTCCCACTATGGGCCTTTGCAGACTGCCAGAAATAGTGCAAATTGAGTCCACTTTAACTGCCCTGACTCAGTGCTAAGGAATAATGGGAACTGTAGTTTATTGTGGCACCAGAGCTCTCTGGCAGAGAAGGCTCAGTGTCCCAGAAAAAAAATACAATTCCCATGATTCTCTAGCACTGAGCCAGGATAGTTAAAGTGGCCTCAATTTGCACTATTTCTGGCAGTCTGTAAAGGCCCTATGATTTAAAACAAATAGCTGATAGTATTATATGTCTGTCGTTCCTGCTTGAAACCGGTTCCGAACTGACTGCACTCAGTTTCAATTGTGATGAAGCGAGGCAAACAGAAAAGAACCACTCTTTCCTGACACTAGTTCTTTGGCAGTTCTTTTGAAAAGAAGTGTGTTCAGCAAGGGAGAATGATAAACCTGAATCCCATCAACTCCCCATGTCTTCCAAGTCCTGTAAGGATCATGTATATCAAAGCATTTTCAATTAACAAGGATAAATTGCATTTATGCTGCAGTCCTATACACATAGCTGAGAATAAATATTATTCAGATCAAGAGAACTTAATTCAAAGTAGTCATACATGAAATATCACTGCCCAGATTTCTGTTTTATTTCTGTGAATCTTTGATAATTAGCACATTTAATCATAAAGCATTGTAGAGAAATGCATACACTTCTCTGGCTAAAATGCACTTGCTTGCTTTCTGACAGCTGACATATGTAATAGTTGTTCTTCCTTTCTTCATAGTATAAAACCAAAGATACATACCATTTGTTAAGGAAAAAATATGGATATAGCACAAGCCAACTAACGTTATGAATAATGGTTAAAAGCCAGATATAGTAGGAGGCTCTTGTTATCCACTGGGGTTTGGTTCCAGGACCTCCCGTGAATACCAAAATCCATGGATGCTCAAGTCCCATTAAACACAATAGCATAGTAAAATTGTGGCATTATATTACATGGCAAAATCAAGGTTTGCTTGTGGGGGTTTATATTATTTTAAAATATTTTCAAACCATGGATGCTTGAATCCATGGATAAGGAAATCCTTGGATACAAAGGGCTGACTGTATAATATTTGCAAATATTTTCAACAAGCTAAGCTTTTCAATAGTTTCAAAAGTTCTTCCTTTCCTTAAAAGCCATAAAATCCTAGAGTTTTTGCTGTATGTCCCTGAAAAAACAAACTCTATATCACACACATAAACACACACACACACAGATATATATATATATATATATATATATATATATATATATATATGACCTGTGTATGTGTGTGCGTGTGTTTATGTGTGTGATATAGAGTTTGTTTTTTCAATATATATTAAAACAATATATATTGTTTTAGTGGCTGTGTAACTCATTAGTATATTTCATGTCGAGTTTCTGAAAAGCTAATGAAAAAGCTTTCTTAGGCCTGGAACACATGGGCCAAATGAAGCAGTTTCTAGCCACTTTGGAGGTATGGTGTTCAATCCATGCTCCAGTCCTTTGGACCAGAGTGAAAAAAAGCCAGGATAATCCTGCTCCTGGTAGTGTGGGTTGGGAGCCCACTTTGGGAGCAGACTGCAGTCGGCATGGTCCCAACCCACTTGTGGCTGCAGAGGACTCAGGCCGCTCTGCTCCAACCTTTTTAAATCATAAAGATCAACCTAGGTTGTTCTACAATAGTTTTAAGTAGTTGTTAAGCCTTAAGAAGCCATAATGTTGTTGTTATTTTTTAAAAAATTACATTAGGTAACTAATGGGTATTTTCTGATCCCTTGTAAATTACAGTATATTTCAGGGGACAGAAGTACCCCATGTCCATAGAACATGAAATATATTCAACAAAACCCAAAACTACAGGAAAAAAACATTCGCAATTCTTAGTCCTCTGAGAGAATTTCTGTGTCCTTTAAAAAAAAAAAAACACCAGCCTACCACTATTGGAAATAACAACAAAAATATTGAGCGATGCCTTGATATGAACCCATGGAGGGGGAAAATGAATGGCCATAAATCCAGAGGAAAAATATCTGTTTCTGTCTGTAGGATGACCTAATATTATTGGTCTCATGTACCAATAATGATAGTTTTCTTCCCCATTAGGAAAATAGTCTATACTGAGGGAAATGTCCTCAAAGACAGGCTATTCTTTATGCCAACCCCTCTACTGGCCACTAAAGTATATTCTGTGGGTGCTGCAGTGGATATTGCTCACATATGGTGTGCTGTCTGGTCATTTTGTTATTTATATAAAAGTAACAGTGTGGAATAACAGTGTGGAGAAGGAAATATGGCTTAATCTGCTGAGTGGGGCCAATGCAAGGGTGTCTGAAAATCATCTTTATAATTTCAATTCTATATGCAATTGAAATTATAAAGATAATTTTCACATATCCTGTATGTCAAATCTTGAGTTAGCAGGCTTTCTGAGAGTTTTAAGCAGCTGAAAAAAAATCAGAGTGATGATTAGAGTCCCTGATCAATTGCCTGCCTTTGGGAGCACATAGGATGGCTATGTTTGTTCAGCAGCTTAGAATGTGATACACACAAGGATGGATCTAACAGTATATGAAAAGCTCATTGGATGCAGATATCCAGTGTAGTCGTATGGATATAGTGTTGTCACTACACTTTAAACATGCCTGGCATCCCATGCTGTAACAAGTTGGCCTCCCTTCAAAACATATGACAGAACAAGACATTATGATAGCTATAGGTCTGCCAAATGCCTATTTTAAAATTATTTTTTTAAAGATTTATAAAACACCTTTTAGAATAAACCCTCCCATGGTACTATACAGCAATACTTGAACCATAAAATATGACATAATAATATGAAGAATTATATTATAATTATATAATACAGCTATATAATAATTATATAATAATATGAAAATTGTTTGGCTAGGAGGCAAGGCAGACAACTAATGCTGCATCCAGCTCCTTCCGTCTAACCTCATATTATTATGTTATAAAGAGAATAGCAATAATAAATGTCTTGCTGATGTTGTTGTTGTTGTTTATATTTATTTATATCCTGCCCTTTCCCCAAAACTGGGACCCAGGGTGGCTTACAATATTTTTAAAAGCACAATTAAAATCACACAAAAATACTACGTTAAAATAGAATTAAATTACTACAATATTAAAAGAATTGCATGTTAAAATAATAAAATATTGTTTAAAAAGATTTTTAAAAATGTTTAAAACACTATAAAACCCCAGCTATGTGCCTTCAATTTGTTTTGGATATATGGCAACCCTAAGGTGAATTCTTGACAAGGTTTGTTCAGAGGAGTATTCTTGGCATAATTTGTTCAAAGGAGGTGTGCCTTTACCTTCCTTTGAGGCTAAGAGAGTATATTCCTTAGGTACCACTCAAGATCAACTAGTGGGTTTCCATGGCTGAGCAGAGATATGAGCCCTGCTCTCCAGAGTCATAGTCCAACCTAAAACCATACAACATGCTGGCTCTATTGAAGCTTATCAGGGATATTGAGTTGCATCATGCATTGCTTCACAACATCATGGCAGCATACATTGTGTTATCCCTACCTGACAATACTGTCTTGAATGTGGAGATGACATTTAATCTGTGTTGTTGCTGTACTGTTTGTTCTATGCCTAGGTTATCCACAAACTAGAATATTTTCTGCATTCATTTCACTCTGGTGGTGTAGTGGTTAAATGCCTGTACTATAGCCACTCACTCACAAACCATAAGGTTGTGAGTTCAATACAAGCCAGGGGCTCAGGCTCAATTCAAACTTGCATCCTTCCAAGGTCACTAAAATGAGTACCCCACTTGTTGGAAGCAATTAGCTTACACATTGTAAACTGCTTAGGGAGTGCTGATAAGTGGTAAAGAAATGTAGTTCCTATTGCTTATAGGCACTTGCTTGATAATTAGCTGATATTGAACAATTAGTACCATTTGATTTGGCATTACAGCGTTTATTATCAGACATGTTAAGTTGCTTAAGAGTAATTTGGCACACCAATCTGTATCCTTCCATCTGTCACCCATATAGTCTCTCTAAAGCAACTGCAAGGATGGCAAATATTTTCAATAATCTTATCATGTCCATTATGTCATAAGAGATTATGTGGATCTCATAGAGATCAGAGCTTGGGGGAGGGGAGAGATCAAAAAAGTAATTGCAATGATGACTTTTTACATATAGTAGTTTTTTGTTTTCCCATTTCTCCAGGGGTGGCAACTGTAGCAGGTCTAGAGACCAATTTTCTACCCTTGGGGCTTTTGGACTTTGGAGGTGCCATGTTGTAATTATTGTATGCCTTCAAGTCATTTCCAACTTTTAGTGATGCTATCTTAAAATTTTCTTTTCAAGTTTTGTCAAAGGGGGGGGGGGTGCCTTTGCCTTCTTTATGGCTGAGAAATTGACTTCCCCAAGGTTATCAAGCGAACATCCATGGCTAAGCAGGACCCTGATCTCCAGCATCACAGTCCAACGCTCAGACCACTACACTATGCTGAGTCTCAAGGGACCATATGGATTGTCAAAGATGCCCAAAAAACCTTCACAGAAATGGACAGAAATCCACCTCTGGTTTTAAAAAATTGATAGTTTTTTTTTTCCAGGTAACATAAACAGTGCACGGAAGGCCCTCCAGCCTATTGACTGCCATCTCTAGAGGCTTCTGGGACAGACAATTAATTTTCTTTCTTTTTTAATTGGCCTGCCCCCATAAGTCTATACGTTGCCATTAACTTCCAAAGGAGTGAAGCTATACTTCAATAAATTATAGTTTACTTGTAACTAGCTAATTCCAAATTTAGACGGTGACACATTGTATGACTAAACGTAAAGGCAGTGTAATATTGTAATATTGTTACTAGCACTATATAAAACCACTATACAGTCAGCAATAGTTTGGAATGCAGAAATAAAATTTAATCCATCCTGTTCTGTATTGTCATTCTAATTCATAGTAGCTTTCCAGATCTCATGCTCACAACATTCCCAAAACTGTTACCTTAGAAATTCTAACCTAGAAGTGCCAGAGAAATTCTGCATGCAACTGTTCTTGCCTACTCAGCTGTGTCGGTCTTCCAGGTTTTTCTAAGCTTCCATACCCACCCAGGAGAATAACGTGGAATCTGAACATTTGAGTCACGGTAGATTGCCTTTATTATTGAGGTTTTTCCCCATATTGCATTTATACATGGAGTTTCTGGCTTCTTCATAAGATATTGTAAACATTTAGCAGTTACTGGACTGAGTAAGTATGTGTTCTGCAATAGAAAGAACTGATCAAGCTTGTTTTGTTTTTCTTTGCAGAATCTCTTATGGCTGGTATGGGAGCTAAATTTGTCTTTGTACATAAACATGGGAGCATGTTACCATTTTTTGTAATGGCCAGATTCAAGGCAAACTTTCTTGGCAACATCTTTTTTCCTTTGGAGGTAACTGGGCATTTGCACAATTCACCTGTGTTCTGAACCACATATTAAAATATCTTCAAGTTATGTGTATAAGGTGTATATGAAATATTGATGGATTAGACTTGGGTCTCATCTCCAAGATATCTCATCATATATCTGCAAATCTTCCAAAATCCAAAAAATCCCAAACACTTTTGGTCCCAAGGATTTTGAATAAGGGAGACTCATCCTATATATTATGATGCTCAGTTGAATTAATTTTCAGAATGTACTTCTTTGCTATTGATCAGTGGAAGGTAGTGATTTCCATGTCAGTAGAGCAATGAATTTGGCTTTGAGCCAGAATGAGCTATGCAAAGTGCTTCATCCAATCCCATCACACTTCTCAGCCTTTTGGCAAAGATCAAGTGTAGCATACTTAAAATAGGTCCAGGATCTTGGATTGTTCCTTTAAGATGATGTCTGAAACCTGGAGCAGATTCACCACTTCCTAAATATGAAAGCCACAAGTCACCACCAATATGAATGACCTCGGAATGCATTCATTTATTTCAAAATCAGGTTTATTTGGATATTACAAACATTTCATAATCCCAATTTTGTTTTTTGTTTTTAAATGAATAGGTTACATATAGCCTTTCATGCTAACAATGGATTAGAGATATTTTTAAATGAAACATGAAATTAACCTATACTCCAGTAGAACTCACTTCTGCGTGATTCTTAAAAAGCCTTTACAACGGGTTTAATATGCTAATATACACTGCAATCCTGTACATGCTAACCTGGGGGGTAAGGATCAGTAAATAGTATTGGGCTTACTTCTGAGTAAACACAGCTATGCATAAGCTTGAATGGGAAACACAATTAATTTTTAAATAGTTGGTTAATTTAAAATAATGAAAAAGTCTATTGATTTAATTTATATGGAATCTAAATTTAATTTATATGGACTCAATATCCCTGATATTAATACTTTTATTTTACCTTCCAATGAAGGTGGGCATTGGATCAGGAAGAGTGCATGATGTCTTAGAAAAGGCATTTGCAAGTGGCAAAGATGCCAATCCATTCACTGATCCAGAGGGTCTTCTCTCAAAGGTAAGTGACCAGCAAACAAACAAACAAAATCTAATAGGGGTCAATCATACAAATGCTATGGACATTTAAAACCCTGAATGGCTTGGAGATGGGATACCTCTCATATCAGATTGCCCATTCCCTAAGATCTAATAACCCTAAGGGCATTTACAGACTGCCAAAAATAATGCAGCTTGAGACCACTTTAACTGTCCTGGCTCAGTGCTAGGGAATCATGGGAATTGTAGTTTTTTTTCTGAGACACTGAGCCTTTTCTGTCAGAGAGCTCTGGTGCCACAATAAACTAGTTCCCATTATTCCCTAGCACGGAGCCAGGGCAGTTAAAGTGGTCTCAAGCTGCATTATTTCTGGCAGGCTGTAAAGGCCTAAGTGATCAAACCTGGCTGGGTGGGTCACAAAAGAAAGTCTTTTTTGTTTAATGACCAGAACCAGACTTTGAAACTCTTTGATCCAGGAGGTTTGCTTGGTTTCTTTCCATTCTCTTTGTCACTTGCATACAACTATTGTGAAACATCCAAAGGCAATTCACATGCTGGATTAAGAATTATTTTAAGAATATTACTTTCACTACATTTATTTTTTCTGTTTATTTTTGCAGGTTTTGATTGTATAGTGTGTGTTTGGTTTCATTATTTTTGCAGTTTTTGATTGCACGTTGCAACAACTACTGTAGTTGAAGAGTGGCATTTGCTTATTATTTAAAAAATAATAAAATACCATCTTAATAAGAATATGCTTCTTGTCACCAACAGTTCTCTGACCAGAAAACATCCCATGCATCCAATATCCTTTTTGGAGGAGGATATCTAAAAATGTTTGATCAAGACATTATAACTGGGGTATTGAAAGCTGATATGATCCTAGGAATACTTCAGGTGACTCTTTTGACATTACTATCAGATTAAAATTTACACTCCCTCTTTTGTTCTCCCTGTTGATAATTCTTTAAAGCTTTGATTGAATGCAGTATACTCTAAATTGTCTTCCTGAGAGACAACCACTGTCACAAAGTGTGCCATATTCTAGTTATCTTCATTTAAATATGCCAAATCTATCATTGCAGGCATACCAAAGAGGAACAAAATCCCCCTTGCTAAAGGAAGTTGTGGATATTCTTAAAAATCAAAACACCCTTCAGTGGGACAAGAATTGTATGACTGCAGAAATCCACCGTGTTGTACCTACCTGTACTGGACTCCCATTGCAAATAAGCTTGGTTCATATTTCTAACACAAAATTGGTTGGAAATGGTAAGACAATGGAATATTAACTCCTGGATATAGTGATTTACAAGACCTCAATAGCCAATTTGCTACATCATGAGGTGTATTATAAAATTCTGCACAGGTGGAGCTATTACCTATCTGCCTTTCAACATCACCAAAAAAACCTACCTATTAGCTTCTCCCCCTCCACACACACACACACTATTTACTAGCTAGTGGAAAGGGGCAGCATAGAAACATCAAACAATGTTCTTATAGCTGGATGTACACCAATAATATCATCATCCAGGATCTCCAGGGAGTCTCCCATGTAGGAATATTTGCTATCTATATTAAGCAGAGTACAGCAGATCTAATAGATTATGAGCTTGTGGTACAAACGAGTAATTGCTCAGGATGGTAGGATAATGAAAACATGCTTATTGATTCAGGAAATCCATCTTAGGTAAGGAAAGGAGACAGACAAAATGATCAGTTACAAGAGCTCTAAAAGCTGGCTCTCATGTAGAGATATAAGTTAACAGCTATTATTGGGGTTGGAGACCCATGGATGCTGCTTTACCAGACAAAGAGAACAAAGAGATTAACTAGCTTCTTGAAAAGGAAACAAAAGGCTTCAGTACATAGGCCATAGAAAGATCCAGAGAACTGAAATAAAGGGCAGGGGGTATCTAGACTCCCACCTCTGTCTAATCACTTTATGCAAGCATTAATACCTTTTCCAACACCCTGGAGGTTCTGGAGGATAATGTCATTACTGCACATCCAAGTATAGTGACACAGCTGGACACTTCTCTGCTGCCACCTCCACCAGCCAGAACATAGTCAGGTAGGGGGAAGGGAGTTGCAACAGGTAAAAGTTAGGTTTAGAGATGAATCTAGTTGTTGAGCAGTCAGTACAGGATTTTGACTTCTGAGATGAGCAAAAAAAAAAAGTTATGCAGCCATAGGTAGGATTTATACATACATGACTCACTAACAGCCCATGTTTGGAGAAGAGCATACTATGCATATCATTAAAGTTGCTGTTCTTGTTGTTGTGTCTTCACAACATAAGCCATTTCCAACTTATGATTACCCTAAGGTGAAGAAACATCCCTATGACAGTGATTCAGATCACTTTAAAAAAAAAGTCTGAGTTCCAAATGCACTGTGGCTAAGGATGCTTCCTTTTAATGGAATAATGGCCCAAAACACACTACAGAAAAATCCAGTTTGAAACCACCTTAACTGCCCTGGCTCAATGCTCAGGAATTCTGGGAACTGTAATTTTATGAGACATTTAGCCTTTCTGCCAGAGAGCTCTGGTGCCACAATAAACTACAGTTCCCAGAATTCCCGAGCACTGAGCCAGGGCAGTTAAAGTGGTCTCAAACTGGATTATTTCTTGAGCTTGTTTGGAGGTTCATGCATTGAATCAACTATAGTACATAAATGCATTGAATCAACTATAGTACATAAATGTTGACTCACCAAGGGCACATGCACACTAATGAATTATAGAACTATTATTCCACTTTAACTCCCCTGGTTCTATCCTATGGAATCCTGGGACTGGAGTTTAGAGAGAGGGTAGTTAGAATTCCCAGCCAGAATGCCCCAGAGTCTCACCAAACTACAAACCCCAGGATAGAACCATGACATTTAAAATGGAATAATAGCATTATAACTGTATGAAGTAAATGGGCCCCAAGGTTTCCCTTGATTCAGTAGGACTGGTCTAACTGGGAATAACAACAGTATTTAGACATTTATATTTAATGCAATAATACTATTTTACAGTATTGATTTTACTTACTTCTTTCAAACAGCTCATTTATCGATAACTCCTGAGCCAACATCACATTTCACTTTGCTAGACATGATTAAGAGCAACATTAAACTGAAAACCAAGCTGAGTCTCAGGTAAATAAAATTACTGATACATTGAATCATCAGATACAGTGTGTGCATTAATGCTTTAATGTATATAATTGCAAACAACATATTTTTTGTTCAACATTTTTAGCATTTATAAAGATATGTTCATGACAATGGGAGTTATAACACCTGAAATTCAGGCTGTACTGGAAGAAAATGCCAAACTGATTGTAAATGTATCTTTGAATATTGATGCTACTCTAAATATTAAGGAAAATAACTTCAAAGTTGAACTTCCACCATGCAAGCAGGAAACTGACATCATTTCTCTAAGGTACGTTGGATTTGCTCCAAATGAGAAGTGGGGTTTTTATGTTTGTTCATTTCAGTATAATAAGGAATTTTTTAAAAAGAAAAGAAAAGAAAATGTGTTGATCTCTTTAATTTATTATTGTCTATTATCTCAAGCTAGTACTTGGAAGGGGAGGAGTGGATGTCTTATATACACTCCAATCAAAATTATGATGTTGTAAATTTTAGCTTAACATAGTTCAAATAGACCTCTGTAAATGAAAAGTTGCTCCAAAGCTCAGCAGTGCAATCCTGTACATTTCTACTCCAGAGGCCCACTGAAATAATCTGGAATTACTCATAGTTAAGGATATACATCTCAATCTTCCCAAAAATAGGTTTAACACATGATGCATCACTTTTTAGCATAGGTAAACATTGCACAGACTTATCCTTTTGTAAGGTTGATACTAATGACAGGTTTTCCAATGTAAAAGTATGGTGGTAGTTATTTTACTCTCTTTATGACTTTAGAAACATTGAAAGCAATACTCTAAACTCTAAACAATGGTTTCAAGTGGAAAGAAAAATAGTGGTTGAGCCGATTCTTATTAATATTTAGAGCAGTCAATAAGATTTAATACCTGAAGTCAATGAGATTTAATTAAATCACTACTATAATTAAGACTATTCTCCGTCTGTAGCCAGCTCAATATGAACAACAGAAAGCACATCAGATAAGCTGATAGTCAAAGGAATAAAATAAGATTTGCTGTTTATTAAAATGCTTAGATAAATAAAGGGGTCTTCACTTGACGCTAAAAATCTGGCAAGAAAGGTTTTCAGCTGATAAAGCTGCACAGAGATGGTACCTCCAATTACAACTAGAAGCCCTTCACTTTTTGTTAATTTGATTGATTGATTTCTTGCTAATATGTTCCATTCCTTGGTGCATACCATTAAATTCTAAACTCAGCCGTTCACACGTAGCCTTGTGGGACTGCCTCTGCTCTCTGCCTTTGCCAATTTGGGGTTGGCAGGATTTGGGGTACTGTGACAGCTCAGCAGTAGAACTCTGCTTCCACTCTGCTTTACATTGTTTGGTTAAACAACGAATTTGTCATTAAATCAGTAGTGATTTCTCTAATTGGATGGCAGTCCTGATTCAAAACCATATTAGCTCAGCAGCATTTAGAAAAAAATCTTCAGTCCCATAAACTGTATTAGTGCAATGTATATCAACATCTTGCCAAACAACACATCTTTCTTTGCAATATTTGGTGAACGAACACATGGATACTTAAAATCCTATTTTTCTTCATAACCTCAAGAAGAAAAACGAGCATATACATAAACCTATGGAAAACCAAACTCAGGAGATTAAAGCAAGAATATGGAAAGCTGCCAGATAATATGTTATCCAAAATACATCATGGCAAGCTGTTGAAAAATGTCCCTTAAGTGTTCTTTTCATTCCACTTATGAACAGGTCCAATAAAAGAATTCACATAAATCTTATTTATGTGATTGATCACAAATAAGATTAATTATGTTATCTATAAGTATTTATACTTTGCATACAAACTAGCATTAAGTGTACGTGTATATAAACCATGGTGTTACCAAACTGATAATGACCTGAATCCAATTGTTAGTTTGGTATCCACTAGACCAGGGGTAAGCAACCTTTTTGAGCCAGGGGCCGGGTTGCTGTCCCTCAGACAATTGGGGGGCCGAAGCACCCAAAATAAATAAATAAATAAATAAATAAATATTTAAATTTAAAAAATTTAAAAAATTTTTAAAAATTTAAAAATTAAAAAGAATATGCATGCACACTCTTTCAGACCCAGAAAAGCCATGGCAAAACCCCTGTGGAGATTTTGCCAAGAAAACCCCAAGAATAAGTAATAACAACAATAATCAATATCATCATGGCGGGCGGCGGCGGCCCAAAGGCCTCGGGGGGGGCGCATCCAGCCCCTGGGCCTTAGGTTGCCTACCCCTGCACTAGACTCATTGAGTCAATTGCTGAATGGTAAGTCAAAACATATGTAAACCATTGATTTAATGGGTCTACTCTACTGGGGGGACTAACTTGAATGTATGCTATTGAATTCAACATACATAAATACTAACTGATAAAAGTTAGTATCAACATGGTTCAATTTCTTTTTAAAAATTGTGTCATTTGTTCTATATATTTTTCAGTGGTAGAAATAAAAAAGGTATCAAGAGGAAATAGTTTTTCGAATAGAAATTTGATCTGGTTTTTTTTCTTTCTTTCCTGTTTTGTAATTTGTATACCTTTTACTTATACTAAAGATTTACAAAGTTGCATGTTGCTTCTTCATCCAGAAAAAGTGTCTCTACTCCTATTCTCTACTGTGATCAGATCTTCCCACCTCTTCCATAACTCATCCAACATCCCACAGTCCTGCCAAAAATTTTGTGCAGAGGCAAAAACTCATCCAAACTGGTTCACATGTGCATCTTTAATTGCTCTGATTCAGTGCTAGGGAATTATGGGAACTGTATTTTATTGTGGCACCAGAGCTCTCTGACAGAGAAGGCTCAATGTCTCAGAAAAAAATACAGTTCCCATGATTCCCTAGCACTGAGCCAGGACAGTTAAAGTGGACCCAATTTGCACTATTTCTGGCAGTCTGCAAAGGCCCAAAAAAAGTCCTTTGGCCTTTGGAAGGCGCTGAGCCCAGGAGAATCTCTGCTGGAGTAAAGGGGTAGTAGGGATGATAGGTGATATTTTCCAGATGTTTTGTTGCCTCTTGGGCTGCTTCAAAAGCTCTCCCACCCCTTAAGTGCAGCTTTTCTTAAGATGCAAAGTCCTGCAGAGTAAAATAGTAGCAGTGAAAGTTGCCTTCCCTACTAGTAAAATTCTGCTAAGCCATACTCTTTTATCAGTTAGTATTCATCACTTAATTACACTCATTTGTCTACATGAATTGTCTCTGCTGAAAAATGCTGTGTTTGTATAAATGTAAGATGACATTTATTCATCTTCTGTTGTTGTTGTTGCCTTCAAGTCTTACTGACTCATAGTGATCCTAAGGCTAACCTATCCTGTGGTTTTCTTGGCAAGATTTGTTCAGAGAGGGTTTGCCATGCCATCCTCTGAGGCTGAAAGAGTACGACTTGCCCAAGATCACCCAGCAGGCTTCCATGGCTGAGCAGAGATTTCAACTCTGGTCTCCAGAGTCATAGTCCAACACTCAGACCAAACTGGCTTTCTATTTACTTATTGGAGTTTATCACATGGGGACCATATGTACCTCTATCCCAATAATTATTAAAGTGACCGCAACCCGCAAAAGCATGCAATGCATGAATGATTTTCACACAGAGAACACAATAACACGTTAGAAGCTCATTACTAAAATGAGAAAGAGGGTAGAACATGCATTTGGTTTTCACACAGATGTGTGGAAATCCCAATAATGGTTTGGGAATTATTACTATTTTTGCACGTGCACATAGAAGAAGTAGCTGAGTCACCAGAAATCACCCAGAGAAATAAACAATTTACACAATTTTCTTTATAAAAATATACTCTACTGTCCCTTACTTTCCAAGAAATGGTATGCAACCTGAGTAAAAAGAACAAAACATTACCCAAAGAAGTAGGAAAGGTAGAAAAACAGCATAAAAGGCTGCATCCCTCTGGACAACCAGTTTCCCTGCCTTCCGAGTGGCTGTTCCTTTAAGAGCCCTGGCTAATGGGGAAGGGACACTCACACAGACTAGGGAGAAGCAAGCTTTTTCTCTGTGACCCTGTCTTTGCCTCAGTAACTGCTCCTTTAAGAGCCCTGGCTACTCATCCCAAAGAACCATAGGAAATCTGGCAACAACTACAGAAATGGGGAGATCCTGCAAATGTCTTTCACACTAGAGCAATTTCACACAAAAAAAGCAAATTCACGAATGAAACAGAAATGAAGGGGCAGGATATAAATTATTATTATTATTATTATTATTATTATTATTATTATTATGAATTTACAGTATTTTCCCAAAAATGCCTATTTGCTGGTTCATGTCACTTTCTTGTCGGATTCCAAGAGGTTTGTGCACAACTTCATGTGAAAACCATTTGCACATTTGAGCCTAATACGCTGGATAACCGCAGGTTCTGACCCATTAAAACTTCCAGTTTTCCCCGTGTGAGAAACTCCATTGAAACTTTTAAAATCTATTTTTCACTGCTGCAAATATTAGTTTGGTATCAAAAAGTATGACAAAATCAAAGAGAATGAAATCTTAAAAACCATAGAACAATAGTACCATAATCCTATTGTGACACCATGCTAGCACAATAGTCCATTGCATTAGAGGAGTCGATTGCTTCCCACTAATACAGGGAGGAAGAGGAATGGCAAAGCACTGGTATATCTCCAAGCCAGCTTTCTCATCCTGCCTTGGCTCTGCTAACACCTTTAGAACCCTCCTGTTGGAAACAGGCAGCACAAAGCTGGAGCTATCCATGATTTTGTCCTGCTGCCACTGCTGCTTTTTTTCTCCTTTTGCCACAGTCACTACCATTGTCTTTACTCTGCTGCAATAGTTAAGCTGCTAGTTTAGTAAGTCAATTCCCAGGCAAGAAGTCAAGAAATACAACAGAAAATATAGACCATATGGTATTTGACACACATTGTGGTTGATCTGTGATGGCTCTTTCATGCACAGAATTCATCACGTGTAAATACAGGATTAAGACTAACTAGCTGAACTATCACTCTCCACTGTTATAGTGCTATATTCCAGTAACTGCCATGGCAACTTTCTGTAGTATTCTGGAGTTTGTAGTTCAGTGCAGCCCTGGAGCTCTCTGGTTGAGAATTCTAAATGCTCCTCCCTAAAATCCAAATTCCATGATTCCATAGAATATTACCATTGAGGTTAAGTATAGCACTATAATAAAGTGGTGCAATAGGGCTGTTAGTCCTGTCTTAGGGCCTAAGCAGACTGCCAGAAATAGTGCACATTAAATTGAGGCACTGCCCTGGCTCAGTGCTAGGGAATCATGGGAACTGTAATTTATTGTGGCACCAGAGCTCTCTGACAGAGAAGGCTCAATGTCCCAGAAAAAAATACAGTTCCCATGATTCCCTAGCACTGAGCCAGGGCAGTGCCTCAATTTAATGTGCACTATTTCTGGCAGTCTGCTTAGGCCTTTAGATTAATAAGAAAGACTACATTGTCCCATGTTTAAAATCAGGAATAGAGCATACTCCATCTGGTTCCAATCCATGAAATGATTAATGTGTATGCATGGATGCATAAGAGAACCTATGATGGCCCCATTGACTCAAGACATCTGCCAAGTGTATATCCAAAATTTTAAATTATAGTTTTGTGCATACTAAGACTCTTCAGTTAAGGTAACATTATACATTACTGAATTGCAATTACCAATCACTTAATTAGTATTACTACCCTATTCAGTTACAGATTCCCATGTGCATATCTGACAAAAGTCTACTGGTTTTTTCCTCTACTGTACCTCCATACTAGCCCAAGTGTCACTGCTAGTTTTTACTTGCCTTGTAACTGTTAAATTGTTATTTGCTATCACCAACAAATAAGATTCTTCCAAGAGCCCATTTATCAACAACCATGCTCAAGCCTTGAAAACTTAGGGCTGTGGCTACTTTGATTGAGTTGTTCCACATATGTTGAAATCCCCTTTTCCTTCTGCCTACCACTTTACCAATTATTTCCACTATAAAAGATGGCACCTACAATGTTCATAACATTTTCTTCTGCCTTCACATTTGTCTGAACTGATCATCTAAGGCAGGGGTAGGCAACCTTTCCCCTTTAAGGGCCGAGGGACTTCAGCTCCCAGAAGCCTCAGCCATGTTGGCCAATAGTCCCATGTTGGCCAATAGCTCCTGGGATTCTGGGAGCTGAAGTCCCTCGGTCTTTAAAGGGGAAAGGTTGCTTACCCCTGATCTAAGGTTTCAAGGTTCAGAAAGGCATTTCAGTAAATGAATAAGAATATGGTGACTTTCTTTTTCAAAAAATGAAACTGAATATAAATATCTTACCTCTTGAAAATTTTGCTAGTACTGAGAAATGAACCATGTCTTTTATTCTGGAAATGTACAGTTTTCCCTTTTTTATTTTCCCCTTGAGCAAGGATCACAGAAAGCAGAAACTTTCATGCTCTAATTTTAGGCCTTTCTTGTAATTTTTTTCCTTCTTGTTATTAAAGCACCAGAATAGGGTATTAGGCAGATTATTTTTATTATTCTGTGTGATTCTGCAGACAGTGGCATATGTCATCTGTGATGCAACTGCTTTTGCTGGCTCTCCATGTTCAGTGGGAAAGAACCCATCAACCACTTTTATGAAGTGGCAAGAGTAGAGTGGTTTAAAACATAAAAAGTACTGCAGGAAGATGTGATGCAGGGAGGGGAAGATGCCAATGATTGCCGCTTGGAGACATAGCCTATGATTTGGTGATGATTTAAATTATTGAATGTGAATAAAGTTAAAGCCACTTCCCTTTAATCTATTCTGCCTGGATGAGCAATCATGAAATGCAAGTTAATTTGTAATTTCTTTCATCCCCTCAGCTTGTCTTAAAGAATATTTTGGTTCAGTTTTTATTTCTGAAATTTCTAGCTAAGCTTAGCATGGAGTGTGGCTGGTATGCCCTTTATCAGAAACAGAGAGTTTAGAAAGAAAACATAGCCCTCGGGTGATAACGCATTATTTATTTATTTTTATTTGACTGAGGTGCTCTGTATGAAGTGCAACTACATGTTCTGTACAGTACCCTCACCACTACAGGCACTGACAAAAAGGAAGATAGAGAAAGATAAAAGGAATGCAAATCCATCTTTCAAATACAGTGGATTAGGTGTTCTTAGGCTTTGTCACCAAGTGTGAAGCACATTATACTCAACATGGAAACACCAATCACTTCCCATTCACAGCCAGACAGGTCACTCAGCCCATCAATGTTCCCAAAACAACCCTGAGGCAATAACATCAATGGAATTCATGAAATACTGAATGTGTATCTGTGTCTGCATGTGCATTTAATGCCTTTTAAAGCAAACTATCAACCAAAAAATGGGGAAGAAGAATTAATATCCATATCACCAATGCTCTTGTACTACCAGAAGTTTAGAGATAACACTTTATCAAAATGCTGTTGACCACTGGTAAAATTCAGAGACTATAGACATGTTAGTCTGGAATATCAGTGTGCAAAGGATCTTGTAGCACCTTTGAGAGTAAGGGGCTCAACAGGTGGCCCCTAAGGGGCGGCGTCCGCTGTCCCTTTTCTTACCAGATTGGGGCCATGGCAGTAGCATGCCACAGCCCTGATCCAGAGATTTGCCACTCTAAAAAGAGCTGGCAAATGCCGTTTCTTTTTAGAACAGCAAAAAGCTGATCTTGCTGCCTTGGCTGCACCAAGGGAGAGCCATGACACTGCCTGCCATCTGTTTGGGTGGGTGGCGTGATGGCGGCATTGGGACAGAGTTGGGGTGGCCAGCGTGTGCGGTCACCATACCTCGACTCCACCCCCAGGCCAGCCCTTGTGACTGGTCTGTACAGCCCCTAACTGTGCGAAAGAAGTTGTAGCATAAGCTTTTGTAGACTTGATCTACGTCCTCAGATGCATGGAGTGTCACTCTATGCATCTGAGGAAAGAGACTCAAAAACTTATACAACTTCTTTCACATACTCCATGCACCTAAGAAAGTAGAAGTAGTGCAAATTGAGTCCACTTTAACTGCCCTGACTGAGTGCTAGGGAATCATGGGAACTGTAGTTTATTGTGGCACCAGAGCTCTCTGACAGAGAAGGCTCAATGTCTCAGAAAAAAATACAGTTCCCATGATTCCCTAGCACTGAGCCAGGGGAGTCAAAGTGGACTCAATTTGCACTATATCTAGCAGTCTGCAAAGGCCCTAAGTCTACTAAAGCTTATACTACAAGTTCTTTCACACAGTTAGTCTCAAAGGTTCTACAAGATCCCTTTGTAGACTGCTAGTGTTACTCAGCACATGCAGCAATCCTTGTGTAAAGTACTTTATGAGTAACAGCACATAGAATAGGCCAATATAACGTTGTGTTGTGTGAAAAGTAGTCATTTGTTTTGTCTTGCTTTGAAAAATGGAACTGCATTGAAACTGGAAATCCCTAAAGGATGTATATAACTGAGATTCTGTGATCTAAGAAACATCTTTATGACTAGCTCTGACAGAACAAATAAGCCCATCTCAAAGCTACCCATCACATTACCATATATATATATATATATATATATACACACACATACATATATATGTGTGTGTTCTAAGTGTAAACTATCTGTGGCAGATTTACCAGAATAATCACCACTAAATTTTATAATTATTCAGCCAGGGTGAAGGAGTTGATGAAACTCTAGTGCATGCGTGAAACATACCCAATAACTTGAAAATTCTTAGCATGTGACATCATTTTTCAGCTGAAGACTGGAACCATTACCCCAGACAGACTATATTATTTTGATTTTGTTAAAAATATGACTAGACATATCTACAAGTTCAATTTGTGAGGCAATTTTCATGGAACAGCAATTACTATAAAGTCCATATTGCAATACATAACTCAGATCTTTTCAATATCTTTGTATGCTAATGCATTATTTCATTTACTGTTTATCTTGCAGGTTTAAGACATCTGCTGTCACTTGCAATATTGAAGAGGCACCTGCGAGTAAGTCAACTCCTGTGCTTCTCCCTGAGACGATGTCTAACATAATGAAGCAGTCCTTTGATTCTTCAACAGCTGAACAGGAAAGAACAAAGGTAATCCATATTGGATGCTTGGATGCACATGTATTTGTCTTCCATATAGAAGAGAAATAATTTGAATTATTGGGTTAATTTTTTTCACCTAATAGTAAAATAGGCCAATATTACGTTGTAATAAATATTGTTATAATGTTTTGTAACCTGGATTATAATGTATTGTAATCTAGTTATAATGTATTGTAACCTGAATCAGCAAGGCAAAATATTAAAGTACTATAGTTGTAAGGCAGCATTTCCATTAACTGTGGATAAATTCCCAGAACAATTATGTTTTTTTCACTATTTGTATTGTTGGGTGATTCAGCAATTAGAACTGGGATGTGCTATTTAGAGAGCTAGTGCCTTATTGTTTCATTAAGAAACAGTCTATAATGCTGAGTAAAATAAGTTGTCCTCATCCAATTAAACTTCTTGTTGTTGTGTGTTTTCAGGTTATTTTCAACTTGTGTCAACTGTAAGGTGAACATTAGGTAAAAACAGCCTTTTCTTGGCACAGAGAGGTTTGCCATTGTCTTCCTCTCTAGAGCCAACATAGCATAGTGGCTTGAGTGTTAGATTATGGCTCTGGAGACCAGAGGTCAATTCCCAGTTTTACCATGAAATCCCCTGAGTGACCTTGGGCAAGTCATATACTCCCAGCCTCAGGGGAAGGCAATAGCAAACCTCCCCTGAACAAATCTTGCCAAGAAAACCCCATGATAGGTTTGCCTTGGTGTCACCTTAAGTCAGAAATGACTTGGAGGCACACAACAACAAAAACAAGGCTGGGAGACAGTGATTTGCCCAATAATGCCATGATCATAATTATATAGGGGCCATGAATACAAATAAGTTACGGATGCATAACTCTATGTTATACATCCATGACAGTGAATGCCAAGCTCTATTTCCAAATGAGTTACTGCTCTTTGCCAAAAAAAAAAAAAGGTGGGGGAATCTAAAAGTGTGATCTTCCATAGTTCAATATATTTCTTGCCCATTTAGGATGAACCTTCTTCAGAAATCAGGTCAACAGAAAAGATCTATTCACAAAAACAATCAGAACGCCACTTAGATTCAGTCCGACATACTATGTGCTTTGAGGCGTGTACATTTGGATGTAAGGCTTGCGTTGAATCATCAAATGCATATGCTGGATGTATTCTAGGTGATTCTCTGTACAACATAGTTGGTGAACATGTTTTAAAATTAACCCTTAAGCAAGGTAAGTCTTATTTATACTCTAATTTAGTTTGTAGCTCACGGGGGGGGGGGGGGGGGAAACTTTATAGAAAACAGTGACCTGTGTGAAATAGTAACTTTGGAAAATCTATTTCTGGCATGTTACACAATGGAGAATGAATGATACTGTGGCACACACTACTGCCACCTTCCTACTTTTACACTTTAATTCTAGCTAGCTGTACTTTGGGAACTTGTTATCCCCACTTCTACTAATTAATAAAGTGTCAGGGACTCACACTGCCTTTTTAGTGTAGTCCCACCTACAGAATAACAAAATATTGGTAGTGTGTTTTGTGACTAAAACAGAGGCCAAGTGATGTTAGAATAAAAGAAAGAAAAGTTTATTTTACATCAGCATGTAATAAAGATAACTTGTTTCAGGACTTGCTATTATAATCTTTCTTAGTTATAGACTTATATAACATATGTTACTAATTCAATCACAGTACCTCAGTCCCACTGGCTGATAATATCTGACTGGAAAGAACACCATAGTAACTCTCTCTTCCAGAACTCTGTGTGTGTTCAGAGTTTACCCTTTCTAAACTCTATCTCCCTAAAATTCAGTTCCCTCAGGAACACCTTAAACTCAGCCCTCTCACTGGCTCAACTTTCCCAACACACCCTCTAACCCAAATCTTCTTCTTCTTCTCTGTCAACCTGGGCTTTTATACTACTCCCAGCTGAACTCCCATTGGCTGGCTCTCAGCTGCCTTCTGATTGGCCAGCTGGACCTCTGCTTTGTTGAAGTTCATTTATTCATAACATGCCTTATGCAATGATGAATTCTGAAAATATTAAAATCCTGGGAAGATAGGCTTGAATCTACTTGCAGGTACCCACTACAGTAGAGCCATTAAATCAGTAGGTGCTATGTTAGTATTGACTTAAGCATCCTCTGTCATCAGGTGTAACAATTATAATGAAGCTGTCATTGTAGTTACATGTAACAATTCCACCTCACCATCTTGCCATTGCCCCCCTTCCCCAAAAAAACCCACCTTTACAGCCTGGCAGCACCAAAGGATTTCTGTGGTGCATCTGATCAAGAAACTGGGAATGATCATACAGTGCTCTCCTGATTGTGGGGTACATCAAAAACAGGCAGCTGGAGAGACCATTCAGGGACCTGCCACAACTGCTTGTCTCAAGATGCCCCATGACTGGGATAGTACTGCAGATATCATTTCCCAGAACCCCAACATGCAGCATCTGAGAAACCCTTCCATTGAGGTGCTGCCAGGCTGAAAAGGTAGGGTTTGGGGTTCATGTTCAGACATCATTTACAAGAGTGAAACTCTGGCTTACCATCCTATAACTACTGAATAGAATGCCAGCTGTGATTTATTTCTTTGTGACTATATATGAACAATGGTCTAGACTAGATAGGAATCATGATCTTACTGAACCATCTAGTTACTCTTTTAAAATCAGTGAAAGCATCCTCTTGCACTGTGGGACGGGAGCCTAGCTGGATCTCTTGTTGTCACCATTACATAACAAAGTCAGGAATAGTCTGGGAGCGGGGGAAGGGAAGGTATGGCGGCAACAGAGTGAACAAATGTAACAAAAGAAGAAGGGATTGATGCTTAATACCTATCCCTTCTTCAGTTTATCCTGTTTCCCAGGATAACTTGGAGAGTGCACCATCCATTCCACAAACCCTTACTCTGCTCCTTTGCAATGCCAGGTCAGTAAAAAACAAAACACATATCATCCACGACCTCATATTGGATGAGGCAGCCGACTTGGCATGCTTTACTGAAACCTGGCTGGGAGATGCTAGAGCTGCAATGTGGGTGCAGGCTCTCCTAGCTGGGTACTCAGTCAGTGAGCAGATAAGGGAGAGTGGGTGGGGAGGCGGTGTGGCCTTGGTTCGTAGAAACAACCTAACCTTGACCAGGAAGCCTATCCAGAAAACAGCCTACATCGAGTGTATGTACCTAAGCCTGAGAACTAGGGATAGTTTGGGGATTCTGTTGGTATACCGGCCACCCCGTTGCTTAACAGACTTCCTGACTGAGCTGACGCAGCTGGTCTCAGAGTTGCTGCTGAGTCACCCAGACTTCTGGTTCTGAGCAACTTCAACATCCCACTCGAGACCAGTTTGTCAAATCTAACTGGCACGGCTTGGGAGTTCATGGAAACCATGACAAGCATGGGCCTATCCCAATTGGTTGTCGGGCCTACACATTGTGCAGGTCATACCCTCAATGCAGTCTTCAGTACGGAACAGGAATATCCATGGGCGCTGTCATGGATGGATCATTTCCTGGTCAAGATGGAACTAAGAGCCACTATCTGCCCCTCCGGGGGGGGGGGGGGTGGACCCATTAGAATAGTCTGCCCTCGAAGGCTAATGGAACCAATAGGCTTCCAGAAAGCCTTAGAGGATTTAATGGTTGGTAACACCGGTGATTCTACCAAAGCCTTGGTTAATACCTGGAACACCGATCTCACCAAGGCTATCGACACAATCGCTCCCAAGCGTCCTTTCCAGCCCGCTCCTAATCGTAAGCCCTGGTATACCGAGGAGCTTAGGAGGATGAAGTGAGCTGGACAACAACTAGAGCATGAATGGTGGAAGACTCAACTCTTATCCGACAGAACTCGCCATAGGAAACACCTTGATTCCTATCGGGAGGCATTGCATGCAGTGCAGAAATCTTTCTCTTCTGCACGCATTGCGTCTGCAGAGTCTCATCCAGCAGAGCTGTTTAGGGTGGTGGGGGAACTGACACAGGTACCTCCGGTGCAGAACCCTCTACTTAACCCTACAGTGGCCTGCTGCGATGCTTTTAACATCTACTTTGCAGATAAAATCTCTCGAATAAGAGCCGACCTGGACGCCAATGTTTTGACAGAATCCATGGGTGAGGTGTCCATCAACTTCGTTGATTGTATTTTACTGGATCAGCTTCAATCTGTGAGTACCTATGACGTGGACAAGCTCCTTGGTAGAGTAAGGAAGACGACCTGCCCTCTCGATCCTTGTCCATCCTGGCTGGTTGTCCAGGGGGGCAACGCTTTGAGGGTATTCCTTCGGGATACCATCAGCGCGTTATTCAGGGAGGATTTTGTTCCATCTTGTCTAAAGGAGGAGGTGGTTAAACCCCTCCTGAAAAAGCCCTCCCTGGACCCCCTGGACAGGAATAACTATAGACCGGTCTCCTTGCTGCCATTCTTAAGCAAGGTGATCGAGAGGGCAGTTGCTTCCCAGCTCCAAGCTATCTTGGATGAAACCGATTATCTCAATCCATTCAAACCAGCTTTACGACAGGATATGGAGTTGAGACTGCCATGGTTGCTCTGGCTGATGACCTCCGCTTGGGTATCGACAGGGGTAATGTGACCCTGCTGGTGCTCTTGGACCTCTCAGCGGCCTTTGATACAATAGACCACTCCATCTTCTCAGATTGCCTGAGAGAGTTAGGAATTGGAGGCACTGCTTTGCAGTGGTTCCATTCCTTCCTCTTGGGCAGATCCCAGAGGGTGAGGCGCAGGGACAGTTGGTCTTCTAGAATAGAGCTTAATTGTGGCATCCCTCAGGGCACCATCCTGTCCCCGATGCTATTTAACATTTATATGAAGCCGCTAGGAGAGATCATTCGGAGGCATGAAGCATGGTGTTTTCAGTACGCTGATGACACCCAGATATATCTCTCCATGACCAGATCATCTGCCCAGACCTCAGATGGCATCTCTCCTACTACTCTTGCTGCCTTTTAAAAGGCAGTAAAGATGGATCTCTTTGACAGGCCTTCCCAGAGTAATTCTCCCGGCTCTTTTCCTAGATGGTCTGGTTTGTTACTCCGCTCTCTTACCCCTGGCTGCTATTGTTTGTTGTTTTGTTTATGATTTTATTGTCTGATGCTGTTTTTAATACCATTCTAGTTTAATCTATTTTTAAGGGGTGGGAGGGATAGGGGGGTATTTGGTGATGTGTTTTATCTTTGTGATGGCAATTCCCCTTTTTCCCAGCAACTAACAAGGAGTTTGTGGAATTTAGCATGGAGTACATGACCTCCGTGTTTCCAAACTTCAGGTGGGATTCCATCAATCCCAGCTGCCTTGCTGTTTTTTATCTGCTGTATGGCCTTAAGGGTCTCTTCCAAAGTGGGAGCTATGTCCAGTTCATTTTTCATTGGTTTTTGTACCATATGTTGGATAGCTGAGCCTTGGACTACTCGGTTGGCACTGAAGAAACTTTGAAAATGTTCAGCCCATCGATTCAGGATGGAGGCTTTATCAGTAATTAGTGTTTGACCATCTGTACTGTATAAGGAGCTTTGGATCTGATAAGTAGGTCCAAACACTGTTTTAAGAGCATCGTAAAATCCTCTAAGATCACCCAGATCTGCACAGTGTTATGTCTTTTCTGCTATTTTGATCCACCACTTGTTCTGAATGTCTTGGAGTTTTTGTTGAAGTTTACAACACATGAGACGGAAAGCTGCTTTTCTTACATGTCAAGTTGGTTGGGCAAGGTATGCCAGGTGAGCAGTTCTCTTCTTTGCCAACAGTTCCTGGATCTCTTGGTTGTTTTCATCAAACCAGTCTTGATTTTTTTTGTGGGAGAACCCAAGGGATCCTTCTGCAGACTGGAGGATACTGTTTTTGATATGTTGCCAAAGCACTGTAGGAGAAGGATCTGTAGGATGGTCTTCAAGTTTTGATTGAAGATTTGCCTGGAAGTTGTCTCTCGTGGTAGCTTGTTGAAGATTGTTGACTTGGAGTCTCCTCTTTAAGATGCCACCCCTCTTAGGTTTGAGCTTGAGATGAAGATTTAGTTTACATCTTACGAGGCGATGATCTGTTTGGCATTCTGCACTGGGCATCACTCGAGTATGACGGACATCACGAATGTTTCTCTGGTGGACTAGAACATAGTCAATGAAGTGCCAGTGTTTGGATCGGGGATGCATCCAGGTTGTCTTCAAGCTATCTTTCTGCTGAAAGATAGTGTTTGTAATAGTCAGCTGTTGTTCTGCACAGAACTCTAGCAGGAGGCATCCGTTATCATTGTAATTTCCAACACCATGCTTGCCTAAAACACCTTTCCAGGCTTTGGAGTTCTTTCCTACTCTGGCATTGAAGTCACCAAGGATAATAATTTTATGAGATGCAGTCATCATCACCCTGTACAAGAAAAAAGGAGCAAAATTTGATTGCTCAAACTATCAAGGTATAACACTGCTCTCTATTGCTGGAAAAATCCTTGCAAGGATACTCCTGAACAGATTAGTTCCTGCTATTGCAGAAGAACTCCTTCCTGAAAGCCAGTGTGGCTTCAGAGCCAATAGGAGTACTACAGATATTGTATTTGCCCTTGGACAACTGCAACAGAAATGTAAAGAGCAGAACAAGGGACTCTATGTAACATTTGTTGACCTCACCAAAGCCTTCGACACTGTGAGTAGAAAAGGTCTATGGCAGATCCTGGAAAGACTAGGATGCCCCCCCAAATTCCTCAAAATGATTATCTTGCTACATGAGGGCCAGCATGGTCAAGTCAAATACACGATGCTCTTTCAGAGCCCTTTCTAATAACTAATGGAGTGAAGCAAGGTTGTGTTCTTGCTCCAACTTTATTTACAATCTTCTTAGCATGATGCTCCAAAGGGCTGCAGCAGAGCTCGAAGAAGAAGACGGCATCTATATACGTTACCATGTTCATGGTAGCTTGTTTAACTTAAGCCGTCTGAGGGCTCACACTAAGACTCTAAACTATCTAGTCCGTGAGCTGCTCTTCGCTGATGATGCTGCCCTTGTTGCCCACACAGAAGCAGCTCTGCAGCACCTAACATCTTGCTTCGCAACAGCTGCAGAGCTGTTTGGGCTGGAAGTCAACCTGAAGAAAACAGAAGTTCTCTACCAGCCTGCGCCACAGGACAAACACCACCATCCCCACATCGCTGTAGGCAAATCTGTGCTTAAGTCTGTTCAGCAGTTCACCTACCTAGGAAGCATCATCTCCTCAGATGCCAAGAATGACAAAGAGATCAACCACAGATTAGCAAAGGCATACAGCACATTTGGAAGACTTCACAAAAGAGTCTGGAGTAACAAACACCTGAGGCGGAGCACAAAAATCAGTGTGTGTAGAGCCATTGTACTGTCTATTCTCCTCTATGGGTCTGAAACATGGGTCACCTATCGCCAACACTTACGACTCCTCGAACGCTTTCATCAGCACTGTATACACACAATCCTAAATATACACTGGCCTGACTATGTGACGAATGTTGCTGTCCTTGAGCAAGCATGGATCAACAGCATTGAGGCCATGCTATTGAAAACGCAGCTGCGCTGGGCTGGGCACGTTTCTAGGATGGAGGACCATCACCTCCCAAAAATAGTACTCTACGGTGAACTTGCCACGGGTCAGCGTAAGAGGGGCGCTCCAAAAAAGCGATACAAGGACTCCCTGAAACAACATCTCAGGCTCGGCCAAATTGATCACCAACAATGGTCCACCCTGGCCTCACATCGGGAGGCATGGAGACGCACTATCCACAATGCTGCAGCCTTATTTGAGAAGTCACGCCGAACAAGTCTCAAAGAGAAACAACAACGCAGAAAGAATCACAACCCGGAAACATCACCCAAGGAGATCTTCTGCTGTGCTTTCTGCAACCGGACTTGTTTATCTCAGATTGGCCTTTTTAGTCATCAGCGCGCTTGCAAAAAGCATGGGATGAGGACTTCCTGAATCTTCGTTTGCGAAGAAAAGCCAGAGAGAGAGAGAGAGATTTATCTTTGTATCATTTTAATCTGTTGTACGCCACCCCGGTTGCTTTGCACAGGGGCGGGTTAGAAATAAAACTTATTATTATTATTATTATTTATATAGGTATCATGTTGTGAGGAACACTAACTCCTCTCCCACAATCCTATATTTTGACCACACACATCATTTTTATTTATATTTTTATACCATTAACAACAATTATATAAATACATTCAGTTAAAACATAAAGTAAACATAAAAATTAAACAACATAATACACACACACCTATATATAACATGACATAGGCTGCATCCACACTGCAGAAATAACCCAATTTGACACTTCTTTGAAAGTCATGGCTGTTTGTTGTGGCACTATTTTCCAGTCAAAAAAATGAGAATGTTGATTATTTGCTTGCCAATGATATATTATGATTAGATTTGTCTATTTGGGGGTCATTGCTTTTTGAAGATATAACCATGACTAGATTATATTTGCTCTGATTCAGAGGTTGGGAAAGTTATCATTTTGTGGTTGTAGCTATTGTCCAAGAAGTTACTTTTAAGCTCTATTCCAATTATATAGTATAGTCTTCTGTCCCCATACATACATTGAAATCTTTTTATCATTTTAATTTATGAAATGATAACTCAGATAACATAATTTGTCACTAGTTCCTGTTTTTAGTACTCCCCAGACCCTTATAATTCTGCTTACATAATAACACACATGTGCCAGTCCTCTGTGAGGAAGTGTACATAGTATGGTTCACTTGTTGATTCATCTGAATCTAACTCCTCTGCAGGCATCTGGAGCTGTATATTGCCCTCTCCTTGCAACAGGCAAATGAGTTAATTTGTGAAATGAAGGGCAGAAGTCCTGACTTGAAATGACAGTGTCGGGGTCTGGACCTGATTGCTTTCTAGCCATGTCAATAATATGATTTGTTGATCTATATCCTCTCAAATTGCCTATGTTTTCAAAGTCCTAATGAAATCGGAGCTGATGCCAAAAAAAAAAGTAGAATACAATATGTGTTTTAATAGATGTATTGCAACGATTCTCAAACTGGTCTTTTGTTATGGCTTCAAGTGAGATCACACAGGTATGTCTGAAAGTCACAAGGGGCCTTAGCAACACAGCTGTGTGCCATATGAATCAATGGTCCAAACAGGTAGGTGGGGATATATATAAAGTGTACCATGTCTGTATCTGAAACATTGTAGTTTATTGCATAAATTATAAGGATCTTATGCAATAGCACTATCTATAATAATTTATATAATTTCAGATGATACTAGAGCACCAATTGAGAAGTTACAATTCACAATTCAAGGAGGTGCCCATGCTGCTGCAGAGAAAGTGCAGCTGCTGAGGAATGAAGAAAAAGAGATAAGAATTAGAAGAATTGAGGTATTTCTCTAGTATGTGCTTTGATCATCATCACGTTAGCAACCTCCAAATTTATGATGGACTATTACTTATTCTTGTTTTAGTATGAAATATGTTACCTTCAAGGCTTTAGGAGAATGTGTGTCATATGCGAGGTTGCACTAATATATATATATATATATATATATATATATATATATATTTTTTTTTTTTTTTAAAAAAAACTAATGTAACAACTGAACTGACATTATTTTTCCTATTCAGACATCCAGGCATATTTATTTTGAACCAATCAAGATCATGTAGATCACAGAAATATCCACTATAAGAAAGTTGCAAGTCTCCCTTATGCAGACTGTACTGTGCCGAAACTTTATATATTCGTGCTGCATAACTGGCTCAAATGAACTAAGTTCCTAAGCAGTCAATACTATGGCTTACAGAATATTTCATTTAGAAAAATCGATATAAAAAATTCCAGTAAGGGAAGTGTAAGGTTGTAGAAATCCAAGCTTCTGGAATTGAGTTGTTCCTGGGAAAGGGGTAGTGTCCCCCTCCCCATCTTTTACTATTTAAAGTACTGTTAGATACATGTGGCCCCATGACACATTTGTACCACCAGAGGGAGCACAATTATGTATTCAGAGAATCACAGGTTTGTACATTTAAGTGCCTTCAAGTCACCTGTCAACTTATGGCAACCTCATGTAATTCATAAGATTTTCTTAGGCAAGGAGTACTCAAGAGTTAGATTGCTATTTCCTGAAATATAGCCTACAGCACCTGGTATTCATTGGTAGTCTCCCATCCAAGTACTAAGTACAAAAATATTTACTTTTAATCATCCAACAGGAAGGAGAGAGACTGGAAATGTGATGCTGACCTATTTACAAATTGGATGACTAATAGTAATAAGCCCCACAGTCATTTCCAGATCTCATGTTGCCAAGCCATAGTCAGTTCTTCTTTGGAATCTCAAAGTTATTTTAATGAGTTCCCACTTCCACAAGCTGTCAATAAAAATCAAAACCAATGTAATATCTAACCTACAAATATGTTCTGATTCTATACATAAGAAAAATCAATGTTCCCCATTGGCAACACAACCTCTAGTCTTCCATTTGTCTGTCCTTCTGACATTAAAATATTTCTCATTGTACATACATTAATTCTGTGTAACGGTCATATACAAATTGCTTTAGCTTTGTGGCATCATTGAATGGATGGATAGATAGATAGATAGATAGATAGATAGATAGATAGATAGATCTTGCCCCCTCTTTGCTATATAAGTGTATCTGATATAGTAAAGGTCTCTTACATATTTGGAAATATTTTAAACAAGAATCAATTTTAATTGGAGGAGTCACAGACTTTTTCTGGGTATATCCATCAGGAAAGGACAAGCAGCAGTGAAGAATCTGACTCCAGCTCTGAAAGCTCATCCAGAAGGCCCAGGGATGCAGAAAAATACATGAATGAGGATGAAGACGAGCAGCAGGAACCTGGTCAGAGGCATTACCATAACCAAGAACAGTCCTCTGAGAAAAGGAAGAAGCCTTTATTTCATCAGCGTAGTAGCAGTAGCAGCAGCAGTCAACAGCAACAACAAGAGACGATCAGTGACAGCATTGAGAGAAGAAGCAGGAGGAGCAGCTCCACCAACTGGGAGAGTAGCAGCAGTGAGAGCTACCCCGAGGAGAGTGAGAGCAGGGAAAGCAGCAGTGACAGCAGGTCCAACCAACATGCTAAGAGAAGGTACCAAAGATACCAGGACAGGAAAAGGGACAAGACTCAGTCAAGCAAAAGAATGAGACCATCTGATGAAAGTGAACCTCTCACCCAATATGATGACAAGCGAGGCAGGCAAAGCTGGGATGACATTTCTTCTCAAGTAAGTGTTTCTTCTTCAAAACCACCACAACTGAAATTCAGTTTATCCACTTATTGGTGAAGATGTCTTTGAGTGACCATTTCTTCTTGGACTTTTGCAGAGGGTACGAGGCCTACAGTGGTCTGTATTCAGCTTCAAGGAAAGCTATCCCAACCAGGTAGGTTCTATACCAGAAACTCACATCCTTCATAAGAAAGAGGTGGTAGTGGTCTGTGCCTTCAAGTCATTTTTGGCTTATGACAAACCTATCATGGGTTTTTCTTGGAAATTTTCTTCAGAAGGGGTTTGGCACTGCCATCCTCTGAGTCTGAGAGAGTATGGCTTGCCCAAGGTCAGTGGGTTTGCATGGCTAAGTTGGGATTTGAACCCTGGTCTCCAGAATTGTAGTCTAATGCTCAAACTACTACATCACACTGGCTTTCTGTAGGAAAGAGGATAACATGTCTTATACACTTAACACTTCCTTAAAGCAAATTATTCCTAATGAAAAGGTAGTAATTATTTTTCCACCTAGCATGTACATTTCTATTCCACTTATCAGTGAACTCAACACTCTCTAAGTGGATTACAATCTGCTAATTGCCCCCAACAAGCTGGGTACTCATTTTACTGACCTATGAAAGGAAGGCTGAGTCAACCTTGGAGCCGCCTGGTATTGAATTCACAACCTTGGGCTGCAGTACTAGCATTTTGACCACTGCGCCACCAGGACTCTCTTAATAGCGTTGTTTCCAGTCAACAGTAATAGTAAATGTGTATTTATTATTCTCATACACACACATCAAACAGTAAGAATACAGAGTTCCCCCATTAAACTTTTCCCTTCAGATTATGGCACTTTGAGAGTTTTCCAATAATCATCATGGGAAGAGAAGCAATTTTTTTTTCTAATCAACAAAGTTGCCAAGTGGAAAATTTACAGAGAAGTGTTCCCCAAAACAGAGAAAATTCCCTATGTGAACTTTTAATGATATGGCTCCTGTTTATTGCATATGTGGATGAAAATCAAAAAATAAGGGGGCCTCAAAAATCATTCAGCAGACTTCAGGAAAGGAACCTTCTAAGGCGTTTTCTGGAAAAAGATAAATTGACTAGCCATAAAAGCTATGCAAGAACAAGAAGCAGTAACATCAATGAATTAGGCAACTAAATCGTGGAATCATAACATTTTAGATAAAGAAAAGGAACAACTGTATAAAAAGAACAAAGCAAGCAAGAAAAAAAATGAGACTCCATTTTGGATTGTGTTTATAATTTTTATCTTAGTTTGTAATGAATTGCTGTATGTAAAACTTAAAAAAGCATTTAATTGTGGTAAATGGAAGTGAGAATAATCAAACTAGAGTCAATTTGTCTTTTACAATGAGCTAGCGATGTCTGTTGAGATCTTCCAGTTGATAATAATATGTCACTCAGCAAAGCCTGTCCTGTAATAAAAGTCTGAAGTACCTTTGATTGTCTAGATGTTTTGACCAGCAATACCATCAAGACCATTCATTGGTAAGGGACTGTGGGAGTCTAAGGCTTAATCTACACTGAAGAATGAATGCAGTTTGACATTGCTTTAACTGTCATGGCTCAATGCTATGAAATTCTGGGATTTATAGTCTTCCAAGGACTTTAGCCTTTTGTCAGAGAACTCTGGTGCCACAACAAACTAAAAATCCCAGGATTCCATTTCATTGAGCCATGACAGTTAAAACAATGTCAAAATGCTATATTTCTGCATTGCAGATTGAGCCTCAAGGTACCACACCCGAATAGTGCATAGTTTTCATATATTTTATACCAAGTATATGAATATTTTTCCTGGTTCCTTGTGCATCCAAACAGTGTGTCATATGGATTCTTTTACATGTATATCTATTATATGTCTATTGATTGTTAACATCTGACCGGCTTCATATATTGCCAATCTGACAAGACAATCCCAAACCATATAGGCTTCTGAGCATAGGATTCACATGACACAATACCATCCCCAATACTAATATAATCATCTTACAAAACCCCATTACTAAGAAAGAAAGAAAGAAAGAAAGAAAGAAAGAAAGAAAGAAAGAAAGAAAGAAAGAAAACAGGTGTTTTTCTGCTGTATGAAAAATCGGCATAGCCTCTTGGAAACTCACAGAATTGTGTAATAAGGAGAATTTAGCCTCTTCCCTAGGGCTATGATGCATCACTTTAGATGCTGCTTAGGAAGTAGTAGATGGATTAATATGCCAACATGATTTCCTTATCTCAGATGTTGGAAGTAGATATGGCAATTTTCTTTTTGGGGCTGGAGTGCCAAAAGAAGGAGGCATTCTGCTAGGGCCTACAGAGATGTCATATGTTCTCAATGTGTCTCTGAATTATTATTTTTAAAAAGAACTCAAGACACAGCAAAAGAAAAATATTGTATGCTCTCACTCTTCTTTCTGTTGTTCTCAACCCCCCCCCCTTTGATTTTGCAAATCAGGAAGAGTCAGACAGTTCATCCTCTTCCTCTGAATCATGCAGTAGCCATTTCCGTGACAGAAAGAGAAGCAGCAGCAGTCGTGAATCAAGACCTTCACAGCAGGTATGGTGGGCTTTTCTTCTTTGAAAGTCTTTAAACACAGCTTGGCCTTCTTTCAGGAGTGCTTCAGTTGTGGATTTATTCATTAAGAAAGATGATAAGGTTCAGTAAAGTTGAAGGCAGCAGGAAAGGAGAAAGACCACAACCACAACATACATGGATTGAGGCAAGCAAAGAAACCACAGCCTTGTGTTTGCATGACCTGAAAAAAGCTGCTGATCAGCAGAGCTCTTGGAGTTTCTCATGGATAGGATTGCTATAAATGTAAAGCCAGCTTGTGATCAATTAACAATGAAACAAAAGTGAGGTTGGACTAAATGACTCTTGCAGTCCTTTCCAGCCCTATGCTTATGTGAACAAAAGAATCAGGAAGCTATAGCTTTAGAAGGAATTGTAACTTCATATATAGATTATGTTGTAATGCAGGTTGAGTCTCCCTTACCCAGAATTCCAAAATCAGAGATATTCCAAAAACCAAAGCTTTTTTATGGGTGGCTGAGATAGTGACAGCTTTGCTTTCTGATGATTCAGTGTACAAAAACTTTTTTTCCTGTCCAAAATTATTTTTAAAATATTGTATAAAATTATATTCAGGCTGTGTATAAGATGTATATGAAACATAAATGAATTTTGGATTTGGATTTGGGTCCCATCTCCAACATATCTTTATGTATGTATATGGAAAGACAGGCATTCCAAATTCCCTGTCCCCCAAAAAAGAAAGAATTCTGAAACACTTCTGGTCTCAAACATTTTGGATAAGGGAGACTCAGGGACATTGCAGACTGGTCTAAAGGGCCAGCCATTTTGCTGCTCTTTTGGGGGCGGCAAAAGGGAGGATCGGGGCCACAGCATGTGGTTGCCACAGCCCTGATCTGCCACTCCCAGGGCCGGCTCTGTGCTGCCCCAAAAGGTGAGTCTGTAAAAGCCCTCAGCCCATAACAACCAAGCCATTACTTTTTAGGAGAAAACTTGGGAAATTATCCCCCCTCTTTCTTAGCTTCAAATCCTTTTTAAACGGGCCATGATACAATTTGGTGCTTCTTCTTCCATCAGCTAAACTGGGAGGGTTGTAATCTTTCCTCTCATGGATGAAAGTGTGGCTACCAGAGACTCCCTAGATCTTGTACCCATGGGCCATGCACTAAAAGTAAAGTGGTTAATTGCACTTTTGGTCACGTGCAGTCTATCTTTCAGTCCATGCAGTCTATTCTAGTTCCAAAACAGCATTTCCTTTTTCAAAATGAGAAGAAACCAATTTTCAAAACTGGAACTGCACCCAAGGAAAAGTAAATGCAATTACACAGCAAGTAAAAGTGGATCAATTCCTGAACACTCAGAATATCTCCTCCCTTCCTGATAGTGGTTAGGTACTAGCACAATGTTGGATTTACACTAAGGATGTGTCAGGGATGATGGGAGTTGTAGCTCTTCACCTCTGGCTCTAACTCACCACCTTGTTATGCAGCAGAGCTGACCAGCTTTGATCAGTGGTTGATGCTTCTTTCCCAAGCAGCAGAGTTTCAGAGAATAGGCTGAAGACCCTGACAAACTCTCCAAGCCTTCTCACTCTTCTTCCTGAGATGTCTTCAAACTTCTCCAGGATTCCTCTGGCTCTTGTATCTTCCCTCAAGGCACCAGACAACTCAGTAGTCTTATATAAAAGATCTACTTTATTCTACTATATACATAAATACTATATGCCCTACAAATCACAACCTCTACACTTCACAATATCTCCAAAACTACTCCACAATGTACATTAGCAAACATTGCAATTTATAGCCATTGTTAGTCACCACCCACTAGTCAGTTTCCACCCAGTGGGTGTGTACATTCATTTTGATTGGTTTACATAGATCATCCCATACTTAAGACCAACCCAAGTATTTCATCATTTTACCTTGACTACTTAATTAATCTCAGGTGTTTGCAATCTATAACAGGTGTTTTCAATATACACTCTATAACTTTGTCCTTGGCTCTCAAGGCTTCCAAATTACATTATCCTTTTCACCTGTGTAGCTTCATGATTGCTCCTGCTTAATCACTGTGACTTTCACATACACATTTTATTTCTATTACTGTAAGTCCCATGTTGCATTTTCCTTAACAGGATGGTACATTTTCAGAAACAAGTTGGAAACTCAACCCCTTTCTCTTATAAGAGTTTTTAACCCATTTGATCAAATATAGCAAATACATCTTGCAACATGTTTTCAGAATGCAAACATGTTTTCAAAATTCAAAGTACTAATATGAACCCAATTCCAGCTGTGCAAAAGTGCTCAAATGATTTTATAGTTTTTTTAAAAAATGAAAAAAAAATTAAAAGACTATTTCCCTGAAAATGTACTCAAGTAAATATTAAGGGAAAATTCTAATACATGTCTCTTTCCTGTACTCTGTTCAATTATCTGCATTTCTAAAGTACCTCCTGTGTCATTCACATGGAATTGCCCAATCACAGGAATGAACATGGCCAAAAAGGCATTTTGACATTTACACAAAAACTAGTTCTTTATTTTCAAACTGAACTTCCCCTAAATATTAAAATCTTTTTTAAAATAAGATTGCATGGAAATACAATGACTGCAATTATAGGGGTTTTTAAAGCAACCAGGTTCTCATTGCTTCCATAGCAATCAAAGGCACATGTCTAAAAGTTCTGCCATACCTAGTAACTCAGAAACAGGCTGATAAGCTGGCCCATGTAACATCTTATGTACTGCTGCAGAGTAAGAGCACTTAAGCAGCTCTGCATAGGTTAAAGGAGATTAAAAGCTACCTCTCTATAAGTCATCAGCTTCAATGTGTTAACTCTTGTACAGTTCTGAGATGGAGGTAATGAAGCAATTGATCACAACAAACATTGAAACAGTGTCCTTTGATTGCTTGTTTTTCAGACTGAAAACCATGAAGATGAACTTCTGCCTTACTTCACTCTTGTGGCTCAGGCACTTCGGAGTGACAACAAAGATCAAGGCTACAAATTGTCAATGTACATGAATCATGAAATCTACAAAATCCACAGCAAAATGGTGGCAACAGAGCTTGCCAAAACTAAGTGGAGGGCCTGTTTTGATAGCCAGATGTTACCTTACAGATTCCAGGTAAATATATTGGTTTTCATTTATGGTTTTTGATTATTTTTGTTTTATTTTTGCAGTTTGAAATGAATTTTCAGCAGTACCTCCAAAGCTAGACACAGTTATTCAGAAGATTTTTTTTAAAAAAATAATAACGTAAAGCAACAGCTGTGGCAGAACAAAATATGGCACCCCCAAAAAGCCAGATACACTGGTTTGGGATTATAAATCACTCCAGAGTGAAAGCCTTCTCAGTTCTTCCAAGTAAACAGCATTACTGGAGGCACTAGCAGCTGTCTGAAATATTTATAAAACAAAATTTAGCAAGCCTGAATAATTTCTTCTGCAATATGTTCCTCAACAATTCTTGAATCTGAAACAGTAATGAATGACTGAAATTATATCTGTACTTGAAATAATTAAGTTCCATATAAGCTCCAACCATAGCTTGGCAGATCTCAACAGGTATGATTATGAGGTAGCATGGATTCCCTACAGTTTAGGGAGGGCATATATATATATATATATATATATATATATATGGGTCCACAGTAATAGTTCTGAAATTCATCAGTGTGTTGAATACCATAGCCTGAATCCAATTGGTAGACAAAGTTAGAGTAGATCTATTGAATTAATTGGATTTACATAAGTGTTGACTCAGAATTCAACAGTTGATTCCATGGGTTTACTCTAAGGATGGAAAGAATGTTCATAAAGACTCAAATTCCAGAATAAAGGGGTTTCCCAAGTTTCAAGAAACCCTGATAAAGAAAATCCTAGATGGACACAAATCACAATTCAAGGTTTATTCTACATGGTAAACAGATGTGGGGCAGGCAAAGAAAATGATATTTTCTGTATATAAATGTTATTTTTGGTGCATAAAGCATTAATTTCTGCATATAAAATAGCATTTCTGCTCAGAAAATCTTGTTTTTTGAAAGAGAGAGGCCCTCATATTGATTTTTGCAGAACAAATCCTGAAATGTAAATAGTCCTTGAAGACAGTACAGCGGGAAGAAAAAATGTTTGGTTATTCATTCTTGTCCACAAAAATGAAATGTATGTAGATTTACATCTCCAATCTATTCTAGTCTACTTCAGATTACCAATAGGATTCATTAAGTTATTGTTATGTTAATGACTACCACTGCAATTGTGCATTAATCCATGCAGGTGATTAGCTTTCATTCCTATAATAGTATTTGTTTTACTTCCTACAAAAGAGTTACATGAGCTGGGGTAAAGAATGCCGGGATTACAGAATTGAAATGAAGGTTTCCAGAGGCCATGTTGCAAGACATGCTGCCTTGCAAATGAACATGAAGTGGACCAAGCTTCCAGCCTTCTTCAAGGAACACGCTTCTCGGTATACCAACCACAAAGTTCGTCATTATCCTAATTGCTGGACTTTGAGGTTTGAAAGAATTTGACCAAATTCTCTTATTCATATCTTGGTTTCATCAAGGGCTATGGAATTCCTTCCTGGTATTGCCTACATTTCAGGCTTTTCCGCAGTTTATCAGAAAAATCCTTCCCGTGAGCTCATGCTGAGAATGATTGCTTCATCTCCATATACAACTGCTATGATCCTTAAAATTCCTGGGGTATGTGCTCAATGTTCCTTGTTAAAATAATTGGTATGGTTTGATTTTTTTTGCTTCAGATGATGAAATAGTAATAATAATAATAATAATAATAATAATAATGATAATAATAATAATAATTTTTATTTATAGCCCATCCCTCTGCTAAGCAATCGGGGCGGGTTACAGCATAATTAAAACATAAAGAGTTAAAAACAGACAATCCCAATCCACTAACCCTCCCACCTCTTAAAACTGAATTAAACTAATATTCTATTAAAAACCATATACAAACTTTAAAACAATATAAAACAACAAGGCAGCGGACACAATTTGGAACAGTAAATCGAGGCGGCTTACCAGGCTCCTCATGTCCGGGAGGTTATTCCGGAAAGGCCTGCCGGAAGAGATCTGTCTTTATTGCTTTCTTAAAAGCAGCAAGCGTAGTAATGAGAAGGATCTCATCTGGCAGGCTGTTCCATAGCCTGGGAGCAGTCGCGGAAAAAGTCCTCTGGGAGGGCTGCGACAGCCTGGTCTTCATGGGTTGTAGCAGGTTCCTCCCAGAGGACCGCAGGGTACGAGGGGGCTCATATGGGAAGAGGCAGTCTCTGAGATAAGATGGACCCAAGCCATGTAGGGCTTTAAAGGTCAAAACCAACACCTTGTACTGTGCCCAGAAACTAATTGGCAGCCAGTGGAGGGATTTGAGCACCGGTGTTATGTGCTCCCTCCTAGATGTTCCGGTAATTAACCTGGCTGCCATATTTTGGACTAATTGCAGTTTCCGGGTTAAGCACAAGGGTAGCCCCATGTAGAGCGCATTGCAGTAATCCAGACGTGAGGTTACCAGAGCGTGTACTACAGTTTCCAGATCCCTCATGTCCAGATAAGGGCGCAGCTGGCGTATCAGCCAAAACTGATAACAGGAGCTCCTGACCGTCGCATTCACCTGACTATTTATAGGAGATAAATGAGCAGTATAGATGTTAAGGTATTGTAAGGACTTTTGCTCAAGTAGTTGCGCATTCTGTGCAATCAGAAAGTATGGAAATCCATACAAGGTGAATTCTCATATTGGACTAGAAAGGGAGGAAGATCATTGACCATTGTGAAACAGATGATCCGAGGTCTATTGCACCTGCTGTGTTGTCAGTTGCACAATGGCCATATCCAGTATAACTCCACCAGCATACATTTACACTGCAAAAAAAGTGCATACAATTCTGCCTCAATTTTGAATACATTTCTATATGTCTAAAATGCATTATATAATTACGGTATCATTTTTTTCTATAATTTTAATATTTGTAGCTCCCTTCTGGTTCACTATTCTTCATGCTGCTGGTAATCAATGCAGAAATGCTTCACTTTCTGTAGAGGAAGGTTGGAGATTGCATAGACTTCCAGATGTCATTAAACTACGATTCTTAGCAGTCTTAGCCAGCACAGGCAATGGGGAGGCATGCTGGCCGTTGCAGTTGTACAACTTTTGGAGGGATGAACAATTCCCACCTCTGCTATAGAGGATGTTTGTTTTTAAGCAGTAGAGTGTTTTGCTTCTTAGGACCTTTTTCTGAAGGCACTAAAAAGTACATCATAGGCCACATAGTCTTTATCCTGTCTGCCTTCTTATGTGTTTCATGGGTTGGATCCCTTGATCCTCCATACATTTTGGATTGTAGTTCACACAGTTCTTTACCATCAGTCATGTTGGATGATTGTTGCTGGAGCCAAAATACCTAAAAATGTAAAAGTTCTGCTCACCTGTTACATATTAGTGGCTCTTCCAGCTGCTTTGTTTAAAAATGCTTGATTATTCTTGGAGATGTTGGAAGTGTTTATTTATTGACTTATTTATTGACTTAAACTGTTCATGGACAGTTTAAATTTAAAAAGTGTATATGCATTAGTCTTTTTGATAAATGTTCAGTCAAGATGCAAGCTTTTGTCTTTTGATCCTAACATATTCAATATTTGCTTTCTAGGAAACATTTTACAAGGATGGTCTCTGTTCTCCATTTATTTTCCCAGTTCTCCCATATGCATATTATCAGCCTCCTCAAATAACCACCTTCAACATTTTAGATTTAGCTTCATGGCTAGCCCAAGGAGATCAAGGTAAATGAATACTCATTTTACACCACATCAGTATTGGGATTTATGAACTTTAGCTGTGCCTTAGCTTATGGTAGAATCATCTCTGCAAACATTTGAGATTAAATCCAGATTTACTTGCCCTTCAAGTAGATTTCAGAGTAGTGATGTAAAGAATTCTCGTCAAACTTCGATAAACACACAAAATATCTGTTATTTGAAGATTTTGTAATCTTTTTAAAGAGAAGAAATTATTAGAACTTCTCAATCAATTAGTAAGAATTTTGTTTTTTAATCATTTGCAAATGAAGCGAAGGGATGGGACCTTTCAGCTGACAATTCGATGACCATTTTGCAAAGCTACCATTAATACTATGTTTTACTAGAGGCTATTTCCTTTGTTAGAGTGATGTCCTCCCACATCTTTGCCCATAGCTTTGCTTTGAAAAACAAATGAGAACAAAAGGAGAAAGCATTTTTATGTGTAGGTGGTGGTGGATACCTTCAGACCTTCTTCCCTTTCTCGTCATGCTCTCCCATTCAAATTCTCACAGAAGCACTGGATATTGCTCTTCCTCTGCTGTCTGCATTTCTTCCAGTTGTGTTGTGTGCATCCAGCTCCAAGTAATTAACTTCTGGTTGGCTAAGTGAACTTTATTTTCTTTCGATTAATTGTTATCAACAGAAGATTACTGCAGACCAGAGTCTGAGCAGCTGAAGGAAGTTGTAAAAGTATTCCCTGCTAAATTCTTCTTCTCATTTGTTTTTCAAAGCAAAGGTGTGAAGTGAGAAACCATGGGGGATGGTGCCTTGTCTTTTTTCATCCTGTTGCTTTGTCATGATCATGAATAATGATGGTTCTGCCTCTTGAAAAGGAGAGAATGTTTGATTTTTTTTTCATTTAAAGAAAGCCTCTTTAAATATTAAAGCTATAATTTATTTATTTAACCTATGATTGGCTTGCTTTTGCTCATGGAGAGTTCAGAATGTACCTGAGGCTGAGAGAGTATGACCTGCCCAAGGTCACCCTGTGGACTTCACCCCCACCCCTTCTTCTCTTTTGTGAGGGTCACACTCTCTCAGCCTCAGAGGCAGGGCATGACAAACCTACCTCTGCACACTCACTCTCTTATGGTGATCCAAAGGCAAACCTATTATGGTTTGTTTGTTTGGTTTTTTGCAAGGAGAGTTCAGAATGTCCCTGAGGACATGCTCTCAGCCTCCAAGTCCAACTCTAGAATCCTAGAGAATCCTAGAGAGTGTGGTTCCTTCATGGTAAAAGGGGGTTGGGCAAGATGACTGTTGGGAATCCCTTCCAATTCTAGAATTTCTCCATGGCAGAATTCCTGCTTGGCAGAACAGCACATTTGACATTTCACTCCACCCCCTCCCCTTCTTCTCTTTTGTGAGGGTCACGCTCTATCAGCCTCAGGGCAGCCCGTTGCAAAACTCCACTTTATGCCAAGAAAACCCTGTGATATGTTTACCTTAGAATCTCATCAGCCATTGCCATCCTGATGTTGAACAGGGGGTTAAACTACATGTCCTCTAGATCCTATGTATTCCTATGTATTCCTTCATAGCAGAAGGGGATTGGACTTGATGGTCCTTGAGGGTCCCCCCAAGTCTACCATTTCTTCTTGGGCTGCAACCCAAATGTATTTGTTGAGATTGGGTTGTTTTTTCTTTTTGTGTGCCTTCAAGTTTTTTCAAGATGAAAAATGTTCTTTAAACCTCTGCCAAACTTCCTTTTGATCTGCTAATTGAGTTTGAAATGCAAATTAAATTAGTACCAACACATGTAATTAGTGTAAATGTTCACCTTGTCTTTTATTGTCATTCTGGAAATCTGTGAAAAATATTTCTCTTGCCCCTGACAGGGAGAGACAAAATAACCTTTGGAAAATGGGACTTTTGAAACGAATATTTTCTATATTAAAAAAAACACATCTAGTTCTTAATGGACGAGAAGAAAAAATGTGATTTGTCACAACACTGCTTCAGACCCTGTGAAATTATAAATAACTTAAGTCCAAATGATTTCAGTGTGTCTGCTCTAAACATGACTAAGACTGAATCCAAACCTCTATTTCCAGATTTAATACTTTGGAATATGGAGTCTTATGCATGTCTGGTCAGAAGTAAATCTCTTAATGAGACTTAGGACCCATGCAGATGGCCCGTAAGGGGTGGTTCTAAGTCACCCTGGGAGTGGCGGATCGGGGCTGTGGCAACCACACGCCGTGGTCCTGATCTTCCTTTTTGCCTCTCCCAAAAGAGTGGGCAAATGCCACTTCTTTTTGAGGTAGCAAAAAGCTGCCCTTAGAACCGACACCACAGCTCTTTTACACCCTTTTGGTGCAGCCAAAGTGTTTAAAAATTGTAGTCGCTTAATCCTTTGTGTTGCTTTCTTGCTTGTCTGTAGCTGCTGACATTCACTATTGAACAAAACATGAGATATTGCAAGCCCATAGATTCAACACCACTGAAGGAATGAAACTTAAGTCCGAGGAAAGAAAATATTTTTACTTTTTACCTGAGTAACAACTAGATGTCTAGGCCTATGTTCACTATTGAATCTGACACTGATGGTGTTTATTATTTTCTCAGCTGTATGTGAGGTGGGTGAAGAAAGGATTGTAACTTTTGATGACAAGATATTCAACACTACCCTCAGAAACCAAGATTGTGACCTACTAATAGTCCAAGATTGCAACAAAAATGCCAATTATAAACCAAAATTGCATTTATGGACAAGAAAGCCCAATCCTAAACTTCCAAAGGAGATTCACCTCAATTTGACTACTGTGTAAGTTTTAACAAATGTAAAGGCTTTTCTGATGAAAATAAGTATTAGACTTTATTTCCATTTGTATTCTCAGGAGAATTTCAAAATGATATAAAGTGCTGCTATTTTCTTTAGCCTAAATATAATTATTAGTCCCTGCTATTAAATCAGTTGCTAAATGCTGATGGACTTTTGATGGGATAGTAAGTCAATACTCACCTAAATCATACTGATTCAATTAGTCTTTTCTAAGTGGGCCTTGGGCCTATGAACAAAGCTCTTTCTTATAAACTGTTTAGGCATTCATTATTACAAGGTCTTTCAGATACTTGAGTTTCATTGTTTTCCCCTCAGCTCCTTTATTCAAAATGAAAATTCACACAGTGAAACCCAATGCCTCACGTACAAGATAATTGTGATACTGAACCTATCAAATCTTATTGTAATGCTAATGAGTTGGATTTTGGTGTGAGACTCCAATATTAAAATCTCAGCTTATCCATAAAATTCACTAGACTAGGGTGGGAATCAGCTTACTGCCATCACCCAGATGTTGTTGGACTCCATCTACCTGTATCCTGCACCATTGGCTATCCTGGTGAGGACTGCTGGGAGTTTCAACAACAACTGGAGGCCACATTAATTCCCACCTCTGCACTAGATGACCAAGGTGATTATTGCACTGACAAAAAACAGGACTGCTCCCCAACAGGATACAGCTGGGTGGCGGGTTTCTGGTGAGTTATATCAGACTTAATTCATTACTGATGCCACCAGGTGTTTGCAAGCTAGCTGCATCCCAGATTCAGTGTGCTTCTGAGGGCTCTTTTCCAAGCCAGGAGCTTGATGTCTTGGAAAAATGGCCTCTGAAGTGTGCCTGGGACCCAGAATGCAGCCAAGTGGCATCAGCAGTGAATTAAGTATGATAGAACCCACCAGCACCCCACAACCCAACTGTATCCCGTTGGGGAGCAGTCAGATTTTTTGTCAGTGTGATAATCTCCCAAGGCTGAAGTGGAAAATCCTTTGACAATACAATAACCAGTACAAATTATTTTTTAAAAGAAGAATGAAGTCCACACTGGAGATACTTATGTAGAATGTTTCTCTGAATTGTTGAACTCTGTGGAAAATAATGCTTATATGATATCTTTCTACAAACTGGACTAGTGCTTTCATGTGAAAATGAATGGATGTATTGTTATTCTTGTTATTGTTGCTGTTACTAATAATACCATTTATATATATGCCACCTTAAAAAGAATGAGAGAACAAGGTTTTACATGTGGAAAATAATGGAAGAAAGTAAATAAAATAGAGGTAATAATAATAATAATAATAATAATTTATAGCCCGCCCCTCTGTTAAAACAATTGGGGCAGCATACAACAATTAAAAATACATCAATACAATCTAAAAAACCCAACCCCCCATCCTCCCCCATAAAAACATATTAAACTAACATCCATTAAAACCAATTAAATCATAAATAACAAACAATAAACAATAAAAATAAATAGACAATAAAAAAAATCAGACAGCAGCAATCAGAGACATAAAGGGCAAGGGTATAGCTCCTAAGGCCAGGATCAATCAGAAAAGGCCTGCCGAAAGAGATCCATCTTTACTCCCTTTTTAAAGCTACTCCAAAGATAAATTGGACCCAAGCCATTTAGAGCTTTAAAGGTAATAACCCACACCTTATACTGGGCCCGGAAACTGATAAGCAGCCAGTGAAGAGATTTTAACACAGGGGTTATGTGATCTATCCGAGATGTACCTGAGACCACTCCGTCTGTAGCCCATGTAGAGTGCATTACAGAAATCCAGACGGGAGGTTACCAGTGTGTGCACCACTTCCAGGAAAGGGCGCAGCTGGCGTATCAGCAGAAGTAACATAGGAAAGGAAAGGATATTCATTTAGTTCAGTTGAACATACAAACAATATAATCCTATGGTCTTTGGAACAGTGTTCCACAGGACCAAGAGTTTATTGGAAATTCCCCTGTAATTGCTGGCAGTGCTCTGAAGACACATTCTCAGATCCCGTTATCACTGTACCACTGGAAGATCCACACCTTCACCATTCCAACATCAGAACTGTGACATCAGAGAGGATGAAAAGAAAGTTGAAAGGTGTGGTGTGGACAAAGCATAATTGGCTGTGGACTGAAAAGAATTTAGATTAGCCATGAAGATTTAAGAAAGCAAAAAACAAAAAATGGGAGGAAAAATATCAAAAACTGTTCCTCTTTTCCTTCTGCCCTGCTACCAGGAGCCCAGCTATATTTTTAATATGATGAGTACTCTGATCTCAAACCAATCAATGGGTTAGGAATCCTCTGTTAAGTTTAGATGAAGTAGGACATGGGGCTAAGGAAGTTGCCCCAAAGGCTTCATGGAAAATGTGTTGCTCTCTCTCATTCTGAGCAACACAGGGAGGGGTATCACTCTGTACTGGCAGACCACAACACAACATGACACAAGGTCTTCTGGGGGGTCTATTAGAGTTAAGCTCCTGCCAGATTCCAGACATGGAACTGGAATATATCTACTTTTTTCTGCATGGTTTTTAGGGTCTTTATTCTCTTCTTCAGATCAGTGAAAGGCATCTTCCTTCAGCTCTGACTGGTGTTTGCTTCCCAGCTAGCCAGCTAAGCCTAGTTTTTCATCGTATTTAAATAGCATAGTCTTTGTGAATTTATGTTAAAAGTTTATTGTGTTAGATAAAAATATGTCAGAATAAATGAATGGACACCACTATTGTCTATAAAGCAGGGAAGGGTTTCCCAATAGGCATAAAGAGGTAACATTAGTAATGCCAACTACATCAAAAATGAATTTGAGCATGTAACTTGGCCTGTTGCTAGAAATCAGTTGTATTGCCTGTCCATACTAGTAGACCTGCACTGGCTTTGCAACAGTGCACAAGATTCAGTTGCTTTCTTTAATTTGTATGAGATCAGAGTCTCATGCTGTGAGTACTTTAGTATATCATGACACTGTCCGCTCCTGTCAGGCTGCAACAGAGGCAGAAGGAATAGTTCAAAGATCATTACTATAGGCTTTTCGTGGAATTTGTGATGGAAGGGTAGACACATTTATGCTTATCATTAACATCAAGATTCTTGTTGTCATCACACCTTCTAACAAAATATATCTTTTGCTTTTTTCTCAACATCAAAGCTATATCAAAATCTTACCTTCCTTGGATGCAATCATTGTGCTGTGTAATGACAAACCAATACTAGTGGACAAATTGCTGCATGAAGATTTTGCAGGTATTAAATCTTACATCATACAGCCTTCTTCAGTCACAATAGATTTTAAATTACTTGAGTGGGTCTACTCTAGCTGGAATGAACAGCAAATCTGAATGGCAAAGAATGGGAAAATATTTTCCCCAGATTTCGTTGAAAGGCCTTCCTTTAAGAATACAAGAAAGTAATTTTGAAATTATGGTGTACAGTGAATCAATAAAACTGACTCCTGCTGTGTAAGTTGAGTGTTATGCCTACTAACTGGGTGGACTGATTTGGACAGTGCAGTTAGTAGAAACTGTTGTGATGCAATCTCAAAGTATCTCAGATATCTTGCGGGAGGGAAAGCACAATTATGTCTCTGCTCCCATTTTGTTGGCCAAAAGCATGAAGGAATGTAAAAAGGCTATAAACTATCCTATCTCTTCACAGCAAAAATTAAAATTTACAGAAATAACACCACTGTTGTCATTGAAGCTCCAGAATATGGGTTAGTGAATGTGACATATAATCGTGTCCTGCTGAGAGTAAGTCCACCAGCTTGTTCCTTTTGTACTAGAATCTTCTGCTTCTTTCCTTTAATGTATTACATTACAAGGGAAAAGCCATGAATATCTATAGCAAATATCTATTATCTATGCAGGTTACAGTTGCTCCAAGGATGAAAGGTAATACCTGTGGAGTGTGTGGAGACAACAATGGAGAAAAAAGAAATGAAGGTCTGATGCCAAATCAAGAGCTGGCTTTAAATGACATTGATTTTTTCCGTTCCTGGTCATCAGCAGACAAGTGTGTTACAGGTCAGTTAAATTTGAAAACTGTAGCAGCAACAAATACCACATACAGCAAATATTTCATCCAATGGGTTTACTTTTTGGCATCACACATACAACAGCCAGTAGCTTGTAGCCTAAGCAGACATTCAGTTTACAAAATAGTAGCAGGGTGAAACACCCCACCCTCTTGGAAAATGGATTGGCAAGACCTACAATTAAAGATTGATTTTTGCACCTTTCTTAACAATGACCAACAATGTCATTTCCAGAATGTTTTTTAAAAAATCATTAGTCCTAAATTAGTAATCTTGAACTGTGCTCGTCATTATAAAAGTGGATAAAGGGTAGATCACTTCATTCCATGCAATAATGGCTAGGAAAGAGATTTTGATGTTTCTGGCTCCTAGTTTTTTCAGGATATAAATTAAAATCTAACTGCTATTAATTTTTCCCTTTCTTAAAACTTAGTCAGATAACTAGTTGCAACTAAGTGCCATTAAGTGGCAATGGAGAAGACTGTTTTGGAGAACATCAACAACTACAGAGGCTTTGAGGCCTTGAAGCTCATGGATTTATTTATTTATTTATTTAGCACTGAAAGAGCCAGGAAACATGAGAAATTGAGTTCCCAGTGCTTCAGTGCTTAAAGGAATTGAGCCAAAAAGGCATAAGCAGTCTTTTCTCCAGACTCCCTCATGTCAGTAGCAACTTCTAAGCAAGGACAGTTATCTGGTATCAAGTAGCACTGGTTCAAGTATGAAATATCGTGAACTAGGTGCTTGGAATGTCATTGAGCTTTGTTCATAATAACTGGTCGAGCTTAAGGCTCTGTAAGCATATTTATCAGATATAGCAGATCTTCCTGATTGTACTTCCTAGAGTACAACAACATCCAGGGATTGCCAGGCACAGCCTCATTTTGCCAGTCCACAATCAACTGCAGGGATGTACTCAGGCTCATTCTGGATGTTCTTGAAAATGGAAGGAAGAAAAAGCAGACTTATCCTTCCACATATGGCTGTCCCTTCTTTCCTCAGTGCTCAGGAAAGGTTGGAATGAGTCTACATGTAGCCTTGCAGCTGATCTGTGGCAGGGAGATGGTCCAGTTCCACCCACCCATCCCCAAAGCCCCATAGCTGTAGTTGCACAATAGAATGGGAACCTTAAGACAAGATTTTTTTAAAAGTACATATGGAGACATAAACCAGTTACACCTATGCAGAAGAGATTGTCTCTCAACTTTCAACATCAACTCTAACTTTGAATTTGAGTACTACTTTATAGGCTCATTTCCATGTCTTGAGTTATACCAGCTGCCAGCACACACTAAAGTTGTACACTCCACACTTCAATAACTTAGTGGGAAGCCACTGAGGGGCTTTAACTTGCCCCTTTTCAGCCTATGCCTCTGTCAGTTCTTTCCCTCCCCCTCTTGTGGGAAATGAGAATCCTACACCCACACACACACTGAGCAAAGATATGTAGAGAAAAAGAGCAGAGAAAAAGAGATCTTTTAAGGGAAATCTTTATTCTGTGCAAACAATCTTATATTAGCAAATGAGTATCTTACATAAGAAGGCACTTTCTTTCAGGGATTATTTAGGAATAGTTACAAAACCACAAAAACAGTCTAAGGCATATTCAGTTGGGGTCAGAAAGAAAACATAAGCTCTAATGAGATTAGATAAACATTCCTATTCTACTTATGATACAGATGGTATTCTGGTTCTTTGAATGTTCATGGGAAGCTGGGAGTCTACACCCCTGGCCCAATCTATGACCAAACCTCCCTAGAGATGGTGAGGCAGGCTGCACCTCCCCTATCTATCAATAGCAAGTACATTTCTATACCACTTATCAGTGCTTTTAAGCACTCCCTAAGCAGTTTACAATGTGTAAGCTAATTGCTCCCAACAAGTTGGGTACTCATTTTAGTGACCTCGAAAGGATGCTAGGCTGAGCTGACCCTAAACCCCTGGTTGGCATTGAACTCACAGCCTTGTGATTTGTGAGTGAGTGGCTGCAGTACTGGCATTTAACCACTGTGCCACTTTATTTATTTTCCTGGAGGAAAGCCCTTATCCCCCAGCTATGTTGCCCAGAGAATAAGAAAGCCCATTATCACATGCTTTGCTCCAGTTCAGCATCACATCATATCCAATTTCATTTCTAGGAGGGAGATTTTAAAAAGAGCTAGATGCCTCACTCCCTCATGGCTGACAACCCGTCCTCAAGGCTACATCATCTCTCTGTTCTTTGATACCCTGAACTGGACTCTAGACTCTCGGAACAAACTTAAGACTACATTTCTGCTTAACCCTTTTTGTTGCTTAATTGATATTATAATAAGAAAGCCCATCATCACATGCCTTGCTCCAGTTCAGCAATATATCTGGATGAATTATCCAATTTCATTTCAATTGGACCAGTACAACTGTAGTTGAATTAATTGTTCCCCAGTACAAGACTAATTCCACTGTAGTTTGGATGCCAGTTGACCACAAAAACAGTGTGAATAAAACCATGATATGAGTGACCAAATAATTTTTACTCTGCTTATAAAGGTAATGGTGAAAATGAGAATCCTATAACAGCTTTTAAAAATTACCGGTATGTATTTGTTTATCTAATCATTTGGGATCAAATTTAATTATCAGTCCCAACTAGAATAGATCCACTGAATCAATGTGTTTTCCCTATATTTTGACTTACCATTCAGCAATTGGTTTGATGAGTCTATTTAAGTTAGGATTAGCAATTGGATTTAGGCCTTGGATTTATGCTGTGTTGTTAATATGTTCATTTCATGAGAGAATCTGTAATCATCATATTACTTTGAATTTTCCAGCAATGTGTTGATGGTAGACTTTATTTTTCTAACAGAAAATGCCCCAACCTCACCTGAGTTTGAGAAGGCAGCAGCAGCATAACTCTGAGGGACAATAAGCAGGAGATTTTGAAAACTGCCTTTACAAGCTCCTTAAGTTTGATACTTTGGTGTTCAAATTAACTGAACAACTGGACAGCCTCATGAAGAATGTAAAAACCTATGAAAATACATATGCATTAATTAATGTCAACATGAACTAATTTAAATTAAATGTGTTGTGTACCTTGTGAAGTTCATAATAAAAATATTGTGCATTTAATAATATATATATATATTTGTTATTGTTTCTTATGCCTAAAGTAGACAGACTGCAAATATGTTAGAATCATTTATTGTTTGTTAGTGATTAGTCACTTCAAGAACTTCAAGACCTTTCAGACTAAAAAGAGATTGATATAGTTTATCAGTAAATGGCTCACAAATGACCATGGCACACTCACAAGACACACAATTTACTTTTAGCAAAGCAGCTTCATTTATATACCGCTTCATACCACGCTATGCAGTGTCTAAGTGGTTTACAACTGTAAGCTCATTGCCCCCCAACAGCTGGGTACTCATTTTAGCGATAGCAGTTGTTTTAGTTCCCACATAAACTAGAGATCAGAAATAACACATTAAATCGTTAACAGTTGTAATGATTGCCAAATAACATTATGGTTTGCAGCAAGCATCCTTGATATTGAAAACTGAGGCCTCACTCTGCAAATCAAAATTCAAGCCACTCTTGACACACACCGCTTCCTTCTAAAACTAACAGTACTCTGGGGAGGAATTTCTGGGAGTATTTAGAGATGCACAGCTAGAACTTCCTAAAGCTATAGTACTTGAACACCATAGCTTTAGGGTGTTTTACAGATATAGCTCTATGGAGCTCCTGATTCTACCATTGGTACTTCAGGAGGCTTTTCACTTTTAAGCTTAAGAAATTGTGCAGGTCCCATGTGACTGGTATTTTGGTTTAAGAAAAAACTAAAGAGCTTAGTTTCCAGGCATATAGAGATGATTGCTGCAGGACCCACTATACTTGTGAAGGCCTTGGAGCAAAAAATACAAAAACAGGAGCAATAGTAACAGTGTTTAGAACATGCAACAAAATGAGCTTCAAGCATAGAGACTGTAATGGTAGTCATCTGATCAGATCATTGGATGAGCAATAACAAGTTGCATTTTCAACTAATGTTCCAAGCTCTTTAAAAAAAACCAGTAATATTATAGACATATCCATCAATCATAATGTAGTATTACATGTGAAAGGTTCAGAACTACGTGCTTCTCTCCTCCTTTCTCATCTTCTAAGATGGTTCAATAAAAGAGATAAAAAACATTTGCTTCAATTTTCACTGTAGATGTTATGTCAACTGTCACAAGCTATAATTAGTTTTAAGAATGATTTTTGCAAACAAACCAGCTTTAAAAGAGATTATGATCTTGGCTTGTTCAGATAAAATAAGTAGTTAAAACTAGGTGGTTTCCAATTTAGACATCACAACAAACCTTGGTTAGTTGAAATGAGAAATAGATGCTTCTGGACTTCTTATAGCCACAACAGAGGGAGAGTGGTGAGGAAAGGGACAGGCACATGCATGTAATGGTACGCTGTGTTTTCATGTTATATTCAAATCAGGCAATCAATTAGTATTTTACACTGAAGAGAGACCTTCCATCTTCCATCCCAGACAGTATATTTTTTTTATTTTGCCTTGTGGGTTGGTTGTTGTTTTTTTAATAAGGTAATTGAACTAAAAAAAAATCTGCTTCCTTTGAAATACATGTTCATTTAAAAAAAAACTACTTCATGTCATTTGCAATAGCTTTACATATTATTTGCACTGCATGCCATTTAAAAGGGTGATAAAACCTTGCTATGGTTAAGGGGACTCAAACCCTTGTTTCCCAAAGTTCTGATCAAACCACTACATGATACAGGCTCTAGGCCTATCAGTAACCAAGTAAAAACAATGTTACAAAGGGTATTTAGCTTTAATCAAACCGATATGAAAACAAAATGAATTTCAAGGGAGAATTGTTTAAAAGTGATCCAGGGTAGAGCCAGGAAACTAATTTCATGAGTTTCAAAAAAAAAAATGAAACAATATTTATCTCATATAATTTGTCTTATGAATTTTAAATCGATTATCCTTACAGCAGACCCAGAATAATAGAGGGGTAGGCAATAGGGTCAGATATATATGTATCTGTGAGATAAACAAGAGTCACCCTAAGTATTCAGAGAACTGGGTTGGGGTGGCAAAATATCAGATATAAAAATCTAGTAAACTGTATTATGTACATCATTGTATGTACATCATTACTGTACCCACCATAGCATAAATACTAATTGTGACATAGACATTTACTTCCATCTCATGGGAAACTGTTCATGACAGTAGCTCTCATGGTACTTTTTATATTCTTTGAACATGAATTCCTTCATGTGCAAAAGTACAAATGGGTAACTGCCATGAAATGGGGTACAGGGGGAATAGGACCTTCCCCCACAGCATGTTAAATGAGCATTTGGGATATTCACAAGATTATGCTAGGTAAACAAAGCACACCAGCCATGCCACATAAGTCAGATGTTTTATATCTCTGTGCTGGAATATTCCTGATGAACACTACTGCAAAATTCAATATTAGCTTCACAGTTTTAAAATATGGATTGATCTAAGATGGATCTAAGATACATCTTCCAATTGTGATATTAAATGCATTGAAAATTAAGGTGTCCCATTGAGTGTATTTTGGCTTGACCTCAGTTAAATATAGGACTGTGAGTTCAGACTAAATTCAATACAAGAAAAAATTTTATTGAATCAGTTGGGTTTATATAAGGGTTGACTTTGTTGTTATATGCCTTCAAGTCGATTGACTTACAACAACCCAGTCATGGGGTTTGCCATTGCCTTCCTCTAATGATAGCTCACAGAATCTGTTATTCCATATCAGTCTCCCTTCCATTTACTAACCAGACCTTATCCTGCTTTGTTCCAAGATTAGAAAGGATCAGGTATCTTTATCATTCAGCAATTGATTCAGTGTGTGTCTACTTTAGTTGGGACTGCCAATCAGATGCAAGCCTGAGAAAGGTTTCAGGTGATATGTTAATATGAAGTTGGCAGGAAGCATAAATGTCTCCTGTGTTTTGTTTCTCACTTTTCATCTGATAATTTTTTGGAGATTGAAGGCCCAAATGGAATCTCATCCTCCTGAGCATCCCCATTACAATTGGAGCACCCAAGGTGATGTTGAACTGATCAAATGTGCTGTTTAAGCAGTTTTTAGATCACATACCATTATCTCCATAATTACAGTTACTGTGAGATGGTAGAAGGATAAGCGTCTATAGCTACTCTTAAAATGCACTGCTCTTTTCTAATATTCTGATAAGTTCAAATTTATTCTATCTTGAAATAGTGCTGTGAATATCCCACCACCACTACCGAAACCTCTCTTCGCTTGAAGAGAGATTTTAACTTGGTCATTTTTATGTTAGCTCTAAAATTGTCACTGGCATTATCTTATCAGATACTATAGTTTGCAAAACTTTGTCTTTCTCTCTCTTTCTTAATAGTTTAAAAATGGAAGACAGCCCTTTAACATCATAATATAAATGCAGCTGAAATGCAGCGGTGAAACAGTGTGATTGTTTCATATCATTCTGGTTTGTCTCTGGAGTCTGCCATGAAGAAAGTAACTATTTGATTTTTATTCTGCCAACATCAATGGGAAAATACTATCCAGTTACATGGTTCATTCAAAGGCAGAGCTGGTGCATTTGGAATGAATGTTACCTGGAAATCACAGCAGCAGCCAACTGGCTCCAAAAGAGAGGTGAAGCAAGCATGCTGAGAGAAAAGGACAATGACGCAGCAGTTGTTTGGTTTTGCCTTTGGTAGCACAGAGAGAGGCAGACATCCATTTTTCTGTCACATAAAGCTCTGCTCCAAAAGTGGCTTCAAATAGATTGGAGGTGAAGAGCAGGGCGGGGGCAGTGGGAATAGTGGCCAGGACAGTTCTGCTTTCTTCTGTTCCATTCAGGACAGAGGTTGGACACGTATCATATTATTTCCATTTTTGAAAAGCTGCTTTCATTTTTCGTTGGCTGTTCTGAAGATGAGAACTCACGTTCATTAGTGGCCCCCTACTGATATAGCTGAGCATCTATTAAAAGGCAGAAAAAACCTAAAGATGCTATTCACTATGAAATCCAAACATAATGAAATCTAGTAATGTGCCTTCTTCAAGTGGATGAGGAAAAGAATAAACTCACATGAAAAGCCCCTTAAAATTATATTAATGTTACTGATTTCAGACCACCTGTATTTTTTTTCAGTAAGCAATCATAGATGCATATTATTGAGACATATGTCTGGTATTGAGACTAATTAGAAAGCTATTGGAAATTATTCCAGATCTGATTTTAACAGTTAAACTAAAATTATAAAAGCTTACAATGTATATCTTACCATTCTGACTTTTTGTGCCATTCATATACTGATGGTATATAGGGCCTATCATCCAGAGATTTTGTAGTGCAGTGACTAGAATATATAGTAATTCCTGTTTAGTTCATTTGATCTTACTGCATAATAATATGAATCTGAAAGCTAGTGTATACCAGAATATGGAAATCCAATCTTCAGATTTCAGAACTCATTCAGAGTAAAATTATTTTCATTATTTTCATCACATAATTGTGCTATACAACTCTATAACTCTGATCACTTTTGTAAACTACTCCCAGTCCAGCCCCAAACATACTTATCATTTGCCATGCAATCCAAATAAGAGCCTCTCCTTTTTATTTGTACTTTCTGGTGCTATTTCTCAGCACAGTCACTTAGAATCATAGAGTCATAAAGTTGGAAGAGACCACAAGGACCATCCAGTCCAACCCCTGCAATATAGGAATACACAATCAAAACACTCCTAACAAATGGCCATCCAGCCTCTGCTTAAAAATCTACAAAGAAGAAGACTCCACCACTCTCAGAGGTAGTGTGTTCCACTTTCAAAAAGCTCTCACTGTCAGGAAGTTCTTCCTAATGTTTAAGTGGAATCTCTTTTCCTGTAGCTTGAATCCATTGCTCCATGTTCTAGTCTCTGGAACAGCTGAAAACAAGCTTGCTCCATCCTCAAAATGACATCCCTTCAAATATTTAAACTTAGCTATCATGTCACCCTTTAAGCTTCTCCTCTTGACTAAACACACTCAGTTCCCTAAGCCACTCCTCCCTTCCTGTTCTGTTTCCAAAAACAACTTAGTTGGAAAGACTTCTGTAGTTATCAACATGAGTCAAAATCTCCTCATTTTAATGAATGTGTGTTCTCCTCTTCAACACAGCCAACAAAGCAAGCAGAATGTTACACAAATTTAACTTCCTTGCCCCAGCATGCAATTCCACTAGTGTTGATTTCTGACCCAAAGTTCTTATCTGTGAAAATCCTTGCATACTATCCATTAGCCTGCTAGTCAAAAGCATTCTTTTCACAGAGTAGGTCAATGGAGTCAACACCCATGAGTCTTGGGAGATACATTCCTATGCTTTGAAGTGGCCTGCCAGACAGGGTGGGAGGATGGGAGGAAGATCACTTGCAAGAAGATAATGGATGGAAGAAGATGCTCAGATGTTTCATCCATCCAGCCACCTCTCCCGCTGGGGCTCCCATGCTCTTTGTGAATAAAAAGTGTGATGAGCTCTGTCTATGTAATGATTACCGGGCCCTGAACCGGATCACAGTCTGGAATCACTACCTGCTCCCCCTCATCCCTGATTTGTGTGTTCACCAAACTGGATCTCTGTTGGGCTTATAATTTGATGAGAATCCGAGTGAGGGATGAGTAGAAGACAGCATTCCAGATGCGGTATGGCTATTACGAGTATACAGTAATGCCCTTTGGACCGTGTAATACACCCACCGTCTTTCAGCATTTCGTCAATGATGTCTTCCGCTAACTAGACCGCTTTGTTGTGATCTATTTGGATGACTTTCTGATCTATTCACTCTACCAGGTAGCTCACTATGCTCACATCTGGGCTGTGTTGTGGTGGCTGCATGAAACCCGGCTCTAAACCAAATTGGAGAAGTGCACTTTTGACCTGTCCATGGTTGACTTTCTGAGTTACCGGATCTCGTTCCAGGGAATCAAGATGGATCCTGCCAAGATCAAAGCTGTGACTTTCTGGCATCCTCTCAGAAACCGGAAGGAGGTTCAGCAGTTCTTGGGCTTTGCCAATTTTTACCAGAAGTTCATTCAGAACTACGCAGCCTGGGCAGCTCTCATTTCCCATCTGCTCCAAGGGAAGGTCCCATTTCGGTGGTCTATAGCAGCACAGCAGGCCTTTGAGCAGCTGAAGCAGCAGTTTAGATCAGCACACTCCTAAGCTGCCCTTTGTCGTGGAAACTGATACCTCAGATGTTGCCATAGGAGTGGTCCTTCTTCAGTCCAAGCTCTCAGGACCTGGTCTGCTACCCTGTTCCTTCTACTCTCAACAGTTGAAGCCTCTGGAGTGCAACTATACGGTTTGGGAGAAGGAGCTGCTCCTCTCAGTGGGTTCCACCACCATCCTGGTCATGGTGGCTATATTTTCAAAGATGGTGCACTTCATCCCATTTGCAGGTGTGCCTATTGTCAAAGACACCACCCACCTGTTCCTGCACCATGTGTGTCCAGCTTCATGGCCTACCAAAGGGGCTCATCTCCAACCACAGACCACAGTTCACAGCATGGTTCTGGCACAGTTTATTACACCAGTTGGGGATCCAGGCCCAGTTGTCCTCCGCATACCACCCTGAAATGGATGGGCAGATGGAACAGGCCATTGTCATTTTGGAACAGTACCTCCGGTGCTACACTAATTACCAGCAGGACAACTGTGTGTAGTTGCTGTCCCTGGCTGAGTTTGCCTATAATAATGCCCTGCATTCCTCCACCCAGCAATCGCTGTTCTTCATGAACTATGTTTTCCATCCTCATCTGTTCTGAAGTGGCCTCTCTATCTCTAGTCCCTGCAGCAGATCAGTGGGTGCAGGAATTGCATGCACTCCAGGAATTGCTCAAAGACCAACTAAAACAGGCAAAGCAGGCCTATAAACAGAGTGTGGATTGGAAACATTAGCTGCATCCCCCTCTGAGAGTAGGTGATCAGGCTTGACTCTCCACACAACACCTGCCACTCCAATGTCATTGCCAGAATCTAGATGTCCACTTTGTGGGTCCATAGCCAATCACAGTGCAGATAAATCCTGTAGCATTTTGGTTGCAACTTCCTCGGGCTCTTCAGATTCATGCTATGTTCCATTGTTCCCTCCTAGTCTCTGCCACAGATGTCCATCCTGATGTCGGTTCAGTGCCTCCTCTGCCTACGGTCCTGGTTGATGAGGAAGAGGAGTTTGAAGTTGCCCAGTTCTTGGACTCACAGAAACAGCATGGTTGGCTGCAGTACCTGATTAACTGGGCAGGGCCTGGGCCAGAGGAACACTCCTGGGAAGACACCTCCACAGTTCATGCTCCTGACTTAGTCCAAGCCTTCCACTACCATTATCCTGCCAAGCCAGGTTCCCCCGTCGTCTGGGGGGGGGAGGATGATAGGAGGGGGAGTAGTGTCATGGCCTGCCCTGAGACTGAGGAGGAAGGTGATTCTGGGGATTCTGAGTGTGAGGGAGAGACAGACCTTGGGCTGGGGGACCCCTCTGCAATTACCCAGGACAAGCAGGATGCTGAGGAGGAAGGAATAGATCATACCACACTGATACCAGGGCCTGCTGAGAGATGACGTGCCAAGGAGTCATTAAGATGCTCATCTCAGCTGGAGGCCAAGAGGAGAGCTAATAGACAACAGCTGAGGTATGCTGAGGCTCTTTAAAAGGAGCAAAATGCCTCGCACCCTCATGGCTGACAAACCATCCTCAAGGCTACGTCATCGCTCTGATCTTTAATACCCTGAATTGGACTCTAGACTTTCGAAACAGACTTAAGACTACATTTCTGCTTAACCCTTTTTGTTGCTTAATTGATATTTGCCAAGGCTTTGCAGTCTGGACTCTTATTCTGAGTCTGCTAGGTAAGGTAAACAGGACAGCTTGTGAAGTCTCCACTATGATGGAGCTAGGAGCCAGGTAAGTAAATAAGAAACCAGTGCCCTCTTGCTGAACCTTGTACAAGGTCTCCAACCTTCTGGAAGTCAGAGGCTTGCACCATGACTTCTTCATCAGACCAAGTAAATGGACAGAAGAGGGAGCATGACTGGAGTGGCTCTGTGCACATCAACTTTCTGAAAGACTGGATCCAGAGGGAGTCTGTTGAGTTTTCACCTCTAGTCCTAGAGACTTGGCTGTGCAAAAAATGAGGTCATATGATTGTAGTCCCTCCAAGGGAGATGCAGAGGTAGTGTCTGCTAAATCTTCCCTAGGAGAGGTAGTGAGGGAGAATAAAGATTGAGGTCATGAAGTGTGGGGATCAGTATTATCATCCAATGAATTGTCATGGTCCTGTGGTGCAATGCCCCTTAACTGCTGTTGCCACATCTTCTCGGAAGGCTCCCATTGCATCAAGACATTTGGCTATACCCACATGGTGAGGTGCCCCCATCTGATATCACAGGTTATGAAGGGGGCCTTCTGAAAGGACAGCAGCAGCAGCAGCTGAGGGGTGTGCTGAGCTATGTGATGTCTCCACTGTCACCATGGAGTTTCCATAAAACTCCACAACAAACAGCAAATATTTTTGAGCTATGCTAAGGCCCCTTTAGGCCAGGATTATTCTAAGACTGCTGGATCAGAATCTGGAATGGCCAATCCTCATTTCAGGCTATTGGTCTGTGTTGTCTGTACATGGGGCTAGGGGGAACACAGGCCTTTTCACCTATGTTTACAGGCCCTCAGAGGACAATCAGGCTGTCATGCAGAGTCCACAGACAATCCAGAGTTGGTGTGAGGACAGAGTGGCATGAAAACAGAGTGGAAGTTTCCATGAGAGCCTTGGAGAGTGATAGAGTCTTACAGATGGAAGCAGAGGTATAATATAGTGTGTGGCTTTGAGCTGCAGTACTGAAAACCTTCAAGAAATGCTCTCAGAGATGAAGTTTAAAACAGAAAAGTCTAGTCAGGAGCCCCTGTGACATAAAGCCTCTGCAAATGGAGCAGGAATGCATCAAACAATCCACTCCTAGGCAACAACAAAAAAAGGCACTGGGAATGGCCATCAGAAGTAGAGGTCTTCCCCAAACATGAGGTGCACTTTTTATTAAGTGCTTCTGAGGCCATGCACAGGAGAGTGGTCTTTGACTGCAACAGGTCAACAGTGGGGGGGGGGGGGAGTAGTAGTAGAGGGGACAAAATACTAGTGCTTATTGTTGTTGTTGTTATTATTATTATTATTATTATTATTTTACAGAAATAGAAGAGGAAACAAGAAGAGAATAGAAAATGAAACTACTAGTTGAAGATGCTATCCATAATGTGTACTTAATGGTGGATGAACAGAACGGGGGGGGGGGGGGATACCTTGGGTGCAAGTGTTAGTGAACATGCCAGAAGGGGCAGAATTCCTCACAAAGCTACTAGCTCTGGACCTTTCCGTGGATATCAAGTTCTGTGCTGGCAAAAACCCAATTGTGTGAGGGCACTGAAAAAGAATAAAAGGAAGCCCCAATGAAACACCTTTACTTCCTATCTACAAAGCACAGTTCATTTCTATGCATGGTATTAAAATTAAGCCCTCGCTCAATGAAAATAAATATTTTCACATCAGAAAGAGGAAAATGTCATGTGTTCCAATAGGACTGAGATCAAGGTAAGGTTCTAGCCTGCATAGTTTCAGCCTATGCCCCACTCTGCTTAACTTCTGAAGTCCAACAATTTTTGGTATGTGGAAGGTGATACATTATCTCACAATGGTTGTGAGCTGCCTTGAATACTGTGTCAGAAGAAAGGTGGCATCTCTATGATCATGGAGTCATCTCTCACAACGCTGGGTCCCTCAGCTTAGTTACAGAGATGAGCATCACCCCCTACAGTAAGACCCTACAGTAGACTATCACTTCAAAGGGGAAACCTTTACCTTTACCTATGTGGCAGTAAAGGGGTCAGATCAAGGCAGGATACTACTCAGTACAGTTGAGGTACAGCCCTTGTGTAGATTCAGCCCTAGTTAGGACTTGGATGAGAGAGCATCTGATACCTTCAGGAAGATCAGGAAAGAGTCTAGTCAGAAACCATGGAGAGCCATTGTCAATTAAAGTTGACTGCTGCCCTAGACAAAGCAATGTTCTGACTGTGTATAAGACAATTTCTCTATGACCGATTCACGAAATGGCCAGTCTGATTGCTATACTCATTGCTCATTTCCAGTTCTGGCAGAGGGCTGAACCCTTCCTCTAAAAGATCTGCAAAATCTTAAAATTAAAGGACATTTAAAATAAAGGAAACTCTTGTTAATGCAGTCCTCTACAAAGGGAAAGGGCTTAATCAAAATGTATTCTTCAGATCTTGAATACAATGTGAAAGCTAAGGAAAGGACAAGCGTGTTTCAAAATGTCTCACATACAGAGTAGGCAACAATTTTGCCATTATTATCCAAAAAAAATCTTTATTTTCATAAAACATAAGGAAGGAGCTGGAACAACAAATATGCACAACTGGAGGTATGTTATGTTCATGTTTTAAATATTGGTTTATGAGTAGCTTGTGCCATCTAGTGGTGTGTTAGGATTATTACTCTCACTTGGAATCATTGCTGATTGATTTACAATTGTTTGCAATCATCTCAGGCAACTTGACACAGATTCCCACCCACCTCTTCTTAATTCTGAGGAATGCTATTTTAAATGCTAAAGTGTTCCAGTCTCCAATTTCATCACCCTGACTTTAAACAGAATATATTTTGTAAGCTATATTTTGGTTATATATGATACCCCAGTAGTAGTAGAGCTAAGAATACAGTTTGGGGGAAGGAGAAGGAGAAATCCAAATATTTCCAATAATCTTCTAGTAAAAAAGGCCAATTCAAAATACATATGGGAAGCCCTTTTAATGCAGTTTGACACCATTTTAATTTCCATGGTTCAATACAATGAAATTCGGGAATTTGTAGTTTTGTGAACTATTTAGCCTTCTCTGCCAGAGAGCTCTGGGGACATAACTACAAATCTCAGGATTTCATAGGATGGATTCACAATAGTTAATGCCATTTCAAAACCTTTCATTCATCTTCAAGTTGGAAATGTCTAGCAACCGAGGGAACTGTTCTTAGTAAATTGATGACAAGATGTTAAAAATGTGTGTTGTTGTTTTTGGAAATGACTGGATTCAAATTTGTCAGTCCTAAAACAGAAAATATTATGCAGGGGAGAGGGAAGGTACCAGTATAGTTTAGGAAGAAGCTACAGTGACAACAAGTGGGGATCAATTTCCCAGTTTAGTCCCTTATGAGTTACAATCCAGCAAAATGGTATTTTGAAGAAGCACTCTTTGTATCTCAGGAAACACACAGAGAAATTGTTTTGTGATACTGGTCCTCAGAGCCAGCTCCCTGGAGAGACTGCATTGATCCATATCTGTCAGAGCTTGGAAACATTGCCTTTTAAGACTACAGCTGAAATAGCTGGGTGGATTATGGGAGCTGCAGTCCAAATCTTTTTCAAGCTCTAATTCTACCCACCCACCCACCCTCTTCTTCCAGTGCATACTGTAATGGCCAACTTACTTGGATCTCCTAACACACATCGAAAACACAGTCCAGTGTAGTGGTTAGCATGTTGAATTTTAGGTGAAAAGATCTGGGTTTCCCACCCTTGATGCAAGATTAAGTTTACATTGTGACTTTATGGCAAAGAATGTCAGTTTAAGGCCCACCTTACAGGGTTGTCATTGGCATAATATGTGTGGATGTATTGGACTTGACCTAAGCCTGTGTATTCTTCCCTGAACTGAATGGAGGATACAGATGTGTGGCATCAATTAACTGTTGTCAAAGGCAGAGCATGTATGCAGTCACACCAACACAGACAAGTGCGTGTATCTCATTGACTGATACAGGATTCAGCTCCCACATTTTTTCCCATCTGTGTTGGGGGGGGGGGGGAACCAAGCCTTGCAGATGAGAAGGACTCATTGTATTTCAATGTTTATACATTTCATTTCTTGTTTTACTATGTCTAGCTTCTTCTGATTTATCATTCTCACATTCCATGTTCCTATATTGTTCATCTTCGGACTTTCCTTTCACCTTTGAGCACATCAACAGCTGCTCTACCCAGTAGCTTGTTCATGCCTTATCTTCTGCTCTACCCAGTAGCTTGTTCATGCCTTCCAACCTGGGATGGCAGTTAGATTTGAGCCTACTTTCTCAGATGCATGCAGGACATATCCTGAGGAGTTTTTTAATCTGAAAAGAAGACAATCTCATTAATAGCATTGGAGAGAATGGGATTAGGAAAGTTGCACCAGACACAAATGGTTTTTTCCCCTCCCGTTAGGCCAACGGTCAAAGAGGAAAAAACAGCAAGGAAGTAGTTAGGGACTTGTTTTATTGTTATGCTCCATTTGTTAAATAAAACAAAACACAGTCTTACAGTCAGATGGATTTCTCCCTCTCTTACCCCTCGACTGCTCTCTCATACATACTCACAATCATAATCCATGCCTAGTTTTTGCTGATTATCTCTTTTACACACAACTTTACAACCTATCAGAGTATTACTCTGATACTAAGTTCTGCTCAATGTAGTGGCACTCCCTCCCAACTACTAATAAGAATGCAACCTCAAATATTCATGTTAGAAAGGAAAGCAGATGGGCTTATTTGCTTACATCTGTTGCAAATTGCACAGAGGTGCTTACTTGCAAACTGGAGTATGGATGCCTATGAATTTCATTTCTGCCTATATACAGTGGACCCGCTCCACGTTTACATAAACAAAATCCAATGTAAGTGATTCAGTCATTGCAAAATGGGATGTATCATACTATTTTTATTTTTATTTTTTGCAAGTGTTCTTCCAAATGAGAAACTCAGACATATGATATGAACAATCTATCTCTCAAGGATAGCATTCAGTCTTTAATATGCAGTCATTCAATCATACACAAGCAGAATCAACTTGATTACTTGTATTAAAGATCTAAAACAAAAAAAAAAAAACAGAGCTGAACTAGTTTCAGTAAGCATATCAAGAATCAGAATATGAATCCACCATGGAGTTTTTATCCAAAGGGAAATCATCTAGGTAGTTTTCCGCTAAGCGCAACATCTGCCTCACTGACATCAATATCAAAATATCAACATCATCTTTAAGGTCCAGCTCTGAAGAGTAATTTTTAACAGGTACTATTTGACACAAAGGGATGCCAAGTCTTTCTGCTGTAAACTGCATCTATATTGGAAATAAACCCATGATGGTTATCAGTGGAAATCCAATTTTCTTGCCCAACCACATCTAAGAGAACTTTGGGCCTAAGCAGATGGCTTAAAAGGCCGTCTTGGGGGCAGGGAAGGGGAGGGGCAGCCACACGGTTGGTGCCCCATCCCCCTTCCGAGGTCGTCCTTGGAGCAGCTGGCCCTCCGCACGGCCGGGGCTCCGAGGAGGACCTCCCACCGCAGCCTTTCCACGTGCTGTGGAGGAAAAGTCAGCAAAAGTGCGCCGCAGCTTTTTGTGGCGCACTTTCACTGACTTGTGAAAGGAGCGCTAATTTAGTGCTCCTTTCAGGGGTGGTGCAGGTGCGCCGCAGGATCGAGACATGGGGATGCCTCGGTCCCACGACGCAGCTTCCCACGGCGGCCCATGGCCGCCCGTCTGCTTAGCCCCTTAGTCCAGATATTATTAAGATGCTACTTATCTTGTTATTTTCTTGGACATTCATAACCTTCATGTGTAAAGTGCAAACTTTATAAGCAATTATTTGGTGCACAGACTGGACTCCCAGTATATTAAAAAGAGAAATATCAGTATGATGTAGTGGTTTGAGTGTTGGATTAGGACTCTGGGAGATCAGGATTTCAATTTCTACTCGGCCATGGAAACCAACTGGGTGACTTTGGGCAGGTCATACACTCTCACCCTTAGAGACAATACACGTCTTATCTGAACAATTTTGACAAGAAAATCCCACAACAGGTTTGCTTTAATGTGTCCATAAGTGGGAAATAACTTGAAGGCATGCAACATATCTCCAGCTGTAAAACATGTTTGGAAAAGTTTGAAGCATTCTTTGTGAACTTCACTCCCATCTACTCCTCTATACTTTGGTTACATTTCACTCTCTTTCTTCTTAGAAGAACAATAATTCTGTAATTTTGTATTGGATATTATTTTCCTTTGTTCAAACAAAGCTTTTTTGTTTGTTTGTTCAATTTACATATAAGGGGATTGGGTTCATCTGCATTTTGTTCATATGAAAGCTTTTCTGTTCTGACCCCTATTCTTTTTCCTATTTTTCTAATTCATTTCAGTTTTGAATGCAACATTTCAATGTCTTCAAAAATGGTGGCTCACAATCGAATTTGGGCCAGGTTCATTACAAGATTTTGATCCTGGTAACTCCATTATCTGGCAGCTCAGCTAGCATGGTCTCACCTAGCCTCCCTAAACATCCCCTCTTTCAATATCAAATATATATTAAAGGGATGTTTTAGGCTTGTAGCCAAAAGGGCAACCCCAGTGCAGGAAATTAGCCATGATGTGGTGATCTGCCAGGTTCAGCATGGGGGAAGCCATGGCACTGAGCTGGGTGAGATCAGAATCTACATGATCCCTTTCATAATAAGAGTGATGGTATGTGATACTGGTGCTCACACATGAACAGAAGTCCAAGATTACCTCCCTCTGGAAGTGAGACTCCTTTGTCCAGGGACATTCATTGTGACTGTTCAGTCATTTACAGACTTCCAGTTCCATTCTTCTCTCCTAGGAACTTCATTTTAATCCCAAAACTGTCATGGGAAATGTTTTGTCCTATAAAAATAACTGCCTAGGCAATACCAATTTGGTCTTTTTGATGTCAGATAGACACCTGTCAGTATTTCACCTGACTCCTCAGTATTGCTGGTAGCATGCTGAGCCACCTTCATCTCACAGAACCTCTGTCTGGAAACTCTGTTTCTGGAACCATGTACAGTATTATCCCCTGCAATCCTGAAAGTCACCATCTGCTACCACCTTTTATGTTATTAGTTCCTGCATGTGTTTGTGGGAGTTTGTGTTTTGTGTAAAAGTTAATTTCCCTTTTACTGTTATAAATAAAACTACATTTTTACCTTGTATTCTGGAATTCTGTTTCTCAGAACTTGTATACACAGTCTTGATCCCTGCTTTGGTTACCCAAAGCCCTCTCAGCAGCTTCACTTGAGCAAATAAAATTGCCCCTATTAAATATTAGTTGTGGGTGCCCTCTGGAACCCTAGTGTATTGGGATACAATATGTACTATGTAGAGATTTAGGATATAAAGGCAAAAGATTATGGCAGTTCCACTGTATGGCTCTATCAAAGCTGCAAGCCTTTCAGGATCTGGTTCCACATCTCTGAAATAGTCTTTGCACCTTTGGCTGGAGGAGGAACTTATCCAGCTTCATGAAGGATTGAAGACCTTCCTCTTCAATCTGCTTGATTAAGTTGATGAGTGTGCCTAAAGTGGCCAAGATGGGTAGCAACTGAAAAGGATTTTGTTTTTAGTATGTTAGTATATTATCATTAGTATTTTAACATTTTATATGCCCTTGCTATCTGCAGGGGATCTGTTCTTGACCCTCACCCACGGATAACAAAAAATGTGGGACCTTAAGTTCTTTCCAATGGGTGCTCCCACTTGTGCAATCACATGTGTGTGCACCCATTGAAAAAGCTTGGGCTTGCCATCTGTGGAAGCCCACACTACGAATGCCAAGCCTGAGGTTGACGCAGGTGCACTGTATATGCCTGATGTTTTGCTCTTTAATGAAAAGGGTATATATTATTATTATTATTATTATTATTATTATTATTATTATTATTATTATTATTATTCACACCTTCTCCAAGTGAGTGGCTCCCCCTAGGCTCTGGTACTCCCCTCCTACGAAGGCTAGAATTCCCACCCACCCTTCCTTGCTGCCCTTTTGTCAGCAGCCAAAAATATTTTCATTCAAACAGGCTTTTAAAACTGAAGGTTTTTAAGGGAAGGGATTTTAAGAAGGTGCTGGATTGTTGTAATTCTGCTGAGGGTTTTTTTTTTTTTTTTTACTGCTTTTTATCCTTTTAAAGTGTATATTTTAAATTGTTTATAGTTTAACCATTTTCATTTATACTTTTTGTATATTTTAACTATATTGTAATCATTTTAATTTGTAAACTGCCTTGAATACCAGTTCTGGGGGAAAGTAAGTTATAAATAAAGATAATAGCAATAATAGTGACAATGATTATGATGATGATAATGATGATGATCATATTTTTTTTTTAATAACAATGCAGGAAAGCTCTGAATGTAAACACATTTTTACTTAACAATTAAGGAAAGCCCTCTGAATTTGAAATAGTTATTTGTACTAAAAACACTATGCTCTGGCTTTAAAAAAAGAATCTAAGAGCAGTAGATACAAATTCAGCTACAGGATTTTGTACTTTTGAGGGCGAGAACCTGCCCCATAACTTGCTTGAGAGCAAATGGTACAAATTCTGGGCAGCACACCTTGCCCTTTAAAGCAAATGAAGAGGCTGTCCCTGGAGAGGGTGCATGGGTGAGACAAGCCCAAGTCAGGCATGTAAACTCTGCATCCAATAACCAGCAAGCATCCTAACTTTGAAGTATGATTACTGACAACATAAATGGAGCAAAAGCAATCTGAGAACTCATTTGCCTCTTCAGGTGTGCACCACTGCTTGAAACAAACACAAGTCAGAGAGAATGTGTAGTATTCCACTATACAACATAATCCTTAATCATTTATCTATCAGTAGAATGTCAACTCCAGGGAGATGTTTTATGCCATTGTCAGAATGCCAAGCTAAGTACAGCCAATATTTATCCTACATTGGAAAACCATCACCTTGAAACATAATGCTTATGATATAGCAGGTGTGAATAACTGGTTTCTTTCCACAAATTGTTCAACTGCAACATCATTATCTCTGATCCACTTTAAGAGAACTTAGGTCCAGCAATATCTAGAGGACCACAGGCTCTCATCCAATGTTAAGGAACAGAGAGTACTGCAATATAACAGCATCACCTTATAAAATATTAGTTTCAGGCTGCTCAAAACATATATGTAAAAAACTGACCAAACTTTTTAGTTTTTCTTCGAATTTCTCTTAGCTTTCCTCCCAGATTATCAGGAAGGATCTAAATCTTGGATCCATCAATGACAAAAACCACACAATGGAGCTGGTCCTTCAAAGATGGACATTTGACATAGCCTGATGAAGTTGGCTGAATAGAAGCAGATGGATTAGACTGAAAATGAGAAATATAACAACAATAATATGAAAAAATAGCTAGGACAGAATCAGAATCTTAACAGAAAAGAAGAAGAAGAAGAAGAAGAAGTTTTATTTATAACCCGCCCCTCTGCTCAGCAATCGGGGCGGCGTACAACAAATTAAAAATACAGCAAGTAAAAACATTCCATCCTCCCACCCCTAACCCTCCCACCCCTTAAAACAGGATAAACTATCATAGAATTAAAATCAAATTACACAAATAAAATACAATACAATACAGCCGGATTTGGCCTATCTGACAGAATGGCAGGAGAGATGGATATCGGATCACCTCCAGTTTAGCCGGGCGGCTATTCCGGAAAGGTCTGCCAGAAAAGAACCATCTTTACTGCCTTTTTAAAGGCAGCAAGGGTGGTAATAAGACGGATCTCGTCCGGCAGGCCATTCCACAGTCTGGGAGCTGTCGCAGAGAATGCCCTTTGGGAGGTCTGCAAAAGCCTGGTCTTTATCGGTTGCAGCAGATTCCTTCCAGAGGACCAGAGTGCGCGAGGGGGATCATACGGGGAGAGGCGGTCCCTGAGATAAGATGGACCCAAGCCATGTAGAGCTTTTAAGGTTAACACCAACACTGTACTGTGCCCGGAAACTAATTGGCAGCCAGTGGAGGGATTTAAGCACTGGTGTTATGTGCTCCCTCCGAGATGTTCCAGTAATTAATCTGGCTGCCATGTTTTGTACTAATTGCAGTTTCCGGGTTAAGCATGAGGGTAGCCCCATGTAGAGTGCATTGCAGAAATCCAGACGTGAGGTTACCAGAGCATGTACCACAGTTTCCAGATCCCTCATATCCAGGTAAGGGCACAGTTGGCGTATCAGCCGAAGCTGATAACAGGCACTCCTGACCACCGCATTCACCTGACTATTTCTTCTTTATGCAGAGAAGGAGAAAGGTTGTGTAAATTAATTGACACCCCTTCCTTGTCTTGTTTCCCTGTATTTAACATTAGAGAGTAAGGTCCTCAAAGAGGGCATGATCCTCTGTTATTCTGTAAATTGTATTGAGTTCAATGTTGCATAAAGATAGCCCTTTTAATAGATAGGAGAATCTAAGTTGGACATGGTCCTGTTCCCACCAGGCCAGTCTAGTACTGAATACTAGGATGGCAACTGATTTCCTTTTACCATGGCACAATATGGATTGTGGGCCACAGTTTGGTATTCTGGGCTGAACGCCACCTGGTGGAGCATCGGCATGACACTTCTTTGGGATTGTCCCACATTGGCACCACTCAGTGGTTTGGTTGAAGGGGCAAGATGTGGGGAGCGCTCCTCCCATGGATTATGGAACTGGCTAGAACACGTCCGCAATCCCGGGTTTTGGTGGTACACCTGGGGGAAATGACCTGGTCAAAGTCCCTTGCTTGCACCTGGCTAAGCAGATTGTGAGGGATCTACAGGAAATCCAGAAGATCCTCTCTGGAACAGTGATTTTGTGGACTAAACTTGTGTCAAGGCGCAGCTGGCCTGGAGCACAGAAAGACTATGCGGTTAATAATGCTAGGCGATGGCTGAATCGTTACGTCGCTAAGCAGCTTGCTAAATTGGGTATTTTTCTGGTTGAACACCAAATTAAATTAGACCAGCTGCAGCTGTACAGGGGGGATGGTGTGCACCTCTCTCCTGAGGCTTCGGAGTTATATGTTTCTGCTCTCTCTGAGCAAATTGTGAAGGCAATCCGGGGGGGGGGAGGGGATGCCTAGCGAGGCTGGCCCCCTCTTGTGGCAGGCAATGACCCCCACCCCACAGGAAAATAAATCTAGTTATTAAATTAAATGGGGTAAAAAATTGGATAATGACAAATTAAAGGAAATGATTGCATTTAAATGCATGATGTCATAAAGTACATGATGTCATATGAAGTAATATGACATCATTTCCAGTGGGGCGGGGTTTTAATTTGTTGTTTTATTTGTTATCCTTTTGCCATGTGTGGTGAAGGACCAACCATCCGGGGGGTTACACCTTCACTTACACATGTGGCAAACATGTTGGAAGTTTATACCTTGTAAATAGACCCTGTACAGCAAAATAAAAATTGTGGCCTGTTTTAAACCCAAAAGAGGCTTCTCGTGTCCTTTGTGCCAGTGCAATAGATTTTTTTATAAAATATATAGATGGCACCTTTCTCCAGACAGAATAAATAAAATGTATGGAAATGAGAAAAGCTTGTGCTGGAAATGCAAAAGGGAAAAAGGAACCTTCTTCCACCTATGGTGGACCTGCATAGATGCAAGAAGGTACTAGAAGGAAATACATGTAAGAATTAAATATTTCAGACCTGAAGTATTGCTTTTGAATATGATATATGAGAACAGTAGAAAAATATGGAAGAATCATTTTTTATATGTTAACAGCTGCTAGATTAGTCTATGTGAGGTATTGGAAAATTAAAAAGGAAATACAAATCGATGAATGGGTTATTAAATTGTTGGACATGATAGAGATAGACATAATGTCTAAAAATTAAATGAAAATACAAAAAATGTACATATATGTTTGGAATAAAGTTTATGTTTATATAAGGAAGAAATGGGAGAATACCCCAAATATAAGTACTATGGAAATAAATGGAAAAGAGTAAGGAGATTATTTCAGCGATAATAAAACCGGTTTACCTGAGCTGGCTTAAAATTTAAAATGGGTGGCATCCTGAAGTTATCAGAAGGATATCAGAAGCACCCAGCCCAGGTCTCTCTCTCTCTTCCCAGGGCATTCAGCATGCCTCTTTTTGAAGCTGGGAGTTTTCCAGCTTAAGGAAATGGCTGCCACAGAGGCCCTGGGAGTGGGGATAGACCCAGCATGGACCCCAGCAGCGATTTTGACAGCTAAATCCCTCTCGTAACATAGTGATAAGAGTACCATAGTACTGGCTGAGCATGTAGAGATTTGAAGGGGAGACAGATTTAAGTTAAGATAAGAGAATGATTTGAAATAAGATATACAGAAAAAAATATTATATGAATTGGTAAAGGGTTGGTTATAGGCAGTATTAAGTGTATGATACGAGTGTAATATATTTGTATATTTTGTTTTTGTATTGTCTGTGTGTTTGTTGTTCATTATGACTGTTATTAGTTTGATGTATGCTTTTTTATAAATAAAAGTTATTTTTTTAAATGTTTAAACAAATCAATGTGTTTCTACATATGCATTTGATATACCTAAAGAGTAAGGACTGCAACCACAGCTAAGAGTCATTATTATTATTATTATTTATTTATTTATTTATTTATAGCCCGCCCCTCTGCACGGCAATCAGGGTGGGGTACAGCATTTTAAAACAAACAAAGTTAAAACATTCCCTCGTCCCACAATCCAACCCTCCCATCCCCTTAAAACAGAATTAAACTAAAGAAAAGTTACAATACAACAATACAATAAAATGAAAAAACAATAAAACAAGGAATCAGTAATAATAAAACAGTATGAAGACTCATCTCCCACCAAACAGCAGTTATTCTGGGAAGGCCTGCCGGAAGAGATCCGTCTTTACTGCTTTTTTAAAAGCAGCAAGAGTAGTAATGAGACGGATCTCGTCTGGCAGGCCATTCCAAAGTCTAGGAGCGGTTGCAGAGAAAGCCCTCTGGGAGGTCTGGGAGGTACTCCTTGACTCGTCGCTTCACATGACTAGTCAGGTGAATGCGACGGTCAGGAGCTTCAGCTGATATGCCAACTGTGCCCTTATCTGAATATGAGGGATCTGGAAGCTGTGGTACATGCTCTGGTAACCTCACGTATGGATTACTGCAACGCACTCTACATGGGGCTACCTTTGTGCCTAACTCGACAACTACAACTTGTGAGACCTCCCAGAGGACCGAAGGGCATGGGGGGATCATACAGGAAGAGGCGGTCCCTAAGATAAGATGGACCCAACCCATGTAGGGCTTTAAAGGTCAAAACCAACACCTTGTACTGTGCCCAGAAACTAATCGGCAGCCAGTGGAGGGATTTGAGCACCGGTATTATGTGCTCCCTCCTAGATGTTCCGGTAATTAACCTGGCTGCCATGTTTTGCACGAGTTGTAGTTTCCGAGTTAGGCACAAGGGTAGCCCCATGTAGAGTGCGTTGCAGTAATCCATATGTGAGGTTACCAGAGCATGTACCACAGCTTCCAGATCCCTCATATCAAGATAAGGGCACAGTTGGCATATCAACCGAAGCTCCTGACCATCGCATTCACCTGACTAGTCATGTGAAGCGACGAGTCAAGGAGTACCCCCAAACTGCAAACACAGTCCTTGGAGGAGAGTGTGACTCCATCCAGGACTAGAGACTGTATTCCCAGATCTGGTTTCGGGCCTGTAACTGTGAGTACCTCCATTTTGTCTGGATTCAACTTCAATCTGTTTTTCCTCATCCAATCCATTACCGCTCTGAGACAGTCATTAAGAGGAGAGATGCCATCTGAAGTCTGAGACGATGATCTAGTCATGGAGAGATATATCTGGGTGTCGTCAGCATACTGAAGACACTGTGCTCCATGCCTCCGAATGATCTCACCTAGCAGCTTCATGTAGATCATAGAATTAGAATCATGTTAGAAGAGATCTCAAGGGCCATCCAGTCTGAACCCTGACACAATCAAAGCACTCCCAAAAGATGGCCATCCAGTCTGTTTAAAGATCTCCAAAGGAGACACCACCATTCTCCAAGGGAGTATGTTCCACTGCCAAACAGCTCTTACTGACAGGAAGTTTCTCCTAATATTTAGGTTGAATTTCTTTTCCTGTAGTTTGTATCCATTGCTGCGGGTCCCAGGCTCTAGAGCTGCAGAAAACAAGCTTCCTCCAATCTCAATATGATATCCCTTCAAATGTTTAAACAGGGCTATCATATCACCCCTTAACTTTCTTTTCTCTAGGCTAAACATATCCAGCACCCTAAGTCTCTCCTCATAGGGCATGGTTTCCAGTCAAAAACAGACCAACCCTTCCAAGTCCAAGCTTCTCCAAGCCACTCAACATAAGAATCTATTCTCTGAGCAGGTTTCCACATAATTTTTATCACATTATTGAAACCCACTGTAGAGGATGAGCTTGCATAGCCTGGACATTACATTACATAGCTTGGCAGACACATCAGCCTTCAGGCAATTGTAATCTTCAGATATTGGCATGTGTTCATCAGTTTAGAAAATCAGTCACAGGCAAAAGGATATAGCTGATGTGAGAATTATGTAGTGCAATTATGAATTGAGAAGTATGCAATATCTTCAGTTAGTTAATTAGGAATTTAAAACAGAAATTTGGATCTGATCCTAACTAACAGGGAAGACCTAGTTAATGGGGTGCAAGTGGTTGGATCCTTAGGCAGGAGTGATCATGTCCTCCTGGAGTTTATTATACAGTGGAAAGGAGAAGCCAGGCATAGTCAGACATGCATTCTAGACTTTAGGAAAGCTGATTTTACTAAACTTAGAGAAATACTGGGGGTGATCCCATGGACAGGAATACTAAAAGAGAAGGGAGTTCAGGATGGATGGGAGTTTCCCAAAAGGGAGATACTGAAGGCACAATTTCAAACCATGCCAAAGAGGAGGAAAAATGGGAGGTGTCTCAAGAAACCAGGATGGATGACTAAGGAACTTGCAACTGAACTATGTTTTAAATGGAACATGTATAAGAAATGGAAAAATGGGGAAATCACCAAAGAGGAATTCAAACAAATAGCTAGCATGTGTAGGGGTAAAGTCAGAAAAGCTAAAGTGCAGAATGAACTCAGGCTTGCTAGAGAGGTTAAGAACAATTAAAAGGGCTTTTTTTGGTATGTCCGCAGCAAAAGGAAGAAGGAAATGGTAGGAACACTGTGTGGAGAAGATGGCAAAAAATTAACAGGGGACAGAGAAAAGGCAGAATTACTCAACACCTTCTTTGCTTCAGTCTTCTCAGAAAAGGCAAAGGGTGCTCAACCAGAGTATAATGGAGCAGAGGACAGAATAGGAGAATTTCAGCACAGAATAATTAAAGAGATAGTACAGAAATATCTGGTTAATCTAAATGAATATAAGTCTCCAGGACCAGATGAATTACATCCAAGGGTATTAAAAGAACTGGCAAATGTAATATCGGAACCATTGGCAATAATCTTTGAGAACTCCTGGAAAACAGGAGAAGTTCCAGGGGACTGGAGGAGGGCAAATATTGTCCCCATCTTCAAAAAGGGGGAAAAAGAGGATCCCAACAGTTATCGTCCAATTAGTCTGACATCAATACCCGGAAAGATTCTGGAGCAGATCATTAAACAGAGAGTCTGTAAACATCTGGAAGGTAATTTCATAATCACAAAAAGTCAACATGGGCTTCAGAGAAACAAGTCATGCCAGACAAATCTGATCTCTTTTTTTGATAAAATTACCAGCTTGGTAGATGAAGGGAATGTTGTGGATATAGTATATCTTGATTTCAGTAAGGCCTTCGACAAGGTTCCCCATGACATTCTTGCAAGCAAGCTGGTAAAATGTGGGCTAGACAAAGTAACTGTTACATGGATTTGTAATTGGTTGACTGGCCGAACCCAAAGGGTGCTTAACAATGGCTCCTTTTCAACCTGGAAAGAAGTGACCAGTGAGGTGCCACAGGGCTCTGTCCTGGGCCCAGTGCTATTCAATATCTTTATTAATGACTTGGATGACGGTATTAGGGGTATAGTTATCAAATTTGCAGATGACACCAAATTAGGAGCAGTAGCTAATACCCCAGAGGACAGGATCAAAATTCAAAATGACTTGAACAGACTAGAAAGCTGGGCCAAAGCTAACAAAATGAAATTCAACACGGAGAAATGTAAGGTACTGCACTTAGGGCGGAAAAACGAAAAGTACAGATATAGGATGGGGGACACCTGGCTGAATGAGACTATGTGTGAAAGGGATCTAGGAATCCAGGTGGACCACAAGTTGAACATGAGTCAACAATGCAATTTTAAGCTGCATCAGTAGAAGTACAGTGTCTAGATCAAGAGAAGTAATAGTGCCACTCTATTCTGCTTTGGTCAGGCCTCACCTGGAATACTGTGTCCAGTTCTGGGCATCACAATTCAAAAAGGATGTGGAGAAACTGGAGCGTGTCCAAAGGAGGGCAACTAAAATGGTGAAGGGTCTGGAAACCAAGCCCTATGAGGAACGACTTAGGGAGCTGGGGATGTTTAGCCTGGAGAAGAGAAGGCTGAGAGGTGATATGATAGCCGTGTTTAAATATTTGAAGGGATGTCATGTTGAGGAGGGAACAAGCTTGTTTACTGCTGCTCCAGAGACTAGGACCCGAAACAATGGATGCAAGCTGCAGGAAAAGAGATTCCACCTCAACATTGGGAGGAACTTCCTGACAGTAAGGGCAGTTCAATAGTGGAACACACTCCCTCGGAGAGTAGTGGAGTTTCCTTCCTTGGAGGTCTTTAAGCAGAGGCTGGATGGCCATCTGTCGGGGGTGTTTTGATTGGGAGTTCCTGCATGGCAGGGGGTTGGACTGGATGGCTCTTGTGGTCTCTTCCAACTCTATGATTCTATGATTCTATGAACAACCTACACCTTTCACTTTTGCCCAGTTGATATGATCCTATGATACATGAGGATTTTTTAAATTTAAAATGAGCCTCAGAATAGGTTATGTGTCCTACCTGATACCTGTCAAGAACATGTCCTTGTAATAACTTAGGGACTTCATTGATGTTCAGTCCAGCTCCTAGCCTTTCTTCTAGTCCCATAGTATCACAGAAGATGATAGGCAGTAGCTTTCCATTCTCTTCATTTTTAATGTGATAGGTCCTGCCCTGTGTTGTTCGGTGTATGTTGTTGTTGTTGTTGTTTTAAAAAAACAGTATTAAAATATTTTCCTATCCACTTTATTTTCTTTTTAAATATGCAAACAGCAAATATCAAATACTGATATAAAGGAAAACTTTTATAATATACAGTCGCCTCTCCGTTTTTGCAGACTTGATATCCGCATCCCTCACCCATTCATGGGCGGCAAATGAAGGGGACAAAATGGGGAATGCACCCTTGCCGTATGCTGCCTTTCAAGCTTATGGGGCTTGAGTATTTGCAATTTTCTGTTTTCGCAGGGGAGGGGGTCCAGAACAGATCCCTCATAAAAATGGAGGGCTGACTGTAATAATATGAAAGAGAAACGTCAACTCAGATATGGCATCCCAAAGAGGTTCCTTAATGCCTTAGCAAGGGGATTAATCACACAGTGTGGTGTAAAGACTGTTTAGCAAACAGTGAATGGTTGGAATTGCCCCCTGGTATGGGGAAAATCTGAGGGATCCATTTTGGTTCAAGTATTTCCTGCTCACCTATTCATCTGAAACCTGAATCATCAAGGCAGAGGAATGGGAACAGTCAGAGGGAAACAAAGAACAACCCACAGCCACATTGTGGACTATCATCCCAGGATGACCAGAGTCATCACCAATTTTTGTTTTAATTATATGTGATATTATAGAGTAATCCTCAATTGAGGAAAGGGAAGCAAAGTGCAGGATTTGTAGTTTTGGAAGATATCTAGCCTTCTCTGTCAGAGAGCTTTGGTACCAAAAAACCTAAAAATCCCAGGATTCCATAGGCATCCATGACAGGATTCCATGATAGTCAAAGCAGTGTCAGAACTGCATTATTTCTGCAGTGTAGCAGCAGTCTGAGTCCTCTCAACAAAGCTGAGGTGGACAAAAGAGATGCTAGCAATCGGTCTTGGATGACAGATATTAGACCCTGGGATCCTTTTTGGACCTTTTACTCTATATTCATTTACCACATTTCTGCACTACGCTCTTATAGTGCTGCTATACCACTATTAGTGTTCTAGCTGGCTGCTGCTGCATTCTGGGATTTGCAGTTGAGGGACAGACATTTAGAATTCTCAGCCAGGGAGCTCTTAGGCCTCACTGAACTACAAGCCTCAGAATGCAACAGGAGGCAGACAGGGCAGTAAAAGTGGAACAGCATCACTATAAAAGTGTAGTGCGGAAATGCAGTTAGACTTGACAATAACCACAAAACAGACATATGCATTTGTTGTAATTAATTACTATTACAATCTATTTATAAAAGTTTGATAATCTCAGGTTGATGGCCTGAAATCAACCTACCCAGATGTCCAGATAACCATCCTCCATGGTTTTCCCATCATTTCACCAACATCTGAGGGAATTTTTTTAAAAAAATAAATAAATAAATGAAAATGTAAAATCAGTTGACCTCCATGCAGAGAATCTTAGTTCTTTATTTCAACTGACCTTCTACTCGACATATTTTGCATTCCAGGAAGACTTGGTCATTTCCATGTAGGTCTTCTCCTTAGAATAGGTAGGTGCCAGTATCAACTAGATCAAATGGGCAGCTAGATCAAATGGGCAGTTAGTTCAGGACAGAGGTCAGTCTGGGAAGGCCTGTCAGAAGAGAATTGTTTGTATCGCTTTTTAAAAAATGTCAAGGGGTGTAATCTGGCGAGTCTCTTCCGGCAGGTCATTCCAAATTTTAGGAGCGGCAGCTGAAAAGGTCCTCTTGGAAGTCACCACCAGTCTAGTTTTCATTGACTGTAGTAAGTTCCTCCCAGAAGACCTGAGTGTGTAGGGAGGATTATATGGGAGGAGGCATTCCTTCAAGTAAACTGGACCCAAGCCATGAAGGGCTTTATAGATACAGCTATGGTGCCCCAGCAGGTGAACCTGGGCACTTCTTGGCTGCAAATAACAAAAACACTATGCCATGGCTCCATCCTATAGAATCCTGGGATTTGTAGTTGTGGCACCAGAGCTGTATGACAGAGACAGAGTGACCAGACACCCTCCTTTTCGAGGATATGTCTTACATTTCAACCTTCTGTCCAGGAGGAATTCCAAAATGCCCTCCATTTTGATCATAAGAAGCATGAATTTATATTTATATTAATGTTTTTAGCTTTTATTTTTTAACATTCTACAGTTTTCTTTAAAGCCCTACATTTTATGTTGCCTTGTCTCCTTTGTGCTTATGACATCTGGTCACCCTGGACAGAGAAGGCTAAATAGGTCACAAAACTACAGATCTGAGGACATTGAGCCCTGGCAGTTAAAACGGTATCCGACTGCATTAATTCTGCACTGTAGATGCAGCCCAAAAATGTGTTTTTGATATTTGCCATTGTTATTTTTGAAGCAGATTGGGAGAAAAGGATAGATTAGTGAACAGTAGATAAAAGTTTTCACTTGTCCCTGCCCTTCAGCAGAGTCTGGAGAAGGAGAGAGGGATTCACCAGCCAAGAAGTGCCCATGTATGCTTGCCTGCCAATGCCTCCTTGGCTTTGCCAATTTAAGGTGTGGCAAAAGACATATGCAACCAGAGAAGGGCAAAAGCTGCTACTGCATACCATCCAACTGTCCTTATTTGGCAGGGACAGCCTGGGAAATGGAATGTATATTATTTTCAGTCTGTTTTCCATATAGTTGACAGATTTTAGTTAGAACTATAGTAGATTCTGTCTCTGAAGAAGCAGCTCTATTGGTATGTCATCTGTTCTTGGTGATTTATTTCTCCCAAGTGTGCTGAGTGCATATTCTACTTCACTTTGTAAAGTTCTTCATATGGTTCTTCCTTGAATGGATCTGTCACCCTTTCATCTTTTTATAGTTCCTCCATGTTTTGTTTCCATTTTTTTCTTCTTCTTGGTCATGTAATGTGTTCCCCTCCTGGTCATAAATCATCTGCACTCTTGATTTATATTTCTGTTTGATTTCTTGGATCTCATAGAAGAGGTCTGTTCTTTTTCCTTTTTTGTTGTCACCTTCTATTTTATTTTCATTGGTTATTGTAATAGTTCTCCTTGTCTATGTGCAAAAATCTTTGGACAGTTGCATTCAGGTTTCTGACCTTATTTCTGTCCACTTTTATTGTTGCTTCTCATCTGTCCTTAACTCCTTGAAGAGTTTAATCTGTCATCCATTGAGTCTCTTCTTTCTTTTTGCTACAGAGCCAGTGTTGCATAGTGGTTTGAGTGTTGGACTACGACACTGGAGACCAGGGTTTGATTCCCCACTGGGCCGTGAAACCCACTGGGTGACCTGGAGCAAGTCACAGACTCTCAGCCTCAGGGGAAAGGCAATGGCAAGGCTCCTCTGAACAAATCTTGCAGCAACAGAAGTAAGCTTGAGATCCATCCTGCCTTTTCAGAACCACTGCTGAAATAGGTGTACAATAATGCAAATATCTGAATATAGTCCCTTTTACCAAACAGAAGCTTTTCACAATGTGTCACAAGTGTGCCTTGCAATGGAACACTTACAGCTTCCTTTGTTACATCTAGGAAGACTCAGCCGCAACAACTCTCTCTATCTTCTTGGTATATGATCATTTAATCTTTTATACAGTTTTGTTGATCCTCTCATCTACTCACTCCATTCCAGGATACATGATAGTTCCTTTAACCAGTCAGAAGCCTTTCACAGGCTATCTTTGCTAACCATATAACCACAAACTGCTTAATGGCATCAACATTTTTGAGAAAAAGATCACCTAAGGCAGCCCATCAATTGACACAGAATATACATTGCTAGAATTTTCAATGCAAGGGACAGAGGTATGCTGCATATAATATTATTAAATAGGTAAATATGCATAGCTCTGTATAATTCTGGACAAGATCCAGGAGTACAGTGCTCTTAAGAAAAATCTGCAGGAAAGGGGGCAGCCCTTCAGAGCAGTTTTTGATGGTAAATGGGTGGTGCAGAGGGGAAACAAATCATGGCTTCTGAGATCCAATAAAGATATACCACTGGATCATAGGTTCTCTTCCCAAACACTTGCTTTCAACTACTTTTTTATAACTACATAAGCCACATGTTTGTTGTTAACTGCCTTCGAGTCAACCCAACTCATGGCAACCCTGTGGATGAGACACCTCTAAGCGCCCCCCCCTCCCGTCCTCCACTGCTTTGCTCAGATCCTATAAATCCATACCCTCCCTCAGTCTATCCATCTAGCATAGCATTTTCCTCTCTTTCTAATGCCCTCTACCTTTCCTAGCATTATTGTCTTTTCCAATGAGTTATGCCTTCTCATGATGTGCCCAAAGGTATGCCAGTCTCAGTTTGATTATCTTGACTTCCAGGAAGATTTCAGCTTATTGTGTTCAAGGACACATTTCATTATTATTATTATTATTATTATTATTATTATTATTATTATTATTTTGGCTGTCCATGGTATCCTCAGGACTCTTCTCCAGCACCACGTTGCAAAAGAATTGATTTTCTTCTTGTCTGCTTTCTTCACTGTCCTGCTCTCGCATCAGTACATGATGATGAGGAATACCATAGCTTGGACAATTCTAACATTTGTGCTTAGTCATATATCCTTACTGTTTAGGATCTTTTCTAGCTTTTTCATGGCTGCCCTTCTTCTGATTTCTTGACTGCAGTATCCATTCTGATTGGTGTTTCATCCTAATTTGGGAATTCTTTTACATTTTGATTTAATCATTGTTTGGGTAGAATGTATGTCAGTCCTCTGAGGTCATTATTTTTGCTTTCTTTATTTTCAGCATTAAGTCTGCCTTTGTGCTTTCTTCTTTGACCTTCCTTAGTAATTGTTGCAGTCCATGATGATTCTCACTAGTAGCATGGTGTTGTCTGCATATCTTAGATTGTTTTATTTCTTCTCCTATCTTTACTCCTCCTTCCAAGTCTAAGCCTGAAAGTCAGATGATATTTTCTGCATACATGTTGAATAGTGTGATAGAATGCAGGCTTGCCTGACCCCTTTGCCTGTTGGGAACTTCTGTTTTTCCATATTCTGTTCTAACTGGTGCCTCTTGTCCTAACTACCAACATTTTACCAACATTGTTATGGAATTGACTGCACATGAGTGGATCAGGATATGCTGTCATGCTGTAAAATCTGCTTTAATTTGCTGTGACCCTATGAATGACAGACATCTAAAAAGTCCTGATATTAAAAGTCCTACAAATATAGACCCAGTGGCTTTTTTGATTGAGTCTATCCACCTATAAATTCTTCCTCTTTTCCTGTTGTTTTCAACTTTCCCACCATTAGAGATCAGAATGAAAAGTCCATTTCTGCACTTTTTTAAAAAAGAATTTTAATACAAAAAAAAAATCCTCCATAGACACAGAATAACTCTCCTAATAAAATTGGTCATTGGTAGAATTCAAAGATATAGGGGGGGGGGGATTGCAGACTGCCAGAAATAGTGCAAATCGAGTCCACTTTTAGGGTTAGGGTTAGTGCTAGGGAATCATGGATTTTTATTTTTTTCTGAGACATTGAGCCTTCTCTGTCAGAGAGCTCCGGTGCCAAAATAAAATACAGTTCCCATGATTCCCTAACCCTAACCCTAAAAGTGGACTCAATTTGCACTATTTCTGGCAGTCTGCAACCCCCCATAGTCATGTTTGTCTATAAAGTCACTATGTAGGTAGATCTTGTAGCACTTTTGAGACTAAATGAAGAAAGAGGTTGGCAGCTTTCACAGACCATTTTTTTATTTTTTGCAACAGCGTTCTTCCAAATAAGAACCTTGAAAGTGAGATATAAGCCATGCATCTCTTAAGGATAGCATTTAGTCTTTAATATGCAGTTATTCAATTAATCACAATCAACTTGATTACTCGTATTGAAAATCTAAAACAAAAAATAGATTTGAACTCTCTTCAGTTAGCATATCAAGAATCAGAATAAATATCCACCATAGAGGTTTTGTCCAAAGGGAAATCATCTAGGTAGCTTTCCGCTAAGCACAGCATCTGCCTCACTGCCATCAATATCAGAATATCAACATTATCTTTAAGGTCCAGCTCTGAAGAGTAATTTTTAACAGGAACTATTTGACACAAAGGGAAGCCAAATCTTTCTGCTGTTAACTGCATCTATAGGAAATAAACATATAATGGTTATCATTGGAAACCCAATTTTCTTGCCCAACCACATCTAAGAGAAGTTATTCCAGAGATTATTAAGACACTGCTGATCTTGTTATTTTCTGGATGTTTCATAATCTTCATGTCAAAAGCACAAAGTTTACAAGCAATTATTTGGTGCACAGACTGGATTTATAGTATCTTAAGCATGAAAAAGAAAAAATATACCCAGATATCAGCATGAGGTAGTGGTTTGAGTGTTGGATTTGGACACTAAGAGACCAGGGTTCCAATTCTTCCTTGGCCATAAAACCCACTGGATGACTTTGGGCAAGTTGCAATCACTCACCCTTAAAGGAAGGCAATACACATCTTATCTGAACAATTTTGACAAGAAAACCCCACAACAGTTTTCTCTTAAAGTGTCTGTAAGCTGAAAACAACTTGAAGGCATGCAACACATCTCCAGATGTAAAACATGTTTGGAAATGTTTGAAGCACAAATGGACCCCTCTTTGTGTATTTCACTCCTCTCTACTCCTCTATACTTTGATTACATTTCACCCCCTTTATTCTTATGCTTAGAAAGACACCCCCCAACGAGTTGGGAGGGGTTTCTTGTTGTGCTGGCCTTATAAGGACATGAGAAGCCTGATTGGCTAAACCCGCGGGGGAATTAGAACACCTGCGCGCTTAGTCCAATCAAGTTTTTTCGTTATTACGCTAAAATCTCGTGGTGCTTCTAATCTCTCAAGATTTGGGTCGAGAGTTTGCTCTTTATAGCTCTGTGCTGCCAAGTGGAGGCAGCCATTTTAGAGTTTGAACTGAGCGACCCATCCCACCTACCCTTATTTAAAGAGCTATAAATCTGTTACTCTCAGGCTTAGGCTGGTCACTTTCGGGGGAAGGGAGGGAATTTTTTCCCAGGGTGCTTCCCTGGGTTTTTCGCCCTCCCTGAGATGAATTATTTAATTTGATGTTGAGTATGGGTCATGGAGCAATAATTGATGTGTGGTTTCTTGTTATTTGTTTTGTCACAACTTAAGGGTTAGGGTCTATAATTGGAAATTTGCTTGTTTGTATTTGGGGGCGGGTAATGACCCCCCCCACAGGAAAATTAATCTGGCTAATTAAATTAATTGGGGTAAATTGGATAAAGACAAATTAAAAGAAATGACAAATGCAGTTAAATGCATGACGTCATTAATTGAATGACATCATATGACATAATAATGACATCATTTCCGGAGGGGAGGGGTTTGTAAATTTGTTGTTGTTATTGTTTACGTACTTTGTCACATGCGGTGAAGAACCACCCGTCTAAAAGGTGGTTACACCTTCACTTACACATGTGACAAATTTTGTTGAAGTTTATTGCCTTGTAAATAGACTCTGTACCTCTAAATAAAAGTTGTGGCCTGTTTAAACCCAAAAGAGGCATCTCATGTCCTTTGTGCCAGTACAAAACAATAATTCTTGTATGATAAAATACTGATTTCAAGCATCTTTTGTATTGTATATTATTTTCATTTGTTCAAATATAACTTTTTGTTCAAGACCTTGTATTTTTGTTTGTTTGTTCAATTTACATGTAAGCGGATTGGGTTCATGTGGATTTTGTCCACATGAAAACTTTTCTATTCTGACTCCTAGTATTTTCCTTATTTTTCTGTTTGAACGCAACACTTTGTCTTCAAACTTTTCAATGTCTTCTCTTTGTTGAACAGCAAAAAAGCAGCCATCCTCCAATTTCCAAAGTAATACTCTGAATTAAATTCATATGAAAGATTGTTACTAAATAATTAGTAGTACTTGTATTTAGCCATTCAAATAATGACTTCTGAAAATGGTACTTAATTTTTAAAAATCAAATTAGGTGTCACAGATTAATTTTGATGAAGTATTTCCAAGCTCCTCTTATCTATTGTTGTTCTCATGTACTTTTCAAGTTCTTTCTAGCATATGGTAATGTTACCTAATGCATCAGGGGATTTTCTTGGGAAGATTTATTTAAAAGGAGTTTGCCACTGAATTCCTCTGAGGCTGAAAGAGGTGACTTGCCCAAGTGGGTCACCCAGTGGATCTCCATGCCCAAGTGGGAATTCAATCCAACACTTAAATCACTATACCACATTGGCTCACTTTGCTTATCTCTAATAAAATACAGTAGCCCCTCCCAATTCATGGGGGAATCCGTTCTGGACCCAACCCCTGCAAAAATGAAAAATTAGCAATATTTCAGCCCCATTGAAAATAATGGCATTTTGCACTCCCACTTGCCATCCCGCAAAGTGTGAGACCACAGACTCCAAGTGTGCAAACGGGGAAGGACGACTGTACAGTACGTCCAGAGGTTTGTCAGAGCCAATCAGAGAAGCAGTGATAAAATTATACAATCACAGACCCTTCTCTTAAATAGGGAAATTGTGCTTGTGCAGTAGTGTCTGCTCCCTGCTGTGTAAAACACTCTTTTAAGAACTGCTATGTCCATGTCCAAACTAAAAACAACAAATAACACAACAGTTACAAATAAATTAAAATAGATAAGGTATAATTTATTTCTTTGAAAAAAGCCAGCAAATGATATGACAACATTTAAGGATATACCTTAGAAAAGCATTCCTTCCATATTGTAGCAAACTGAATGAAAAGATTAGCATGCTCAGTAAAGACTTACAATATAAGAGTAACAGTGCTTGTTCAAAATATTGCCTATTTGTTGAGTTGATACTGAGAAGGATTGCCAGTATTTACCTGTTTCTCAACAGTTCTGCTTCTATACACATCTGAAATATTTTCTTCAAGAGATGGGCAAATTTCATCCACTTTGGTAAGTATTACAAGTTGTGGCACACCTAGAGGGGAAAATGAAATATGGAAAGACATTACCAAAACACCAACATGGATTTCACAGTCTCTTAAATTCCAGGGATCATACAATTCTACTGCTACAACAGCTTCACTCTCTGCTGATCTGTTTCTAGGCATAATTGAAGTGCTGGTTAAAACCCTACCCAGGTCAGGTCCAGGTTTACTGACAGACACTACATTGAGTACCCCTTGGGACCAGAAGTATTTTGGATGCATGTGTGTTTGTTTGTTTGTTTGTTGTCGTGTGCCTTCATGTCATTTCTGACTTATGGAATATCACAGGGATTTTTTGGCAAGTTTCTTCAGAGGGTTTTTTGCTATTGTTATTCTCTGAGGCTGAAAAAGCGTGACTTGCCCAAGGTCACCCAGTGGGTTTCTATGGCTAACTTGGAAATCAAATCCTGGTCTCGAGTCCTAGTCCAGTGTTCAGTCCACTATGTCATGCTGGCTGGGTATGGATTTTGGAATACCTGTACTTGCATGTACATATAGAATGAGATATCGTAGAGATGGGACCCAAGTTTAAACATGACATTTTTATGTTTATGTTTCACACAGACTTTATATACATAGCCTGAAGTATTTTTTAACAATCTTTTTATAATTTTGTGCATGAAACAAAGTTTGCATTTATTGAACCATCAGAAAGTAATCGTGTCACTATCTCAGTCACTCATGTGAACAATTTCAGATTTTGAAGTATTTTGGAATTCTGGATAAGGTAAGCTTAACCTGTATCTCTCCATATGAGCTTACTGATCCCTTCTTTCATCCTGCCACCTTCAGAGGAACAGAAGACAGGGCCTTTTAAGTGGCTATCTCTAAGCTCTATCACTCCATTCCTAGGAAGGCTTGAATGTCCCCTTCTTGCTGTCCTTCTGTCAGCAGGATAACTTTTTTCATTCCAACGGGCTTTTAACACCGAATGTTTTTAAGGAAAGGGCTTTTAAGAGGGTTCCAAATTGATGTAATTGTGCTGAGTTTTTAAAAACTGCTTTTTATCCTTTTTAACTGTAGATTCCAAGAAAACAGTTTAATTCCATTTTCATATTGACCTTTTCTATTGTAATTTTTTCAATTTGTAAAGCTGTGCTGAATCCCAGTTTTGGGGGAAAGTCAGGATATAAATTAAAATAAAATAAATAAAAATTATAGTAGTAACAGTAATGATGATGTAAGAGTAACAATGATGATGATGATGATGATGATGATGATGATGATGATAACAACAGTATCAATCACAATAGCTTTTTTTTTTTCAACAATCAAGAAAATCCTCTCTGAATTTGAAATAATTACACTGAGTGTAATGAAAAATGACACTCTGCTTAAGAAAAAAAGCATCTATGGGCCTTTACAGACTGCCAGAAATAATGCAGCTTGAAGCCACTTTAACTGTCCTGGCTCAGTGCTAGGGAATCATGGGAACTGTATTTTTTTTCTGGACATTGAGCCTTCTCTGTCAGAGAGCTCTAGTGCCACAATAAACTATAGTTCCCATTATTCCTTAGCACTCAGCCAGGACAGTTAAAGTGGCCTCAAGCTGCATTACTTCTGGCAGTCTGTAAAGGCTATAACAACAGGTAGGATTTTGTGTTTTTGAGGAAAAAAGAAAGCCTTGCCCCTTAACTTGAGTGAAAGCAAATGGTACAAACTGCAGGCAGCACACTTTGCCCTTTATAGCAAATGAAGGGATTGCCCCTATGGAGGGTACATGGGTCAGAGAAGCCCAATTCTTACATGTAAAGTCTGCATTCAAGAATCAGAGAGCATTCTAAGCATGATGACTGACAACGAAAATGGAGCAAATGCAATCAGAGAACTCATGTGCCTCTTATGCAGTGTACATCACTGCTTGAAACACATTCCAGCATCAGGGAGAATATGGTGTATAATAATCTCTACTTATTTATCTGTGAGTAGAATGTCAACTCCAAGGAGATGTTTCATGCGATTTTCAGAATACACAGCTAAATTCAGCCAAAATTCATCCTATAACAAACAGCAAGTGCTCTCATATTATTGGGAAACCATCAACTTGAAACATATTGCTTATTATATACCACGAGTGAATAACTGGTTGCTTTCCAGATGTTGCTCAACTGCAACATCATTATCTCTGATCAGCTTTAAGAGTTGAAGTTCAGCAATGTGTAAAGGACCACAGGTTCCCATCCCATGCTTAGCGACAGACAGTATCTCAATATGACAGAATCTCCTTATCAAATATTGGTTTCACACTGTTCAAAAAGTAAATGTAACAAACTGACCAAACTTGTTACTTTTTCTTCGAATTTCTCTTAGCTTTTCTCCCAGATTGTCAGGAAGAATCTCCACCTTGGATCCATCAATGACAAAAACAACACAATGGATCTGGTCCTTCAGAGATGGACATTTGACATAGCCAAGTGAATTTCGCTGCATAGCAGCAGATGGATTAAACTGAAAATAAGAAAGACAGCAACAACAATGAGAAAATACAGTTGGCCCTCTGTTTTCAAGGGGGATCCGTTCTGGACTCCCCCCCCCCCCCCGTGAAAACAGAGATTTGCAAATATTCAAGCCCCATAGGCTTGAATGGGAGGTTGGCCCTCCGTGAATATGCAAACCCGCAGACTTCATGTCCGGGAGAACAGAGGGGAGACTGTAGTAGGGCAGAATCATATTCAGAAAGTGGAAGAGAAGTATCTATAACCTAAACATTTATCAAGGAACAAATGTGTTCTACAGAGATATAAATGTGTTACATGAAACAACAAAGTCAAAATCACCTAAAGTTTTGTAATTAAGTAGGGCCTAAATAACCTAAGAGGCACTAGATCCTATTTGATCTTGGAAGCTAAGCAGGGTCAGACTAGGTTAGTACATGGATGAGAGACTGTCAATGAATACTAGATGCTGTAAGCCATATTTCAGAGAAAAGAATTGGCAGGATCACCTCGGAGTATTCCTTACATAAGAAAAACCTATGAAATTCATGAGGTCACCATAAGTCGACAGATGAATTGAACACACTCTGATAAAAAGAAGGGTTATGTAATTTAATATATTGCACTCCCCTTCCTGTTATTGTTTTCCCTATAGTTAATATTAGACTGCAAGATCCTTGAAGAAGCGACTGATTCTCTGTTATTCTGCAAAGTGCCTTGCATGCAATGCTACATAAAGAGAATAAGAAGTAATTGCATCATTATTTTTCAATGTTCATTTAAACTGTGCTTAAGGGGGAAAACAACAACAGAGTGGATATAAGACAAAGGAATAAACACAGAGAATGGTTCAAAATGTTTGAACAAATCATTGTATGTTTGTACATATGCTTTTGATATACCAAAAGAGTAAGGACTTTCACCACAGCTAGGAGTAATAGAATCATAGAGTGGAGCACAAAGGTCATCCAATCCAACCCCGACATAAAGGAATACACAATCAAAGCACTCCCGACAGATGGCCATCCAGACTCTCTTTAAAAACCTCCAAAGGAGGCTCTACCATACTCCAAGGGATTGTGTTCCACTGCCAAACAGCTCTTACTGACAAGAAATTCTTCCTAATGTTTAGATGGAATCTCTTTTCCTGTAGTTTGCATCCATTGCTCTGGGTCCTAATCTCTAGAGCTGCAGAAAACAAACTTGCTCCATCCTCAATATGACATCTCTTCAAATATTTAAACAGAGATATCATATCACTTCTTAGCCTTCTCTTTTCCAGCACCCTATGTTGCTTCTCCTAGGGCATGGTTTCCAGACTGAAATCTGATTCACTCTCCCAGGCAAAATCAGACCAGCACTTCTAAGTCCAAGTTTGTCCAAGCAAATCAACATAAGAATCTACTCTCTGAGCAGGTTTCCACATAATTCCACACAATTTTTATCACATTATTGAAAGCCACTGTAGAAGATGAGGTTGCACAGCATGGACATTACATAGTTTGCTACACAGACCACACTTCACTCAATTGTATTTTTCTGGAGCTATCATACTAGAGATATGCATGTGTTAATCCACCTGGTGAATCAGTCATATGTAGCTCAATTTGAATTGAGAAGTCAGAAAAAATCTTCTGTTACTTAATTAGGAATTTACAACAGAATTTCATTAAAAAAATATTAAAAGTGAAAACCCAGAAGAATAGTGACATATCCTACCTGATACCTGTCAGGAACATGTCCTTGTAATAAGTTGGGCACTTCATCAATGGCCAGTCCAACTCCTTGCCTCTCTTCTAGTCCCATGGTGTCACAGAAAATGATAGGTAATGGCTTTCCATTGTTTTCATTTTTAATTTGATAGGTCCTGTACTGTTGTTGTTGTTTTTAAAAAATAGCAAATTGATCAGTATTGAAATACATTTCTATCCACTTTGGGGGTTTTTTAAAAAAAAATATGTAAACAGCAAGTATCAAATACTGGTATAAAGGAAGAGTTTTATAATACAGTAAATATAATATTCCAGAATATGTAAGAGAAACAGTCTGAATGAAACAAAGCCCTGATTTGCAACTCAACTCTAAACATGATACCGTCACTTTAATCCAACTGTTAACCCCAACTGGAGTAGACCTATCAAATCTATAGGAATGTACAAGTAATTAGTGGAAATCCAATTGATTCAATAAATCTGCTTGGACAGGAGCTAGGAATTAGATTTATGCCGATAACTTCCATTTAGCTCATTGATACCAGCACACAACACTTTACACTTATCTACATAGAATCTTGTACAGAGAATACCTGTTCTGGATTGAAACAGATGTGTTCCTGGGCTTTACTTCTTTAACATAAACTTTGGTACCAGAAGTAGAAATAATGTGGAAAGAACAGGAATAAGTCCCTGTACCACAAGAGCACTTGAACATGTTTCAGCAAACTTTCTACAAAACAAACTTTATGCAGATGGAAAATGAAACAACCAGGTCAGGTAAACCTTGCATAAATAAATAAACAAAACATATTGACTCTTCTGAAGGCCCTTTCAATATTTCTTCCAAAATACATCCCAGAGTGATGATGATGATGATGATGATGATGATGATGATGATTTCGGTCTTTCAACAACTTCCATTTTTCTTATGATTTCCATTCTGATGGCAAAACGTATATAGCCAAGCATTGTCAGCATGTCAGCATGCCAGGGTAACTGGTGAAGCAGGCTAATCTGCTTTGCCCTTTGCTCTCTGTTTTGCTCTTCACATATACTCCATAAGTGATTCTGGAGGCAGTTGTTTACCTTGCCTGATGTACAGAAGCACACACAGCTACAGTATGATCACCTAGAGTAGAATCCCATTACTTTCCAGGTCAAGCGTTACTGCACTATTTACTGCAAACATGTTGCTGCAACCCAAAACTGGGGAAAGGAAAGCAAAGTACAGGGAATCCCATCACTTCCAATGCCACTGTCAGATTCCCCTAGTCAGAGCCAAACTGGAAGGTAGACTTTAGTCTTCTCACCAAATTTTTGTTTGTTTTTAAGAGTTATAGTGACTACCAATCTTATAAAAAATGCTCTTTTATTTATTATCTTCACAGATAGACCAGTAATGGTATATTTGGTTTCTGGACCTGGCAAAACCCTCATGTGAATATCTTTGAGACATAATGAACAATTGCCTTTTAAATTGTCAGCTAATCATGCAACTTCATCTTTTCTCTTGTCTCAAGTAATGTTACTATTAAATTTTTCAGATGTGCTTCATTAAAACAAAGTGGGCTATCACCCTAATATATCAATAAAGTAAATCAATATCAATAAAATATCAATAAAGTATTGGAGACTGATAGAGAGGTTGTTTGCACTGGCCAAATAAAGTGGCTTCAAACCGACTTGAATCCAAGCTGTTTAGATCAGAGGTAGGCAGCCTTTTTGAGCCGGGGGCTGGGTTGCTGTCCCTCAGACAATGGGAGGGCCGAAGCACCAAAAAAAAAATTAATTTTTTTAAAAAAAAATATGCATGCACACTCTCTCAGCCCCAGAAAACCAAGAAAACCCCAAGAACAAGTAATAACAACAATAATCAATATCATCATGGCGGGTAGCGGGGGCGGCGGCAGCGAGTCCAAAGGCCTCGGGGGGCTGCATCCGGCCCCCAGCCTTAGGTTGCCTACCCCTGGTTTAGATGATATATGAGGCGAAAGCAGGTGGAAATCAACATGAAGCTGTGCTTCTATGGCTAAGAACCAGAGCAAAAAGAAGTTCTGATACTCCAACTTAACACAAAAAATGTTCATCATTACATCTGCATATAATCAGTGCAGCACCAGTACAGGACTGCAGGGAAAGCAAAAATGCAAAAGTACAACAAACAGGGTGAGTCACCAATAATGCAATGAATGTAATTACAACATACACAAACCAGACAGTCCACATGGGTGTCCAATAGGATGCCAGCTAGGTAGCAAGAGGGAGATAATTGGTGGTCACAGCAATGTGCTCATGCAATGGTGTGCATGCATGGTGGGGAGGCAAAAAAAAAAAAAAAGCAACTGGCGCATTTGGCACCACAGCGTGCAGACTGCCCATGGGTGTTCAACCCACTTTTGGAGCTGGCCATACAGACAGCATGTTTTCCACCTGCTTTCAGAAAACCCAGGATTGAGTCACTTTTTCCTGTCAGTCTTCTCAGGCCGATGGAAGAAGGATGTATGATTGGAAAGGTATGTGAGAGGGTGAGAATAAATGAAGGAGAAGGTAGAAAGATGAAGTGATTTAAGATGTAGAGTAGACATAGATGTTAGACCGATAGTGAAAGAACAAGATAATGAAAAATAGAAATGGAATGATATTAGGATGTTTAATGGATGATGTAGTATTATGATGATGTGAAATGGTATAAGTGGGAGGCCTTCACCATGGTTGCTATTAACATGACAATGGAATCAATTCAGAAACTAAATTTCAATTGTTCAATTTCATGGTTTGGATTTTGTTAATGGGGGGGGGGACAACTCTTCCCATGATAGTAACAGAGACTTTTAAACACAAAACTAAGGTGAAATAGAATTTTCTTGGGATTTTAGCATTATTTTTAAATTTGTTCAGTGTGATGGATCTGGCCAGTAGACAATTTGAAGTAATAGTGTAGAACTGTCTTTTTGACAATGTTTGACAAAAAATGTATCTGAATCATGAGGAAAACAAGTAACGAAAACTACAGAGTGACTGAAAACATATTAATTTTAGATTTACAAGTGCAAAGCAAACCTGCATAGTCACACTGGTAGAATCTGATCCTGCTATGGCCTGACTTGTCACATAACCCCGAAAAATAGACTTCACAGAATTGAAAAAGCTGGATTTCCCTGCTCCAACCGGCCCTAGGAACAGAACTCGAAATTGTGGCACTGAATTCAAATGAGGCTTGAAAGCTGCTATCTGATTCATCAGTTCTCTTCTTTCCCTGTTAAGAAGCAAAGTACAGTTATATCTATGAGCTACATTGGCTTATGCAATTATAAATATTTATTTGTGGGGTAAAGCAGCAAATAAAAATCCTGTTTATACACAGGAGAAATGACTTAGGATGTGGATGGAAAGGAAGACCCATGTTAAAAAAAAACTGTTATAAAGTTGGAGTACAGTTAATTTTTGCTGCCAAGACGTATATAGATTTCAGCAAATTTTATTTTCAAAAAGTCAATTTAACAGAAAAGTTTATATGCTCACAAATGTACTCAAGCACAAAAAGAAATGGAAATGGAAACTTCCAAGTGAGGTCTGACAAAGCAGAACAGAGTGGCACTAATACCTCCGTCAGCCAAGAAAATACACTCCTATGGATACAGGCCAGGATTGCATTGGCTTTTTTGGCTGCTGCATCACACTATAAGATCTCTTGGGAGTTGTCCACATAGACAATAAAAAGTGGTTTCACTTCATTTCAAGCCTCAGCCATTTAGACAATGTACGATATCAAAACGGTGAACTGGGACAAAGCTGCACTCTAGAGCGAAAAAGCTCACTCAACCAGAGCAAAAAAAACCAAACCCTTTTACTCTCCTCTAATGCAGAAAATCAGCATTATTGCACCAACACATAAACAGCATGGCATGAGTGCAGGAATGTGGGAAAGCCCAAGTGGTGTATGGAAGCTGACTAAAGTATGCGCCCTGGGACTGGTGAGATGCAGCTGACAGTGCCAATGCTTGTCATACTTTTTCCCCATTTGTTGAGCGTACAGGCACACAAGTGGCCAGATGCACCATCACCCCATTGCACCATGAGCCATCACACACCCCAAGAAATGAAATTACAACAAACACAGCAGGTCAACAATAATGCAATGGATGCAATTAAGACATACATACAAAAACCAGACAGTCCAACAAGGGAGTATGGGGTGAAGAGGGGGAAAGGGGGCATGCATAGGGGGACTCCATGACTGGGCTTTGCCAATGTGTTACTGGGCACGCTGATGAACTGTACAGGCAGTGTGCTGCTCGTGCAACTTTGTGGCCGGTCACAAGGGAAATCCAATAGAATGGCAGCTGGGTGGGAGGAGGGAGGTAATTGGCAATGTGTTCATGTGATGGGATATGTTGATGGTGGGAAGCAGATCGTCTTGGGAGTGAGCTGTGCAGATGGCGGGGGTTCTACCCAATTTGGGAAAATCCAGGAGCTACCTGTTTTTTCCTCTCTGTCTGCTCAGCATCTTAAGGCCTTTGCAGACTGCCAGAAATAGTGCAATTTGAGTCCACTTTAAGGGTTAGGGTTAGTGCTAGGGAATCATGGAAATTGTTTTTTTTCTGAGACATTGAGCCTTCTCTGTCAGAGAGCTCTGGTGCTACAATAAAATACAGTTCCCATGACACCCTCAGGGCCTCAGCAGACGACTAATAGGGTCGTCTCCGAGGCAGGGAAGAGGAGGGGCAGCCGCACGAGCGGCGCCCCTTCCTCCTCCCGAGGTTGCCCTCGGAGCTGCCAGCCCTCCGCACGGCCAGTACTCCGAGGGCAACCTCCCGCCGCAGCGTCCTCACACGCTGCGGCAGAAAAGTCAGGGAAAGTGCGCCCGACGCGTTTAAGGCGCACTTTCCCTGACTTCTGAAAGGAGCGCTGATTTAGCGCTCCTTTCAGAGATGCCGACGGTGCGCTGCGGTGTGGCTGCGTCGCTCCGGCGGCGCACCGTCCCGCGGCATCCCCGACACCATCGTCTGCTTCCCCCCTAACCCTAACCCTTAAAGTGGACTCAATTTGCACTATTTCTAGCAGTCTGCAAAGGCCCTTAGTCCCTGCACCTAAGCTGAAGTGAGCAAAAGAGATGCTAGCGGTCTGGATGTTGTATGGTGAATATTAGACCCTGGGATCCTTTTTTGGACCTTTGGCCTTACATTCATCTTGGCCTGTCCCTGCACAGACTTGACAATTATTGTTAAATGGTACCATGCATTTCTTCAGAATTAATCTATTTATAATAGTTTGATAATCTCAGGTTGATAGTCTCAAATCAACCTACCCAGCTGTCCAGATAACTGTTCTCCATGGTTTTTCCATCATCTCACCAACATCTGAGGGAAAATATTTTTAAAAAATGAAAGTGGAAAATCTGCTGACCTCCAATTAGAGAATCTTATCTCTCTTTCAACTCACCTTCTACTCGATATACTTCACATTCTAAAAGGACCTGGTCATTTCCATGTAGGTCTTCTGCTCCAAATAGATAGGATCCAGCATTAACATTTGTGGCTACTGCAGCACTATTTTGTGAAAGGAATACCAGAGATCCAGCTCCAAAGTAAGGACCATATCCACTATGATCATATACAGCCTGACTGGCATTTTTGACTGGGATTTTTAGTGGGTAAAGCTTTTCCTCTTTCCCTTTCAATCTAAAGAGGAAAGCCTTTTCATCAGTTAAATATGCTCCAGAGGAAGCATAACTATGTACAGTAAAGCCTCCAAAAATATAACCACTTGAATTGTATGCCACAACTACAGTTGGGCCTTGTTGGTTGCAGATGGCATGAAATATATTCGCCTTGAAACCATGAACACTTCCCTTATACAGAAGGCATAAGTCTTTTTTCCCCAATAAATGTAGCAGCCTTTTCTTCTCCTCTTTGCTTAATCGGGATTTAATATCAGCCATTCTTAACCTAAAAAAGAAAGAAGAGATAACAACAAAATCTGTGTCATACATGCATGGTTTGCAGGGCCATCCAGATGGTCCAACTGAGGACCAACATTTCCCACCCCTGATTTAGATGGTGGACAATCCAATTCAATGCAGTTCTGCTCAAAAGGAAGCCCAACCAAATCCAGTGGAGTTATTCCCAGGTAACTGCCGACAAGACTGCCCCTTAACTTCTTTTCAAATAATGCCCTCCCCCTCCCAAAAAAAAAAAACCCCCATCACTATAGGCTTGGAACTGCATTACTTGAAGGAGTACCTCTTCTTCAATTAATTTGTTGGTGGTGGTGTGTGCCTACCAGTCATTTCCAACTAATTCCAACCCTAAGACAAACCTATCACAGGGTTTTCTTGGCAAGTTTCTTTGGGGTGAGTGGGCTGCCATTGCCATCCTCTGGGTCTAGGTATTTGTGCCTACCCAAACTTGAGATCTTCCAGAAGGGCTCTACTTTATGTCCACCAGTGGGATCATGTCCCATCAGAGGATATGGGAGAGAGCCTTCTCAGCCTTGGTGCCTCACCAAGCAAATGCCCTCCCCTCCGAGGCCCAAATGGTACCAGTGTAGGGGTCTTTTTGGCACCAAGTCAAGATGGATTTTTTTATTAAAGCCTTTGGAGCTTTACTTATTTTTAAACGTGCACATTTTCACATTTTTAAGTTCTTTTAACTTGTTTGAATTCTTACTTTATTTATTTTACTTTTGAAATTCTTTAAATTGTTTGTATTGTTTGATCTTCTTTGCTTCCCTGAGATCTTATGATAAAGGGTGGGGGTTAAAATATTTTAATAAATAATAAATTTGTGGTTTATATTTCTCACCACTGTCCAATTTGCCTATACCAGCAGTCAGCAACTTACGGCCTGCAGGCCAGCCTGCCGGTCCTGCCACCGCTGCCGCCACCCCCGTGCACGTGCCGCTGCTGCCGCCACACCACACGCAAGCACGGGAGCCATTTTCGAACGCCCAATGGTGACAGCTCCGGAGCCGTGCAAATGTGCACGGCGCTGGCGCCATTGGGCATTCCAAAATGGTGCCTCCCACACACGCACACATGCACACAACGGTGGGTGTCGTGCTCATGCACGCGCGCTGGCCCCCAGGGCCATTCCCCCCCCCCCCTTCCTGGCCCGTGGCAAAAAAAAGTTGCCAACCCCTGGCCTATACAGTGGGCCCTTGTTATATGCTGGGGATCCATTCCACCACCACCACCACTCCACACACACATAAGGCAAAAAAGCAGGACCTCAAGTCACATTCTTCCCTATGGCCGCACTCCCATGTGTAGTGTGTCATGCACATTACAGACATGCATGCCATTGTAATGCCTGGGGGTTGCTGTCCATGTGAGCTCAAGTCCACAGGTGACAAGCCCACATATGGCGCAGGCACACTGTACTACATAATAAGAGTTAAAATTCTACATATAAATGAAAGGCTTGGGGGAAAATATGGGTGATGTTTCCTATGGCAAACAATTATCTATGTGAAGTATAAGGCTTTCACGGACGGCTTCCATAATTTTCTGTGGGTTTTCCAGGCTATGGACCTTAACACACGTGGGCCAGAAAGCGGAAATAAAAGTGGAAATGAGGCATCCCGAAAATAAACGGGAAATAACCCTTGTTTCCGCATACGTCATTACCTTCGTTGCACATTTACAATAAGTGTATCGAACGTCCACACACAAGAGAAAAAAAACCGTAAATGTAGCCGAAATGAGCCTCCTGCACATGCGCAGAGAGAGGAATGCTCGCTTGAACCCTGGCAACAGCGGGGAAATGCGCCACAATACGTATTTGGTTATCAGACCTACGGTAAATGCGAAATGATTCCCGTCGCGCAATTGCAATTCCTGAAGAAACCGAAATTCAAAAGATCTCGGTTCTTTCCACTTTCTGTCGGGGTTCTGTGCGACGTCGTGTGGAAACACGGGCAAATAATCCGGATTCATTCGCCATTTCATTTGGATTCTGTTTGGATTGAGCCCCGTGTGATAACGTCCTATGTGGCTGCGTTCTGGAAGAATGTATTCCTGACATTTTGCCTGCAGGTGTGGCTGGCATCTTCAGAGGGTGGTGGCATGGATACACTTCCATGCAACAACCCTCTGAAGATGCCAGCCATAGATGCAGGAAAGTGTCAGGAATAAATATTTCCAGAACGCAGCCACATAGCCCAGAAAACCCGCAGAAAACTTAATTGACTACGTTCATGTGAAAAAGAGGGGGCTCCTATAATGATGATTTTATAAAAGAAACGTAGGGGAAAGCTTAGAGTAAAAATGAGTATTAGGTTGTAAGCTATATTTGCTGGTGTAATTTAGCCCACATATGCATCCAAAGTCAATATATTGGGAACTAGTTATTGGGAACTAGTACTGCAACATTAAATATATCTTTATACATTAGGGGTCTCCTCTATGTCCCAGCAGTGGGAGTATGGGCATTGGAAGTGGCACTGCAACATTAAATGTATCTTTTCACTGAAAGGGGTGATGGGTACTTTTCAGATTGCAGCAGGAAGGGAGATGCCTTCAAGTTGTTTCTGATTTAGGGCAACCCTAAGGCAAAGTTATCATGGGGTTTTCTTGGCAAGATTTTTTTGGGGGGGTTGCCATTCATTGCCTTCCAGAGGCTGAGAGAGTGTGACTTGTCCAGAGTCACCCTGTGATTGAGCATAGCTCAATCAGCATTCTAAACATTGTAGTACCAGAGTCCTTATTCAACACTGGGCCTGTACAGACTGCCAGAAATAATCCATCTTGAGACCACTTTAACTGTTCTGGCTCAGTGCTAGGGAATAGTGGAAAATTGTAGTTTTTTCTGAAACACTGAACCTTCTCTGTCAGAGAGCTCTGGTGCCAAAATAACCACAGTTCCCATGATCCCCTAGCACTGAGCCAGGGCAGTTAAAGTAGTCTCAAACTGGATTATTTCTGGCAGTCTGTACAACCCCACTGCTACACCACCCTGGCTCAGGAAGGAATAGAAGGATAAAATCCCTCCCTTCCTGCTCAGGATGTGAAAATTACCAGTCATTCCTGGCATGGAAAGTGTAAAGATATATTTAATGTTGCAGTGCCTTTCCCTGCTTGCTATAGCCCCAAAATATGATAATTCCCAAAATTCCACAGCATGGGGCCCTGGCAGTTAAAGCGGTGTCAAACTGGATTATTTCAGCAATGTGACGCAGCTTGTTTAACAGCTGCAGCACTTTGATCCCCTGCCTTTGGCTCTCTTACAGCTGGGAAGAAACGAAAGTGGAATGAAAATGTTTCCCAGAAGAGAGGAGACGCCCTTGTTTTCACATTGCACAGAGATCTCTGGGAATCAAGATGCCAGGGAGCAAAAGAGTTCCTTGGAAAAGTACATTTCTGGCAGGATTTCTTTTTTCTGCTGCCAAAAAATATACTCTACATCCTTTGTCTACACAATTACAAGAAGGGTATTCTTACCATGACGACAACACAGTAACTTTAGACGCCTTGTTGTTTATTCATCAACATGTGAACTATTTCATAACAGACACCACATCCATGTTTTGCTGTTGTATTTTTTTTCCTTCTAAAACTTACTGATCTGCACTGTTTGGAAATCTTCAGTTTAAAAAACCTACCAAAAAAGAGTCTTCTGATCTTTAAACTTCAAAGAATATTTGTTTCTCAAATAATGGTTCCCCTTCACCTTTCCTTCAACAACCACTTTTCAGAGGGTGTTTCACTCTAATTCTTGTGAAAGTTGTGATAACCCTGTGAAAATTTAAAGAATTGATTTTACATCATCTGACTATCCAAGCTGCTGATTGCCTAGTATTGACGTCCTGATCTTTTTCCTATTTATTCAGAAGTAAATAGGGATTTCATTTCCCAAACAGCTAATTACATTATCCCAAACACTTGTGTAAAAGAATAATTGTTTGATCCTTGCTGCTTTCACTTTTGAATCAAGGAAGGCACTTTTGGGTGAAAAGGATTACTAGATACCAATTTTCACTTATTTTTTCATTCCATTCAGCAGACTCTGGAGAAAGAGAGCCAAGAAGTGCCCATGTATGCTCCTCTACCAATGCGTCCTTGGCTTTACCAATTTGAAGTGTGGCAAAAGAAATATGCAAACAGGGAAAGGCAAAAACTACTACTACATACTTCCAATTGTTCTGTTTTGGCAGGAACATAGCCAATTATCCTTCTGTTATCTCACTTTTTCCATGCTTTTACAATGTCCCAGTTTCTCCTTCCTCCTCCCCCTTTGTTCACAGCAAACTTCAGTTTCTTCAAATTGAGTTCAAATTGCAGAAGCAGCTTGCACTCCATTCATTTGGAGGGAGGAAGAGAGGAGGGAAAGAGTCTTGCCCTTCCCTGTTTGTTGTTGTTTTGTGTCTTCCAAGCCATTTCTGACTTATGGCACCTAAGGTGAACCGATTGTGGGGTTTCTTGGCATGTTTCTTCAGAGACGGTTTGCCATTGTCATCCTCTGAGGCTAAGAATGTGTGAGTTGTCCAGGATCATCCAGTAGATTTATGTGGCCAAATCAGGATTCAAATCTTTGGTCCAAAACACATTGTAGAAATAATCCCATTTGAGACCACTTTAACTGCCCTGGCTCAATGCTGGGGAATTCTGAGATCTGTAGTTTTGTGAGAGATTGGGCCTTCTCTGTCAGAGTGCTCTGGTGCCACAGTAAACTACAATTCCCAGGATTCCCTAGCACTGAGGCAAGGCAGTTAAAGCAGTCTCAAACTGGATTATTTCTGTAGGGTGTTTTGGACCTTGGTCTCCAGAGTCCTAGTCCAATGTTCAAATGACTATGCCACACTGGCTCCTTCCCTGTAGACTCATAGAAAAGCAAACCTCTCCTAGCTTGCATGTTATTCCTCAAAACTAACTTTTGCCATCTTGACCACACTCTGGTGTTTCCTAGCCCACACATAACCCAGCTTTCATCGGTCAAATGTGGGAGGGTATGCTCCTCTCTTGCTCCTCCTCTCTGGGCACCATTAGTCAGGTTTTTATTGTCAGCTTTATAGCTGGCTCTTTTTTGCCTGTCCTAAGAAGTCAGCAAGAGTTCATAGAGACATGGAAAGAGCCAGGAACAAGCCCTTCTCTAACAAGAAAGCTGGCCAAGGTGGCCAGGTAAATAATAAACTTGGGTCACTGAAGTGAAGTACCCTTTCTGTAAATATACTCTTGTTAATGATTTATTTGTAGTTTTGCTGGCTCCATGATTCTCTCGCACCCAACCCATCCCTGTTTGGGCATCTCATCCTGTACTTAAATGCCAGACACTTAGCATGGTTTGTACCCAGAATCCACTTATTTATGCTGCAGCCATTTTCTTGACTGAGGACTCTGTCAATTTACCATAAAGAGTTTTCTTCCCATCTGAGAGGGTCTGGGTATTCTTGAGAGGTCATGCAAGTATCTGAGTTACCCCTTCCTATGGAAGAAACAGCCTCCATGGGCCACAGAATTGCACAATTGATTACAAAGTTGTGTGTTATCAGTTACATTCGCGACACACAATTACAAGCCCTCAAGTTGTTTTGAACATATGGGGCCTAAAGCAAATCCATCACAGGGTTTTCTTGACAGGATTTATTCAGAGGTGTTTGCTCTTGCCTTCCTTTCAGGCTGAGAGAGTATGACTTGCCCAAGATCAACTAATTGGTTTCCATAAATGAGTGAGGATTTGAATCTTGGTCTCCCAATGTCCAATGCTCACCCACTACACCACACTGGATGTTGACTTGAAAGCACAGAACAACAGACACCTAATAATGAAATGAAGCATACACAAAGGTGCACAACACAAAGAGCGGAAGGCGCTGTACCTTGGGATACAATATAAGTGAAGGAAAAAAGAGCATGCAGCTTTTAAAAAGCAGAGAAGCCTCATAATCAGAAAGTAGAGGATGTACAACATGTACACACACACACACACATACACACCACCAGCATCAACAACACAAAAACCCTAGTCACCAGAAGCTCTCTAAAGAAAGAACACCTATGAAGCACTACTTTAGGAAAGAAAGATGCCAAGTACATGCTAAGAAAGGCCTGCTTGATGTTAAATACTGCCTCTGCAACACACACTTTTTTCTTACTGTAGTTGCTTGTTTCTGTTCAGTGCTGTGGCTTGGTACCTCTTCTCCAATCTATCACAAGTTTTTAAATGAGGCTGAATTTTTAAAAGGAGAAGAAGCGAAAGTGAAAATGATTTTTTTTCCCAGGAGCTGTCAAGCTGATCTTCTCAGATGTCACATGTTTTACATGTTTCAGTATGAACATGGAGGAATGAGCTATTAATATGCTCTCCTTCTCAGAAGTCACAGGCTCTACCTGAAACCCTAAAAGCACCAGATCCTGTCTGATCTTGGAAGCTAAGTAGGGTCAGCCCTGGTTAGTACTTGGATGCAGATGCTTATGCTCTGATTCCTAATCACTCCAGCATATTATACTATATTGCTCTTTCTATCAAGGTGTGCGCTTCTCTTTAATTTATCTTACAAAAATTCCTGGGGGGAATAGCCAATCACTATTTGTCATTACATTCGAGGATGTAGATCCACAAATAACTGAGAACATGGCCCGATTTTGTGCAGTAGTCATTGCTACATGTAAACAAATTATCAAGGACCATAACTACTGAGGGAAATGAGATGTTAAAAGATCCCTTCCTTTATGTTGGCATGTAATGTTTCCTGTTTACATGTACATTTGTTTTAATTTGATTTTATTTAGATTTATCAGTTTTGTAAGTGTGATTTTATTGGCTAATATTTATATAATTTTGTGATATTTTGGTCAAAGACCGTAAATAAATTCTGATTCTGATAGTACTTGGATGGAAAACTGCTAATGAATACCAGGTGCTGTAGGCAGTGGCATCACTAGGGGGTAGGGTGGGGGTGCGGACCATACCAGGTGACTTTAGTCCCAAACTTTAGTCTGACTCTTAGGAGAAAAGGTTTGTGGCATTCATTCACCGGCAACTCTTTAAAACACGGGATTTTATGCTCTGCAGAAAAGAAGGCATGGGACAAGTGATCAACATGTCTCCTTTCTCCATCCACTGAGTTTTGAAGGTGGTGAGGTTCAGTGGATGGAGAAAGCAGAGGCCATGCTCCCACCGAAGAAGGGAAAGAGAGGGCCCAGGCATCCTCACCACCCCCTGTGGCAGGGTAGTGTGGCATAGTGGTTTGAGTGTTGGACTACAACTCTGGAGACTAGGGTTTGAGTTCCACTTAGGGCATGGAACAGGGTGACTTTGCGCACATCACAGTCTCTCAGCCTCAGATCTGTGTACATCCTCTACTTTATGTTTATGACGCTTCTTTGCTTTTTAAAAATTGTACACTCTTCTTTTCTCATTGTATCCAAAGGTACTGCATCTTCTGTTCTTTGTGTTATGCACTATAGTTATGTACCTTTGTGTATACTTCATTTCATTATTAGGCATCTTGTTGTTATGTGCCTTCAAGGCAACAGCCTGTGTGGCATAGTGTTTGAGTGTTGAACAGGGACACTGGGAGACCAAGGTTGAAATCCCCACTCAGTCATGGGAACCCATTGGTTAACCTTAGGCAAGTCATACTCTCTCAGGCTCAGAGGGTGACAATGGCAAACCCCGTCTGAACAAAGCTTGTCAAGGGAAGCCCATGATAGGGTCGCCATAAGTCTGAAATGACTTGAAAGCACACAAACACACACATACACATCCTTGTGCATTTGCTCACACATAGCCACCACTGCCACCTCCCTTCTCCATCCCACAATGGGCTTCTTCAAGAGGCACAATGGAGAAAACACATGCTTCTGCCTCCTTAGGGCAGGGTCTTTGCCAAGGTGGAGGGGGGGGGGGGGGGAAGAGGAATGGTGCCACTGGGGTGAGATGGACCCTGGGCCAGATGCTCCAGGTGGGAACATCACTAGAGGAGCCCACTGTTTCTGCCTTGCTTGCTTGCCATCTTCTTCCCCTTTGGGCTGTTCTTCTTGCCCTCCAGGAGCTCTGCTTGCCCACCTGCCACCCACTTGCTACTCTCTGGATCACCCCAGGATCCCTATTGCCCCCTAGGTCTGGGGCCCTCAGGCTGGGTTGAGCTGGGTTGAGATGAAGCTGGGACTTGGGAGGAAGGAGGGCAGCCAGGAACAAGGATATTCCTTCTTTTAGGAACTTGTTTGCCCATAAAGCAGTGTTTCTTAAGGAGGGAAAACAGGGGGGGGGGGGGAGAGAGAGGTTGTTCAGGAGGGGAAGGGAGATGTGCATCATGCCAAGGAATTGTGAGTGCCTTTCGCCCAGGGTGACCAGGTGTCAAAACAGCAAAGGAGGACAAGGCATGCTAAAATGTAGGGCCTTTGAGAAAAATGGAAGACATGACTAAAGAAAAGCTCAAAACACTCATAGAAATAGAAATTCATTTCACAGAGTTTATCCACAGCTATATTACACCTACTGCACAAAGTATGTACACAAAGCATACAAAGTATGTGTATATTACACATGCTGAATTTTATTAGGTTGTTGTCTGTTGTGTGCCCTCCAGTCCTGACCTACAGCAATCCTAAGGCAACTCTGGCATGAGGTTTTCGTGACACAAGTGGTTCAAGGGAGGTTTGCCATTGCCTTCCCCTGAGGCAAAGAGAGTGTGACTCCCCTTCTAAACCCAGGATAGGGCCATGGCAGTTGAAGAAGTATGTAACTGCACTGATTCTGCAGAAAACATATTGTACGAATATGAGGATTAATCAGGGGAACATAGACATAGTAAAACAAGAAATGGAATGTATAAACATTGCAACACAGTGGGCCCTTCTCATCTGTGGGACTCTTGTTACACACATCAATAGCTAAAGGTCTCTTCAGCTGGAGTCCACTTGCATCATTAGCCATAGTACTACTCATAGTTGTCCTCTGCTCTACCCTAATAGTTCATTGAGTACCATCCAACCTAAGAATATCATCCTCTGGCACTGTCTTGTTTCATTTTGGATTGCCTCATCCTAAATTGTGTGTGTATCTGTGGTAAAAGATCTTCAAAAGGAGGTTTGTAATGCCTCTTTCTGTGTAGTACTAGCAAGCAGTTGTCTCTGACAGAGCCTTCCTCACTATTGCTGATCCCCAGTAGCTGTTTGGCACATTTAGTCTGGTTCCTCAGCAAAAGCTGGTCTGACATGCATAGCCTCTTGCCTTCTAGAAACACAAAATCCTAGTACTATGGAAAGGTAATACCATTAATCAGTACCTAAATCCAATTATTAGTTTCAATCAAAGCAGTTCAATTGAATTAGTTGCTGAATTGCAAAGCAACATCTGTATAGATCACTTTGATACATCTGCTTTAATTGGAACTGGATTTAGCTCAGTGGTTTTAAAGGAAAATTCAATTATTCTCCTCAAAAGAGGAAATACTTTTTCTTTATTTCAGCTGACCTTCAATTCAATATACTTAACATTCCAGAAGGACCTGGTCATTTTTGTGCAACAGAAGTATGTATAGGGCACAGAATATGTATGGGGTAAAGTTAGCCTTTGAGAATCAGAATATAGAAATCTAGAGAATTCAAGCAAATTACTGACCAGCTTTAAGTTATGATGCCCCAGGGGCACCATAAAATGGAAAATGTCTTGGTACAAATATATTGTGTTATTTTTGTGGTTTTGGATGGATCATTTGTAAAAATGATGAGGATCTGTGCCTTGCATCCATGTGTCATGGTTCAGTCTATTTGTGATCTATGATTTGATAATGGTATTGTGCAGATCCTCTTAAAAGTTCAGAGGATCCATGGAGATCAGTACCCTGGATACTCATTTTTGTGCCACACTAGTAATTTTATGGCTCTTTTCATAAGCAGAAATACTACAATCTGTGATTAGACCCCCAATAGCAATCACGTGGATTTATGAGCATCCATTCCTCAGATCCATTTTTTCAGTGCCATATACATAATGAATAAGGTATAGTGTTTAATGGTGATGGGGTAGAAATGTAACCAGTGTTAGGAATTTAAGGGGATACTTTTTGATTCTAGTTGGAATAAAAAGCCTGCAGGCAGATGAGAGGGTGGCTTTCAGAAACATGATGCCAGAGATCACTGCACATGTTTTGAGTTGACGGGGCCCCCATGTTCTGCACTTCTTTCATAGCTTCTGCTACAACGTCTTTTGGATTATGGGAAAACCTTCCTACTTCATAAAGCAGCTTCAATCCATTATGTCTAATTAATATCTTTTTATGAATTTCTATTTAGAAAGCCCTGGTTCAAACCCACTCTATATGAAACTGATGTAACACAATGAGAACCAATATTTTAACATTCACCTTGTCCCTTTTAGATTTACTCCACTAGCTTCCTTCTGTTATCAGCAAGAGGTATTTTATAGGATTGTGTGCAATACAGCCTACTTCCTTTTCCACAAAATAAAACACTGCCATTAAAAAAAAAAAAAAAACTTTTAGGCCACCCATGTCCTAATCTTGTTTCTTGCTAAATCATGTATTTGCAAGAACAGTGGCCATCTTACATAAATCTACTGTAGGATCAAGCAAGGACTTTTCAAAAAGCACTGATGCCACCTAGAGCTTAAGAGGTTAGGGGACAATCTTCACTTGCAACAAGATCCTTTCGCTCCCTGAAACTTTGCATCTGTTCAGGGGCAGATCATTTCTGATGAAGCCCATTCTGCCTTTTCACAACCACTGATGAAACTTGGTTGCAATATGGAAGTATTTGAATGTACTTCTTCACCAAACTGAAGTCTTTCACAATGTTTAACAAGCTGGTGTGCCTTGCATAGGAACACATCCAGCCCTCCTTAGTTAAACCTAGGAGGCCTCAACCATAACAGCTCTCTTAATCTTCTTGGTTTTTGATCATAGTCTTTTATACAATTTTTTTCATCCTTCCACCCATCCATTCCATAGTACATGGTACTTCCTTTCACCAATCAGAAGCCCTCCAGTGTCTGTCTCTGCTAACCACATAACCACCAACAGCTGAATGGCACCAAAAATTTTCTGGAAATGGGCCACCAAGGCAGCCAAAGAATTTACATGGAAAATATGTATTGCTAGACACTTCCAATGCAAGACACAGTATATAATAGTGTGCATTTAATATTTGTATACAGTTCTGGACAAGATCTGGGAGTGTACTTGGCCATCCCTGGAGTAATGTAAAAACCCAGAACATCAAATGGTAGCAAAACTGGGCTTTCTTTCCCTCCCCTTCTGGCTACAGTCCTTTCAAGCAAGACAAGTCTGCAGGGGGAGCAGCCCTGCAGAGCATGTTTGGTGCAGTTACCGCGTCTGAAATCCAATAGAGGTATACCACAGGATCCTAGCCTCTTTTGCAAAGCAAGAGCCTTTAACTATTTCTTTATGATTACATAAGCATTAACTGCTCATTGTGCCCACATTGTTATGCATCTTGACTTTACAGGAGAGGATCAGGAGATATTGTTATGTGCTGTCAAATCTTCTTTGATTTACAATGACTCTATGAATGATGGATTTCTAAGAGGTCCTAATATTAAAAGTCCTACTTAAGTCTTGCAGATTCAGAGCCAATGGCTTCCTTCATTGAGTGTTCATCTTTTCCTACTCCCTTCAACTCCCCCCATTATAGAGCCGAATGAAAAGGAAAATATAATTTCTGTATATTTTAAACTCAAATACAAATATCCTCAACCACCTCTTGGCACACAGAATAATTCTCCCAATAATAAACTCACCATTTTGGGTATGTTAACAAGACTAAAACATGATACATAAAAAGCAGAAACAAAATCCAATGCAAGTGATTCAGTACTTGGAAAATGGCTTGTCAGAGACACCAGTTTTTGCACCAGTGTGTAGTTCCAAATAAGAAATTCATAAGTGATATGTGAACAATGTTCACATAAAGAGGGCATTCAGTTACTTCTGGGTCCGATCTTATTCTATTGTTCAACATTTCCAATACTGTAATAAAAAGAAGAGGGGATAAAGGACAACCCTGTCTTGTGCCTTTTTGTACAGGAATTGAGCCTGATTTTTCTCCATTTATCATTAGATAGACGTATTGTTCTTTGTATATGCTCTTCACCCAATTTAAGACGTTATCTCCTACTTTTATTTTTTCTAATACTCCTAACATGCAGTCCCATTTTATGTTGAGGGCTTTTTCCGCATCCGCCAGGAGTAATGCAAATTTCTTTTTGTTGTTTTTTTCCAAATCAATAACTAAAATAAAAGGCAGAGAATACTCCCTTACACCTTACACAGATGATCTAGAAATATTTCTGGAAGACCCTCTGTATTGTATTGGTAAACTGATGAACACACTCACAGATTCTAGAAAAATAGTGAGCTTCAAAGTTAACAATGACAAATCAGTGTTCATAACAAGAAATATCACCACCTCAGAAAAAAAAATTACTGCAATAAAAATCCAAATGTAAAACAGTCAAAAAAGCAAAATATCTTGGTATTGGGCTTACAAATAAGTACACGGAGTTATTTGATAACAGCTATAAAACAATGTAGAAGACCATACAACAGAATCTGCAGAGATGGTCAAAGCTAAAGCTATCTTTCTAAGGGAAAATAGCTGCAATTAAAATGTCAATACTACCTAAATTTAATTTCCTATTCTTAAATCTTCCGATAATAACAAATAGCAAACCATTCAACGTTTGGAATAAAGAACTTAAAAATTTCTTTGGGAAGGCAAAAAACCGAGAGTAAGATGGAAAATATTAACAGATATAAGATTACATGGAGGAGGCGAGGAGGCACTACTTGAAAGAACAAAGATAAGTACAAGATGGCTGAGATATCGTGACATCTTAAAAAAAGATAACCAAAAACAATATGTAATGAAACCAATAAAAGAAATCCAAGAATTTGAACCAAAAAGTCAATGGCTAGTTTATTATCAATTAACAGAAAGATATAAATCGGACAAAAAGGAATTCAGTTTCAAAATACAAAAGAATGAACTAGACAAAATATTAGAAGAAAAGGTCACAAAATAAGCAGCAAAAATCTACAAAATACTTCTTAACAGAAACCAAGAACAAGAAATCATCAAAAGAGACATGATAAAACAGGCCAAAGATATTGGCAGAAACATATATTTGGAAAGCTGGCAATACTCCAGAAAGAAAATGTTTCAATTTACAAGATGCCAGAATGTCAGAGAGAACTATTTAAAGATGGCATATAAATGGCACCTTACTCCAGACTAGCAAAAATTTACAAAAACAAACAAATGCTGGAAATGCAACAAAGCAGTTGGTGACTGGTTCCATGTGTGGTGGCAATGTCCTGAGATTAAAAACTATGGGAAGAAATTTACATAGAAATTAGAAAAAAATTGACATAAAATTTCAAATGCTGCCCGAAATCTATCTTTTGAACATGATTAACAAAATATCAGACATAGAAGCAAAAAAAAAAAAAAAAAAAAAAAAAAGGAAAACACTGCTATATATGATCACATCAGTCAGAACCCTTATTGCACAAAAATAGAAAAAAAAACCTACAATAGAAGAATGGCTATTAAAATCTCTAGATAACATGGAATAAGATAGATTAACAAACCTGATAGAAAGAAGCTCCATAGATGTAACAAACACAGACTGGGTAAAATTGAAAGCGATGGTCATGAAACTACAATTAATGTTTACAAAACTCTGAAACAGTTCAAGAAATATTGTAAGAATAGAAAGACTAAAGTTACAAAAACAAATTACAACAAAAAGGGAACTGTATTTTTACTCTTATTTGCTCCAAAACCAGGTAATTTGATAGGAAATAACGGAAACGAAGAAGAAATGTTAAATTAAAATGTACTTTTGTAAATGTAAACATAGATAATTCAATAAAAAGGAGGGCATTCAGCCTTTAATATGAAGTTATTCAATCATTCTCAAGCAGAATCAACTTGATTACTTTTATTAAAGATTTCAGCAAACAGAACCAGAGTTGAACTGTCTTCAGTAAGCATATCAAGAATCAGAATATTAATCCACCATGGAGTTTTTTTCCAGAGGGAAGTCATCTAGGTAGCTTTCTGCTGTGCGCAGCATCTGCCTCACTGCCATCAGTATTAGAATATCAACATCATCTTTAAGGTCCAGTTCTGAAGAATAATTTTTAACAGGAACTATTTGACACAATGGGATGCCAAGTCTTTCTGCTGTTAACTGCATCTATATGGGAAATAAAAATATAATGGTTATCAGGGAAAACCCTATTTTTTTGCCCTACCACCTTCTAACAGAAAGTCATCCAGATATTATTAAAACACTGTTGGCCTTTTCTGGGAAGTTTCATAACCTTCATGTGTAAAGTGCAAATTGCAAAGTTCAGAAGCAATTATTTAGTGCACAGACTGGACTTTCAATATGTTAAGCATGAAAAAAAGAAAGTATGCTCAGAAAACAGCATGATGTAGTGATCTGAATGTTAGAATAGGACTCTGGGACACCAAGATCTAATCCCTGGTTGACAATGGAAGCTCACAGGGTGTCCTTGGGTGTCACACTCACAGCCTTAGAGGAGAGCAACAGCACATCTCCTCTGAACAAATTTTGACAAGAAACGCCTATGAAAGGTTTGCCTTAGGGTCTCCGTAAATTGGAAACAACCTGAAGGCAAACAGGCAACAATTGTCCAGATGTGAATGGTTACATTCACCCCCTTTCTTCTTGCACTTACAAAATAATAATTCTTGTTTCATAAAATGTTGCTTTCAAACTTATTTTCTATTATATATTATTTTCCTTTATTCAAGTATAGCTTTCTCTCAATATCTTGTATGTTTTTTGTTTGTTCAATTTACATGTAAGAGGACTGGTTTTCTGTCTGCATTTGTTCGTATTAAAACTTTTCTGCTCTGAGCCCTAGTATTTGACCCATTTTAATAATTCATTTCAGTTTGTATGTAACATTTCCAATGTCTTCAAAGTTTTCAATGTCTTCCCTTTTTTGAACATTGGTTATTAATGTTCAGCAAAAGAGTTGCCACGCCTCCAGTTTCCAATATAATAAACTGAAATAAATTTATGTGAAATATTAAATGTTGCTAAATAATTAAGTCTTGATGTTTAGCCATTCAAATAATGACTTCTGAAATCAATATTGATTTTAAAAAAATAAATAAATAAAGCTTAACAAGTTAATTTTTAATGAATTATTTCCACACTCCACTTATCTGTTGTTCTTGTGCACCCTTCAAGTTATCCCAACTTATGGTAACCCTACAGGGAGTCTGTCATGGGCTTTTCTTGTGAAAACTTATATAGAGAGGTGTTGCCATTGGCTTCTTCTCATGCTGAGAGAGTGTCACTTGCCCAAGGTCACCCTGTGGGTTTCCATGCCCCCAAATGGGCTTTTAATCCCTGTTCTCCCAGGCCTAGAGTCCTAATCCAACATTCAAACCACTCTAGCACATTGGCTCACTTTGCTTATCTCTAAAAAAGACAGCAAGTCCAGAGGTTTGTAAAAGCCATTCAGAGAAGCAGTGCTAAAGCAAAACCACCCCAGACCTTTCTCTTAAATAGGGAAAATGTACTTGTGCAGTAGTTTGTGCTCCTCACTAAATAACACACTCTCTTGAGAATTACTAGGTCCATATCAAAACTAAAACAACGATTAACACAGACAGTTAAACAGCTATACAATTGCCCCTCCGTTTTCGTGGGGGGGTCTGTTCCACCTCCCCTTGCGAAAACAAAACTCACAGATATTAAAGCCTCATTGGCTTGAATGGCCGCAGGCTCCAGCATGCGCCCCTGAGCACACGCCACGGGTACCTGCACCATTTTAGCCAATGGGGCTTGCCGGTCCATGAATGACCGAGACCATGGATTTGAAGACCACAAAAACGGATGAGCAACTGTACACATATATTATATATGGTATCATGTTGTTGTTGTTGTGTCTTCTGTTGTCTAGGGCAGGGGTAGGCAACCTTTCCCCTTTAAGGACCGAGGGACTTCAGCTCCCAGAATCCCAGGAGCTATTGGCCAACATAGGACTATTGGCCAACATGGCTGAGGCTTCTGGGAGCTGAAGTCCCTCGGCCCTTAAAGGGGAAAGATTGCCTACCCCTGGTAAAATATACATTTTACTCAAATAGACATAGTTCATTTTCAAGATTAGATATGGTGTGGCTTCCCAAGATTTGGAATAAATTAATCAAATCAGTAGACATAACTCGTATAATATCAGACCATAACCCAGTCACTCTCACTCTGTTTGATAAAAGAAAATGGAATATATGGAGACTAAAAGATGAGTTAATACAGTATCAGGATGTAATTACTAAAACAAAGGTTTCCATAAGAATATTCTTTAAAGAGAACATGACAGAAGATATTAAGATGTCTACTATCTGGGATGCTGGGAAAACGGTTTTAAGAGGGTTTTTTATTAATCAGGAAGCTTATCAAAAGAAAATAAAGAAAGAGAAAAGTCAAAAATTGCAAAAATTAATAAGTCAAAAAGAATGGAAACTGAGAGAAACTTCAGGGGATAAGACCATAGTAGAGGAGATAGAACTGCTTCAAAAGCAGTTAGCCAGGAAAGATATAGTAGATATAGGATTAATCAATTAATTAAAGGCTTTGAAGCAAAAACAATTCGAACAAGCGAACAAGGTGGGTAATGCAACAAGAAGAGATAAATGGAATCTTTCATAAATTTTACTCAACGCTGTATCGCAAGCAACAGGTAGAGATATGAAAAATTAGGCAATACCTAGACCAGGGGTAGGCAACCTTTCCCCTTTAAGGGCCAAGGGACTTCAGCTCCCAGAAGCCTCAGCCATGTTGGCCAATAGTCCCATATTGGCCAATAGCTCCTGGGATTCTGGGAGCTGAAGTCCCTTGGCCCTTAAAGGGGAAAGGTTGCCTACCCCTGACCTAGACAAACAGAAATTTGATACCCCAAACAAAGATCAGCTTAATAAATTAAATAGAGATATTTCTATCACAGAGGTAAGGGACACAATTAAAAATTGTAAAGAAGCTAAAGCCCCAGGACCTGATGGGTTTACTCCGCTTCATTATAAAACTTTCATGGATGAATTATGTGTCCCATTACAAAAGACTATGAATAACATATTACAGGAAGGAGTACCATTATCCTGGATGGAAGTGGACATAACACTTATACCAAAAGAAGGGAAAGATGTAATGAACCCAATAAATTATAGACCTATTTCTTTGTTAAATACTGATTATAAAATATTTACTATTATATTGGCTAATAGATTCAAAAATTACTTTAAAGATTGGATAGATGTAGACCAAAGAGGATTCCTACCCCAGCGACAAATGAGGGAAAACCTAAGGGTAGTATTGGATGTGTTGGAATATTATGAAAAACATAACAAACAAAAAAATTAGGATTAATGTTTGTGGATTTAGAAAAAGCTTTTGACACAGTAAATTGGACAACATTGTTTGACATTTTAGAAAAAATGGAATTAGGTTATAAATTTATTAAGTGGATAAAAGAAATTTATAAAGAACAGAAAGCAAAGATCATTATAAATGGAGAACGTACAGAAACTATTACAATTACAAGAGGTACTAGACAAGGTTGTCTGTTTACACTTCTCTTATTTTTAGTGGTAATAGAAAGGTTAATTAAAGAGGTTAAAACTCAAGATCAGATATCTAAAATAAAAATTAGGAAAAACAGCTACAAATTGAGAGCTTACGCTGATGATTTGGTTCTATTTTTGGATAACCCATGCAGCTGTTTAGACAAATTGATGGAAATCTTTCAAGAATTTGGAGATATATCAGATTGTAAATTAAATAAAGGAAAGTCAGCAATCATTGCAAAGAATATGACTAAACAAAAAGAAAATGAATTGAATAATAAAACAGGTATGAAGATACAAGAAGAAGTTAAAGATTTAGGTATGATAATTCCAAAAAAAAACCCATATGTTTGTTTGAAGAAAATTATAAAAGAGTTTGGAATGAAATTAAAAGAGATATGCAAAAAATGGAGTAAAAAACAACTATCATTGTTAGGAAGGATTTCAGCTATTAAGATGGTTATATTGCCAAAAATGCTCTTCTTATTCCAAATGATCCCCATAACAAACATAGATTAACCCTTTAAAATCTGGCACAAGGACCTAAATGTGTTTATTTGGTGAAACAAAAGAATACGGGTTAGATTAAAGATTTTACAGAATGCAAAAGAGAGGGGGGGACTGGGAGTACCCAATTTGAAATTATATTTCGAGGCATGTTGTTTCATGTGGATTAAAGAATGGACTCTATTGGAAGAGGAGAGATTATGAGAGCTGGATGGGGAGGGCTTACATTTTGGCTGGCACGCATACTTGGAATATGATAAATTAAAAGCCAACAAGGACTTTGGGCCTTTGCAGACTGCCAGAAATAGTTCACATTAAATTGAGGCACTGCCCTTGCTCAGTGCTAGGAAATCATAACTGTAATTTATTGTGGCACCAGAGCCCTCTGACAGAGAAGGCTCAATGTCCCAGAAAAAAATACAATTCCCATGACTCCCTAGCACTGAGCCAGGGCAGTGCCTCAATTTAATGTGCACTATTTCTGGCAGTCTACAAAGGCCCTTTGATTCTCACTGTACAAGGAAAGCTTTACTTCGGATTTGGAAAAAGTATAAAGCCAGACTCATGTTTAAGCTTCCCCTTTGGTTTTCGCCTCAAGAAGCAATACAACGCAAGGAAACAACACAAGGGAAAATTGGTTAACTTATGAGCAATTATTTAAAAAAGATAGTACTGGGACATTAAATTTGAAAAAATAGGAAGAGTTAAACAAAGAAGGATAAACCAAGCTGGTTTCCATTCAGGCAAATTTTAGAACATTATAGAATGGATTGTAAATTGTATGGATTTAAGGAGAATAAAGAGGAATTTGATAAAGTAATTCTAAGGGATAAAGGAAAATGGATTAGGAACTTTTATGCTATACTTTTAAAATGGGAATTAGAAGAAGAGGTTGTGAAAGAGAATATGCTATTATGGGCTAAAAATGTCGGGCTACCAATAGAATTGTCAAGCCGGTAGCACATGTGGGTAAAAGGAATGAAATATACACTTTTGCAGAATCTCAGAAGGAATGAAATATACACTTTTGCAGAATCTCAGAGAGAACTATTATAAATTATATTTTAGATGGTATCTTACATCTGAGAAAACTTCCAAGATTTATAAAACAAGAAACAATCTATGTTGGAAATGTGGTGAAAAACCCAGTACTTTCTACCACTGTTGGTGGACGTGTAAGTTTATAAAGAAATACTGGATTAAAGCAAATGAAATTATATGTAATATTCTTCAGACAAAGATCCAAATGTGCCTGAAATTTTACTTACTTAATATGTGGGAGGAAAACTTTAAAAAGGTTTGGTAAAACTCTTTTTTACCTGGTAACTACGGCTAGAATGACACTGGCGCAAAAATGGAAATCTAAACATATCCCAAGTGTAAAAGACTGGTTGAAAAAATTATATGATGTGATTGAGATGGATGATTTGATCCAAATTATGAGAAGAAAACAAAGGAGGAGTGGAAGTTAGTGCTAGGATATTTGGAACATGAATGGGGAAATATGGCTACAACTGGTTTTCAAGACTAATATGATAAAACTAAACAGGAAATAGACCCAGTACAGAACAATTTGTATATAAAGAGATGAAGGCAGTTGAGGACATCCAAAAGAAATAAATTGAAAATTGGATAAAACATTTTAATAAGATGAAATGTTAATACAAATGGAACAAGGAAGCACAAAATTTGTTATATAAGATTTAAGATTGAATGGAGTGAGGAAGCTTCTCGTTAGCTGATAGTAGATAAGAAGGTCATATAAAATAGATTCAATCAACCAGTACTAGTAAAAAAGATGTTTAGAATGGAATGGATGGGTGAATGAATCAAGCATGAGACAGAAATGGTTTGCATGGGAAAGACGAAGAGGGTGATAGGAAGCAGAAGATGGTAAGAGAATGTAGATGAGGGTACGAGAATGTAGAGAAGCAAGGAAGTAAAGGAGGAGCTAACAGGGGGTAATAGAGCAGAGTAAGAAGCAAGAGATGGGTTGAAAGGAAAGTAGAAGATAACAAGTAGGAATATGGATAAACGGATGTGGGAAGGTTTGATTAGATGAGGGATAAGAAAGTGGTTTGGGATGTTAATTTAGTAGGTGGAAATGGAAGATTAGGGGATGGGATGAGAGTGAAAGCAGAGGAAGAAGAACTGTGAAGATTCGAAGAATAAAGGAAGTTAAGATAGGATTTGTACGTTTAGTTTTGGAACCTGCAAATTTATTCTTTTATATTAATAGTTAGGCTATAGGTTATATGTTAGTATGTGTGTTAGGTATGTATGTTATATAACTGTAGTTGTCTATGTGTGTTGTAATGTTCTGCTGACTTAGGGGGGTTGCAGACTGCCAGAAATAGTGCAAATTGAGTCCACTTTTAGGGTTAGGGTTAGTGCTAGGGAATCATGGGAACTGTATTTTATTGTGGCACCAGAGCTGTCTGACAGAGAAGACTCAATGTCTCAGAAAAAAAACAATTCCCATGATTCCCTAGCACTAACCCTAACCCTAAAAGTGGACTCAATTTGCACTATTTCTGACAGTCTGCAACCCCCCTAAATTGAGTTATATGGTGGTTTTATTGATTGCAATAAAGTTTTTAAAATTAAAAAAGCCAGCAAATGAGGACTTACAATATGTTCAGGTGACATATTTATTCCAAATGGAAACTTACAATGATGTAACTTAGAAAAAGCCTTCCTTTCATATAGTAGCAAAATGAAAATGTTAGCATGCTCAGTGCAAACTTACAACATGAGAGCAATAGTGTCTGTTCAGAGTATTGCCTGTTCATAGAATTTATACTGAGAAGGATTGCCAGTGTTTACCTGTTTCTCAACAGTTCCACTTCTATACACATCTGAAACATTTTCTTCAAGAGAAGAGCAAATTTCATCCACTTTGGTAACTATTACAAGTTGTGGCACATCTAGAGGAAGAAAATGAATTATGAAAAGACATTGCCAAAACATTGCCAACAACATGGATTTCACAGTCTCTTAAATTGCAGGGATCATACAACTCCCCTGCTACAAAAGCTGGTCTGTTTCCAGGCACAGTTCAAAGTGTTAGTTATGACCTATAAAACCTTACCTAGCTCATGTCCACACTATCTGATAATACATCTCTCGCCATACGAGCCTACTGAGCCCTTCTTTCAGTCCAACCACCTTCATGGGAACATGAGGCAGGGCCTTCTCAGTGGAACTTCCTTCCCAGGAAAGCTAGAATGCCCTCCTCCTCATTGCCCTTTTGTCAGCAGGCAAAACCTTTTTTCATTCCAGCAAGCTTTTAAAATCCAACATTTTAAAAGAAAGGCCTTTTACGAGGGTGTTAGATTTTTGTAATTGTGCTATCTGGGTTTTTTTTTACTGCTTTTTATCCCTGTAAAATGTACCATACATACTTGTGTATAGGTCAACCTCATGTATAACTCGAGAATAGGTACTGGGGCCAAAACTGTCGATTTTTATATGACCTGTGGGTAAGTCAAGGGTAAAACCTAAGGGCATGTAACCAAGGATATAAAGCACGTCCTGCTCACTCTCCCTGCATCTTCCCAGCCAGGCTGTCCCCTCCTAAGGCAGCTGGGAAGCGGGTCTGGGAGCAAACACACATACTCTCTGTGTTTTATTATTGTACTGACCTATGTATACGTCAACCCAGGGTTTGGGGGTCAATTTTGTTGTATACATTTTTGACGTATACACAAGTATATATGATATATTTTTTAACAATTTAAAATATACACTTTGAAGGGATTAAAAGCAGTAAGTAGTTTACTACTTTTAGTTTAAAGTAGTTTAATTCCATTTTCATATTGACCTTTTGCATATTTTAATTTGCAAGCTGTTTTAAAGGGATTTGAAGAAATCTGAATCTGAAAAATTTTTAGGTTCAGATGATAACCATTTGATATGTAAAATGTATATTATTTTCTACTGAAGAATGTGTAAAAGAATGCATGATTAGTTGGGTGAGAAATTGGGTTATAATATACAAATGAGATAATGTGAAGAAATTTGGTTTAAGGAACTAAAATTTACCTGTTCTTATGATTTTAACAAAAAAAAATGCAAAATGATGTCCAAATGTTATATGACCATAAGTTGGCAAAAATATATAAAGCAGGGACCGGCAACCTACGGCCCAGGCGCCGGTTAAGGCCCCGGGCTTACCGGCTCAGGCCGAAGGTTGCCGCGGTCGCCGCGCGCCGCCGTCGGGGAGCATTTTTGCTGCTTTGCGGCCACGCTCGCTGCGATCGCCATTTTGGAAGTCAAAATGGCTGTCGCGGCGCGTTTGCGCATGCACAGTACTCTTGCGCATGCGCAAACGCGTTGCGGCCACGATTTGGACTTCCAAAATGGTGGTCGTGACATGCGCCGTGGCGGCTGCATGCACTACGGCAGCGGTCGCAGTAGCGGCTGCGGTGGCAGCGTGCGCGGGGGGCGCAGGCGGAGGAGGAGGGCGTGCGCGCGTGAGTGCACGTGTCGCCATTCCCCGCCCCCCCGGCCCAGCCAAGACCTGGGCAACAGGAGACCGGCCCAGGTCTCAAAAAGGTTGCCTGTCCCTGATATAAAGCCACAAGTAATATCTGCTGGAACTGCAAAAGATAAATTAGATCTTTTTATCCAATATAGTGGAAATGTAAAAAAGTAAGGAATACTGGGTTAAAATCAGCAAAGGGATGAAAAAGTCCGCTTTTGCATTCCATTCAGATTACTGCCTCTTCCCTTTTCGAATTCTCTTTATTCCCACATAGCGCTATTTCACCATATCATTTATTCCCTTTCCCTCATATCCCTTATGATGACAGATCTATAAACTTCTGGATCTGACATATTCAATAAATACTTTTTTAAAAGTCTATGTAAAACAGCAAAGAGAGGAAACCAATATTATAGGATTTGATTTATAGGAAATAAAGTTACCTTATTTTTTTCTTATGTTAAGGATATAAATATTAATTAACAAAATAAAAAGTATATATTTAATGGATACAGTAAGGAGAAGAGGAGAGGCTAGGTTAAATTGACAGACTGCAGTTTGAGAAAGCAGGAAACCATTTTAATGGGGTTGGGTGGCAAAGGGAATTTGTTTTTGTCTTGTTTTTAAGGTTTATGTTATGTGTGTTTATGTGTCAATTTGGATAATTATCAATCAATCAATAAATATTATTAAAAATGGTAAGCTATAAATAAAGATAATAGTAATAATACTAACAGTAACAACAACAACCAAAAAACTTGTTTTTAAAGCAACAATCCAGAAAAACTCTGAATTTGTAGTATACTACTTGTACTAAAAAAAAAAAAAAAGAATAATGATGCTGTAAGGAAGAGTCTAAGAACAGCAGATACAAATTCCGCTATGGGACTTTGCACTTTTTAGGAAAGAAGAAAACCCTGCCCCTTACTTGAGCATAAATGGTCCAAACTTCAGGGAGCACACCTTGCCCTTTAAAGCAAAGGAAGGGACTCTCCCTGGAGAGGGTGTATGGGCCAGACAAGCCCAACTCTCGCCTGTAAACTCTGCATTCAATAACTAAGGAGCATCCTAAATTTGAAGCACAGCAGGCAATAAAAATGTAGCAAATGCAATTAGAGAACTCATGTGCCCTCAGATGTGCACCACTGCTTCAAACACATTCCAGTGTCAGGGAGAATGTGATGTATTCCACTATACCATCTAATAATTTGTCTATGAGTAGACTCTCAACTCCAGGTAGATATTTTATAAGATCTTCAGAATGCCAAGCTAAGTTCAGCCAATATTCATCATACAATGTACAGTTGGTGCTCTCCTCACAATGGAAAACCATCAACTTGAAACATGCTGCTTATTATATAGCCGGTGTGAATAACTGATTTCTTTGCACATGTTGCTCAACTGCAACATCATGATTTCTGATCAACTTTAAGAGAACTGAAGTTCAGACACATCTAGAGGATCAGAAGCTCCCGTTCTGTGTTAAAGACAGTATTTCAACATGACATCACTCTATCAAACATTGATGTCAGGCTGCTCAAAAGATAAATGCAAAAAACTGACCAAACTTGTTAATTTTTCGTCGGATTTCCCTTAGCTTTTCTCCCAGACTGTCAGAAAGGATCTCCACCTTGGATCCATCAATAACAAAAACAACACAATGGATCTGGTCTTTCAGAGATGGATGTTTGACATAGCCTAGTGAATCTGGCTGCATAGCAGCAGATGGATTAAACTGAAAATGAGAACGACAACAACAATTACAACATGAGAAAATAGCTAGGACAGATTCCTAATAGAAAGTGCTAGAGAAGGACTTAACAGTCTAAATATTTATCAAGGAACAAATGTGTTCTGTAAATACAAATGTGCTATATGAAACAAGAGGTTCAAAATTCAAAGTTCAAAAATGATGTTTTCTCATTTGGCAGAGAAAGAGAAATGTTACGTAATTTAATACAGTACATTGCACAAACCTAGTCTTGTTTTCCCTCTATTTAACATTAGACTATAAGGCCCATCCTCAATTACTCTGTAAAGCACCTTGCATGCAATGCTGCATAAAGAGATCCACTTTTTTTAAAGGTAGTAGAATCCAAATTGGAAATTTTCTACCAACCCAACCAAGTACTGAATACTGAAATAGCAAGTAATTTCTTTCAACCTCCTCCAAATCAGTTCCCATTGACCTCCTCTCTTAGAATTAGAGGCATTCTGCCAAAGGCATCATTTTTTAAAAAAATAAGGGGCAATTGCATCATCACAGTTCATTTAAACTGTGCTTAGGGACAAAATGGAGTGTATGTGAGACAAAGGAAAAAAAGTTGTTCAATCAATGTATGTTTCTACATACACATTTGATAGACCAAAAGAGAAAGGCTGCACACACAGCTTGGAGTCTAATTCACACTTTCAAGCAAAAGCAGACCAGTAGTTCAAAGTCCAAGCTTGTGCAAGCATTCAACTTAGGAATCTATTTCCGCATAGTTCCAGTAATTTTTATCACATCATTGAAAGCCACTGCAGAAGATGAGTTTGCATAACATGAACATTGCATAGCTTGCCACATAGATCAGGTGTCACTCAATTGTATTTTTCTGAAGCTATCATGCCAGAGATTAGCATACCCTCATCAGTTTGGAAAATCAGACACAGACCACAAGATGTGGCTGATGTGAGAATTATGTAGAGTAATTTGAGTTGAGAAGTTTCCAGTATCTTCTGCTACTTAATTAAGAATTTAAAACAGAACCTTCATGATACATGAGGATTTTTGAAACTAAAAATGAGCCTCAGAGGAATAGGGGATGTGTCCTACCTGATACCTGTCAGGAACATGTCCCTGTAATAGGTTAGGCACTTCATCGATGGCCAGTCCAGCTCCTTGCTTTTCTTCTAGTCCCATGGTATCACAAAAGATGATAGGTAGTGACTTTCCATTGTCTTCATTTTTAATGTCATAGGTCCTGTACTGTTTTGGGGTTTTTTAAACAAAAAAAAGCCAATTAAACAGTATTGAAATACATTCCTATCCAGTTTGTTTTCTTATTTAATATGTAAACAGGAAATATCAAATAGTGGTATGAAGGAAGAGTCTTATAATATAATATGAATGATATTCCAAAATATGTAAGAGAAATAGTCCTTCACCGAATGACCAGCAATTGTAAATGTGGTTACTGGATCTGGCAAAACCCACATATGAATACTTTTGAGCCCCAATGAGCCATTGCCTTTTAACTTGTCAGCTAATTATGCAACTTCATCTTTTCCCTGTCTGAACTAATGTTACCATTAAATTTTTCAGATGTGCTTCATGAAAACAGTGTGCATTGTCTCCCTAATATCTTCTGCAATAAAAACAGATGCAAAGATTGGCTCTTTGGCTTTGTTGTATAGAAAAAAAACCAAATGATGGATTACATGTACACAGCTCAGAAGAATATAGAGCACAGCAGGGAGAATAAAACTGCTAAATATAGTCGTGGTCACAGGATAACATCCTGATTCACTGTCTGCTTTCCAAGGAAAACTTGATTTGCTGTCACAGGACAATGCCATAACTTAGGCTGCTGCCACACTGCAGAATTAATGCAGTTTGACACTGCTCTAACTGTCATGGCTCCATCCAGTGGAATCCTGGGATCTGTAATTTTTTTGTGGCACCAGAACTTTCTGACAAAGAAGAGTAAATAGCTGATAAAACTACAAATTCCAGAACTCCACAGAATTGAGCCATAGCAGCAAGTGGTATAAATTGCATTTTTTCCACAATGTAGAACCAGATTCAGTGAGTAAGCATCCAGCAAACAGACATGACAGGATAATAGGGAACTGCACACCTGTTCTTGCTCGAAAAAGACTTTATTTTGAGAATTTATTTTGCAAGTGGTTTCTAACGGACCTGTTTAGTGTGTCCAATCACATTTTATGAATATTATAAGCAATTTTGAGACTCCAATTTTAAAAAAATGGGATACTAGTCTAAACCAATTGATTCACCATGGATGTTATTCATATCAAAACTTAGTAAAGCAAATTCAGAGAACAATTTTCGGTTGTATAATTTCATTTTGTTTATTTGTGAAATAAACTACTTTTCCTATGATAGTAACACAAAGATTTTAAACACAAAGATTGTAAGATGAAATAGAACTTCCTTGGATTTTAGCATGATCTTTTAGTTTGTTCAATGTGATTGATTCAGTCACTGGTTAGTATAAAGTATGAGTCTTTTGGGCAATGTTTGAAAAATATATGTGAAACATGAAGAAAAAATGTAATGAAAACTAGAGTAACTGAATACATCTTAATTTTCAACTTAACAGTGCAGAGCAAACCTGAGCAGTCACACTGGTAGAATCTGATCCTGCTATGGCCTGACTTGTCACATAGCCCCGAAAAACAGACTTCACAGAGTTGAAAAAGCTGGATTTCCCTGCACCAACTGGCCCTAGGAACAGAACTTGAAACCGTGGCACTGAATTCAAACGAGGCTTGTAAGATACTATCTGGTTCATCAGTTCTCTTCTTTCCCTGTTAAAACAGCGAAACAGTTGTATCTATTAGTTACATTGGTTTATACAGTTCTAAACATTTATTTGTGGAGTAAAGAGGCAAAAAATTCTGTTTGCAAACAGGAGAAATTACTTAGAATATGAGTGGGAAGACCCCAGTGAAAAACTGTTATAAAGCTAAAGAGCAGCTAATCTTCACGCAGAAGTTCATATATTTCAGCAGATTCCATTTTCAAAAAGTTTTCAATTTAACAGGAGAGTTAATGTGCTCACAAATAGTCTGAAGCACCAAAAGAAATTAAAATGACAACTTTGGGTACTGAGCCTGAAAATCAGCATCCTGTACGTCTTTTCATAGTCACTTTACAGAAATATGTTCTTTTCTGTTACAATGCCCATTTGTCCTCAGTGTGCACTTCTTGGCATCCCTATTTTATCAGTCTCCCCATATGCCTTTATCTTTATTAACATCTACCATTTTCTCTAACATTTAGCCCAAATGAAAGCATTTAAGGAAAGCAAAGAGTCACTATGGATCTGGATGACCACTGTGCCCATAATGCCTTTTTCCCTCTGATTTGCAGAAAGGATGACTGGGGCTAAATGGAATGAGGACCCTGTGGGTTCATACACAACATGTGATGCTCTAGATCACAGGAGACCAACCTGTATCCATTCAGATTTTGTTGGACTCCAACTCCCATGATATCTCACAATCAGATAAGAAACTGCAGTCAATGTACTTTATTTAATGTAGCCACTCCATTCTCCTTACATTTTACGTGGGACAAATAGTTGCATACATCTTACACATAGCTTTATACCTCTGAAAAAGGGCAAGAAAAGCAAGTGCCTTTCATTTCTAATGTCTGTATTTCATGTGTGAGTAAACTTGAAATCAAAACTAAGAGGTTCCCCACCCCCCACCCCCCACCCCCACAATTTAGCTAGGAGTAAACTGCTAAGATGCTAACTAGGTAGAATTGGAAAAGGTGAGAGAAACCTATTGCAAACACTTTAGTCTCTAGACACCTTAGATCAATCTCTATCAACATGACACACTCCAGGTTGCTCATTGGACTAAAGTCCACATCATCCTCAGCCAACACAGCCAAAGAAATGCAGGAGTTGTATGTCAACAATATTAAAGTCACTAGGGTTAGAACAGCTGCTTTAGAGCATTTTCAAGATTATTGTGAATAAGCACATTTCCACCAGCTTCTATTTTTGGAATATACTAGGTTATAGTTACCATGCCACATATGGGATTATCCACACTACGTAATTACAGCACTATGACACCACCCTAAATATCATAGCTTCATTCTATGGAATCTGAGGATTAGTAGTGGGGTGAGCAGTTCTTAGATTTCTCTGCTCAAGTGTTTTAGCTCAGAGAATTGGATGTGAGCTTTGTAGAAGAATATTCCAAGTATTTTATAAAATTACAAATCCCTGTATTCCATAGGATTGTACCATGTAGTGGTGTCACTATGGATTGTGGAGAGTTAGGACTATACCAGGTGATACCTCAGAGGACCTTATCACACTGGAGAAACCTCATGCAGAAATGATGTTTAAAAGGTGGAGAAAACCCACAAAAGTGGGTAGATTTTCACACACATGACTTTTAAAGTGTGCTTAACCCGAATGGAAAGTAGTCAAAAGCTGCTTCTTTTGACTTTCGGGATTTTCAAAAAGTAAAAAGAAGCGACTTTTGACTATTTTCCATTCGGGTCAAGCACACTTTAAAACCAACGTCGTCTGAAAATCTACCCATTTTTGCGGGGGGGGGGGTTCCTATTTAAAACTCTGTTTCTGCATGGGATTTCCCCATGTGATAAAGTCCTCGGTTGGGCCTTCGTTCCACTGTAGTGTGTGTGGGGGGGAGTTGCTCCTGTGTCCAGCATCCACTCCTTCCTCCTTGCTGCCCTGCCTCTCTCCACATCAATGGAGTGGCAGTGATGGAAAAGCGGCAGCATGTATCCCTTCCATCCTCTCCTGCTGCCTCACTTGCCTGGCAGCCCCGGGTGGGTGGTGGGCTGGTGAGGGAGGGCAGGGTAGGCTGCAGCTATCAGGGTACCCTTTCTGGGTCTGTCAGGGGGCCGGGGAGAGGGGCAGGCAAGAAAGGAAGCATAGGAAGGGTGAGAACGTCCCTCATGGTTTCTGAGCTGCCCAAGCTGTATCCACAGGGAGGAAACTGAGGCAATGGAGAAAGAGGGGCAAGAATGTCCCTTCTGTCCCTTCCCACTGCCTCACTTACCCAGCCTCATGGCCACCCCTAGCCCTGGGTGGGCAGTGGGCAGGCAAGTGAGTGAGTAAACCTACAGGAGGGGAGGTAGGGGAGTCCACTGATGCCATACCACCCAGCAGCCCTTTCCAGGTCTGGCTGGGCAGCAGGTGGATGACCAGACAGCCAGGAGGCACAGACTAGTGAGGAAGCGGGAAGGAAGGGCAAGGTACGGCAGGCTGCCACTCCTCTCAGCAGCTGCCTGTACCAGGTGACACTAAGCCTAGTGATACCACTGGTGCCATGGCTGTTACAGTGGCATGAAACTGTGTATCTACCAAGAGGTCTCGCTGATGCTGAGGCTTTCAAGATCAAAGCTGATTAAGAGCAATTGTTCAGCTATAAAACTAAAAGAAACTTGTAGCTACTCCACCTGTGAGTGGTTAATGGGACTCACCTAAGACTGTTAAAAAAATTGCAATTGGGGTCCTGAGCTGACTTATTGCTTTTCTTTGCCTTTTAGGTGCCTGTTATTTTTTTCCTGATATTCTGTTCTCTTAAAGTCCACACTTTGATATGTATAGTTAGGTTTAGCTAAAGTTATTTTGGCCTCTCTATACTTTCCCTGAATGTTCCTACCATTCTCTGTATGCTTTAACCTTATCCCCCTTTTCCACTGTAGATAAACTGATCACCCTGCTAGATTATAGATGTTTCCATCCAAATAGATTGTTATCTAGCACTTTCTTTCTTGCCTATTGCTACCGTTTAAATATTTTGGCCTAAGGTATGGGACAGGTAACAAAGGTGCTACCCTCTGGGTTCCTTGGACTCTTTAAGAGTACATGTGCAGGTAAAGCAAAATTTACCCAGAGGGGTGTTACTGCATGACATATTTTTGTTCTTTTCCTGTTTTCTCTCTTTTAAAATGCTTTTTAAATCTCTCTCTCTCACACACACACACACAAAACAGTGGGTAATGACTGCCCTTTTCCTGCCTCAGTTGCAGTACGATTTTCTGTCCAAAAGTTCAATAGCACCTGCATGGTAATTTGGAGAGATCAGTGGGCATGCTGCGGTTGGGGAAATGCAAGTCCAATGATCCATTGATTACAGGATCCAATGATCGAGGGAAAGAGAAGGGGCAGGAATTTTAATTTGTTCTGCTAATGGATGCTCTCTCCTCCAACCCTGCTCCCACCACAGAAGGACTGTAATACAAAGTTCAGGTGCCTTCTTTTCCAATCGCATGTCCTCCAATATTTCACATATAATAACTTGGACACATGTAGTCAAGCAACATCAGAGTGTGGTCAATATGGCAAAAGTTCAGAATGAGGAACAACTGACAAGCAGGAAAGGCTTCAGCAGTTTCCTAAACTTTTAGACTTTTTTTTTACCTTTATAGAAAAATGTCCATCCTTCCCGCCCAACTCCAGCTGGGGCTTGTCAGAGAAATCAAACCTCTGCTCATTGCCCGTTCACTTCTCCTTTTCCAGTCCCATTTGTTATTCTACAGTGTTCTACAGCACCCTCAAGTACAATAGTGACCAGTCCCTATTGAATAGTGCTTTTGCAGGGGAGAGAGCTAGAAACTTGTGCAATTGTTTCATGTTATAATTTCTGGAGCAGCAGGAAAACAGTTTCTACCTGACATCCTTTCAGATATTCAAAAATAGTTATCCTATCATCTCTGTTTTCTATTCTTTAAGCTAAACATATCCAGCTCCCTAATTTCTCATAAGGTTTGGTTTCCAGACCTTTTATCACCCTTCTCTGCACACCTTACAGCTTGTTAATATTCACGAAGGCTCCATTTGCACCGCAAAAAATGTCGTTTGACACGACTTTAACTGCCATGGCTAAATGCTATGGAATTATGGGAATTGTAGTTTGTTGTGGCACCAGAGTTCTCTGACAGTGGTTAAATGTCTCACAAAACTATCGTTCCCAGAATTCCATAACATTGAACCATGGCAGTTAAAGTGATGTCAATCTGGATTAATTCTGTAGTGTAGCTGCAGCCACTATAAGATCTCTTAGCCCTGTCGCCCAGACTGAGGTAAACAAAAGGGAAGTAAGTACTTTGTCTTGTGTGATGGATGCTAGTCCCTGGTATCTTTTTCTTTTTTTGGACCCATGATCAGTCCCTGCATAGACTTGACAATTAATATTAAATGGTACCACAGATTTGTTCACAATTAATTACTAATATGATAGGATTGTTGAAGTAATTATGCCAGAAAACATCACAGAATTGGAACAAGTATAAAAGAAGGCAAAAGATGAAAGTGCAAAGGCAGGCAGAATGCTGAACGAAAACAAAAATAATGACTACAGCCTAGAAAATGAAGAAATTGAAATAGTTAAAGAATTTCTGCATCTAGGATCAAACATTGATCGGAATGGTTATTGCAGCCAAGAAATAAGGAGAAGACTAGAAATGGGAAGGGCAGATATGAAAGAAGTAGAAAAGGTCCTAAAAAGTAATGACATACAACTGAGCACTAAAGTAAGAATCATCCAAGCCATAGTATTCTCCATCACCATTTATGGATGTGAGAATTGGACAGTGAAAAAAGTGACAGAAAAAAGACCACCTCATTTAAGATGTGGTGCTGGAGAGGAGTGCTGAGGATACCATGGATAGCAAAGAAAACACATAAATGGGTCCAAGAATAGATCAAACCAGAACTCTCCCTAGAAACCAAGATGATGAAACAGGCCATTGTACTTTGGCCACTTCATGAGAAGGCATGACTCACCAGAAAAGATAATAATGCTAGGAAAGGTGGAAGGCAGCAGAAAAAGAGGAAAACTGCACCCATGGACATGAACCTACAAGACTTAAGCAGAGCAGCAGAAAATAGGGTAGCTTGGAGATGTCTCATCCACAGGGTCTCCATGACTTGAGGGCAGCTAACAACAACAAATGATCTAATTTATAAAAGTTTAATAATCTGAAGTTTAGTCGCACGTCAGCCTACCCGGGTGTCCAGTTAATCTTCCTCCATGGCATCTCCATCATTTCGCCAACATCTGAAGGAAGATATTTTTAAAAAATGAAAATGTAATATCAACTGACCTCCATGCAGAGAACCTTATTTCTTTATTCCAACTCACCTTCTACTCGATATACTTCACATTCTAAAAGGACCTGGTCATTTCCACGTAGGTCTTCTGCTCCAAATAGATAGGATCCAGCATTAACATTTGTGGCTACTGCAGCACTATTTTGTGAAAGGAATACCAGAGATCCAGCTCCAAAGTAAGGACCATATCCACTATGATCATATACAGCCTGACTGGCATTTTTGACTGGGATTTTTAGTGGGCAAAGCTTTTGCCTTTCCCCTGTCAATCTAAAGAGGAAAGCCTTTTCATCAGTTACATATTTTCCAGAGGAAGTATAATTCTGTACAGTAAAGCCTCCAAAAATATAACCACTTGAATTGTATGCCACAGCTACAGTTGGGCCCTGTTGGTTGCAAATGCTATGAAATATGTTTGCATTATACCCATGAACACTTCCCTTGTACAGCAGGCTTAAGTGTTTGCTTCCCAATAAATGTAGCAGCCCTTTCTTCTCCTCTTTGGTCAAACGGGATCTAATAACAGGCATTCTTAACCTAAAAAAAGAAAGAAGAGATAACAACAACTGGTTTTGCATTATTTGCAAGGCCCTCCAGATGTTCGTGGAATGGAACCTCTGCCAGGGTTCTACTCCACACATCCAAAGAGGAGGCATAACTAGAGTTACAGCCTAACTACGGGGGGTTGCAGACTGCCAGAAATAGTGCAAATTCAGTCCACTTTTAGGGTTAGGGTTAGTGCGAGGGAATCATGGGAATTGTTTTTTTTTTTTCTGAGACATTGAGCCTTCTCTGTCAGAGAGCTCTGGTGCCACAATAAAATACACTTCCCATGACTCCCTAACCCTAACCCTAACCCTAAAAGTGGACTGAATTTGCGCTATTTCTGGCAGTCTGCAACCCCCCTACATTTGCAAGACCAATGTTTCCTATCCCAAATCTATTGTAGATGGTACACAATACAATTCACTACTGAGAAGGGAGCCGTCCAAATCCAGTGTGCTTACCGTACTCCAGGTAACTGTCTACAAGACTGTAGCCTTAAGGTTTTGTCACATAATTATCCCTGAAAAGTCCATCAAAGAAAATGATTATGTGCTTGGGGCTGCATTACTTGAAGGAGTGCCTCTTCTTTAACTAATTTGTTGTTGTGATGTTACCTTCCAGTTGTTTCTGACTTATGGCAACCTTAAGGCAAACCTATCACAGGGTTTTCTTGGCAAGTTTCTTCAGAGGGGGTTTGCCACTGCCATCCTCTGAGGCTAGGTATTTTTGCATGAAATCTTCCAGAAGGGGTCTCCTCTATGTCCCACCAATGGGAGTATGGTTGTGACACCATCAGAGGACATGGGAGAGGGCCTTCTTGGCTTTGGTGCCCCACCAAGCAAATGCCCTCCCCTTGGAGGCCCAAATAGTACCGATGCAGGTGTCTTTTTGGCACCAAGTCAAGACATGGATTTTTATTAAAGCCTTTGGAGCTTTACTTATTAAAACTCTTTTCACCTTTTAAAAGCTCTTTTAATTTGTTTGAATTGTTAATATGTTTTATTTTGTTTACTGATTGTAATTTTGAAAATCTTTACATTGTTTATTACAGTATTTGAAAATGAAGCCACCAAGGGGGAACACCAGCCCCAGTAGGCAGTGGCTGGGGAACCTTTTCCCTTTTGACTTCAACAATGCTGCCCTTACTTTGCGTTATCAGATTAAGGCCTCCTAAATAATAATGTTGGCAAAATGGGTGATTGCTAGTGTGGTGTAGTGGTTTGAGTGTTGGACTATGATTCTGGAGACCAGGGTTCGATTCCCAGCTCTGCTATGAAACTCACTGGGTGGCTTTGGGTAAATCACACTCTCTCAGCCTCAAAGGATGGCAATGGCAAACACTTTCTGAACAAAATCTTGCCAAGAAAACCATCTTAGGGTTGCCATAAGTTCTAAATATATTGAAGGCACACAACAGCAGAAAGTAGCAATGTTGGCAAAGTGGGCAACTGCTCTGGAGGTGAGTTCTTCTTTGAATAAAATGAAATCTCTTCAGGTTAAGTCATAGAAAGCCAAAAATTCATTCTTAATCATTCGGTATTTTAACTGAAATACAGAAAATAGAAAAAATATCCACAGCAAAGAACACCCCACACATAGCAAAGGCTCACTTTCCTCTGCTTTACCCACTCAGCTCCATTTCACTCCACTTGATGAGTCTTGTTGCTTAGTTTTTTGGCAAAAGTACATTCCTGGCAAAAGTACAGTTTGGCAAAAGTACATTACTTAGGTTTTTGGCAAAAGTATATTTTGGCAAAAGATTTGGGATTCCAGGAGGACTTCACCAAGGTCCTCCATTTTGAGCATGACTAAGAAGCATGAATTTATATTGCAACAAGTGTTTTTTTATTTGGTCATGTCCTTGGGTGCCCTACATTTTGTGGTGCCTTGTACTCTTTTGCAGTGAGGACATCTGGTCACCCTGCTCTCAAACACAGAGGCAAAGGCAACCCGCACCCTTACAAATAAAACACTCATTGTACAAAAACACTCATTTCAGTGTAAATCCATGCCTCTTACTCATGCTCAAAATGGGGGACATTTGGAGAGTCCCCCTGGACAGAAAAGCCTTGGAAAAAGAGGACCTCTGGTCACCCTGGTTGAGAGAATGTGATTTCTACAGTGTGGATGCAGGCATGGCCTATTATCCCAAGGGTCCTGGGATTTATTATCATATTTTAATATATTATAGAATTCAAAGATATAGCTGTGTAGAATCAGTATGTAGAGAGATTTTGTAGCACCTGAAGGAAAGAAATTGGCAGCATGAGCTTTCCCAGACTTAAGTCTATGAAGGTTCATGCTGCCAACTTCTTTCTTCCAGTTAGCCTTAAAGGTGTTACAAGATCTCCCTACATACTTACATTTATTATATAGTATGATGGTTTATTATAGAATTGGCTAGCTCCTGCATCCAAAAAAATGATCACAACAGAGAGAGAGAGCTTTCTTGGCAAGTGTCTTCAAAAGGGCTTTACCATAGCCATCATCTGAGGCTGAGAGCGTGGGGCTTGCCCAAGATCACCCAGCAGGATTCGCACCCTGGTCCCCAGAGTCCTAGTCCAATGCTCAAATCACTACACCACACGGGCTCTAGGCACTCTGATCCCCCCCAATTTATTCGGGTTCTTACCGTGGTCGTTGTTCTTGGTTCGAGGAGAGGATTTGCACTCAGCTCCACTCCCTGCGAGTTTCCCAAAGAAGCAGCAGCGAGGAAAGCGAAACTGAAACCGTTTAGAATTGAGTATAATAAGCACTGAGGACGTAAGCAGCCCCTTGGGAAAGTACCTTTCTTTTCCTTTTTGTTAAAGGTATGTTTCATTATTAACAATATGATTAGTTAACTACAACTACATCTGACATTTTGTGATTCTATATAGTAAGTGAATTACATATCATACTTCTAACATGGGTAATTCCATATTACAAATGAGTATTGTGGCTTAGTTTTTTTTTTGGGGGGGGGGGAGTACATTTCCTGGCAAGATTTGTTTTTTGCTGCCAAAAATATGCATCCCTTGTCTATTAAAAAAAAAAGTATTTGGAGCTTTATACCTCCAATATGGTTTGTTTAAACTTCAAATACTAGGTGTTTCTCAAATAGAGTTTCCTTCTCTTCCCCTTTTCTTCCTTCCCCCCATCTCTCCCCCCATCAGCACCACCAAGGCTGTTTCACTTCCATTTCTTTTACACTGAAAACCCTGTGAAAATTTTAAGAATTGGTTTTGCAACATCTTACTTGCAACTTGAGGGACCACATGGGCATAGGAGCTGCTCATCCCCTAGTACTGATCCAAATAGGGATTTCCACCCTCCCTAAAGAGCTAACTACACATGAGCTGAAATGTTTATTTGAGAAATGGGTGTTAAATGCTTGGAGGCTGACCAGAGGTTCTCTTTTTCCAGGACCTGTCCTCCATTTCAGCCTTCTGTCCAGGAAGAATTCCAAAATGGCCTCCATTTGCAGCAATACCAGGGTGACCAGGCATCCTTCTTTTTTCAGGGCTTGTCCTCCATTTCAGCCTTCTGTCCAGGAAGAATTCCAAAATGTCCTCCTTTTGGAGCAATACCAGGGTGACCAGGCATCCTTTTTTCAGGGCTTGTCCTCCATTTCAGCCTTCTGTCCAGGAAGAATTCCAAAATGTCCTCCATTTGGAGCACGACCAGGGTGAGCAGGCATCCTCCTTTCCCAAGATGTATCCTCCTTTTTCTAGGACGTATCCACCATTTCAGCCTTCTGTCCAGGAAAAATTCCAAAATGTCCTCCATTTGGAGCATGACTAGAGTGATCAGGCATTTTCATGCTCCATTTTCAGCTTGGCCAAGAAGCATGAATTGATATTTATATTTTCCCAAAAGTAAAAAGCGGCCAATTTTGTCCACTTTCTGTGCGGGTTAATGTTGCATTAATAATGGCTTAATGCATCTGAAAATGATCCTGTTTTTGCAGGATTTTTCTGGGATTTAAATCCCGTTTCTGCACTGGATTTGGCCACTTAGCCTCCAGTGTGATAAACCTCTTTTCACACACATCACGATTAAAAAGGGCTTATCCAAGGAATAACCAGCAACAAACAATTCATGGGATTTCCCCATGGATGATTTGTTGCTGGTTATTCCCCGGTTACTCCTAGGATAAGACCTCTTTAATTGTGACGTTGTGTGAAAATCTTTACCGCAATCGCATAACTTTCATGGGATAATGACTCTTTAAAACCCCATTTTCCTTGATTTCCCCCCATGTGATAAAGTCCTGAGGGAGATGGATATGTTTACCTTGGGGAAGAGAAGATTGACATGTGACGTGATAGCCCTGTTTAAATAGCTGAAGTGATGTCAGATTGAGGATGGAGCAAGCTTGTTTTTGGCTGTTCCAGCGACTAGTGTCCAAAGCACACTGCAGAAATAATCCAGTTTGAGATCGCTTTAACTGTCCTGGAATTCTGAGAATTGTAGTTTTGTGAGCACTTTAGCTTCCTCAGTCAGATAGCTCTGGTGCCACAGGAAACTAATCCCAGGATTCCCTAGCACTGAGCCAGGGCAGTTAAAGTGGCTCAAACAGGATGATTTCTGCAGTGTGTTATGGACCTAGGGGACAGAGCAGTGGATTCAGACTTACAGGAAAGGAGATTCCACCTAAACATAACTTCCTAAAAACAGTAAGAATTGTTTGATAATGGAATATGCTGCTCAGATAGTGATGGACTCGCTTTGGAGGTTTTTAAACAGAGTCTGGAAAGCCATCTGTCAGGGTGCTTTGATTGTGTATTCCTGCATGGCAGGAGGTTGGACTGAATGGCCCTCATGGTCTCTTCCAGCTCTATGGACATTATCACATGGGGGAAATCTGTTGGTTAATCCACACAAATCCCAAACAAAACTGAATTTGCGCCTCATGATTTCACACGACGTCGCACAGAAACTGGTCAGAAACTGGACAGAAACTGGTATTATCCGAGATCTTTTTAATTTCGGGAGTTTAGAGGAAATGAATTTGCGAAATTACAGTAATTTTGCATTTACTGTAATGTGAAAAGCAAATACGCAGGGACAATTCTCTTTTAAAACCTGGAGGAGGGCCAAGAGAAGGAGGAGGGGGGCCTCCAGGGAGGGAGAGTCCCGGGCTCCTTCTCAGTGCCAGGGAAGGGAAGGGAAGGCAAGGCAAGGCAAGGCAGCCCAGGAGAAAAACGTTTGGGACGGAGAAGTTTGGCGTTTGTGATAGAGGGAAAAGGAGGGGAAAGAAGCTTCCCTCGCAGCAGCTGTGGGTGGATGTGTGTGCAAGTGTGGGGTGTGCTTGTGGAGCAACTTGGAGATCCATCTCACCATGACGTTCTGCCCTGCAGGTCCTACAAAGGGGAAAGGCTTATGGGGGGGGGGCATGGGAGCTACCTCCAGTTTCCCCCTCTCAATCCCTCCCTTGCCTCGGCTTGCCTTGCCCTGCCTTTCCAGCCTCCTCCTCCTCCTCCTCCTCCTCCAACGGAAGGGGGTTAGGACCTGTGCAGGAGGACATGTCCCAAATGTAGGACAGTCTGACATTTCCTCCTGGGAAATGCAGGACTCGCCCTGGAAAAGGAGGAGTCTTGTCACAAAACACACCCATTTCCAGTACATGTACGGGTTCTTTTCCCTTGTGTATGAAAGTTAAAAACGTCTTTTTTTTTTTTGCTTTTAACTTAATTCTGTTATTACTGTAATTACATGTGAAAAGCTTTTGCGTAATTAAGCTCTATTTTCGCTTTCTTTTCGGGATGCTTCATTTCCACTTTATTATCTCTTTAACAACGAAACTGGCCCACATGTGATAACGTCCTATGATTCTATTAACCAAATTTGATGTAGTTGTCAGTGCATACTCTAGAGCAGAGGTCGGCAATCTTTGTTGCCGAGGGGCCGGGGGAGGGGGAAAGGCATGGGGGGCCAGGTGGGTATGTGCGTGCTTGTATGTGCGCATGCACTTTCTGCCCCCTGCACACACATGCGCATGACGCCCACCATCATGCACGTGCAACGTGGACACCATTTTGGAAGGCCCTCCCGCACCTGCGGCGGGCGAATTCGCCCGGCACAGATGCGGGGGGGGGGCTTCCCTGGGCCTTGGAAAGGCCCCCCTGTGCCTGCGGCGGGCGAATTCACCTGGCGCAGCTGCGGTGCGGCCTTCCCAAGGCCCAACCCTGGCTGCGCAGACGCTGTGGGGCCTTCCAAAATGGTACCTGCTGGTGAGTGCATGCGCACGCGAGCACAGGCCCCATTTTGGAAGCCACAATGGTGCCCGCGCTCACTAGTGGTGGCGGCAGGACCAGCCATGGGCCGGTCCCAAGGCCTCCGCTGGCCGCACCCTGCCCGCGGGCCGTAGGTTGCCGACCCCTGCTCTAGAACAACATTAGCAATGTAACAAAACAAAAAAAGAAAGCAAACATTTTTTTAAAATTGCAAAATATCCTAATATGCATTTTGGTCTTCTTGTTTTTTAGCAGAATAAGCTATTAGCAATGATAAATTCATACTATAAAAATGGAGCCAAACACTGCAAGGGAGAGGAGGAACTTTGGGTTACTTAAGTGGACAATTCCACTTCCTTATTTTTTCCCCCTACAGCTGCTACTAAACATGAAAAGGAATTGACTGATAGCTTGTGTTTTCTATGTGGTTTCTTTTTCTTCAAATCCCAAGAGGGAGACTCAAGTAAGTGGGTTATAATCACCATTTGGCTATGAAAACTCATTAACCTTGAGGAAGTTACAACATCAGAGGAAGACAATGGCAAATTTCCTCTGAAGAAATTTTGCCAAGAAAATCCTGATAGGAGGGTGTCATCTTATTCTTTCTTTCAGGGAAGAGTATGTTTTGGACCAGCCCTGCTTCACCTCCATCCACCCGATGCTCTCCTGCTACCACATTTTGTGGCAGACTGACTACTCTTTGTGGTGTCTGAGAATCCTTTACTTCATAGAAGTGTTGTTGTTATTGTGTGCCTTCAAGTCATTTCCAACTTGTGGCAACCCTAAGGCAAACCTATTGTGGAGTTTTCTTGGCAAGTTTCTTCAGAAGGGGTTTGCCATTGCCATCCTCTGAGGCTGAGAGAGTGTGACTTGCCCAGGGCCACCCAGATGGTTTCATGACTGAGCAAGGATTCAAACCCTGTTCTCCAGTCATAGTCTGGGGATTATCTGTGGTCACATACACACTGGTATTGGTGTCAGAGAGCCTTGCTTCTTATCCTGCATTCTTCATCTCTGTGTTTGTGCCACTTGGCCCAAACAGCATAGGGGCCCAAAAGTGAAAGTGTTGCAGCTCACAGAGGAACTTGCAGCTGACAAGGAGTTGGTGCTTGCCAGGCCCAGGGCACCTGCCCCTGACCACTTCCCCAGCCTCCTGGCTCCTTCCCCATCTCCACATCATGCATAGTCCACATATGCCAGTGGGATAGTTCACACATTTTGAGTTGGAGTGGAGCAAATCAGGATGTTTTTTTGCTCTGGTGTTGAGTACAGCTTGGATATGTTTTCCTCCTGTTTCGGCCACATGTGTTGTCTGAATAGGTACATTTTGAATTGGGGCTGAGCCAGTTCTTTTATCCCTTGTAGACAGTCCTTTACTTTTCTTGTGATTTTTTTTTTTTACTGCAGTCTTCATTCTGAATAATGACTGAGCTAAGGTATGGAAAATCTTTCACTGTTTCAATATCTTCACTGTCTACCTTAACTTTATGTAAATCACCTGTGGTCATTATTTTTATTTTCTTAACATGCAGCCGTAAATCTGCCTTTATACTTTCTTCCTTGGGTATCTTCAATAATAATTCCAAGTCTTTGCTATTTTCTTGTAGTAGTATAGTGTCATCTGCATATCTTAAAAAGTTGACGTTCCTTCCTCCAATTTTCACACCTCCTTTCTATAAATCTAATCCACCATTGTGTTTGATACATTCAGCATACAAATTAAACAAGTACAAGAATGATGCGATCTAATTGTCATTTCCTACCATTGTCAGTAAACAGAGGTATGAGAAAAACTATAGCACCAGCTGTCATGAATGACATGCAACCATTTTAAATGTGCTCCATAGAAGGTACAGCATTTTTTTTTGTCTGTTTGAGACAAAGATTTGAATATGCTAGTTATCGTTGGAGAGTGTTGATACTACAACTTGATTAAATTCATTTGTGGACGTGTGGATAGCTAGTCAAAGGTACAGATAATGAGATATGTAAAATTCAGTGGAATGGTTTCACAATCTTTTTTTTTTTAACAACTAATTGCTGCTAAAAAGGCCACTATGTTAACATTTTTGTGTTTCTTTGCTCTCTCATATTTTTTCCCTCAGGTACAGGACATCATGTATTTCTTGGATCTTCAGCATTTATTTGCTCGCTTCAGTGCCTTTGTTTGAACTAGGCAAGTTGCCATCTTTTCCTTCCCTCCTTGTGCTGTTCTCCAGCTTATTCATTATTTTTGAGAAATAACAAAGCTATTACAGGTGAGTCAAGGTACCTATTCATACAATGCTACTACCCAGAAATGTAATAATCAGAGACAGCATGTTCTTGTTCCATGAACATATATCAGAACACTCAGGTATCACCATCCTTCAGTTCATGGTTCAGTTAACCACACACTATTTCTTGGGAGCCTTTACTTTTATTATAAAGGTATCCTACAGAAAGAACAAAATAGCTTTTATCCTAAATAAATGAACAAGCATACTTATTGCACCATTTATGAAGTGTACTCTGAGTATTATGACTTTGCGAGTCATTTTCTCTGCTATGTGAAGGCAATCAAAAGTGAACCTGCATTTCCCATGGGAAAGAAACAGAAGAGATGGCAATTACTTCTTTTATATGTATTTCCTTCCTCAGATAATCTTTTCCCAATAAAGAGTTGCTCATATAAAAACTGAGTGTTCTCAAGATCACACTTGCCATCATACATTGTATATACATCTGAACTATACAACTTGGAGGTAACTGGGAGACAGGGCAGGCCCAAGACATTTGCTGCCTGACATGTAATAATAATAATAATAATAATAATAATAATAATAAATAAAATTTATTTATACCCTACTTAAATGAAGACAATCTAAGCGGCTTACATCAGTTAAAACCCCATACAACAAAATTCATACCCCAACCCACCCCCTTAAAACAGTATTAAATGGCAAGATAATTAAAACAGGAATATAAACATTCCAACACAAATAAAACAAACATGAAAATATAAAAATGCCCTGATTAGACTCAACTGCGCTCCACATCCATCAGCAATTGATGGGGCCACGGGGGGAGCGCAGGGATCAAAGAGCCCAAGGCCAAGAGAATTAATCTGGAAAGGCCTGCCGGAAGAGATCCGTCTTGATAGCTTTCTTGAAGCTGTCTAAAGATGTCAGCTGACGGATCTCGTACGGCAGGTCGTTCCAGAGTTTGGGGGCGACGATAGAAAAGGCCCTCTGGGAGGTCGCCGCCAGCCTAGATTTTTGAGGATGCAGCAAATTCCTCCCAGAGGACCGGAGAGCGCGGGGAGGATTATATGGAAGGAGGCGTTCCCTGAGATAGTAGGAGATGTAGTAGGAAATGGCACTCACCATCACCACCAAATTTAAGATTCAAAGTATAAGAGACAGCTCCTCAAGCCTCTCTTCCCTTCTGTATTAGTAAAACTACAATATCAACAGATAACTTGCTGCCCATTCATGACACAAAATATCTGCCAGCTGAACACATTATTATTCAGATTTAAAGTTGCAACAGAAATTGTCCAATATATCCAACTGACATAATGCTGTGTTACACTTTGATTTTGTTAATATAATACTGATTCTTCCCAAACTAGGAGTCAAAACTCTTGCTTTAAAATATAGCTTTTTCATGAGTCCTTTGTTTTTATTAAATGCAATGACTACTTGTGAAAGCTATTTAAGAACAGGCATGGAAACCAGTGTGGTACAATGGAAAGCCTAGAACTTGTCTAGGAGAGTATTCTTTCTGCAGTAATACTTGCTTATCATCAAAGCTTCTAAACTGAAGTCATCCTGTCAGTTTGCATTTCTTCCAACTGTATGGGGAAAAGGGAATCTAGAATAATGTCCCACAGATTGTCAACCAGGAACTGGTAGGTGATTCCTGAATTGTTCTTGAGGATGAGATATCTTAGACAAGTCAGTATCTTAATCTCTAAAGTGGTAAAAAAGTTCAGAGATGTCAGAGCTCATCTGTAGGCAGCTGTCAACGGAGATAGGGATCAAAGCCGTGCGTCAGACTTGCAAGATTGCTGCAGAGCTGAAGCCAGGATACACGTTGAGAGCTACAGCCAGGAAAGATTGTCATTCCCAAGGTTTTGGTAGACCTTCTTCTTTATAAGAATCAGTGGCCAACCAGGATGGGCAAAGTCCTTCCAATACATACAGATCCTTCACACAAGGAGATGTTTCATCCTGAAATCTGAATAAAAACATACTGTAGGAAACTGTCTCATTGCACTGAGCTAAACTACTGTCCTGTCCTATCCTGGACTTACACAGGACAAATAAACAAGCTCAGTTATCTAGTATGGGCTGCTCCATTTTATTTTTATTTTATATTATTGGATCCACAGCAAAAAAAAAAAAAAAAGGTGTGTGTGTTTAAAAATCGCATCCCTAGAGAACTGTGGAGCTTAAGAGTGAAATTTTGTAAATTCTGCTCTCTTAGAAGTATATATCTTAGAGAGAAATGAGGCTAACTCCCAGGAGAATCTACTTAGCAGCTATAGGAGACCCATTTTTTTCTCTTCATTTTCCAAGGAAGTCTGCCCTATGGCCAACCAGTGCTGCATGGGGTTATACTCCCCCTGTAATCTCAGACTCATAGCTTGGGTGTTCTGGATTCAACTGTGAGCCTGGATGCCCAGGTTTCAAAAGTGGACAGGATGCATTTGCACATTTACATCCATTCCTTGATACATCAGATCTGACAATGGTGACACATACTTTTGTTGCATCCTGTTTACATTACATTACACTACATTGATGCACTTTACATGGGAGTGGCTTTGGAAACTGTTTGAAAACTTCAGTGGGTCCAAAATATTGTGGCCAGGATGCTGAGTGGAGCCAGTTATAGGAAGCATATAACTCTCTTCTTAAAACAGCATCACTGACTATTGGTTTTTGTTTTTTCTGGACACAATCCAAAGTGCTGGTCATGACTTCTGGCAGATAGTCCAGGCTATCTGAAAGACCATATCTACAGAATCCTAAGATCTACAGGGAAAGTATTTCTTCAGTCTTCCCACCATCACAGGCTCACATGATAAGGACAGGAATGACAGCCTTCTCAGTGGCTGCTCACATCCTTTGGAAATCCTTTCCACTGGATGCTAGGCTGGCCCCCACTCTGCTTTTCTTCCACTGGCAGAAAAAAAGCTTTTTTTATTTCAGCAGGCTTTTAATGTGTAAGCAGAGAAGCTTCAGGCTGGGATGTGTGTTTTATTTATTTTTAAATGTTTCTATGTTTTTAAAGTCACAATCTCTCAGTCTTAGAGGATGGCAATGGCAAACCCCCTCTGGAGAAACTTGCCCAGAAACCCCCATGATAGGTTTGCCATAGAGTCATCATAAGCTGGAAACAAATTGAAGACACACAGCAACAACAGCAACAATAACATGTTTTTAAATGATTTTACATTTCTAATGTGCGGATTTTCAAAAATAAATTAAATTATTAAAATTTACTTATTGGGGAGCCACCTTGGGTCCTGCTCTGGAAGAAAGATGACATCCAAATAAATAAGGTAAACAATAAATAAGTAGATGAACAAACAACATGCTAAGACCTATTCTCTGGGGAAGGAAGCACCTATTCCATCTACTTACCTCTGTCCATTTCATGCCTGGCAGAAAGCAGAGAGGGCCATAAGTGACAGTAGTGCTTGGAGTTACAACAAGCTGCCATGCTGAGGAAAATGGAAAGAATTAAAGGTAGGGAGATGGGTTACAAAGCAGACAAAAAAATGGCAAGGGGTTTATTACATAACCAGGGCCTAGGGCAATTTTAATTAGCTCAATTAATTTAGCTGGGTTATAGCAACCCAGAATACTTCCCAACTTTTATGGAGGGAGCAGGGATAGTGAATTGACAGAGGCAAAATTCTCTCAATGAATGCAATTTTATTGGGGAACATACACACTAAGACAAGCACGCACACACGCAAGAACTATGGGATATAGGAGTTAGCATTGGAATAGAACAAGAGGCTCAACTAAAGGTGATAATTACTAAAGATCCAGTTGTTCCAGATGGAACGTGGGACTCGGCTGTGCAAAGGGGATTGGGGAAATGGCAACGAGTTAGAACTTGGTCAGAACTCAAAATAACATGGAGTCACCATGCATTCAGACTAGTTCGAGGAACAAAATATTTGAGGTACTTATATAGGCCCAAAACAGCCTGAGGCAAAGGTTGTTTACATTACATCAAAGAGGACAAATTTATATGTTAAAGATCACTCAGAATGGAAGGTATCTGAGGTGGGAATGGGTTGTAAATGTTTATTCTCTGGACAGACATCCTAGCTGTAAATTACCTAGCCTTCCTGCCTCAAAAGGTGTGAATTCCTTCCTTATTGCAGCTCCCAATTATCTGACTGGGTCACTTTTGGCTTCATAGTGGATCATAACTACAGGTCCATCCAGGGCCATGAATGGAACATGCATACACCAAAATTGGAAGATGTCCAATATTCGTAACAAGTTCATGAAAAGAGACCAGTGAAAGAAGGGAAGTCATGGAATAAACTGGAGTGGTGAGAACATGTGGGCAAGGTATAATCACAGGCAAATGGATCTGTCACTCAAACCTGGGTGGGTGGCATTATCAGTCCCCACACATAGGTGAATATATGGATTTGCCACTGAGAAGAACAAGAACAAGAAGATCCATGGTGGTTGTCATTTATGTTCTGTGAAAGATGTGAATTGTGAAATTGGCCTTCACATATACAGAAGACATGCTACCATAAACTGAGCCTGGAATGGGGAGGCATGTGGCTCCCAACCTTTTCTCTGATTTGAAGTAAAGGTGACGTGTGCCAAGAGATGAGCCAAACCACTGAAAATAGCCCACAATGGTCTAGGACTGTGGCTAATTGAGTCTAGTTTACTAATCTCAGCATTGATTATAGAATCATAGAATCATAGAGTTGGAAGAGACCACAAGGGACATCCAGTCCAACCCCCCTGCCACGCAGGAACTCCCAATCAAAGCATCCCTGACACATGGCCATCCAGCTTCTGCTTAAAGACCTCCAAGGAAGGAGACTCCACTACTCTCCGAGGGAGTGTGTTTCACTGTCGAACCGCTCTTACTGTCAGGAAGTTCCCCCTAATGTTGAGGTGGAATCTCTTCTCTTGGAGCTTACATCCATTGTTTCAGGTCCTAGTCTCTGGAGCAGCAGAAAACAAGCTTGTTCCCTCCTCAATATGACATCCCTTCAAATATTTAAACATAGCTATCACATCACCTCTAAACCTTCTCGAGGCTGAACATCCCCAGCTCCCTAAGTCGTTCCTCATAGGGCTTGGTTTCCAGACCCTTCACCATTTTAGTGGCCCTCCTTTGGACACTCTCCAGTTTCTCCACATCCTTTTTGAATTGTGGTGCCCAGAACTGGACACAGTATTCCAGGTGAGGCCTGACCAAAGCAGAATAGAGTGGCACTATTACTTCTCTTGATCTAGACACTATACTTCTACTGATGTAGCCTAAAATTGCATTGGCCTTTTTAGCTGCTGCATCGCACTGTTGACTCATGTTCAACTTGTGGTTCACCTGGATTCCTAGATCCCTTTCACACGTAGTCTCATTCAGCCAGGTGTCCCCCATCGTATATCTGTACTTTTCGTTTTTCCGCCCTAAGTGCGGTACCTTGAATTTCATTTTGTTAGCTTTGGCCCAGCTTTCTAGTCTGTTCAAGTCATTTTGAATTTTGATCCTGTCCTCTGGGGTATTAGCTACTCCTCCTAATTTGGTGTCATCTGCAAATTTGATAACTATGCCCCCAATACTGTCATCCAAGTCAGTAATAAAGATATTGAATAGCACTGGGCCTAGGACAGAGCCCTGTCCTGGTCACTTCTTTCCAGGTTGAAAAGGGGCCATTGTTGAGCACCCTTTGGGTTCAGCCAGTCAACCAATTACAAATCCATGTAGCAGTTACTTTGTCTAGCCCACATTTTACCAGCTTGTTTGCAAGAATGTCATGGGGAACCTAGCAGTGGTTCTCAGTGTTTCAGACAAAACCTAGTTCCCCTCTATATGGGGGAAAGTGTTCTCTAGGTTGTTTGTGGCCACTGTACCCCACTTCAACCCCAAAGCCCCCAACTCCCTCCTTTTTTTAAAAAAAAGTTGTAAATATTTGTGCCTCCAAACCACACCCAAAACCCTCAAAGCATGCAAAAACATGGGAAATGTTCTGTTAGATTAATACAAAACAAGCACTCCATAATTTTTAATAATGTTTTGAAGGCATTACTGCTGTCTCTTCCTAATATGCCTTGCTCCTCTCTATTAACATATGTAACACTAAATATTTTTATATAAATACATTTGTTTGTTTAAGCAACAGTCTTTTTAAAATTATAGCTGTGGTGAATGAAAAGGATTGAAGAAAGAAACATAAAATATTGCACAAAGCCAAAGAAAAGGGGGATTTGCAATTTTTTGCAAAGGTAATCTCCAATGCCAGTTAAACTGGATTCTGTGATGCTACTAGGCTCTCCAACTACTGATAGGCTCACCATAGTATCACATTCTCCATCATTAAAAGTTCTTGCCACAAAATGGAATGTTATAAAACATTCAGTGAAATACTTCTTCAATAATTTACTTTAGCTTAAAAATAGCTACACAAGAAACATATAGTGGCTAAGAACACTGGAAGTGACAAACTCATTCCCTGTAGACAGAGGGTATTTACAGACTGCCAGAAATAATACAGCTTGAGACCACTTTAACTGCCCTGGTTCACAGCTAAGGAATCATGGGAACTGTAGTTTATTGTGGCACCAGAGCTCCTTGACAGAGAAGGCTCAATGTCTCAGGAAAAAAATAACCTACAATTCCCATGATTCCCTAGCACTGAGCCAGGGCAGTTAAAGTGGTCTAAAGGTGCATTATTTCTGGCAGTCTGTAAAGGCCCAGAGAAGGGGACCAAGGAGTGGAACTGGAACCAAAATAAGCCTATGGTAACTTTTCAGAAGGCATGAGCTATGAACCTGCAGTTGAAGGGACTAGAGCTATGCCAGTTTTCATTGCCTTCTAAATCCTGAAGTTGAGCCCTATCTGCATGAGCCCAGAGTATCCTGGCCCCGCAGCTGCCCTGACATAACCCTGTTACATGGTCATCCATACCTGCATCACAGCAGCTATCTGCACAGGCGTCCTGCTGAGGTGCCCAGCACATCTACCTCTGTCATGGATTACTCACTTTGGAGGTCAGAACAAGACCCTCAGCCTCAAACACATGGGTGGGAGTATCATTCTGATTTCAGAAGCTAGTGACCCACGGTGGTAGCAGATGCACCAGGCATCTCAGAGGAACATCTGTGCAGGAATTAAGGGCTCCGGATCTTCCCAGATCATTGTTCTCATCTGGCTGGATGCTATCTTGAAGGAACAGATAAATTGACTTCGGATATTATCTCTGCATATAAAAATCCTAACTCTCACCACTATCAAAGAAGTTGTTGCCTTGAGTCCCAATATTATGAGAAAGGTGGGATATAAATGTTATTGTTATTGTTACTGTCTTATTACTCACAGATGTGTTCATGGAACTCTCTAGCTCCAAATACAAACTTCAGGATCATCACTCTCATGTAGAAATGACCATACCAGTCACGCAACCAAATCCTACAGGTGCTTATGCATAATAAATTCTCCATATTCAGCGGAATATATGCAACCGAAGTATTTTCCAAATGGATTAAATATAAGTTGTTCAGGAAAGAAAGGAAGAGGGGAAGAAAGAGGGAAGAAATAGAGGGGGAAAGATAAAGGGGATAAATGAAGAAAAGACAGTTATTATAGAGAGCAAGAGAGAGTTCTGTAAGTTGTAGAGTCGGCAATTATAATGTTAGGATTAATTAGAATACATTAGAGTATGTATTTTAAAAGATGTTTATTTATGTGATATGTGTTATGAATGTTCTGATTTTTTATTTTTATTATTATTATTTTGCATTATGGACGTTATGAGTTATATGTTTTCTTTTTTATGATCAATAAAAGTCATTTTTAAAAATATAAGTTGTTCAACATGTTAAATGAGTCATATTTCAAATAATTTGATACCACACACACACACACATTTATTGGGTAAATTTTATTTTTCTAAAGTTGTTTGTCTCCAAATCCTAGAAACAGAAGATTGATGTACCTTAGGAGTTTGTTTCTATGAATTCATGATACCTTCATTTGCCACAAGATGGTGCTCCCAGTACAGTCTTGTACCTTGCAAAATTCCAAACATGAATCACAATCTAGAATAAGTAGGTCAAAAATCAGTCTTTAGCTTGCATTTGTTACCCTTACTCAATCTCTTTCACACACGTAATTTCCAATCTCTCGGATCCGAATATATTTTAATTTCTTTGCAAAAGAGTGTCTCTACAAATCCATGAAGATCAACTTGTCTTTAATGTTTACAGATTTGAAAATACAGGTTTCATGCCAATTATATAACTAAACAAAATAGCATTTCACAGGTTTATAAACTTCATCTGTGTTTGTGTTTGCTAGAGACACAACAATCCATCTGGATTTAATTTTCTTAAAGTAACATTAAACTCTAACTAGATGAAAGTGCCAAAACATGAATCATTTTCATGAACTACATTGGATTATGTGTAGTCAAGCAATACACCAAGATCCCACTAAAGAAGTAAAAATTAAGAAATCCTGAAGAAAAAAAACACGTTAATACATTCAGCTGCTGCCTTAATATACAATCGCCCCTCTGTTCTTGCGGACTTGAGATCCGCAGACTTAAATATTCACAGAGGAGCAGCCTCCTTTAACTTCCATGGGGCGGGTGCCCACAGGCATGTGCCCCATTCAAGCCTATGAGTCTTGAATATCGGCAAGTCTCCGTTTCCGTGGGGGATCCAGAATGGAGGGCCGTGAAAACAGAGGGCCGACTGTATAAGTTCATAAGAGACTAAAGGATGCAATGAAAGGGGTAAGCCACATAAAGAGAAAAAAGTTATTCACAAAATAAACATTTTTGCACCTATTACCACACTAGAACAGTTAGCTTCAGGAAGCATGCCTTTCATCAGAAATTTAAGCAATAGGATGTTGTAAAAATGAAGCAAACAGGAAGTCTAGCAATTTATCTCAATGACATGTCTCATATGCAAAATCTTCAAATGATCAAAGATGGCAGGGAAGGGGAGTAATGTGAGATTTCTTGAAGAATCATAAAATAATCAAATGTGGATTATAGATTATAAGCTTTGGACAAGCACAAAATTCTTCCATTCTTACCCAAGCATTTTAGTTTTCCAATAGTTTTTTTCTACGGTAGGCCAAAAGCTGGGATCATTACAAACAGGACTTCTAGCAGAAGAAAGTGCAGGGGTGCAAGAGCAGAATGTTAGGTGTATAGACTCACACTCTGTTTTACTGTTGTGGAATATTTCTGCCCTACATGTCCACAGATTCTTTCTCCTTAGATTTGAGCATCCATGACTTGAAAATATTCCACAAAAATATAAATTCCAAAAGCAAACCTTGATTTTGCCATTTTGTATAAGGAACACCATTTTACTATGTGATTGTATTAAATGGGACTTAAGTATCCATGGATTTTGGAATCCATAGGGAGTCCTGGAACCAAACTTCAGTAGATACTAAGGGCCTATTCTATTAGGCAGGGGTAGGCAACCTGTCCCCTTTAAGGGCCGAGGGACTTCAGCTCCCAGAAGCCTCAGCCATGTTGGCCAATAGTCCCAGGTTGGCCAATAGCTCATGGGATTCTGGGAGCTGAAGTCCCTCGGCCCTTAAAGGAGAAAGGTTGCCTACCCCTGCTATTAGGTATCATCTCCCACTTTTTATTTCACAACATTGTACTAATTCTCTTGTTTAATGTATTGTTAAATGGATGAAACCTTTCTAATATCAACTTGGGAATACTAAACCATTTATACCATTGAAGTTATGGGGAAAAGAATCTGAAGATTGTGGGGTGAGAATTATGTAGCCTGCAGGTTAGATATGTTTCAGTGGGGTCCAGTATAACTTTTGGGACCTACAGACTCCCATAAGCCACCAGCAGCCCCAATTCAGCTTCCAACAGAAAAAAAACAAAACACTAAAAATACTCAGGATCCACCACACTAAAACAAGAGTCTCTCTCTGTCAGCTCAAAATGCAACCGGTAGTGACACAGATCACATCCAGTCTCCCAAAATAGTGGTTATGACAGCATGTTGCAGTTGCCCAAAGTCTTGGAGAAGTTTAAAATCAAGTGGTGCAGCCCTGTGAGCTATGGAAGATGCCTCCCCTGCTATAGATGAGGAGCCAAAAGATCAACAGCTTCTTCATATCAGTATGCAGAGAGATCTTGTAGCACCTTTGAGACTAACTGAATAAATTGGCATCATAAGCTTTCACACACTTCAGTCTACTTTCTCAGCTGTGTTTGGTGGGGTGGAAGCCATGTTAAGCACCCTGCATAGTAGTATAGTTTTAGATCTGGTAGTCTGCAAACACCTTTTATTTTATCTTCCGTAAGTAATTTCCATTTTATTCTGAACTTTTCCCCAGACCATATAAATTTTAATAATTCTTTTTGCCATTCATCTAGATACTTTTCTTTCATGATTATTGGGAGATTTTGAAATAGATATATGCATTTTGGCAGTATATTCCTTTTGAAAACTATTTTCCCCAAAAAAGATAGTTGTAATTTTTCCATTTTTCTAGGTTTGCTTTTATATTATCCCATGTCTTTTGGTAATTATTCTTGAATAAGTCCATATTTCTTCTCGTCAAATATATTCCAAAATATTTGACTTTTTTCTCTAATTTAAATCCAATCATTTCTTTTAGTTCCTCGTCTTCTTTCTTTTTCAAATTCATTGTCAATATTGATGTTTTTTCTCTATTTAATTTGAATCCAGCTACTTCCCCATAATCTTGTATGACATCTAAAAGTCTATCTATACTTTCTTTTGGGTCTTCTAAAAAGCATATAATATTGTCTGCGAAAGCTTGTAACTTAAAAGTATGTCCTCTCATCTTGACTCTTTTGAGCATCTCATCTTCTCTAATTCCATTATTTAGGACTTCCAATGTGATGATAAACAACAATGGGGACAGTGGACATCCTTGTCTCGTTCCTCTCTCTATTTGAATATTACCTGTTCTCTCATTATTTACAATGATTTGAGTTCTTTGGTCTTTATAAATCGCTTTAGTCCATTCTAAAAATTTGAATTCCATTTTCATTCTGCTAATTAGTTCTTGCATGAATTTCCAATTGACCCTATCAAATGCTTTTTCAGCATCTATCAACATCATTGCAAGCTTTCATTCATTATGTGTTTCAAAGTGTTCAATGATGTTTAAAACTGTTCTTAAGTTATCTTTAGCTTATCTTCCTTGTAGGAACCGATTTTGGTCTTCGTGAATTGTCGTCTTAAGTATGTTTTTTATCTTGTAGCAATGATAGCTGTGAATATTTTATAATCTATGTTAAACAGCGAGATTGGCCTACAGTTTCTTATATCTGTTTTATCTTTATTTTCTTTTGGAATTATGCAAATATATGCATCTTTCCAAGAGTCAGGTATACCTTGCTCATGTATATTGTTCATCATTTCTTTTAAAGGTTCTATTATTTCTTCCATCAGTTTTTTATAATATATTGAAGTTAGTCCATCCGGACCTGGTGTTTTTCCTAATTTTAATTTTCCTATCTCATTGGAGATTTCCTTGCTAGTTATTAGTTTATTTAAGTTTTCCTCCTGGTCTTTATTTATTTAGAGCAGGGGTAGGCAACCTTTCCCCTTTAAGGGCCGAGGGACTTCAGCTCCCAGAAGCCTCAGCCATGTTGGCCAATAGTCCCATGTTGGCCAATAGCTCCTGGGATTCTGGGTGTTGAAGTCCCTTGGCCCTTAAAGGGGAGAGGTTGCCTACCCCTGATTTAGAGTGTTTATCTTTTTTTATACAAGTATCTTTTTATTGCATTTTCATTGTTACTCACTTCTGTTTCTTTGCTATATAATTTTCCATAGTATTCTTTAAATATTTTCATAATATTTTCCTGATCTGTATATGACTCTCCCTTATGATTTATTTCCATAATAAATTTTTTCTTTCTTCTTTCTCAATCTGTTAGCTAATAGTCTACCTTCTTTATTTCCCACCTCGAAATGTAGTTGTTTTACTGCTTTTAGGTTTTTTCCAATTCTTTAATTGCTATCAGTTTTAACTGTTGTTGCAAATTATCAATATCACAATTTTTTTTGTCCCCACTATTTTTCCATTTTTCTTCTTTCTTTTTTAGTTCTTTCCTTATTTTGTCTTCTTTCTCTTTCTCTTTTTTTCTTTGTTCATATTGTAATTTTATAATAAGGCCTCTAATTACTGCCTTGCTTGAATCCCATATTGTTTTTGATAGTATTCCTTCCAGGGTTTTTATTTCCATTTGAACTCAGGCCTGGCCATGGGACAGGGACAGCCTCGGTCGCCAGGGTCAGTGGCATCACTAGGGGGTACGGGGAGTGCAGATGGCACCAGGTGACACCCTAAGGGGTGTGTGACACCACTGCTCCTCAAACATCTACCATTTGGGAAGATGTTTTCCTAAAGGGAAAAGATGGCCTAGATATGGGTAAAGGATTGCTGGAGGGTAGGGGAAAGTGATATATAGTGAGAGGGAAAAGATTGCAGGGAGATTGGGAAAGATGGCATAGAGACAGAGAAAAGCTGTTTCTGTTTCAGACTTTACCACTTTTAACAAATGATTCTCTCTTTTTGGAGTGACAGAAAGACATAAAAAAATTATATGGCAAGGCAGAATACCTATAATAAGGTTTAAGCTCTTAAAGGATTCAAGAGAAAGGGGTGGTTTAGGATTACCAGATTTAAAATTATATTATGATGCCTCTACTCTAGTTTAGTTAAAAGAACTGATAATTTTAAAGATGAAAAATTGTTAAATTTAGAGGAGCATGATTTGAGATTTGACTAGCATGCTTTTTTATGGTATGCAAAAATTAAGGCAAACAAAGATTTTAATGAACACTACATAAGACTTCCCATTTAAGAGTATGGAATAAATATAAAGCTCAATTTTTTTCCTAAAATACCACTTTGGGTTTTTGCCCAAGAAGTACTATTTAGAAGACATAAAGCTTTTACTGAAAAATTGATTATTTATATAGACTTAAATGGGAAGAAAATGATCTATAGATGGTATTTGACTTTAGGATTATCTAAGACAGGGGTAGGCAACCTTTTTGAGCTGGGGGCTGGGTTGCTGTCCCTCAGACAATTGGGGGGGCAAAGCGCCAAAAATAAACAAATAAATAAATAATTTTTTTAAAAAATTTAAAATATGCATGCACACTTTCTCAACCCCAGAAAAGCCATGGCAAAATCCCTGTGGAGATTTTGCCAAGAAAACCCCAAGAACAAGTACTAACAACAATAATCAATATCATCATGGCGGGCGACAGTGGCAGCAGAGGGCAGCGGCAGCAGGACCGGCCTGGGGCTGGTCCAAAGGCCTCAGGGGGGTGCATCCGGCCCCCGGGCTTTAGGTTGCCTACCCCTGATCTATATGCAGGAGTAAATAATAAGTCCTGGAAATGCAACATACATGAAGGTACTTTTTGCCACATGTGGTGGACCTATAATAATGCAAAGACTTATTGGACAAATGTAAAGAGGCTATGCAGTCAATTTGGAAACATAAGATTTAATTTAAACTAAATTTTTCTTGAGTTTGGCTAAAGAGATATATAAAGACATCAGTTTTAAAGTGGTTAATTACATAATACTAGCTGCTAGACTGTTATTTACCCAGAATTGAATTGAAAGAATACTATCCCATCAGATGAATACTGGATTATTATTTTGTTTGGATTAACTATTTTGTCCTGTTGATGAACTTCCTGTGTGTGTGAGAGAGAGTGTGTACATGTACACAGAAACATGCAGAAAAATGAATGCACACAAAACATCCCTGTCTCCTGCTGATTACTGGACAAAAACAATTAGCATGTGTTTATGGCATAACAATTGCATAGTTCCAATACCCCCCACCCCACCCCCATAAAGTGCTTTAATTAGAAATGTCAGACCATCATGTTATCAGATTAGGATTTTGCTAAACAGATTTATTTTCACTTAGATTCTTATAATTCTACATTTAAACTCACTGTTTTCTCCCTGCAAAAAGTAGGAGAAAGGACAGGATGTATGACTGTAACCATAGTTCTTTGAGTGGTCATCTGTGCACTCACACAAATGGGTTATCCTGCACATCTTTCAGAAACTTCTAGAGTGGTACATAATAGATGTCAGGGGCATCACTAGTGGGTTGTGGGTTGTGTACTGCACTGGATGAAAGCCATGGGGGTGTGAACACCTGGTAAGGCCCTCCTGGGTAGGGAGAGCAGAGGAAGTCTGCTGGCTCACCCACCTGCCTGTACAGCTGCCTGGATCTTTCTGGGTCTAGCCAAGACAGCAGATATGCAAGACAAATGGAGGGAGGGGGGGTTGGAGCCATCCGCTCACCCACTCGAATGAAGTACAGCTCTCCAAAAAGCAATATCAATCCAAGACCTCATATCCACTTTTTAGTTAGTAATAAAAGCAATGGGCTACCAGGTAGCCACCCAACAGATGTCCTCTAGTGGCACACCAGCTAGGAAGACAGAAGATGTGGCAATGGCCCATGTGGAGTGAGCTAGAATTAGAGTTGGAAGGTCCTTTTAAGCTAATTCGTATACTATATGGATAGCCAGTACCACACACTGCAAGAAGTGCTGCAATGAAACAAGCAATCCTTCCTTTGTTGAAGAACAGCTCTTTGTAAGCCTGAAAATCCACAGTCCTATCAAAGTAGAAAGCCAAAGCTCTTCATATATTGAGACAGTGCCACCATCTCTCAATGGCAGAAATAGGATTCTGCAGGAAAGCTGGGTGAACAAATGTCCTGGTTTATATGGAAAGTGGACACCACCTTAGGCAAGAAGGAAATGTTTCTCAGAATGGCTAATCAGGGTGGAAGTTCAGGTACAGAAAGGACAGAGCTTATCAGCTCATCTGGCAATCACAATCATAATCAAGAAAGCAGCCTTCCAAGATAGCAATCGAAGATCATGGGCAGCTAGAGGTCCAAGGGCTCTGGAATACCTTCCCAGACAAGATACTGGCACCTTCCATACTTTTTTTTCATATACAAAGACTTATATATTCTGACAGGCATTTGATGAGTGATGATATAAGGCCCATCTTACAAAATGCACTGAATATTGCTAATTGTTGTACTGGTGTGTGAGCATGTTTTAATGATATATGTTTTAACCTGGTTTTAATTTTTTTCTGATTGTTCAATTGTGTTTTAACTTTTACATTTTAACAATGTTTTTTTAATCATTGTAAGCTGCTTTGAATCTCCATCTTGGCAGTGGCAGGTTTGCCTATGAGCACTATTTAACCTCTAGATCCTTTGTAGCATGAGAAGCAGAACTATAGCAGAGAACAAAATGAGTTTGCTGGATTATTTAACATTTTTGCTTTTCTAAATGGAACACATCTGATGAGAATCCGATGGAAGTGCAATCAACATGACTCCCTTTGCGCCTCTGTAACCTACTGTTCCATAGTGTGAAATTCTAATTCTAATTCTAATATGAGTCAAAGAGTGCCAGTTCAGGCAAATGCTGATGATTACAGGTCAAGAAGATGGCTTTTGTGTTGTGATTATCTCTCACTTTCTCATTCTCCACTACACGTTCAGCATTAACCTATTTAACTCATTTCATCAAGCAGACACCAACTGGACAGAAAGCATCCATTGTAATCAGATTGCTTGCTTGTTTTTGCAGAGTTCATTGTCAGTTCTTTGCACCAGCTGCAATTTAAAGCTTGCTTTTAGTGCAATGCAGATCAATACAGTTCAGCTCAGCTTTGAAGAGCAGATTATAAGAACATCCTTTTCCAGCAGTCTAAACAGAAAGCTACCATTTGTAAAACTGCCATTTGGGGAGTGTACCTTTTTCATTCCCACATCCCAAGGGCTTTAATGAAAGCTTTCTGGGGTGGGTAAACCCTACTGCCACAGGGAATGGCATTTATGAACCCCAAATGTGAAAGTAGACCTTAAATCTCACTTTTAATAAAACCACAAACAATAATACTTTTGAGGAGCTGGATGTACAGTGGGCCCTTAGTGTGTGCTGGGTTTTGGTTCTGGGATCCCCTGTGGATACCAAAATCTACGGATGATCAAGTACTATAATATGCAGTGGTGTAGTAAAATGGTGTATATAAAATGGCAAAATCAAGATTTGCTGTTTGGATTTTTAAAATATATATATTTCAAGCTGTTGATGGTTAAATCCATAGATGTAGAATCCATGGATATGGAGAGCTGACTATGCTAGACCTTGTCTATGAATTAACACAGCATTTTCCCAAAAGACATGAACAAACTGGGGGGAAAAACTCAGTGGCAAATTCAAGACCTTGAGTATCTACATTGCCTGTCAAAGTTCTGGAAGTCACTCAATAAACTTTTGATTCCAATAATTAAACCATTTCTTAGCCTTTCCCCTCAAAATCAGCACAGATCATTGTCCAACTACACTGGTAAATTACACATCAATCTTGAGTTATTTTTAGAGTATAGGTTATATAAACTACGTTCCCCTTGTCTGATGATTTCTGTTTAAAAAGACAGAATGTGAAGTTCTTAGATCATTCAGTGTACTGTCTCTGTTCTGTTCTCAGAATGACTACTAGAAACATAGTTCTGATAGCTAACATTTGTTCAGTGGCATCATATCCAGATTGCAACTGAGAATTTTCCATGTTCTGATCATAACCCTTAGATTTGGATTAATTCTAACAAAACAAAGCATGTACATTAATTCTATAAATTCTATTGTGCATGGCATGGCACTTACATACGGCAATTTGCCACTTTATTAATAACTGTGGGGAAAGCCACTTCCCACTATCTTGATATTTCTAACATACGCCTTAGGCACTACATTATTCCAAAACATTATTCCCAAAACATTTGGAATCTAAACTAGCTAACCTCATTAGTATATGAAGGTTAGCCTCTGGATGTCAGGAAATTTTAAGACTGAAACAGAAACTTCCATGAATTGTCTGTGCTTAGAGGTCTCCTCAGATGCAAAAAAGAACAGGTCCTGTGATTATCAGGAACCTTGGGCTGACCAGCCAGACACAAATGCTACCTTCTCCTTCTATTTTAACTGATAAACATGATGGTCAGCTTTTTTATCCTATTCATATTAAGTCTCAACGTCCTAACTGAGATGTTGATCTCCACCATTAGAGGCTGATATCTCTGATGTCAGTTGTGCAATGAATCTGCTCTGGATTCTAATCTGAACTGTAAAAGAGCTATCCAAGGTGCTAAACCTATTTAGGTTTCTTCAAAGTTCAGGGGAAAAGCATATTCAACATCACTCCTGACATCAGAACCACTAAATTCCTCTGTGCTTTTCTCCTTGTTGTTGGAATCATATCTCAGCGATTAATTAATAAACTGTCACTTTGGGATGCTACCCCAGATCTATCAGATGAGAATCTGAGGCATTTGTGTATGAAGTGTTAAAATCTGCCTGAAGCTATGCAGCCTACTTTTGTCTCAACAGAAATGACTATGCAGTTTTTAAACTGTGCTTTAATTTATATCATCTGTTTTTTGCAGTGTGAAAAATTTGTTTTCTTAAAATTGTGCTGAAGATGCTGTGGGAAATGGGACTAAATGAAAATTGGAAAGTATTTGAAAGTTTTGAAGATCTGATTACACTAAGTCTTGGACAAAATATTTTGGTTTTAAAAAAGCAATTCAGTTTAACAAATCTCCATTAACAACAAAAATAATTAAATATATTGTTCCTTTGATATATTCTCTCTTTCTCATTCACACGTACACAGAGAGAGAGAGAGAGAGAGAGAGAGAACAGATCACATTTGTTATTGTTGTTGTGTGCGTTAAGTCATTTGGGGTTGGACTGGATGGTCCTTATGGTCTCTTCCAACTCTATGATTCTGTGATTTCTGACTAATGGTGACCCTAAGGCATGACATGGGGTTTCTTGGTAAGATTTGTTTGGAAGAGGTTTGCCATTGCCTTCCCTTGAGGCCAAGAGCTTGTGACTTGCCCAAGGTCACCCAGTGAGTTTCATGTCTGAGCTGGGAATCGAACCCTGGTCTCCAGAGTCGTAGTCCAACACTCAAGCCACTGTGCCACACTGTCTGTCATAGATCACACAGAAGGTTCTAATTTGTTGAATCATTTTAAATTTAATTTCTTTAATGCATACATAGTATACCTCTCCGTTTCATTAAAAGTATCTGATTACATGCCTCCTATTCTTAGCTACTATAATAGATGTGCCATTAAGCTAGGTAGAGAGAAGCCAAGCACTATTTTCTCTTAGTTCCTATTTGGGGGAAATTTCTGTGTATGCTAAAAGGCAATGATATGTAGCAACTCAATAGCAAAAGTGATTTATATTAGCAACTTCATGTATTCAAGTCATAACACATCCTCCAAATAATATAAATGTATGAACTCATTGCTATGATATCAAGCAGAAAGTGTAACAGGAAGATAAAAAAAACTGCAAGTGGAACAGCTGGATGTGTGATCATCTTGAACAGCAGCAAAATCAAACAGCAGAAAAAATAAGGTTACGATATATATAACAATATGATTATAGAACACTTTATTAATAACTGTGTATATAACAATGTGATTATAGAACAAAGCAATTATTTTCCGATTATCAGTGCTGTCAGTTACCTCTGCTTTGCAATTATTTGTTTTCAACTGGTTAACTATTTTTCTTTTTATCATTATTTTAATTCATTTTAGCCTTTGGTTTTATTGTATCTGGGTTTGTTTTTTAAAATGAAGAAGAGTTTTCAAATCTTCTTAAATAAGCAGGTGCAAATCCCATAGAGAGCTAAATGTCTATAATTAAAAATGATTATTATAGCACCCTGTCAATCTGTTACACATTTGAATTGTGTTGGTTTAATATTTACCTTCCTGGTTGCCACTTCAAATCAACATAGGTTGATTCAGGTAGTCTAGTATCATTTTGAGAGCAATACTGGAGGTCTTACTTATGTTCTTATTTGTGAGAGCAATTTGGCAGTGGGCATGAGGTCTTGTAGGTAGTCACCTCAATTGTGGAATTCTGTTTCAATTTATATTTGGGGATTTCTTACATTTGGCAGCACCAGATGCAGTGTGATGATGCTTTTTTTTAAAAAAAATAATCATAAACAATTCTATCTTTTGTGCATTGTTTTTGATTTGTTGTTTTTTAAATGTTGTAACCCACCCTGATTGCCGAGCAGAGGGGCAGGCTATAAATAAAAAATTATTATTATTATTATTATTATTATTATTATTATTATTATTAAAAGTTAACTGTATACACTCTTTTAAAATGGATTATTCTCTATATATAGTTGATTATAAGTCAGCCTCATGTATAAGTAAGTCAAAGGTATGTTTGGGGGCCAAAATTATGGATTTTGATATTAGCCATGGATAAATCAAGGGTAAAACTTGGGGTCATGTAACCAAGGATGAAAAGGATGAAGCAAAGGAAAACAATGCCAAATAACTTACAAAATTCCTGCAGGCATAACTGTTTGTGCTCACCCTAAAGACTGGATGGATGAGGAGGAAACTATGGTAAACCATGGTTGTGTATGTTAGTGTGATTGTGCGATCTGTGTTGCACTACACCAAAGATGTGCACCTGGATTGCCACCAAAGAAGCGATACGGAGCTCTGTGCATGCTGGAGAACTCTCTCTCTCCCTCCAGAAGCAGGCAAATGAGACAACAGGCAGATATCTCTCAAGGAGGCATTTTACTCTTTGTCCCTCTGTGTACAAGCTTATTCTGACTCACAATGCTACTACCATAACACCACACACCAACAAACCACACTGTATATTGAGGCTCCTCCCTTGTATACATGTGCCATGCACAGGCACTTTGTTCAACAGTGTATGTATAGGGAAGGTGACCAGGCACAGGAAGGACTAAGAAAATGCACACTTGTCAAAAAAAAAAAAAATGAAAAGGCAAAGCAAAGAAAATGGCAAATACATTAGCAGTGATTAGTTTTAATGTGATAACATTACCTGATTTTAACCCAGAAAATCTGACAAACATACAAAAATGGCTTATACAAATCTTTCAGACCCCAATTTTTCTTGGCACTCTTTTCAGGAGAAGCACCAAAGAGCTGTTACCACTGCCATTTTCCTGCCCAAGCATTGAAAAAGGTCAGAAGTGGCATTGCAGCAGTGCCTGGGCCTTAGGTTGCCTACCCCTGAATAAGAAGAAGAGCCCTCCCTCCATTCCATCCAGTGTCATCTGAGGGAGAGACACTAGGCCCAGCACCATCGGGCCTGGAGTAAGAAGAAGAGCCTTCCCTCCATTCCCTCCAGTGTCATCTGGGGGAGAGGACACTAGGCCCAGCACCATTGGGCCTGGAATAAGAAGAAGAGCCCTCCCTCCATTACCATCTGATGTCATCTGGGGGAGAGACACTAGGCCAAGCACCACCCAGCCTAGAATAGGAAAGAATGATGAGATTCGAATGTATCTGCTTTAATGTTTGTTTTGATGTTTTGAAATGCTGTACACCGCCCCGATTGCCTAGCAGAGGGGCGGGATATAAATAAAAATTATTATTATTATTATTATTATTATTATTAATAATAATACATTTGCTTAAGAGAAAGCCCATGAGAAATATCAAGCCAAAATTTCTTAGGAAAATGAGTATGCTAGTTCACTATGAAAGAAAGGGATGTTAAGTTTCCAGAATCAACAAGAGTGTCAATAACTTACATACAAACTAAAATCACAAATTTGTGTTAGGAGGTTGCTCAGCTGGAAATACTTTATGTAAGCTAGCTTCCAGCTATACAACATGGTTACAGAATGTGGTGCAAAACACTGAAATGTATCACCATGGAGATGTCTGCCTGCTTGTTTTAAAAACATCTTCATGAATTGGCTAGGTTTGTCCATCTTTGATTTTTAAAGCGACACCTGCTTTTCCTACAGTATATTGAACCGGACCTCTTTAAACAAGCTCTATTTATGCATTCTGTACCCGCAAGGACTGCACATGTAAAAGGGCGAGCAAGAACATGAGTGACTAACTACAATTTGTCCAATGCAAAATGTGTGCTGTCCATTCTAATGACTGATATGGATCATTTGAAAACTGTTGTCTTCTACATACAATTTCCAGCATAGATTTCACTCTGTCTCAGATGCAAACCTGCAATGAAGGGGTCTGAGTGTTGGGGAAGTGAAAAAAAGGAAAATGGAGAAAAATAAATTATCCAGTTTTGTGCCCAAGCAAAACCTGGGTCCTATGATTTACTGAAGATCTGAATCATGACCAGACCAGTGAAGGATCAGGCAAAATCAAAGCTTTATTAGTGCAAAGCTTTATTAGTCCCAATACATAGAGTGAGGTCAATGCCAGTAGAAAGGCAAATTGATATTGAAACTCATAACGGTTTTATACCCTCCTTTCTTCAAGACCAATCCAAGATGATCTCAGCAATTTTCAAAATTCTACAGTTAACCCCAGAAGCATTCATGCTTTTTGAATTTTGGAAAACACAAAAGTGGTGATCTTATCATGGAGTGGTCTTGAGGAAAGGAGCGTATAGAACTGTTGTGAATATCAATGTCAATTTCCTCCTCTCCTAGCATAAACCTCACTATATGCAGGTAATAAACCTTTGTCTTTACCTCATCCTTCACTGTGTCCTGTGTTTCATTAGAGTCCTGCCAGGATTCAAGAAATCATGTTTTGTTTGAGCACTGAATTTAGCAGTGCTATTTTTCTTTTAAATTTTATTTCCCCAACATGAATGTGCCAGGTGGGCTGAGAATAATACTCTCAGGACTCTGAACATTATGAAGAGTCTAGACTCCTAGCAGGATCACCCAAGGTGAAAAGCCCACAGTGAGGAAACCTGGAGTTAAAATGTGGTTAATCCGAATGGAAACTAGTCAAAAACTGCTTCTTTTTACTTTCAGGATTTTCCAAAAGTAAAAAGAAGCAGTTTTGGACAAGTTTCTGTTTGGATTAACTTCATTTTAACTCCATTTTAACAGCGACATCATCTGAAAATCTAACTGCTTTTGCGTTGTTGTTTTTCCAATTTAAAGCTCCATTTCCACATGGGATTTCCCCCGTGTGATAAACTCCTTAGATGCAGCTATCCTTTTCAACAAGCTACAACATCAACTATCTTCTTCAGAGGGCAGCCGAGAAGCCCCAGAAGAGAAGCTACTGGGTAGCAGCAATAGCAGAATGTGATACTGGCAGAGAACCTCTTATAGACAACAGTAATTGGTTCTGTTCAGAAGAAGAAAAGGTAAACCACTTTTGAATGTCTTGTACCTTGTAAACCTTATGATTAGACAATCTAATTCAACCAGCTACTGGGGAAGAGCAAAGGACAAGTATGAATAGCTCTGTGCCTAATGATGTTATGTACTGGACCCAAGACATCTAGCTGCTGACAATAAAGTCTGACACAACACAAAATTTCTTACACAACACATATAATTCCCTACTAGAGGACAGAAAGGCTGGTTTATTAAGTTCCATGGAGGAAAGTGTATGTGCATAGAAAGACTTCAAACTGAATAAGCCATGTCAGCTATATGTGGGCCATGGCTACATCCCCACTTGCCTCATCTTCTTTCAGACTGAACACCTGAAGAAAGCTATGAAAGTCAGCTGCTGTGTAATTAGCCCATGTGCACATCTTTGACGTAATCCCTCCATGTATATAAATGTTGTATGTGTGCCATTAGGGAGAGCAAGGCAAGAGCTCTTGTACCAACACACTTTGCCTCTCAAGTACCAAGTACTTATCTTGCCATCTAATGGAACACAAGTGTCCTTCACACAGGAAGCTTTCCAGTCACTTGCTTCATCCTTTACAGTTACTCATTAAACTATCCCAAGGAAAAAGATGATGCAGCACAAAGGTTCTCTTGCCAACGCTACATTTTGTCTTTTGTGGAATGTGAGACCCATACACTGTACAGTATGGGAATCATCATATCAGCAGTATGGAGCAAAAGTGGATCACACAACTGCCATATGGATTATGAAGTTCACTTGCAAAAATGTAGATACAAGAAACAAACTTGCCACATAAAATGTAAAATAACATTACTTGTATCCTAATCTATTTTTGGAGGATTACAAGAGTTTATAGCCTGAACCCTCTGACTCACCTGCTAGGATGTTCTCAGAGGGGAGAAGCAGGGAGAATCAAATACTACTTTAGTCCATTAGTGTTGTAGTGTCTTATTTGTCTTGTACATACTTTAGGAATTTAACAAGTGCACACAACAAAATTTTCTGTTGCAATTCCTCTTATTTATATCCTGCCTTTTTGAGCCCTACGGGGCTCAAGACATGTGGTTTTTTGAGAAGAGAATCTCCAGGTTTTTCCCATCCAGACACTGATGAGACTTCAGCAAGGTTAGAATTTTATGCACAGGCAGGCCATGCTCTTTGGATTATGTTATCTAAGGGCCTTTGCAGACTGCCCGAAATCGTGCAAATTGAGGGCCTCGGCAGACGGCTAATTGCGCCGTCTCCGAGGCCCGGAAGAGGAGGAGCCGCCGCACGTTCGGCGGCTCTTCCTCTTCCTGAGGGCGCACCCGGAAGCGCCGGCCGTCCGCACGGCCGGCGACTGCGGGTTGCCCTCACGCCGCGGCAGCCAAACGCGCCGTGGCATTTGAGCCGCCGAAAGTGCGCCCGCAGCTATTAGGGCGCACTTTCGGCAGAATCTAAAAGGATCGCCATTTTGGCGGTCCTTTTAGATGCGCCGGGGATGCGCCGCCATCCGGAGGCTGAACTCCGGCGGCGGTCCGGACCAGGGCGTCTCCGACGCCCTCGTCTGCATCCCCCCTGAGTCGACTTTAAGGGTTAGGGTTAGTGCTAGGGAGTCATGGGATTGGTTTTTTTTCTGAGACATTGGGCCTTCTCTGTCAGAGAGCTCTGGTGCCACAATAAAATACAGTTCCCATTATTCCCTAACCCTAACCCTTAAAGTGGACTCAATTTGCACTATTTCTGGCAGTCTGCAAAGGCCCTATATTATCAAACAGATAACACTACAAGACTTTTATGATTGGAAGTAGTTCATCTCGTGCAGCCTTAGTGGCAAATGAGGAAGTGTACATGCACTCTGTTGGAGTAACAACGGCCACAACATCTTTGTTCACCTCTTAAGAGCCTTGGGGCAGCACAGACCAATAAATCTATGTGTTTCTGACTGAAAAACCACACCTCCAAAGCCTGTCTTCTGAGAGAAGCCATGAGCTAACAGAATGTGGGATCTCACATTGGCACAAGCAGGTATGTGTGGATAACACACAAGAGTGAAGCAGATGCGACAGCCCATGAGCTGAGTATATCCTTGAAAGTCTTCATCACAAGGTGCCTTAAGAGGAATCCCCAACATGGGGGGAATGGGCACGGAGACACTTTTTCATCTCTATCTCTTCTAAATCTGGATCTAGTCCAGTGTTAAAATCTCCCCTGCCTAAAGTTGTGTTTTAAAATTTTATTGTTTTTAACTGATTCGTTGTATGAACCACCTTGGATCCTACTCCAGGAGAAAGGGGGCACACACATGAAATAAACAAATACAAATAATTATTTTATCAGTCAGAATACCAGCACTGCCACCCACATGAAATCTCTATTAAAAATGTAGGAGGGTATGGAAAGTCAGTGATAACTGAATACTGGTGGTGTGGCCTTTATGCTCCCCAAGTAGACAAGAGAGGGAACCTGTCCTCTCAGGTCTTCCCAGGAAGCCCTGCATCTGATCAGACAAAGTCAGTGTTTGACTGGCCAGACCAAAGGATGCATTCCAAAAGCTGATGTAAGCCACCAAGATGGAAGTAGTTATGCCACTAGAAGGGAAGGCAGCAGCCCACTCTCCTCTTCAATCTGCTCTTCTGTGCAACACACTTATTTGCTACCACATTTTTAAAGATTTGCTGTGAACAGCGCCTCTTAAAATGAAGGTGAAGAAGACAAGAAGGCACATAGAACTGGGGTCACATTTCAGGAGATTTTTTAAGATACAAAAGAAAAATTACAAGGGAGCAAAGCTAAAAGAAGTCTTGTGACCTTTCAAGGCTTGTTCTTGATTCCCAAGAGATTATTCTCCATCCTAATTACAATTTGCAATTCATTTTTTAAAAATATTTTGTAATAATATTGCTATATAAATGCATACATATTAAAAAGTGTGCATACTTTAAAGATTATGTTCCTATGTTTTTAACGTCTGTGTTTGTGCTCCTATGTTTTGGTTTTTTTCAGTGAGCCTGAGACCATACAATAATATGAAGTTGAAGATGATGATGGTAGTGGTACAAGTTTGTTCTTGATACAGGAAAGATTAAATCTGAAATGCCAGCAAAGTTTTAAGAACATTTTTCTGCTACATTTTCACACTTGTATAACCAGACATATGTTCCTGTTCATGAGGAATAACACTGTGCAGCTTGTGCATGGAATTTCAAATTTCCCTAAATGATAGCCCTGGTAGGGAAGGTTGACAAACAGGCCCATCTGTGATATATTTCTGCCTGGAGTAACCTCCTTGTCAGAAGCAGCTTGCTCTGGTTTTTCCAACTCAGTAAAGCTGCTGGTGGTAAATGCATTGTATATTATTACAAAGTTGGAGGTGTGTGTGCAAAAAATAATGTGGCAATGACTAAGGTAGATTTCATAATTATTCACTGAAATTAAGCCTTCTTTCTTTTTGTGTGGGGCAGAAGTAGGGAATGTGTGAGCTCTGAAATGTTGTTGTAGTTCAACTACCAAGGGCCCTAACAACATAGCCAATATTTAGGAGCACTGAAAGATTCAATCCAAAAAACATCTGGAGGATAACAAATTGTCCATCCCTACTATAGAGATACTAATAAACCAGCAGTTATTGTAAATGAAAGGCTAGCTATGTTATTAAGCTATTGGCTTGTAATCAAATAGCTATTACATTCTGGATTGCAGTTGATTTCTTTGGAGAATTTGTAAATTAGGACTGTACATGGAGCTCCAATTCACTCTTGAGCCTTATTGAGTTATTCATATCTGGCCCCAGTTTGGATTGGATCAGAACATGAATCAGTTATGTCAGGGGTAGGCAACCTTTCCCCTTTAAGGGCCGAGGGACTCCAGCTCCCAGAATCCCAGGAGCTATTGGCCAACTTGGGACTATTGGCCAACATGGCTGAGGCTTCTGGGAGCTGAAGTCCCTCGGCCCTTAAAGGGGAAAGGTTGCCTACCCCTGAGATATGTCCATTAAACTAAGAAATATGATCATGATAATAACTGTATGCTTGATAAGAGTGTTCTTTTCGGTTCATTCTACCAGCAAACCCAACTGTTGAAAGACACTGGCACAGCATAAAGAAGTGAGGAAGGGAATAAAATCATGATTACTTGTTAAGGAAAATGCAACATGGGACTTACAGTAATAGAAATAAAATGTGTATGTGAAAGTCACAGTGATTAAGCAGGAGCAATCATGAAGATACACAGGTGAAAAGGATAATGTAATTTGGAAGCCTTGAGAGACAAGGACAAAGTTATAGAGTGTATATTGAAAACACCTGTTGTAGATTGCAAACACCTGAGATTCATTAAGTAGTCAAGGTAAAATGATGAAATACTTGGGTTGGTCTTAAGTATGGGATGATCTATGTAAACCAATCAAAATGAATGTACACGCCCACTGGGTGGAAACTGACTAGTGGGTGGTGACTAACAATGGCTATAAGTGCAATGTTTGCCAATGCATATTGTGGAGTAGTTTGGAGTAGTTTGGGAGATATTGTGAAGTGTAGAGATTGTGATTTGTAGGGCATATAGTATTTATGTATATAGTAGAATAAAGTAGATCTTTTATAAGACTACTGAGTTGTCTGGCGTCTTGAGGGAAGATACAAGAGCCAGAGGAATCCTGGAAAAGTTTGAAGACATCTCAGGAAGAAGAGTGAGAAGGCTTGGAGAGTTTGTCAGGGTCTTCAGCCTATTCTCTGAAACTCTGCTGCTTGGGAAAGAAGCATCAACCACTGATCAAAGCTGGTCAGCTCTGCTGCATAACAAGGTGGTGAGTTAGAGCCAGAGGTGAAGAGCTACAACTCCCATCATCCCTGACATTACTTACCAGCAGTCTTAGTAAAACAATCTCCCTGCTCCTCTTTAAGACATTTGGGAACCAGGGGCATCACTAGGTGCAGGGGATGTGGACTATGCCAACTGACACCCTAAGAGGGGATGACACCACTCTCCTCAAACCTCTGCCTTTGGTCAGAAACAGGCTGTAGCATTCACCTGAGTCCCTTTGTGAGAAGATCTCTCACAAAGGATGATCCCAGAAACAGTTGTTTTCTGATTGTCAATTGAAGACACTGCTGCTGATATATAAAAAAGTGAGATTTCTCAGAAAGTAATAGAATTTTTCTTCTTTGTTTGTCTCTCTTTGAGAAGTCCTGGAGCAGAAGGAAGACTCTGACTTCATGTGAAGCAGAAGCAAGATTTCCAGTTAAAGATCATTTGTCTCAGAGAGTTGTGAGTCCAACATGAGAAACAGCAAATAGACCTTTTGCAGCTCTATATGTTTCCAATCAATTCCTGACAAGAGGGAAAATTTCAGGTCCAGACCTATGAATCACTCTAGTGAGCTAATTGGAGCAGAAGTTGAGAACAGGGTAATTGGCAACTGCATTATAAGGAAGTGAAATAGTTGCTTTAAGGGCAAGTAACCACAAGGCCACATTCATGAGTCCAATCTCTCTATATAACTGAACATCATAACATGTACGTATGTTTTATCTGAACAATAAAAATATTGGATCAAATTTTTAAATAAGGCATGGATGTCCCTTGTTAATTCCAATTAAAACAGACCAGTTAAATGAATTGTTGAACAGTGATTCAATTTGTCTGTTCTAGATGGGACTAAAAGCAGGATATAGATCTTTGCAGACTGCCAGAAATAGTGCACATTAAATTGAGGCACTGCCCTGGCTCAGTGCTAGGGAATCATGGGAACTGTAATTTATTGTGGCACCATTACTCTCTGACAGAGAAGGCTCAATGTCCTAGAAAAAAATACAATTCCCATGACTCCCTAGCACTGAGCCAGGGCAGTGCCTCAATATAATGTGCACTATTTCTGGCAGTCTGCAGAGGCCCTAAGGGCCTTTGCAGACTGCCAGAAATAGTGCAAATTGAGGCCACTTTAACTGCCCTGACTCAGTGCTAGGGAATCATGGGAACTGTAGTTTATTGAGGCACCAGAGCTCTCTGACAGAGAAGGCTCAATGTCTCAGAAAAAAATACAATTCCCATGATTCCCTAGCACTGAGCCAGGGCAGTTAAAGTGGACTCAATTTGCACTATTTCTACAGTCTGCAAAGGCCCTAAGTCTCCTTGCACATTTTCACACTAGTCCCTAAAGCCGCCTGGAGCCGCTCATTCCGGAATGGCTCCGGCGGCAAAAACTTAATTCCTTTTAAAACCCGGAATTACCTTTAAGCCGCTGAAGCCGGAGTTAGGTAAGGCCGGAGGGAGGCCGGAGGGAGGCCGGACTTGCTGCTCCGTGCGTTTGAACACACGGAGCAAGGAGCCGGATGGACGCAGGGATGGCACCAGCGTGAGTGTGAACACGCTGGAAATGGAGCCGGAGTGGGGCCGGACGGAGGTAGGATTGCGTCCTCCTAAAGCCCTGTGTGAAAACGTCCCTTGTCTGTTTATCCCTTACTTACACCTTAGAACCCAATTACCGGGTGTGTGGTAAGGGAATAATATTTTGAGTATTGAATACTGGCAATAGAAAATTAAAAGAAACAACTAAAGTATATTTTAATATAGTGATACTTGAGTGTGATAAAAATTGGATAGGGGCTTCAACCTATCAGACACAATGGGATTATGTATAGTGCAATAGGATTAAACAATGAATTCTTCCACAGCTTCTTTCACTTTTTAGCAGCTAAATTAATGATTTTAAAATATTAGGTTGCATCGAGATTTTATCATCGCTAGAGCAGATCTACTGAAATTAAATGACTAAGGCCAGGAATTCCCTCCTCCTCATTACCTTGTGAACTCCATTGCAATGCTTGGTGACTGTTTGCCTGTGCATCCTGCTGTGCTAGTCAATGACACTGCTACTGCTGCGAGTCACTCACTCTGAAGTCAGAATGAGATGCCCAATATTGATCACATGGCTGGGCATCTCGTTCTGGTCTCAGAGTGAGTGACTCGCATCAGTGGCTGTGATACTGGCCGGTACAGCAGGATGTGCCGAGAATAGCCACCCTATTTTGCAACAAAGGGCTCTGGATGTTCCAGGGATTTATATATTTGTTTGGAATATTTTCAAGCTGTGGGTTGTTGAATCCATGGATATGGCAGGACAAGTGTAGATCAATAGATAGATAAATCAGTCAATTAAAAGTTACAATTAAAATTATGTTCTTATTTATTTATTTATTTATACACCCTTCCATTCTTCTTCCTTCTCACCCTTGTAATAATAATAATAATAATAATAATAAATTTTATTTTTACCCCGCCCAATGGAAACCCAATCCGGGCGGCTTACATATTAAAATACATGAAATACAACCCATACAATAAAAATAGAAGATACCCCCCTCCCCCTTAAAAAGTATTAAATAGTAATATGTTAAAACAGATAATTTGACAATTCAAATTAAAAGCCCAGTGCAAATGATTATAAAAAGCCTGAACACCACGATCCTCACCATCAGATTTGATGGGGCCACGAGAGGATCGGCTTGGTGGGGCTATGTCCGAGGTGGGAGTCACTAGTCCGGAAAGGCCTGCCGGAAGAGATCCGTCTTGACCGCTTTTTTAAAGCTGTCCAAGGATGTTAAAAGACGGATCTCGTCCGGCAGGTCGTTCCAGAGTTTAGGGGCGACAACTGAAAAAGCCCTCCGGGAGGTAGCTGCAAGTCTCGACTTCTGAAGTTGCAGTAAATTTCTCCCGGAGGACCGAAGAGCGCGGGGAGGATTGTACGGGAGAAGGCGGTCCTTGAGATAGTTTGGACCCAAGCCATTTAGGGCTTTAAAGGTAATAACCAACACCTTGTACTGGGTCTGGAAACCAATAGGCAGCCAGTGGAGGGACCGCAGAACCGGAGTAATGTGGTCCCTCCGAGATGTTCCAGATACAAGTCTGGCCGCCATATTTTGTACCAATTGCAGTTTCCGGATCAAGCACGAGGGTAGCCCCATGTAGAGTGCATTGCAGAAATCGAGGCGTGAGGTTACCAACGCGTGCACCACAGTCTCGAGATCCCTTACTTCCAGAAAAGGGCGCAGCTGGCGTATCAGCCGAAGCTGATACCAGGCGCTCCTGACCGTCGCCTTGACCTGATTTGTCATCTGGAGCGACGAATCAAGGAGCACCCCCAGACTGCGAACACAGTCACTGGAGGAGAGTGTGACCCCATCCAGGACTGGAGGTTGCAACCCAATTCTTGGTTTCAGGGCCGCTACTGTGAGCACCTCCGTCTTGTCTGGATTCAGCTTCAATCTGTTTTTCCTCATCCAGCCCATTACCGCCCCAAGACATTCATTGAGAGAAGAGATGCCAGTGGAATTCGAGGCCGACGAACGAGATATGGAGAAATAGATTTGGGTGTCATCAGCGTACTGATAACACCCAGCACCATAACTCCGTATTATCTCACCCAGCGGCTTCATATAGATGTTGAATAACATCAGGGACAAGATAGCTCCCTGAGGGACCCCACAAGTGAGGTCTCTCTTACTGGAGCTACAGTCCCTGAGCAGCACCCTCTGGGACCGACCCGAGAGGAAGGACCGGAACCACTGCAAAGCAGTGCCCCCGATACCTAACCTCCTCAGGCGGTCCAAAAGGATGCCGTGGTCTACCGTATCGAAAGCCGCTGAGAGGTCTAGGAGCACCAACAGGGTCACACTACCCCTGTCGATGCTCCGACGCAGATCGTCGGTCAAGGCAACCATGGCAGTCTCAACCCCAAATCCTGTCCTGAAGCCGGTTTGAAATGGGTCTAGATAATCGGTTTCATCCAAGACTGCTTGGAGCTGAAGAGCAACTGCCCTCTCGATCACCTTGCTCAAAAATGGCAGTAATGATACAGGCCTGTAGTTCTTCATATCCAGGGGGTCCAGGGAAGGCTTTTTCAGGAGCGGCCTAACCGCCGCTTCCTTTAAACATGATGGAACATGTCCTTCCCTGAAGGATGCATTGATGATATCCGTAAGGAATCTCAACAATGCATCCCCCCCCTGGACGGCCAGCCATGATGGGCAAGGGTCGAGAGGACACGTCGTCTTCCTTACTTTACCAAGCAGCTTGTCCACGTCCTCGGTACTCACAGATTGCCACTGATCCAGTAAAATTACATCGGTGGAGTCGTTGGACACCTCGCCTATGGACTCTGACCCAATAGTGGCGTCTAATTCAGCTCTTATCTGAGAGATTTTATCTGCAAAGTAGTTGTTAAATATGTCACAGCAGGCCGTTGTCGGGTTAAGTAAGGGATTAGGCGCAGGGGAAACCTGCGTCATCTCCCTCACCACCTAAACAGCTCTGCTGGACGAGACTCTGCAAATGCAATACGTGCAGAGGAGAAAGCTTTCCTCGCTGCACGTATCGCCTCCCGATAGGAATAAAGAAAATTCCTATGGCGAGTTCTATCAGATAAGAGTCGAGATTTCCGCCACTTGCACTCTAGCCGTTGTCCATGCCGCTTCATCCTCCTAAGCTCAGGTGTATACCATGGCTTACGATTAGGAGCGGAATGGCAAGGGTGCTTGGGAGCGATCGTGTCGATGGCCCTGGTAAGATCACTATTCCAAGTGTCCACCACGGTCTCGACAGGGTCACCGGCATTCCCAACCATTAATCCCTCTAAGGCTTTCCGGAATCCGATTGGTTCCATAAGCCTTCGAGGGCGGACCATTCTAATGGGTCCACCACCCCCAGCGGGGCGAATGTTGGCTCTTAGTTCAGTCTTGACCAGGAAATGATCCGTCCATGACAATGGGGAGGTATTTACAACCTCCGCCCATGGATACTCCTGTTCCGTACTGAAGACCGCATCGAGGGTATGACCTGCACAATGTGTAGGCCCGTTGACCAATTGGGATAGGCCCATGTTTGTCATGGAATCCATGAACTCCCGAGCCGCACCTGTTAAGCTGGTCTCGAGCGGAATGTTGAAGTCCCCCAAGACTAGAAGTCTGGGAGTCTCCAACAGCAGCTCAGAGACCAGCTGCGTCAGCTCAGTCAAGGAGTCTGCTAGACAACGGGGTGGTCGGTAGACTAGCAAAATCCCCAAACTATCCCTGGTCTTCAAGCTGAGGTACATACACTCGATGTGGACTGTGTTCCGGAGAGGTATCCTGGTCAAGGTCAAGGTGTTTCTATGAACTATAGCACACCGCCCCCCCCCGCCCGCTTCCCCTCACCTGCTCACTAACAGAGTACCCGGCTGGGAGGGCTTGCGTCCAGGTGACTGCGCTATCCTCTCCCAGCCAGGTCTCTGTAAAACAGGCCAGGTCGGCATCCTCGTCCAGGAGGAGGTCCTGGATAATATGGGTCTTGTTCTTTACCGACCTGGCGTTACAGAGGAGCAGAGTGAGGTTATGCGGAATGGAAGGTCTGCTCTCCAAACCATTCTGGGATACAGGGAGGACTGAAGGTGGGATAGCTATTAAACAGCGATCCCGCCTTCTTTTGTAACATTTGTCCTTTCTGTACCAGCCATATCTCCCATTCCCCAACGCTACTTCTATAGCCGCCCCAAATTCTATTCCCACCTCGGTAACACTCAAGCTGATTATATGTTAAGACCACTCAATGGGTTGATCTGCTAACTGTTTTAAGATATTCCAAGTGGCACAAGAACAAGACAGATCACTCCCAGCTGATACACAGTTATAACGTCCCCTACACCGATGATCCAAATAATAATCAAGTCTCTGCGGCTAGTTCATAATAGCAGGCTTAATAAAAGTTATATTAGAACTTGCATTGGAACAAAAGGAGGACCATTTCTCCGCAGCTTGGTCTTCTGGCAGGGCTTTATAGTCCTGCCCTGAGCCACGGGGACACGCCCCCAACGCCGCCGCCGGTGCTCCCAGGTGGAAAAAAGGGAGCCAGGCGTTCCGCGGCTGCAGCTGTGGTTCCCCCTCGGCGTGGGTCTCCTGGGCCAGTGTTGCCGCGTCCTCCGCAGCTTGGTCTTCTGGCAGGGCTTTATAGTCCTGCCCTGAGCTGCGGGGACACGCCCCCAATGCCGCCGCCGGTGCTCCCAGGTGGAGAAAAGGGAGCCAGGCGTTCCGCGGCTGCAGCTGTGGTTCCCCCTTGGCACGGGTCTCCTGGGCCGGTGTTGCCGCGTCCTCCGCGGCTTGGTCTTCTGGCAGGGCTTTATAGTCCTGCCCTGAGCCGCGGGGACACGCCCCCCAATGCCGCCGCCGGTGCTCCCAGGTGGAGAAGAGGGAGCCAGGCGTTCCGCGGCTGCAGCTGTGGTTCCCCCTCGGCGCGGGTCTCCTGGGCCGGTGTTGCCGCGTCCTCCGCGGCTTGGTCTTCTGGCAGGGCTTTATAGTCCTGCCCTGAGCCGCGGGGACATGCCTCCAACGCCGCCGCCGGTGCTCCCAGGGATGTTCTATCCATCCCTCTCTCTTATATATACAGACTGCATATACATCACCTCATATCTATTTGCAATAATGGAGAGAAATGAGAATAACACTCCTAAGCCTTAGGATGTAAATCTGAAATTATAGATATCACTTCTGTCAAGATAAGATCTCACTCATACAATAGAAATTTTAACTCTAGTATGATGCAACCTTGATAGGAAGGAAAATACCTGTTCTTGTTAGAAAAGTCATCTGAGGACGTGGCTGCTTGTCAACAACATAATGGTATAAGGATGCTGACTTTAGCTAAGGATCTGAAAGACCAAAACCAGCAGGTTTGCAATGTTCAGGGATAAAAAATTCAGTCTTTTCCAAGCACTTTCAAGAATGGGTTAAGACAGCTTTCCCTTTTAGCTTCAAACCATTGTGCTCAGTTTGATGCCCCTGAATAGCATGCATGACATTCAAATGAAGATGTCAGACAGACCTGGTAATTGAGAGATGTACTCATGTTTGATTAGGCTGATCTCATTCAAAATTGCAACTTCTTTCAGGGACTTTAATTTGGGTAATGCAGAGCAAGGGGCTGTTTATCACCTTTGTAATGTATTTTAAAAACAGAAAACAAAGAGCCCTGTTTCAGTGTCAACCTTCCCATCATTAGCAGCATCCATTTCTGGAAGGAGACATTTTTGTCTAAATGGGATTTCACTTATCAGCAAAACAACATCTGTGAGAAATTATTTTCAAAAGAGGCAGCCGACACCTTATGTCTGATGGTATGGTTCCCAGGCACAAAATCGATGAATAATTTATAAAGCTTAAAAATTATATAACCACGTCTGCACTCCTTTTAAATCACAGTTTCAAGCCTTTGGAACCAAATCTGTCTCATACAGTTCCTGTTCCTTATTTCAGTGGCTAGCTCTGTAAGACGTGTGCATACACACACATACAAAGTCAGTACTTAGTTCCATAGTACAGAGAGGATGGCGTGTCCCAAACCAAAGACACCAATACATTTTCAGTACACATTTTCCACTTCAATTCTCAAATCCATTTTACTCATCACAGGATATTACAATTATTATATTTTAAATTCCTGTGATATGTTCAAGTCTGTTCCACAGAGTTCCTTTGGAAGCCTTTTTCAAAGTTAAGAGGTTTGATTGGAGACCTCCAGAGAAGGAAACAGGGATTTTCCATTTCTGGAATGGTGGTAAAACAT